>OY978225.1:26009883-26609883 GCA_963854785.1 Vaccinium vitis-idaea
CGCGTTTTATTTAATAATTTTTTAAAAAAAGCGTAAATCAGTTAATGAGCCGAGATTTCTGCATAATTTCATTTAGAAGACCATCCTTAATTCTCTTCTTTCTTTTTTTCTTCAAATTTTATCGTGGCTTCATAATAGTTGCGGAGGGTTTTTTTATTTATTTATATTTTTTATTTATAGTATATATAACTTCTCTGCAATGTTGTAGATATACCCATATTTTTGCTATCATTTAACTTCAGGTCCTAAAAATTGAACAATTAGCACTAGTGACAAAACAAATCAATATTATTATTATTATTATTATTATTATTTTGATTTTCTTTAAACATAAAAATTATTTAATATGTAGAGAAAAACTCGACAATGGGTACATCAAGCCGGGAGAAAGGAAAGGGAATCAATCCAAAGTTTGAATAAAAAAAGAATGCAAAAGAAAAAATCGTTGACAAGCCATCTGACAAGCCTTGACCGAAACGCCAACATTGGATGGGTAGTGAACAACACTTTTTGCCACCGCCACAATCTACCACCATCATGCCATCGCACTGCCGCAATCCCGGGCAGGGGAGGTGCCGCCTCCCACCATACTATACCCTAAAAGAGAGATCTTAAAAAAACAAATCAAGATTATGCCTGTCATGTTTCGCTATCTTGTTTTGACTTAGAAAAGAAAATTATTAAAACTCGATTGTGGGTACACATACACAGCATAAAAAAAGCGCATGAAATGAGGCGAGGAAAATGGATTTCATAGGTAAATGTATCTTATCGGATAAAATTCAATTTCAGCACTTTTGTAGCGAGGAAAACAGATTTCCTTGCCAAAAGGTTACATTTGTTGAATAAACAATAATTCATTGCCAAATGTACTCTCGCCTTCCCATTTTGATAATCCGCCCCCTAGAAAAAGACGTGCAATTTTCAGATAAAAAAATAAAGCACGGTTGTGTTAAATTAAAGTGTTGTTGTGATTTACAAATTTATGTGACTTAAAATACTAAGGGCATGCCATACATCAATTATTAGGGGTGTTTACCTAGGCTTTTCACCTACTTTTTTATTGAAACCTTCATTTGTATGCAATTTATTTGGTTTGTACTTAACTTCAAGGGGCTCAGAATCGCTGGAGAGTTTCTTGACTCAGAATCGCTGGAGAGTTTCTTCCTACAGAAATGGATAGCAAATTGGTTCTCTGATGCTAAAAAGTGGAATGGTGAAGCTGCAAGTTTGGAAAGAATCATCTGGCTTAAATGCTCCGGAGTCCCTCTTAATGCTTGGAGTCCCTCTACCTTTAGAAAGATAGGTGAACTTTGGGGTTCTTTTCTTGCTGTTGATGAAATTACTTCAGATCTCTCATCATTTGTAGAAGGAAAAGTCTTGATCTCTACTGAGAAGCAGGAGTTTATTGATTATTGGATTTAGTTGGATGTTTGTGGAATGCCGTACAAGGTTCGGATTCAGGAGCTTCGCAACTCTGATAATATTAAGGTGGTCTCCCCCATATATGGTTCTAACAGTGACACAGAAGATTTGGTCATAGCTTGTAACAAGGTTTCGAGGGTGGATAAGAAGCAAGCACTTATCACAGCTAATATTGATACTAGCCCGGATATAACGGACAGAAAAAAAAAAGGTATTCTTGAATTGGGCTGGAATAAGAGTGGGTCTTTGAGCCCATTAGTGGTGGTAGACTCTATAGGCTCGTCTATTGGGACTGATTTTGTAGCAGAGACTCCCTATGTCTCAATTGTTAGTGAAAAAGAGGATCCTATGAAAGCTAGAAAAGGTATAGAAAATGCTGAGGGGGACATGGTGGTTGATGATTCGATTGAGGATGATTCGATTAAGGACTCTGATTGTGAAGAAGAAGTTAATACAGAGGTGGTGGAAGAAACTCAATGGGGAAAAATGGTAGAAATGGCGAACTCGATGGAGGTGGTGGGCAAAGCATCTCAAATGGAGGGGATAAATCTTATGGTGGATCTTCGGCCGGCAAGTGTTAGGAGAAGAATCAAAAGACAATTCTTTGATGAATGCTTGAGCATTCAAAAGAGTGATGATATGGATGATAGTCAGTCTCTTGACACCCAAAGAATATTGGATGTTGAGAAGGAATTTCAGGAAACTCTTGCCACTGGAAATCGTCTGGGGGTGATTCATCGGATAGTGATAACTTGAGGATAAAGGAGATGATAGCGAGCGATTTCAATAGATTTGATGCTCTTCAAAGACACCCCATTCCTTGTTAATGGGTTTCTATAGCAGGTCGTCATCTGGAAGGTTTTGAGGTTAGTCAAGGCGCCTATTTTGGGTTTGGATCTTTGATTGCTTTAGGAGTTTGGGTTCCCCTGTTAGGTGTTTTTCGGCTTTTCTTTTTTAGGTGTCTTTTCTTTATTCAACCTTGGTTGGATTCCCTTCCCCTTTCCCCCGGCTTGATGTACCCTTTGTCAAGTCTTCTTTAATAAATTTTTTTGCCGATCAAAAAAAAAAAAAAAATGGGCTCAGATGGATAGAATTTTTAAACTCGTTTATTGAATGGAATAGAATTTTAAACCCCTTTAATAAATGGAATAGACTTTAAGAAAGCTAAAACTTAGCCCGGCCCCTTAGCATAAGACTATATATACTCCATATTTTGCAATTAACCTACAATGGTTAAAACATAAGAAACGGAAATGTATCTTAGCTTTGGTTCCCTTTTTAAAAAAATATATATATATATCCGTTTCACCAGAAAAAAAACTGATTTATTTATTTATTTTATTATTATTATTATTATTATTATTTTAAAATCTGGTGGGCTTGGATGCACATCGATTTGGGATATGTGATGGAAGCCCAATCCTGATCTAGCCCAGCTTGTTAAATAATAAATTGGCACCAGCCAATGAGCATATAAGGGAAAGGCCACAATATGTTAAAATTTTTAGTGGGGCTAGAGATACAATTTGCCAGGGATGACATTAATCTGTCTTGGACTTACCAAGAAAGGGTACGAAAGAAATCTTTAAAATTAATTGGAAAATACAAGGGAAAAACAAATACAAGTACAACTGCATAATTTTGGAAATCAATAAAATATGTTGATAAATAAGTCGATGGAAATAAATCAAGGCACTTTTGAATTGAATTTGGACAATTATTAAAACCTTGATAAATTTGGAAGATTCAAGGCGGCATATATTACTTGAAATTGACGAGTTTGGATATTATTTTTAGCAGCTAAACTTCATGGTTTAGTTTACTGAGAAACAATTTGGAGTTAATCAATTTCATCATTATATTATTAAAAAGAAAAGGCTACAATACACGCTTCTACATGTGTACCATATGCATGCACCTTCAAAATGTTATGAGTTTTTGGTATAAAAGTTACGACACGTATTAATATGTTATGATTTTTAATGAAAACATTATGAATTCTATTGCTGAAAAGTTACAAGAAGCAAATGTTATGATTCTTAAGGAACATATTATAAATTATATTGCTGAAAAGTTACGACACAAATCAAAATCTTATGAATCTTAATGAGGTGGCATAATTTGAACGACACATTAACTACATATGGTACGCTAGAATCCACTAAACCAAGTCATGTTGCCCTAAATAGAGCATTGTATAGATTTCTTGTACGCTAAGATTTTATTACCAACTAAGATGTAAGAAATATTAAAGACAATTTACCAAATTCTCACTTGGTCAAGGGAAATCAAAATGAATCGTAATTCAGACAAAATATTAAAGACAATTTACCAAATCCTCGATTGGTCAAGGGAAATCAAAATGAAGCGTAATTTGGACTACACATTAAGTGAACTTGGTACACACCTTTAAGAGGTTATTAGAATCCACTAATCCAGGTCATGTTGCCCTAAGATTACAATAAAGTGTTGTAGAGTAGATTAATTATCCACTAAGATTTTATTACCAACTAAAATGTAAGAAATAATATTGAAGACAATTTACCAAATCCGGTGAAGGGAATCAAAACGAAGCGAAATTTGGACCACATTAAATACATATGGTACACATTAAGAGGTTATTAGAATCCACAAATCCATGTCATGTTGCCATAAGAGTATAGTAAAGCGTTATAGAGTAGATTTATTATCCACTAAGATTTTATCACCAACGAAGATGTAAAAAATATTAAAGACAATTTACCAAATCCTCGCTTTGTCAAGGGAAATCTAAACGAAACATAAATCAAATTACTTATGCCTGATTTTATGGTCAATTTGCCGTTTAATTACTCAGATTGCCCAAATCATTATGGAAAAAAGAATTGAGATCCATGTACACAACTGTTCATAAAATGAACTTACCAAAAAAAAATTATTTACCCAACCAAAAATAATTACGCAAAAAATACAAAATACAAATGCATGATACCGTAATTTTGAGAATGCAACCTATGATTTTAGAACTGTAAGTCTTAAAAAAAAAAAAAAAAATTGGCTCAATAATTTTTCAGGTGTGGAAGGAAGTTTTAAAGGGTGGTTGATTTATCTTTTGAAAATTATACTATGTAAATTGGTGAAATGCATTGATGGCCAACTCAATTTTAGCTCATTTATTTACAAAAATGCTAGGAACACAATCTCCGAAAACAACCCCTCACATACACATATGTCCCACACATATTTATTACCCGGATTGTTGTCTTCCTAGCCTATCTGATTTATTAATAAACTAAATTAATTGCAGCCTATGAATAAGGCCCTGTTGTCGATTTGAATTGGCCAAATATTGGGTTCTATCACCAGGTAAGCTATAATTAATTCACTGGTAATCACTTTTAATGATAGATTTGGTATACAATGAAGGGATTTCATCACTCTTGATTAATACATTGTACTATTATGAAGTTAATTGTAAATGTGTAGTTTTTTTTTTTTTTTTTTGTCAATCGATAGAAGAGAGATCAATTACATCACATATGAAGTACAAAGTACCAACCCGAGACACTACATGAATTTTAAGAGTCCACAAGACAACCAAGCCCAACAACTTAATCAATACAAGAAATAAACCCGTTAGAGGGTAGAAACAAAGAAAGGTGAAGCCCCTGCACGCAAGCAGGGAGATTCGAACTCATGACCTCCTAGTGAAATGCAAGAGCCCTGGCCAACTGAGCTAGCTCCCGTAGGTTAAATGAGTAGTTGTTGGGACAGTCTATTTTTTGTCTTGCTGTGTGAATTTCATTTTTGTCTTTTAGTTTGTTATGCGATTTTGAGTTTGGATTATGGATTTCGATAAAATTTTAATCAAAATGAAATGTACTTGGAAGAGTTTTAAAAATAGATTCTACTGCAGAATAGTGTTTGTGAGTATAATTTGAGAAATTAAATTTTTTAATTTCAAATTAATTGAAATACCCTCCACCATTTGTCTAGGAAAACTTTAAATATTAGCAGTGGCTGCAGAGGTGGTCAGCAAGCAGTGGAAATTGTGTGGTAATTTCATAAAAAGGTAGCAAATTCAAGGTAGATTTTGAGGTAATATAGATATATTATGGTACCAATATTATAACTGCTAGCGAAAACAATCACACACAAAATATAGAAAATGAAAATAGTAAAGAGGGTCGACAGCAAGATTTACGTGGTTCTCCAAAATCGGGTACCTCCACGGTGTGAGAGTGAGTCTGTTATTTGTTTAAGTCATCCAGGATTTTACAATAGAGAGTATTCATAACGCCTACTCTATTCCAACCTTAAAAAACACTACATCATACCGCGTGAGTCTTCGCCCCCCGCACCCTTAGGCCGTAGGCCCCAACCCAATCAGTTGAATCCGCGATGGGCCAGAACTTCTCGGTACCTCTCCATATGAGCCACAAGTTCCAACAATAACAAATACATGAACACTCAAAAATGGTAATTGGCCCATGGTTAATACTTAGTCGTTACTGCTATTTAATGTCTCCGAGCTTTTCACAAAATAAATCATATTTTTTTGAGTGTTTTGTCGAGTATGGTAAGAAAAAAAAATTGATTGATCAATTGGTTGTACTTCGCGTTCAATTGCTAGAACTTGTTAGTCGGCCGTTTACCATCAACCATGGGATTCATGAACTGAGCTGCTAACGTTGGGCCGTCCCTCTACATAAAACTCTTACTTTAAAAGCTTATTAAAAAATACCTAAACAGAGAAAACAAATTCTGAAAAGAATTAAGCAAGTCCTTTTTTACAGGCCCCAAACCCAGCCATTATGGAGGTGTTCGAAAAAGGCTTTTGCAAGAAGGGTTCAGGCAGTGGCAGAGTCAGAAATCTAAATTAGAAGGGGCCAAAACATGAAAGAAATCTTGGTGCGAAGATTTTTTCATGACTATAAGTATAGTTATTAGGGTTTTTATGAGACGATTTTGATAAATTAAAAAATCAAGGGTTCTAATGGTTGTTTGTTTGAAAAAGAAATTTTATTAATGGTAACACTAGAGTAGCATTTCTCCAAATGTGTTTGTTTCTTTGAAAAGTTAAAGTTAAATGGTCGAAAAGGTCAAGGGACCAAAACAGAAAGCCACCTACAAATAGACTGATGGGTGACGCTTCAACAGTGACATACACGACACTAGCCGCCACGTAACCAGGAGATAGCTGCGGAGCAAACCTCGAGAAATACGTGGACTAATCACATGGCGACACGGCTCTGTCTGGTGTTTGTTTGTGCGTCAGCATATATATATATAGGAGTATATTGTTGCCAAATGTCCAAGCTCATGATGATCAAGTGCGATCGTGAAACCCATTCCAGTAATGGAAACCACGACTTTTTCGTAGATATTTCCATGGCATCTTAATTGGTTAAGAGCTAGTGTGACACCTATGAACTCATCAATTACTTAGGGCGACCGGATAATGCTCCTTTTTCATCACACGTTTTTGTAGAATTTAAATACTCTCGCCGTCCCAAATTTTTTTCACTTTCACTACACCTCGAAAAAAATTTAATTATATTTTCAAATGTATTATATTCAATATGTGAAATAGCTAAGTAATAATGAACAATATCAGCCAGCCTATCTCGTTGGATGGTTCTTTATAAGTTCTGTCAAACAAAGTTTTAAAATTGTAAAAAAAACTATAAATTAAAAGATATTAGTAATTGAAAAATGATACACATTTGCATAAATGGCCAAGAAATTCGGGATGGAAGGAATACTTAGTATTGAACTTTGATCCCCACAAAATGTGTGATAAATGAGGGTGTTGAGGCAACACGTGACGGTGCCCTAGCTAGTAGGAAGGAATAACTTTTCTAAATCTTAGCCCTTTTGGTTCAATTAAGGCTATATATGCTAATGGCATGGATTAACCAAACAACTCCGACTTCAGCTAAATTCGGCAGGACACATAAGCTAGGTTTATCCTACCGAACCCAGATATGTGTTTTTGATGTTCAGTTGAGGAACGAACGAAACCTAGCTCGAAACACCAACAATGGCAAACAAAACCAGAGCCGACTAGACCAAATTCTTGTTCACTGACATTAAAATTTGTTTTGATTACCCCATGTGATCAGGACTGGCCCACAGTATTTGAGTGCCCTAGGCCCAATCGCCACATAGTGCCCTATACATTTTTCCAACTAAACAACATAGTGGAATAATTTATTTATCGGAACATAAAATTTAACTATGTTTTTTATTAGCCTTCAAATTCATTTTTAGGAACATTTTTTACACTATATTTTTGGTTGTGTAGAAGTATTTATAGACAAGCACTTGCCTTCCAACCCATATTCTTCCGATGTGGGACAAGAGCACTTGTGTAAAGGAAGACTCTTGTTCTCAAATTCTCAGTCCCACATCGCTTATTTAAGGAAAATCAACTCAAAGAAAATTATATAAATTAATAGTCCACCCCTCTACTTATTCTCACATGGCTTGGCACCCCTTGTTTGGCTGAGACTTACCCTTCATTATTCAGGATGGTCAGGTGTAAGGATGATTTGTTGAGCCAGGTTATAGCCAAAAAAGCTGACTCAAATCAATGGGACCTACAATTCAGGAGAAGGCTATATGATTGGGAGGTGGAAATACTAACTGAACTATGTCAAATTCTGGACGATTCTGTGGTAGACGCAACTGTTGGATCAAATGATACCTTGATATGGAAAGGGAATAGCTCAGGTGTCTTCTCAGTTAAGTCCATGTATGAGTTGGTCAACTCCCAAGCAATTCTATCTAATACAGCTTATGACTTGATTTGGAGGAATGTAGCACCCTACAGAATTCAGTGCTTTGGTTGGTTGGTGCATTTGGGGAAGATTAAAACTTCAGAATACTTGTTGAATATTGGCATCATTCAGAATGTCACCGAGGCAAATTGCAAATTCTGTGGTATGCACTCTGAATCTCTTGACCATCTTTTACTGCATTGTGAAAACGCTTGGAATGTTTGGTCCCATATTCTTCTCTGGTGGGGTATCCAATGGGTGACCCCCAAATCAATGGTTGAATTACTATTATGGTGGAACAGTTGGAGTATGAAACCAAAGAAAAAAATAATCTGGGATTGCATTCCTTTGGCTGTCATGTGGTCTATTTGGAACTCAAGAAATGCTTATGTTTTTGAAGACAAAGCCCCTATTTGGGAGGAAACTATTGAGACCATTAAAATTAGAGTTGCGCTATGGGTCAAAACCAAAGAGGGTGGAGGTGGAGATAAATATTCTGTTGAGGATTTCATTTACAGATTGCAAAGCGTACTGGATTCCATCTGATTTCTTGTTGGAGTTCAAGCATATCGGTTAAGTATTTTCTAGAGCTAAAATACTGAAGCTACTGTCAACACTGCTAGAATTGTGGCAACAACTACAATTCCTAGCAAGGCTTCAATGTTCCTGATATGCTAGTTAGTCATTGCTTTAGCTCTCTTATGTATCTCTCACTGATAGGCGCGCAATATCTCAAGATATAAGCGCCTAAGTAGGGCGAATTAGTGCATTAGAGGCGCGATTTATTTCATTTTTCACTTGATGCGGTGTTGTCTTGTGTTTTTGGTATTTTTGGTTGTTTTGTAGGAAACAGGTCGGAGGAGCACGTAAAGTGGACACAAGACGGTCGGGCATGCGGGGAACCGGTGGGACCCAAGCAAGGACGACCAAAAGGCTGAAAAGTCAACTTAGAGGCACCGGTATTGATACATGGTTTCCCCTGTATCGATACCGAAGCACCATTTAGCGAACAGAATGTCTGGGTATCGATACAGGTCTTTCCCTGTATCGATACCGAGGGCCCTAAAATCAGCGGTTGACCTTGCCACGTGTGTTGACTTCGGGGGAGGATAAATACTCCGATTTTAGGTCAAATTAGGTTTCAAACTTTACATTAGTTTTCTTTCAATTAGCAGCCGATTTTTCCTGTGGAGATTCTACTTTCCGGGTTTTTTTTCCATTGAAGTTTCTGAAGTTTTGTCTCGAAGATTCAAGTTTTGTTTCCGGTAACTCTTTCTAGTTTACATTAATCTCAGTTTTTGGTTGATCTTTTAGTTTATTCCTTTTCCGAGTTATATGAGCATGTTTTGTGTTGAAATCTTGCTGTTGATTCAAGTTAATATGAGTGAGTTGTTTCATAAGTATGGTCGCGGGGTGATTAACACGTCGTGGCCAGGGACGGATTGTTCTTACTCCGATTTTTACACTAAAGAATGAAAAAATAATTTTAGGTTATTAAAGCGCTTCCGTCGGACGAATCCGAGCTTCGTTGGAGCCCATGTAACGCGAGGAACGGGGGACCAAAACTTGTTCTTCGCTGTACATGGGCAACGGCGACCGCGAGGATTCGCATCTCTCGGGGTAACCTTTTCTCTCTAAAATCAAACGTTTTCTTGGAAACAACGAATGGAGCATGAAATATCCGGACCTGGTCACCGTGATATGAACCCTACGACCGTACTTCCTTTTAATTAATTTAAGTAAAATCAATTCTCTTAGTTTAGGTAATTTCACCAATCAAATCACAAGGGTGGCTACCTAAGAGCGGTGTTAAACATTAGCAACCCGAGTTTTTAGTAAGCACTTTCCACCTTCTCTGTGGATTCGATTCCGGTCTTACCGGGTATTATGCTACACCGGTCTCCGCCCTACGCTTGGGGCAACCCAGTAATTTAGGTATAAGATTTCGGTCAAGCACTCACTTATGTACTTGTCTGTTGTAGCATCTGTTGGTTTAGTTGGTGGGCATGTCCTCTTGCTAAATCTGATACTTTTGTGTTTTGAGTAGGCATCTTGCTTGCTCTATTTTGGTTTTGGGTGTGGGCATGTGATTCTCTATTGAGAGGTGCCAACTTTGTTGGGATGCCCTCCCTAGTTTTGATGCATTTTCATCCTCTCCTTGTTAATCTTTGTATCTCCTTCAAAGGTTAATATTATTTTTTGCTGTTCAAAAAAAAAAAAACCTTGGGCCTCTTGGGATTCTTGGCTCTAAAAAAATACTCTTATTCAAACCTAGTACCAAAATATTTGGGAGTGCCCCAAATTTTTACATATTTGGGAGTGCCCTAGGTCCAGGCTCATAGGCCTTGGGCTTGGGCCGGCCCTGCATGTGATGACGCCTAGGCTTTCCTAGTTTAACTAGTATACTGACCACTAATGTTTTGTTTAGTTATTATTTTCTTTTGTTATTAGACTATTATCAAGTAAACAGCCACCAACAAGGCTTTGTCATTATTTATGATTAGAATCTTTGGACAAATGTTAATTTGTCCCCTGATATTTGAGGAAGAGCACATACAGTAAAAACAAAATGGATAAAGGTAACTTTGATACTGAACCAACATTCCGACAACCTTAATTACTCTTAATTCCGTTTAGAGAAATATTCAAACCTACATGGTTTATCCTGTGACTGTGTTTAATCCTATATTGACTTGACAGACTAAGTTATAACTTGTAAGAGGCTAATGAATCTAAATTTTTACTGTAATTCTTTTGTACGTAGGACCATTTATATTACTTCTGATTTGCTAATTGTTTACATAATTTGTCTCGCTCTTCATAGTACGTTTGTTACATGAATGAATGGCTTACTTATTAATGTTATTTGAATTACTATCAAAGCTGGACATGGGAATTTGGGTTGGACAACAGGATTACTGGGTGGTTTCGAATTGTGAGACATTCACGATATATACATGCATAGAGATTAATGGAAGAGAATTATGTGAAATGATGGTGAGTAAAGGGTGACCGGGATGGGTCCTGTTGTGAATTGATGAGAAATGATTGGGTTCGACTCTGGTTATGAGATTACGAAACCCTAACTATGGCACAGTGGTGATTGGCTCCTGAACGGTTTGGTTATAAGGGTGGAATTGTGCTTGTGTCACAATCCGGGGTAGCGTGCTTGTGTCTCAACCCAGTGAAGTCTTGTTCTTTCCTTGTGTGGTCGCGGATCGGAGACCCAGGTAGATAATTTGTTGCTCTCATTTGGACCTTAATCTACAAGGGGGAGTCGAATCACACCAGTTGCTGTACGCTGGAGGTTACAGGATAGGAAAGATTCCCGAGGATAGAACCTTAGAGATCACATCGGTTATGGATAGTAACAAAGTGAATATTGTTGTTCATAAAATGAATTTTATTATTACATCTATTTTGTTCATTATCCATGCTTACGTGCTAGATACGTGTGGGTTAAGTAGGAGTAGGATATATTTACTGAGCGTTTCATGCTCACTGTATTACATACCTTGGTATTCGTACACCAGGTATAGAAGACGGAGCAGAAGAGCCATCTCAAGTTGAAGAGGATGCTGCTCTGTAAAGTGAACTAAACGAAGTCTGGATTTTCTTCCATAGATGCCCTGTTTATTTTCAGAAACTTTAATTCGAAGTTGAAAAATATTTTAATAACATTTTCGAAAATCGGGGCGTTACATAGCTTTGTTTTTTTCAATATAAAACGATTTATGACGAAAAATATTATCCCTGTAAAATGATTTTGACAAAATAAATATTTTCCTTTTCTTTTTCCGTTGTTTGGTAGGAATTCAAAACTTCTTTTTTTTTTTTTTTAATGAAAAAGACTTCCTTGACAACAGTACCATAGGATGAGTTTATGGGTAAAGTTTCAATTCAAGGGGGTCAGAGAGAGAGAGACAGAGAAGAAAATGTGGAATTTCCATGATGGGGACGAAATGCATCAGGATCCCAACCTGGAAAATTGACTTACATGATCTTTGAGGAAAAGTTATTTTCCTCTCGTTGGTTGAAATCATTTTACCTGTAAAATATTTTTTACTACATTTTATGCACTCCAAACACCCAAATACTAAAAAATATGTTACACCCAAACAAATGGAGCTTTTAAAAACTGAGAATCATATTCCGTGTACAGTATCGTTACTTGGGAAAGACAAAATTTTCGCTACGAGAGCTAAGATATTATTTTAGCTTTTGGAGTCCATAATTTGGGTTTAGTGTCTTACGATTCCAAAGAATTAAGAACCAGAATTAGACCATTACATGTATGGAACCAGACCATTTAATCGGTCCGATTTGGTTTGGGTTACGTCAAGCTGTTCCGAGGAGCGAACCAAAAGTCTACAATCCAAGGAAAGGCAATCCATGTTTGGACCAAAAGTCTACGGTCCGGTTTCGAAACAATAAAAAATCTCACGATTCAGTTCACGGTTTATCCATAAATAAGATATCAACAAGAAAGCTAGCAAAAATACAAAATTCACAATACTAAAATCAGTAGCATAATTATAGCAGCAGATGATAGAAGCAGCAGCTTGATCACCCTAGAGATCAATTTATCCAATAGCCATGAGAAACGAAAACAACATTATAAAGCATAGGATGCATGTAACCTCACAGCAGCATATCCAAATTTAGAAGTTGAAAGCATTTCACAATCCACCTCTAGTTAAAAGTTTCATAGGCTTTGTTTGTTTTAGGTCTCAAGACCCAAATTTAAATTTTTTACCCCCTATTTCCCTTCAATCATTATCCTTATTTTCAATCTTTACCCCATATTTCTTATCATTTCTCTTTCTATCTCTTTCCGATCATTATTCTCTATTTCCAATAGTTACCTCTATTTCTCTCTCCACTCAAAATTCAAAACCCGAAACCAAAATCCAAACCGAACAAGATCATAGATAAACAGACAGATACATCTCTGAGAATTGAATTCAAAAGGCTAAGCCACTCTAGCAGATTTTCAATAACCACCAAGACATAAGACAAACGACTCAAGACTCAACACCTATACTCAAACACAAGACAAAAAAAGACCATAGCAGCCTAAAGTTGCAAACAGAGACAAAAACTCAAAACCCAAACAAGAACCACTGCAGATCGTAGAAACCAGCAAAAATACTATGTTCAATTAAAATTCTTATCCCAATATGGCAATATTACATATACATATATATTTATTTATAAAATTCTCACAGTCCGGTTCGGTTTATCCACGGTTTTTCTATGAAAATCCATGTACCGAACCACAAGTAGTCATGATTTTTTTTAATTTTTCAATCCGTGTCCGAACCAGTAATCCACAGACTCAATCCAAAACCTACGGTCCGGTTAGGTTGTTGGATTCGTGGTTCATTGATTTTTTTTTACAGCCCTAGGTTTATGGTTCTAAACCATTTATCATCTAAAAATTGCCCAAAAAACATTCATAAAAATATCCCTAATTTATTAAAATTGCTCACAATTTGATAAACTTGGAAAGAGAGAGAAGCGCCATTAATTTGGGAGAGAGTTAGAGATGTGAGAATGAAATAACTTTGAAACCCTTTAAAAGAGTTCTAATATAGCTATCATGCTTGACCGACCAGGTGACTAAAAATAAGACGAATAAAAACGCGTCACAAGCGTAGGACTCTCGACCAGTGTAGCACAATAATTCCGAAGTACCGGAGTCGAACCACAGAGACGACAGAAGTGCTTGACTCAAAAGTGTGAAAGTGCAGTTTGAACTGGCTCTTAGGTAGCCACCCATTGATTTTATGAGATTTATTAACTAATTACTAAACTAATTTAGTTGAATGCAAATTAATAAAGAGAGCACAGCTGAGGGAACCCAGCGTCCACGCCTAGCCTAACCGATATTCACTCGGGCCACAATTACTCCTTTACTGATTTTAGAATACGAGAAAGGCTTCCTAACAAATGCGCACCGCCTGTCACCAGATTCCGTGCGCATTCGAATTCCGGTAATGCCTGGGTTTGTTTGTTAGCAAAGTTTCTAGTTTCCAAAATTGCTTGAAAGTTGAATTAATTCGGCCCCGAGGTGAAATATTGATCAGTCTAGTCGTAGGTGTTTTCGCCCCGCAGCCGCACTCAAGGCGACTACTCACTCATGATTATCAGAGTTGCAGAAAACGAATTAAAACTAAGTCTAAGCATGCTTGAACAATTCAATATGAGAACAATAGAAAACGATACCGTAAATTGCAAGGGAAAAGTTGAACTTGATTGTTAATATGCAAAACCCAATCCACAAGAAGAAATTCTGAAGCTAAACTTGAATGCGAAACGCTAAATGAAGAACTCTGAATCCGTAGTCGAAGACTTGAAAACACAAAACCTAAGTAAAAGTCGTGGAACCCTAATCTGGGTTAAAACATAAGTATTTATACTAAACCACCTAATCCTTCATGAAAATCCAACGAAAATCCGGAGGTAACCTACTCGGAAAGACCGAACGGCAGCGTTTAGTGGCCATTGATAACCGCTCGGTAGCGCTACATGTAAAAGCCAGTAGCGCTATCGCTTTGCTTACGCCGTGCGTTGACCGATGAACCTCCCGTTGACCATAGCCTCAAATGAACCGGTAGCGCTACACCTATTTTGGTGTAGCGCTCAAGAACATTCTGTTCATTTTTTGCACCTTTTTGTGCCCAATTTGAGCGCTCCAAGGAATTGGGGTAGCGCTCCCGACGGTTTTCGACCACTCCCATGCACAATCCACTCGCTTCTAACTCTTGATCTACGTGCATGAACTTCCAATAACACGAAATTGCACTCATGCCCTTAGAATACCTGCAAATTATACTCGAGACACAAGAACACCACGTGCACATATTAATCGGAAAATAAGGCTCAAAATGCACGTCTAACATGCTAAACCACCCTACTTAGGCGCTCGTAAGCAAGCTTCCCACGCGCCTATCACTATCATTATAGGATTTCAGATTTATGGAAAACAAGAAATAGTTTTTGGGAGTGGAAGGGTTTTGGCCATATGGTGGAGTAGAAGAGTTTGGTGGATCATTGAAAAGCTTTATTGATGACTCATGGTAGATGCAAGAGTAAAATAAATAAATAGGGGGTGTTTTTGTGTAAGAATGTATGTATAATATGTATTACCGGTTCGGTTAAGTTCGAACCACGGTTTGCAATTATAAAACTAAGGACCGAACTATAACATACGGTTCTCTTTTTCTTTTTTTTTTAACAAGAACCAATCTGTTAAACCATAAAATTAAACCAATCCAAATAGATCGGTTCGGTTTAGTCGGTCCAGCTTGCAATCTTTTCGGTTTTCTTCTACATCCCTACTTAATGTTAGCAATTGATACTTTGGGGACGAAAATGAGACGCGAGCCATATACTTTGAAGACCAAAAAGGTAAATAATTCAACGTGTTTTAAAATAAATGTAAGCTGACATGATTACCTGAACTATAAAAAAACGTGTGCAGTTATATAATTATGGACCAACAAATAACTTCCGTCTCTCTCTCTCTCTCTCTCTCTCTCTCTCTCCTAAATTTAGCCAGCGAATGAGTTTCATGGCCTAAAACGTCAAGGGACCATAGAACAGAAAGCCACCTACAAATAGACTGATCGGTGACCCTTCAGTACTGATATAGCTGCGCATGCAGCAAAGCTAGAGAAATACGTGGACCAATCACATGGCGACATGGCTCTTGTACTTACGTCGGCATAACGGAGTGCCATGAGCTGAGGTGTCGAAGTTGATCAAATGCGATCATGATCAAACCCCTTCTAGTTATGGAAACCACAACCTTTTTCGTAGATACTTGGTTAGACCGGAGAGCTACGGACACCTGTGAACGCCCATGCACTGATGGTACATAGATTGGAGCGCTTGGCCCACACAAAATATTTTAAAATAAATTAATTGTACGAATAATTTCTGTGAAATTTGAAAGTGGATCCCGCGCGCAGATCTACCATCTGTACATACATGCATATCGGTTCTCATAGAATTATTGGTTAACAACTCCAATCTTTTCAGGTAGGCTACGCTTTCTAGAAGTTTTGGGTGATGTAGATAGAAACAACATCGTGAGGAAAACATACAAAATTTATTAATACTTCTTATGGTTTTCCTAATTTATTATATTCTAAATTTGATAAAATTAAACATTAGCCTTTGCTGCGCAGTTGAGGTGGAGGGCAAAAAAGACACCCTTCCTGGGGCAAAATTGAAGGTTTTGGAAAAGAGGATTGGTTTTTTAGGCTAGTATTCAAAAAAGAAAACCATTTATTGACCAAATGAATGGTTTTCAAACTCTTAATAACCTCCATCCAAAATGTCCAAGAGTGCTAGTGCACGCATGTGTAGCATTTGTACACTATACTAGCACTCTTAGACATTTTCAATTGCTATATTTCGTACTATCTTTATGAATGTTAGCAAAATCATGCACTAAACACATCAATATGATGAATAAAACCCATCACTATGCACAAGTACACTTGTTAAGGCTCATGACTCGCACCAATATTTTCCACTAATTGCGAATGAAGGAATCAGAGTACCAACATTGGCTCCTAATTAAGTTTGCCGATCAAAAAATATAAATATTGGCTTCTAAGTTAGTCGTCGTATATATGCTAGGGTTTTACATCAACTTCGGCTGCTAATTAGGCTTCACGAAACCCATAAAAATCATCAAAAATAATTCATAGTTTCCTTTCAATATAATTGTATTGAACTACCATTTTATGTTTAGATCAGAACTATTTACATTCTCAATTCTTCTTCGTCGGGTTGTACTTAAAAGCAAAAAAGAACTGAATCATCAACGAATTAAAAATGTTGATATGTTAGCAATGAATGACAAAAAAAATTTCCGACCTTGACCGATGTTCCCTAGCTCCATAAAAGAGAGTTCACTATGAAAATATGTGTAGTTTTTGGATCAAAAAATTAAGTAGTTCCATGCATTATTTTTTTATATTTCTTGACACCAAATTAAAAATCTCAATTAGTTACTTAATTTATCCTAAAATTACACGTCTTTTCGTAGTTAACTCTATTTTAATGAGGAAGTCCTCATTAGATCATCTTATATATATATTGTGTACTTTTCAAAATTTATATTATAGACTTGAGCCCCTGAAAAGTAACAGAAGTTTCTAACGTGACAATTAGTTTGGTAAAGTAGGAAGGGAAGGATTCGGACATGATATTAACAATTCTTTATTGCTGCTGATATCTAATTAAGGAATAGGGTTCGATCCTTAGCTGAAAGTGGGAAAAGCAAGTATTGAGTACGATTGTAAGGAAGATCTCTAGCTTGAATATTTTAGGTCATTTTTGGCAAGATGTTGACTGCTGGTGTAACCCACGTATTAGGGATTTGGTGTCATTTCACTTCAAATAATGCTTTGCTTTGAAACCAATTAATATTTTACATTATCATAATAATCCCATTCCTCTCTTGGATATTATGAGAGATTGCATGAATTAAGGATGTAACACATGTACACTGGCCTCGAGGGTTAGTCTAGTTGGATGATGGGTTTCCTTCATAGATAATTGGCCATGGTTCGATTTTTTATCATGCCCAATAAAGTATAACTTCATGTAAATCTTTTAGTTCTGGAGTGGATGGCCTGTCATTGAGTGGACAGGGGAGGGGATTGACGAAGTACGCATAAACTGGCCCGAAAACCCCTAACCGTTGGGAAAAAAGAAAACACGTACACTAGGGTATCATAGGTGATCATATTACATATTCACTTCATCTTTGTTCAAGGGTCCGGGGACCCTGTAGTGCTTTGGTCCGAGGACCCTACATGGTTGTAGTTCCCCAATCACATCCATTCATTCGATTCAATCCGGATTATCTTCATGAAATTTTCACGTAAAGATAAGTATATACATGTAGAATAATCCAGACCGTTGACTGTCAAATATACGGCTGTGATTGGGAGACTACAACCCTGTAGTACTTTGGGGAACTACAATATCCCGGATCCTTTGTTCAATGCTTGCTGCCACTATGTAAGGAATAGTGTTCCACAACAACAGAACAAAAAAAAAAAAAAAATCTATAAGAGGATCATATCTTGAGTACTTTAGCTCATTATGGAAAAAAAGTCATTGACTAATTTGGGTTATGTGTATTCAGATGTGACCACGTATATGAATGGTTTCGTCATCTTTCCCTTCAAATAAGTCTATAATTAATATTGGAAGCATCGATCTCAAACCAAAATATTATATCCATGGAACTCTATGGATTTTTTTTTTAAGGAATCTGCTGTTCGCATTGGTCCGGTTTCTAAAGATTTTTGTACTTTCGAATTCATTTTGTTTTGATTTTACTACAGCCTCCTTTGGGTAAAAAACCGGTTTTTGGTTTTTTGGTTTTTTCATTTGTCCTTATTCAAAAATTTTTTGCATTCGTTAGTTTTGCATCAAGATTTTGTGGTTTCTGAATTTTTCACGACGAGACGAATCTAACAAATATAAATTTATGATCAAAACTATTTTTGTCATCATTAGAAAGTTTCAAAGATTAATAAATTCTATTGATTTGTTTATAAAAAGAAAGATATAAGTATAACAGTTGGAACAAATAACCATAGTACACTACAAAAAAATGTGCTTTTGGTGTCAACCTATTTGCTTCAGCAGAAATTGCTGTCACAAAAAACTATTTTATTGCGACAGCAGTAGATCCCGTCTCAAAAAGTATCAATTTGTGTCAGCCGTATCCCTGTCACAAAAAACTAGTGGCAAATAGGTCTTTTTCGCGACGGCAAAAGAACCCCCGGACGTAAATACATTTTGAGCGCTAAAATCACTCCCCAAACTGGCGGGGTGACAAAAATTTCTAAAATTTTGTTCTTATTTTTTGGGGGTAAAATTTCGAGTTATTTGGTTTTCCCCTAAAGCAGGTTTGCCCCCAAAACCCAAATACGACTGCCCATAAACCCAAATCTCTCTCTATCTTTCTCTGATGCTCTTTTCTTTTGCCCTAACTTTTTTGCTGCTGAGGTAAATGGAAGCCAGAATTGTGGTTGATCGAAGACTACAAGCACCGCAAGGAACACCGTCGAACACCACGCCGATGCTACTACCAGTCGATTCTACTATCGGTATGTATAAAGAAACCCCTAAACCCTAATCACGATTGCCCCTAAACCCAAATCTCTCTCTGTCTTGCTCTAATGCCTTTTCCTTTTGCCCTAACTTTTTTGCTGCTGAGATATAAGGAAGCTTGAACCTGTTGATCGAAGACTACAAGCACCGTAAGGAACACCGTCGAACACCACACCATTGCTACTACCGGTCGATTCCATTATCAGTATGCACAAAGAGGATCTTAGTTCCAGTCGTTAATTTCTTCTCTCCAGTTGTATGCTTTGTATGTTTTCAATTTATATTGCTATTTATCACATTTATGCTACTTTAATTAGGCTACCCAACTATGTTGGGAATGGAGCACGAGAGTTTTTTTACAATTTTTCCCCTAACAGTGGAGTATTAAACTTTTATTGTTGAGATTGAACCCTCCGAAAGAAAGCTGCTACTTTCTTCACCAGGGACGACAAGGATTTGTACCCCATTTTGAACTAGCCAATCAGGTAGTTCAAGTATACTGATCTTATCCACTAGTTTGATATGTTTGGCTTCGTTGATCAAACCTAGGTAGAATGATCTGTGATATCCACTCTTTTCGTATCCTTTCAGCTTCGATTTATTTGTGTAAATTTGAATGTCCTTTGTGGTATCTGCTTTGTTAACTAAAATCATAGAAGAAGTTGGGACATGCTTGGAGTTTTAGCAACTGATGTTTGGTGCCATAACAATTGTCTTATTTGAAATTGGCCAACATGAAGCCAAGTTGAATTTGATGGGAGCAATATGATATTAGCAAAAAAAAAAAAGACCGACTGTGTCTATCAAATCTGACCTCACCCAAGAGTCCGCTTACATAATTTCGTGAAAGCCGTTAGATGGTTTTCAACTAAAATCATTTGTGAGCATCTAATTATCTTTCAAAGGATGTTTATTTTCAGATGGTCGACTGTATGCTTATGAGCAATTTTTTTGCATGTCTACTATTGGGGGATTAAGTTTTAGGCTTACTATTTTTGCTTGGGAGTTCTTTCAATAAAATGCCTCTCAAACACAGGTTTGAATAGCTGGATTGGATTTGTAAAATGAAGGTCTTATTTGAGGCATATAGAAATAGCTAAATTTGAGGTTATTCTTTTGATTTCAGCAGTGATTGTGGGGCTTTAGTGGCAAAGAGCAAAGATTTCTCTTCAATGAAGCTATAACATTACACTTACAGAGGTTCATGACTTGAAGGCAAGTTTCCAGTTTTTTCCCTTTGTCGAGTTTGTAGCAATTAGTTGTACATTGGCCGTATGGTAGTGCAAAGTACTTCGGTATATGGGGTAGATATTGGGTTAGGGGAGAGAAAAATGTTCAATACTGTCACCTCCAACCTAATTTCAGAATTCATTTGCTCATTTACTCTCTATTTTTTCCTTTTCCCTTGCCGGTCGTTGCAATTCTATGCTTAATTTTGGATTTAATCATTTGAAAATGATATTGCAAACCCAGCACCGGCGGCTTAAGAACACATTTCTACTTGCATTTTATAGTTGCCTCAACTTTGGATTTCATTCCTCCTGTACATGCAGTTTGTTGTCAATTCCTCCTTTTCCGATTTCATGCCCATGAGTTGTCATTTCCCATTTCATTTTGTGGGAAATACTTAAATGCAATACCATTTCAAGTCATAGGCCTTAGGGGAAACCTGATTTTCATTTACTCTGTCATTGGAGGCAATTGCATGAATTATTGAAAAGGAAAAGGAAAAACAGGTACAAATGAGGTGCACTCTTTTGCATGCATTTTTTTATGTATGGGTTAGGAGCTGCATAATGTTCTTAATCACTTATTGTTCTGGTGTTGTCTAAAGTCCGTTTTCTATTGTCCTTGGGAACAACCTGTATATGTTCCTTTGGCTTTATGGTGGTCCCTAACAACTATCCCTACAATTGTTTGGTTATTAGGTTAACATAAAGAGTGAAAGATACTCTTGCTTAGTGGGATTTTTAGAATCGATAATTCTGCAACTTTGGCTTCTTTCTTCTTCTTTTTTTAAATAAAAAATACAAATGTGTTGTTTTGGTTCTTCATTTCTTTGGCCTTTTGTTTCAATGTTTGAATGTTTGTGGCATCAAATAAGTATTTCCTTTTTCCTTGGGTATTAATGTACCCTCCAAGTATGGGTTTTTGTTTGCATTAGATATAACACAAATCCTGTTCGAAGAATACCCTCTCCTCGAAGTGACTTTTAACCAATTGTCCAAATCTGTATAAAGAAAGAGAGACAAGTTTAAAATGTTGCAGGAAAGGATACACAAAAAGAAAATGTCTTGGGAATAAGCTCTTGAAAACAATGAAAGCAAATCTCAATCTATGAAGCAATATTATGTCAATTGTTTAGCCTGACACACTCGATGCAAGAATAGAGTAATCAGTACAAGGACACTTGTTATATATTGTTTCTCGTTTGTAGGAGAGTAATTGCTGGCAGATTAGCATATTTTTTTATCCAATTTGCCGTCTACTTTCGGCACAGGAAACTCAGGAGGGCAATTTGATGGGATGCGGGAATGGGGAAGCAAGCCTAAAATTTTTCTGTGTTTTTTTTTTAATATGTATTTGTGAGTAAAGATAATGATTTCTATTACATAGCATTTGGAACTAACAGCACCATATATGCTTCGTCACCATTTTGTAAATTGCAATGCAACTTTTCAAAGGCAAATTGATGGCTCAACAAAGACAAAGGGCTACCGGAAGAGAGAAGGGGAAAGAAAGAGCAGCTGCAGCCATCAAAAAAGAAAATAATTGGGTAAGACGGTTGGACTCTGTATGTCGCTTTAGTTCATTTTGTGTGACTATGTGCAATTTCTACCATTAAAGAAACTAATATAGCCTCCTTGCCCTCATTTATTTTAAATAGAGATAGTCCACCCACAACTTAAAGCAGCTTTCTACCAATCTTAGAACTCTGCTTTCTACCGCTCTTAGAACTTGAGGTTAGCTGCACTTTTTGGTGTAGGAAACTGGACATTTTACAGTCTATGGATACCATGCCAAAAAAATAAAAATAATACACAGTATATTCTATGAAATGGATGCTCAATTGAAAATAATGTGATTGACTTGGCTGGTTGGTGCAAGGTGTGGCAAATGCAATTGGTACATGTGTCATTATGAATGGATTTTAGCCACGTTCAATTTTGGGAAGATGCTTACTTGCGGCCTATTTAGATCTTGGTTTAATGTATGCGCGACTATTTATATAGGACACAACATTCATATTAATGGCTTATGTATCACCGTAGTTGCTGCTTGCCGATGGAGTTTATGTGGCTTTTTTTTTCTCCAAAACTGACCATAGAGCATACATATCACTGCCTCATTCTTGTATATCTTCTTGCTAACTGATCCCAATATTGATTTGCGTGTTCTAATTGTTCAAATCGTGCCTTCAGGCACGTGCATGTGCTAGTGCCTACATAAATACATATCACTGCCTCATTCTTGTATATCTTCTTTTTCAGGTGTTTGTCGAGGACTAAAGCGAGTATCGATTGAGAAGATGCAATATTTTGGATTCCATTTATTTTGTGTTATTTTACGTCTTAAACTAAACCAAGGTTTCTACTTTGTTTGACATATTATTAGTGTGGCCAGCTTTAGCTTTTATTTCCTAAACATGTTATTCAAACAATGTTATTGCATCTCTCCTTTTGGAACTGAATGAATGGATCAGTTTATGGATGTAATTAATTTTTGAATGAAAGAGTTCTTGTATGAACAGAATGAATGATGACATAGTTTGGATGCTTGGTGGTGGTTTTTTATGCCCAGGAAACTATAAATATGCAGCTTAGTATGTGTAAATTTGGGGGGAAAAAAAGAGCCAGCATAATTGTTGTTTGGATGTTTTCTTTTTTGTGACGGCAGCAACTCGGACTCAAAAACATTGAGTTATATAGCAGGGCTATGGTGATGGCATTTTGCTGATGCAAAAGGAATAGTATTTGCGACGGGAAAGCCACCCGATGCTAATAATTATATATATTTTTTATCTTTTTGAGTCAAGATTACCGCCGACGCAAAAAAGAATCTTGGCCGTCGCAATTACTTTGCGACGGCCCTTGCCGATGCAAAAAACTTTTTGAGACCCAACCAACGACGTCCCCCACATTGCTGTCGCATGGCCGTCACAAAAGACTATTAGCGTCGGCCTTGTTACCTTTTGCGACGGGGGGCGCTTGACACAAAAACCCGTTTCTCTAGTAGTGGTACAAGTCAATGAAAAATCTCACAGTATGGTGGTGGGAGTACAAAATTTTATATTTAATTGATGTTTTCAGAAAAAAAAAACGAACAACTGTCTCAAATGATGTTATTAGTTACTTGCAATCATTATCATGTCTTCCGTAGTACAACTTAATGAAAAACCTCACGGTATGGTGGTGAGAGTACAAAATTTTATGGAATTAGTGTTTTCAGGACAACAACCGTCTCAAATGATGTCATTAGTAGCTTGCAATCAATATCGTGTCTTCTTGGAACCACAGACGTTACTCAAGGCAAGGCGTTCGCGTCAATCAAAACAACTTTTATAGTTTCTCTCAATCTAAAACTGCTTCAAATCATTTGGCATGTTCATCGACTCTCCAAACCTTGACAGACTTATCCAAACTCCCACTATACACTATCCACCTCCGACCGCCACCAACCTCCTCCTCCGCCTCCAAATCTTCCTCCACTGCCAAACACTTAACGGGCCCCTCATGTCCACACAACACTGTCAAGCACATGTGGTCCCCACCCTTATCCCTCCTCCACACACAAATGGTATTATCCGCTGACCCACTGAAAACAAGACTCCCCGCCGTGGCCAGGCACAGCACCGCCATCTTGTGGCCTCGCAACACCCCGCGGGCCACCAACACCTCTTTTTCCAGCTCCCAGAAGTTCACCAGCCCGTCAGACGACCCCCCGTAAACAACCTTCGCCGCCGCGTTCACCGCCACAGCGGTCACACCGGCTTCCTCCTGCTTCATCAAAGTTTGCACCACCACGTGCTTTGAACATGATCCTTGTAATAATTCCCTTCTCCAAACTTTGACCGATCCGTCTGCTGACCCGGTCAAAACCAGCTCATTAAACCCTGCCACGACTACGGTGTTAACTGCGTCGTCGTGGGCGAGGATGGACTCTAAACATTTGGAGTCCGAAATCCTCCAAACTTTGACCGTTTTGTCCCAAGACCCTGAGTACAACACACCTTGTTCTTCGTCCAAGCTCATACACGACACGGCATCGTAATGTCTTATCCACGGGACGTTACGATGCCCCTTTCGCCTTACCCGAACGTAATTTTTCGGGTTCAACGATGTCATAATCAACTCCTTCTTCGTGGGCAAACTCCCCACGCGCTCCAAGTGTTCGTCGAATTCCCCAAAAGAGAATTCCGATTTCCACACTCGGATTTTCCCATCCTGATGACCCGTAAAAATCCTATCCCCATAAATCACTATCGCTTTCACAAATCCACTGTTAGATTTAAACCCCCAAAAGTCCTTTAGATTTTTCCATACATGTATGTTCTTGCTTTCTGATCCCGTATACAACAAGTTACTTGATACGGCCAGAGAATAAATATGACCTTGTTCGCGGAAAAGCGAACCGATCAAACCTGTTTGAGGGAACTGTTTGTAGTTATGTTCGGATGAGATCCAGGGGGAGTGGGGATGAAATGGGGTCGCTTCATTGGAATCGGATGGAGATGTTTCGAAGTACGGGGAAGAAGAGCAGGAGGTATCGGAATCGCTGCTGTTACGAGGGGAGGTGTAGTCGTTACGGGTTTCGCTCTGATTGGAAGGAAGAATGGTGGGTTCGGGTTGGGAATGGAGTTTCGGGTGCTGGAGAGTGTTTTTCCCGGCAGAGAAACAAGCATTGACACGACTGATGACGGAGTTTGCTGTTGCCATGTATGTTAATTAGGTGAGATGTAATGTATGTGTGAATAAGAAAAGGGAAAGATTAGTGGTGGAAGAGGTGATCAGCTAGGAAGAAAATTAGAGAGCTTGTGGTTTTTTTTTTTTTGATCAATAGAGAGAGAGAGCTTGTGGTTGATTGACTGATTTGGAGAGAGAGAGAGACAGAGAGAGAGAGAGAGAGAGAGAATTGTTTGCAGGAAATTATGGGAAGGGGAAGAGTATAGGGTATAACTATATATAGAGACTTGGACACGTGGTGGGAGTTGCATAGTAAGATAGCTTGACGCGGAAATGGAGGCCAGGGGTTCAGGTGATAATGGTGGAGAAAATAATTTGTTTGTCTAGAGAAAACATTGTTTACACCGGCGATCTAAATTAAAGTTTATTACAAATTTATTGCATGATTAAATGTGTCCATGTTCCACCTTTTGAGACCATTCTTTGGACACATGACGCAATGTCATAAATTTGGAGAAAACTTTGGTTTACACCGCCAGTGTAAAGAATGTTCTTCCTTTTGGGAAGAAAGGAATTGGGATCTAACAGTCTAGGAATACAAGTAAAAAACAAAAGTTTGTACACAATTGTGTTAGATATACTCAATCTATGATTTATAGAACGGTTCCGGAACTAGTTATGTTCAGAGTTGTGTTTGGTGTTCCCAGCATTGCTCGGATCGATCAACAAGCTACTACAATGCTAGGATAACGATATCTTAAAATTTACTCTCTCTGTCGCATTTTAAATGTCCCCTACGTAAAGTCGTGTCATTTTAACATTAAAAGAAAACATATTTCTAGATATTTTCTTTCAAGGGTAAATTTCACTGACCTCCCCTGAGGTTTTTGACAGACACTGACCTCCCCTTTTCTTTCTCAAATTTCACTGCCCTCCCTTGCTTTTGAAAAAAATTGTCACTTACCTCTCCTGTCGTTACTTTTCGCCAAACGGTGTTAATTTTGTTAGTGAAATGACGTTAATGCCCTTAAATTTGAACTTAGGTTTTTTTTTTGGCTTGTTTGAGATTATATTGCATAAAATTTTCGAAAGGAATGGAACATAACTTAATTATTTACTTTTTTCTTAGAACTTTCTTTTCTTCGACACAAAATTATTATTATTATTAATATTTTACTTCCTATTAGATATATTTTCACATTTTGATAATAAAAACAAGAGTATCAATAATCATCTAAGCCTTGCTTCCATTGATGGTTTTATTTATTTTTATTTTTTTAGGTTTCTTTATCTTTCTCTAAATCTAAAGCTCTAACTAGACTAATTTTTCTTTTCTTTTTTCTTTTTTTTTACCTAACCACACTCTTTTTTTTTTTTTTTGTATTAGAGGTAATAATGGCCTAAAACAATATTTACCTGCTTAAAGTAGGGGTGTTATAACATCATTTTATTGCTTTTAGCAAAGTTATTCTCCCTCCGTCCCAAATATGCACACCCTTTTAAAAGAACTAAGCATTTTGCACCAAAAAATAAACTACTAGCATGAAATTTTTTTGAATTTTTTTTTATTGCACCAATTCAAGGATCCCATTAAGAAAAAATAATCTAATTTAAAATAAAATAAAAACTCATAAGTACATTATTTTTGCGTGCATAAATCAAGATACTCACAAATAATGAATAGTTATCCCATAATAATATGTGTATGCTCTTTTTGGCTTGCATAATGCAAGGGTTTCAAAAATAATGGATAGTCGTACTTTAATAATAATGTACTGATGAGTTTTTTTTGGGTAAAGAAGTAAACTTTTTTTTTTCAAAATTGGATCCTTGAATTGGCATAAAAAAATTATCCAAAAAATTTCATGCTAATGGTTTTTTTTTTTTTTGGTGTGAAATGCTTATTTCAAAGGAAAAGAAAAGTAAAAAAGTAAAAATAAATAAAACCATCAATGCAAGCAGTGGGCTTAAGTGATTATTGATATTCTTTTTTTTTATTATTATCAAAATGTGAAAATATACCTAATGGGAAGTAAAATATTAAAAATAATAATAAATTTTTGTCAAAGAAAGAAAGTTCTAAGAAAAAGTATATAATTAAGATACTTGTGTTATGCCTTTCGAAATTTTTTTGCAATATAATCTCAAATAAGGAAAAAAATAAAGCCAAATTCAAATTTAACGGCATGAACGTCATTTCACTAACAAAATTAATACCATTAGGCGCAAAGTAACGGCAGGGGAGGTAAGTGACAATTATTTTCAAAAACAAGGGAGGGCAGTGGAATTTCAGAAAGAATAGGGGAGGTCAGTGTATTTGTCAGAAACTTCAGGGGAGATCAGCGAAATTTACCCTAAAAAAATTTACACCATTCGAAAGTACTCGTTGAGATCTTTTGAACGGTACAAAAAATTTAAAAAGTAGTACTGAAAGTATTTTATTTTTTAAGGTCAAACTTGCATGGTCTCCCGTAGGGGACATTTAAATTGGGATGGAGGGAGTATGTGGTTTTTAGTAGAGTATAAGTATACCTAAACCTAGGGGCGGCCCCATGTAGGGGCAAGGGGGGGCAGCTGACCTCCCTGAGCCAGATATTCTCCCTGCGATATGCATATTTTTTTTGTTGTTTTTATAATTTTGTGTAACGCCCCCAAAATTTGGGCACGTTAATTATTATTACAAATCATAATAAAGTTTACTCTTAAACTTTAATACAAATAATAATGTCTCCAATTACTACATAAATAACAACTGGGGTGGTACTAGGTCTCCTTCTATCCCTGCGTCGGGTCATTCCCCACTCCGCCAACACTGTCTGCTCCATAGGACTGATCTCCACAGTATCGGTCCTATCCATCTAGATAATCTGACATAATACGTCAGAGTCACGCAAGCAACATCGTGGTATCATGTCAGGGTTACACAAGTGCAACACCATGAGCAAGGCCCAGTAGTTCACTATACTAAATTTCTAAGTAGCAATTCTAGAACAGTAAGTTCAAAAACAGTATATGAAACTTGTGAACAGTAAAACCATGCAATGCACCATGCGTGTCTATGCGGAGAAAACTGTATTTCCTTTCCAGTATCTCAAAACAGTGCCACTTGTCATTTTCTCAAAACAGTTCTCATTCAGTTTCTCAAACATAACTCATTTATCAACAGTTTTCCCAAAAATCGATTTTTCTCATATCAGTGCCTCTTTCAGCATTCTTCTTCAAATTTCATATATCTCCCACCACTCGAAAGTTATTGGTCCGCTTACACCTCATTTCAGCTGGCGGTATCAACCTTTCCGCTCGAGGCCCCGGCCGCCGTGCATCACCGAACTTAACAACTTGTTTGCACTGTCCGTCCGCCCCGTGACTCACACGACACAGTCTCGGCCATTGCTTGCAACCTAGCGTTGTTGTAGTTAGTGTCGCCCAAGCGTAGGGCTAGGTCGTCGAAAGCATAGTAACCTGGCAAGACCGAGGTCGATTTCCACAGAGACCAAATGCACCCGGCATGAGATTGACTTGCGATGAGATTTTTGGCGTTAAGACGGCCAACTTTTGGTGTGATTTGATTGGTGGAATTCTCTCTCTACCTCTAAATGACTGGAATTTGAAGTTTAACTAATTTAAACTAAAGGCAAAGTCAAGGGGTTCAAAACACCCATGACTTGAATTAAATTGTTCCTCTCAAGATTACACGGTTAAGTCGCGTAGTCAAACATGCTTAACCGGAAGATTTAACATTTTAGCACATTTGGATTCTAGAAAATGGGTTTGATCAAGAGTAGGGTTCATTGAAGCATTTTTACAAACACTTAGAATGCCATAGCTCTAAGCCTCATGTGTGGCAAGTAGTCAAGCCCTTGCCTACACAAGATCAAAGAGGTTAACAAGACTAGGTTTTGATACATAAAATTGAACCCTAACCCTTAAACAAACAACTTTTAATTCTCATTTTGATAGAAGAACAAAATAACCCAAGTCATGGGGTGCTAATCACCCCATGACCTAGCCTTGCTACACTACTCACACATAATCATGGAAGAAATGAAAAGACTAAGTAAAAGAGACATAGAAATATGAAACATTGATTCAACGAAAATAAAACACGGATTCATAGAGATTAACGATGTACTTACAACTTTTGTGAAGGACTTAAGCTTGAATCTAACTAAATAAGCCTTAAATCTAGAGAGAAGTGAGAGCTAAACCTAAGAGAAATGAAGGGAGGTAGAGAGAGAAGGTGAAAGTGCAAGATAACCCTAAAATTATGAGGTTGGGGACCTTTTATAGGCTCCAAATGTCGTGCCAAAGTATTACAAAAATGCCCCTGAATCGAGCACAAAAAGTGCAAAAAATTACAGCTGCTACCGGTAGCAATATGGGTATTGCTACTGGTAGCAACCTAAAATCTGAGTTTCTGCTCGCTGGCTACTGGTAGCAGTATGCATATTGCTACTGGTAGCAACTGGCATTTTCATGCCTTTTTTCGCTTGATCTTTTCTTGGTCTTTTGGCTTCCCGAGTCTTGTTCAATGCTTCGTTCCTTGACTCCCGGGACTTGGTGGCGGGTCACCACGTGACCTTGGGTACTCGGGTATGCCTTGACTATCCGTGGCATTAAAACACGTCTTTATTCTCGAGTTTCTCTTGAAATTATCAAAATACACCCACGCACAACATCAATCGTATAAAAGCCGTATTATGCATGCGTGTGTGGAAAAAATGAGAGAGATAAGCCCCTTTATTTACACTATTGGGGACTTATCAGCCATCTCATATCACTGAACTTAACCAGTTTGTTTATGAGGTCCGTTCACCGTGTGTTGTGCATGCTTAGCCCAAACATCCAAATTCTCTCCGCAAACTGGAAGTGGTGGTCCAGCTGCACTACCGCATCAAAACCATTCCTCCAAGTTCTCTCCGCGAACTTGAGGTGACAACAAACTCATCTCATCACATTTCATTTCATTTCCCGAAAATTTCATTTCTCTTTTCAAAGCTCATTTTCATTCTCATCTCTATTTTCTCATCAACAGCTATTCAAATTTTTCAAGTCCAGTGTCATAACGTAACGTATTGTGTACGTGCTCAATGCCACATGCTCAAAATCATGCCCACGTAATATTCCATAAACTTTCTTTCTAAAAATTTGTATTTTCCCAATGAACATTTTCCCATAAAATCATGCACTTTAATGAATTACCTTTCTCAAAAATAAAATTTCCTTTAAAAGAATTTTCTCACATAAAATCATGCACTTTGATGCACCAACTTCCTCAAAAAATTTCCAACTTCTCCCTAAGTTTTATTTCTTATCAAAAATCCAATTCCTCTTCTTTTTTTTTCCTTTTTCAAAACTATTTTATTTCCTCTAAAGGAAATAAAATTAGTCAACTTGCTCTTTCTAATTTATTTTTTTTAAAAGACATCTCCCTTTCTAGAAATTTCATGTCCAAAAATTTAACTCAACTAATCATGAACTTTCTAAAAACAAAATCTTCTTTTTTAGAAAATTAACCCTCTCCCAAAATTATACTCATTATATTTCTAGAAAACTTTCTTTTTAGTAAACTTCAATAAAAATCATTTTTCTCTACATCTAGCAAAATCAACAACTTTCTTTTTAGGAAAATTTTAAGCAACTCTTGATATTCTTCTTTTTCACCATAACAATAAAATACATACACTTTGTTCACTTCACATTTCCAAAAAAAATTTCCAAAAAGATTCTCTCCCGATCTCTCATCTCTCCAATCATTAATCACATTTCTCTCTCTACTCATACCCCTCTCTCCAATCATTATTCTCATTTCTCTCTCTATCTCTCTCCAATTATTACACCTCTCTCTAATTATTACTTTTTTTCCAAAAATCCATCCAAACACTATCTCAAAAATATTTCTCAAAATATTCGTCTCAAAACTCTCAACCAAACACAGCGATAGTCACTAATTAGTTAGTAAAAAATTTCTAGAAATTTTATTAAAACTTCTATCTCATATTTAATTAATTAAAACATCACATCTTTCTACAAAAAATTTCATGAATCAAAAGTAAATTTTTCTAGTAAGAAACAAGTCCCTCATTAGACATAGTTAATCTACTATTTTAGGAAAAAGTTATCTAATTAACAACCAATGATTTAATCAACTTGTATTAACTAGTTCTTCCAAGAAATATCAACAAAAATGATACTAGAACCTTGTTTAGAAATTCCCAACTTCTAATCTCTTCTAATCAACTTCTAATCAACTTAATCTCATTAAACCAACTTCTAATTTCATGTAGAAATATTCTAATTAGAAACTAATTAACACTCTTGTTAACTTTTCAACATGAAATCCTCTTTCTTAAACACTAAGTAACATGCTTAGTAACTTAATGCATGCATAATTTAACACAATCAAGCTTCAAAACTAAGCTTAGAAAACTAATTAGAACATCTTAATCAAACTAGAAATAACTAAATAGGAAGTTAGTTTAGTAAACTACCTTGATTTCCGGGTGTAAACCGGAAGCCGATTAGCAATCCTTTGGTGTGGAGGCTTCTTAATCTACCTAACTTTCTTACTAATTAACTTAGTAAGAAGTTAATTAGGGTCTAAATGGGTTGACTTTGTGGTGGTAGAAGTAGGAAGTTTGTTGGGAATAAGGGGACATACATATATGGAAAGTGTAAAGGTGGTCCCCAAAAGAACAAAGGGTGGCTATTTATAGCAAAATGAGACCTCCCTCTCTCCCCTTGGAAATTTCGGTGCTCCCTCTCCCCTCTTGGCCGAACTACACCCATGTGGGGTGTTAAATTGTGCACTAAATGTGCACATGGGAAAGTACATGGGTGGTTCCAACTCACACTCTATGGTTTAGGCTAGGTCCTAGGCTATATACTTGCAAGTTAAGGAAATTTGGGGAAAACAAATGGGAAGCAACGTGGGAAGTAGGGTGGGGGAAAAATATGCCTCTTGTTGTGTAGGTTTTTGCATGGTCACCTTTGTTATGGGGTGTTTTTAGGGACTTATACACACAATATGCATGTGCTTGCAAGATGTAGCTAGAAGTAGGGTTCAATAGGTTCTTCTAGGGAGAATATTCTTCTTAAAACATGGAGCCATGTTTTATGGAACCTTGGGGGCCAAGGCCTAGCCTAATAAGGCCTAGGTTGTGTAGCATGTGCTCTTATACAAGTATTGTGTGGCTATGTATAGGTTTCTCCTAAAATAGCAAGGCTTGTTCTAACTAGTTTTGGGTACAAAATCTTAGCTTGTAAGACTTCCCTCATGCACTCTCTTTGCTTGCACAAGTGCACAAGCATTAACTCTTGCATGTGCAAGAGTACTTGCACACTACACATGCACACACTCCACTCTCTCTCTCTCTCCCCGATCTCTCTCTCTCTCTCTCTCTCTCTCTCTCTCTCTCTCTCTCTCTTACTTGGTCAAAGAACCAAGTTCCAATGTAAGGTGGTGGGTACTTGGCAAGTACCGATATAGTTGGGAGTAATAAGGATGGTGGTTGGGGTAGTTTCGGGTATTAAAAACGGACTCCGGGTGCTACGGTAGTGTAACGGATGTGTTACTCGGTCTCGTACGCGTGTATGCATGGCTAGAATTCTAATTATTCGTGTTAAAATGATTTATTAATAATTTAATAGGAAATATTCCAATTAATAGAAAATTAAAATTAATTATCAAAAAATAAAATGGAATTTTTATTTATAAAAATTTGGGTCGTTACATTTTGCCCCACAGAAGTATATGTTGTTGTCTTACTTTGTGATCCTTGCCCCACAGGACTAAATATTGTAGATTCTTGACCCCCCCAATAATAAATCATGCGTCCGCCCCTGCCTAAACCATAATAAAAACCCGCAAAATTATATCCGGGAAAAAAGAGATCCACTCAATAGGTGGATGATAATATATAATGACAAACTGGTTTAGATATCAATATGCATTTTAAGGATATCAATATACTGCCACCGATATTAATACATTTTTCTCAAATACGTATGTATTTTCTATTTATCATTCACCCTTTGGGTTGAGGTTTGCATTTTCCATACATTATCACTCATTTGTAGTTCACCAACTTTCTAATTTATTTATCTATGCAGATTTCAAGGATATCAACTCCAAAGAATTGGCAAAGTGGTCTTGCTTTGAGACTTAAGAGCTTGCACTACAAGAAAAAATGTCTACAGTGAGGATTGAGTTTCCTCGCCAAAGCACCAAATTTCCTCGCTAAAGGAATTGGCAAGGAAAAATTTTCTCGCCACGTTTCCTCGACAAAAGGTATTCTAGCGAGGAAAAATAAATTTCCTCGCCTAATCTGCCAATTGGCGAGGAAATTTTTCATCGCCTATTCGGAACAATTGGCGAGGAAATTTTTCCTCACCTATTTTGACCAATTGGCGAGGGAATTTTTTCCTCGCCTATTCCTCCCATTGGGCGAGGAATTTTCTTTCCTCGCCTATTCTGGCCATTTGGCGAGGAAAAATTTCCTCGCCAAAACTCCTGAAACTAAAAAAAAAGGAATCCTATTTCAGCTTCTCCGCCTCCGCTGGGATTCGAACCAGCGACCTCCTCTCAAGCAACACGCGCCCCATCCACCACACCAACTTCCATTTCAATGCAAAGTTCAACAACTTTTAATATATAACCTTTTGTAGTTCCTTTCACCTTACTATTTTTTTAAATCTTTTTGTCTAATTTTAGTCTCTTTGTAGTGTTTCTTTAAACTTTTTTCTTAAATCTTTTAAAGTTATATGTTTTTACTGAAATTTTTATTTTTTAAAATTTCGAACACAAGGTAGTTCCCTTCTCTCTCTCTCTCTCTCTCTCTCTCTCTCTCTCTCTCTCTCTCTCTCTCTCTCAGAGAGATAAACTCCATGCCGAAATCATGTTCCTATTTTTTGTCATTGTGTCAATTTTCCTTTTTCCACAATTATCCCACATAAATCTGGCTTATTATGTATTCAGTTAAGTGTGAATCCTTAGTCTAAAGGGTAACCATGGAAATTGATTTGGGTTTGGATAAAATAACAGCCTGGGGTAAAATAACTCAAATATTTTTGCACATCAAGAGTGTATGATTGATTATCATTTAATCTTTTGTTTCTCCCGTTCACATGAAATAGAAGGGAGACCACTCTCAAATAGATTCGACTTGCACATTGATAGGCGCGCAATGTCATAGATATAAGCGCCTAAGTAGGGCGAATTAGCGCGTTAGAGGCGCGATTTATTCCATTTTCCACTTGATGCGGTGTTGTCTTTGCTTTTTCTTGCTTTTGGTTGTTTTGTAGGGAACAGGTCGGAAAGAGCGCGTAAAGTGGACACATGGCGGTCGGGCGTGTTGGGGACAGGTGGGACCCAAGTGAGGACGGCCAAACAAGCTTGGAAGTCATTTTAAGGGTCTCGGTATCGATACAGGGTTTGCCTGTATCGATACCCGAGTGATCAAACGGGAACAGAATGTATGGGTATCGATACAGGGATTTTCCTGTATCGATACCGAGGGTCTTAAATTGGCCGTTTGACTTTGCCACGTGTTTTGACTTCGGGGGGGGAGATAAATACTCCGATTTTAGGTCGAATTAGGGTTCGAACTTTGTTAGGTTTTTCTTAGTTTTTGGCAGCCGTTTTTCCTTTGAAGATTCTACTTTCCGGGTTATTTTTGCATCGAAGTTTTGGAGTTTTTCCGCTGATTCTCGCTTTGCTTCGGTAACGTTTCTGTTTATTCACTTTAATCTCAGTTCGCGGGGGTTTGTCTGCGTTCTGAGACTCGAATCTTTGTTTTAATTCTTATTCAAGTTTAATAGCATGTTTTATTTCAGAATTATGTTATCTGTTATGATCAATATGAGTGAGTAGTTTCAAAAGTATGGTCGCGGGGTGATTAACACGCCGTGGCCAGGGACGGATTTGCTTTTACTCCGATTTTTACACTAAAGAATGAAAAAGCAATTTTAGGTTATTAAAGAGCTTCCGTTGGACGAATCTGAGTCTCGTTGGAGCCTATGTAACGCGAGGAACGGGGGACCAAAACTTGTTCTTCGATGTACATGGGTGACGGCGACTGCGAGGATTCGCATCTTTCGGGATAACCTTTTCTCTCTAAAATCAACCGTTCTCTTTGGAACAACAAATGGAGCAGGAAATATCCGGACCTGGTCACCGTGTTATGAATCCTACGACCGTACTTCCTTTTAATTAATTTAAGTAAAATCAATTCTCTTAGTTTAGGTAATTTCACCAATCAAATCACAAGGGTGGCTACCTAAGAGTCGTGTTAAACTAGCATCCCGAGTTTTTAGTAAGCACTTTCCACCTTCTCTGTGGATTCGATTCCGGTCTTACCGGGTATTGTGCTACACCGGTCTCCGCCCTACGCTTGGGGCAACCCATTAAATTAGGTATAGGATTTCGGTCAAGCACACATACATAGGTATATGAGATTGGTAAACCATTTTGATGTTTTCATTCATTATTTGTACTTTGGTTTAGTAATTCTTCTTGAAAAAAAATATTGAGAAATTAATACTTCATACGCTAGAGTAGTCTCAATTTTTATTTTTTTTTGTAATCAATTTTTGGCCATATCAATTTGTTGTTTTCACAATTCACAGGACTCTTATTCCCTTCACGTTTGGATATTTTTTGTATCTCATAGACTAAATGGTATCTGATCTTTTTTGTTTTGTTTCTAGGTGTTTGAAACAAAGAAGACCATCCTGTAAGGGAAATTTTGAATACACCGTGGCAAACTAGAGTTGCATCCTGAATACCTTCAAAAATTAGATGACTAGATGTCATCATGTCCCATTTGTATATTTGATTGATCCGTGAGAAAAAAAAAAAAAAGTTGTTATTGGTTTGTATTTTATTCCGTGGGAATTTCAAAGCGGTTCTAACTTCCTAAATCTAGATCACGTGATATTGGTCATTCTAATGGTTTGTAACTGATAGTAGCGATTGCGATTTATTTTTTGAACTGAAAGCTATTGCGATTTAGGTGTGTAAAATCGATCACTTTGATTTCTTAAATATCAATTTTTGCCTCATCATTGTAGGATCTTCTCTTGGTAATAACATATCTTCTTCTTGAGAAACATTTCCGAGAGACGCTCAAGGTTCAAAATAGAGATCACAATAGGCACTGACAATACCCATGGATCATACGTTACACCGAGCCTAAAGGCACTGACATTTCACTAGAGCTCACAATAGGCACGGGCATTTCACATCATATATATGCATGTATAATTAGGGTCCACATGCTACCTATTGTGCCATGTACAAACATTGTGCGTGCAAGTAAATCTTGCCCGTGCATAGCACGAGTTCAACGCTATCCTATATACTATTGCAATGTAGTTGGGGCTCTCAAAAGCCTCCAACCCCCAATCTTCTAGGGAGAATATTCTTCCTTAAAACATGGAGCCATGTTTTATGGAACCTTGGAGGCCAAGGCCTAGCCTAATAAGGCCTAGGTTGTGTAGCATGTGCTCTTATACAAGTATTGTGTGGCTATGTATAGGTTTCTCCTAAAATAGCAAGGCTTGTTCTAACTAGTTTTGGGTACAAAATCTTAGCTTGTAAGACTTCCCTCATGCACTCTCTTTGTTTGCACAAGTGCACAAGCATTAACTCTTGCATGTGCAAGAGTACTTGCACACTACACATGCACACACTCCACTCTCTCTCTCTCTCTCTTACTTGGTCAAAGAACCAAGTTCCAATGTAAGGTGGTGGGTACTTGGCAAGTACTGATATAGTTGGGAGTAATAAGGATGGTGGTTGGGGTAGTTTCGGGTATTAAAAACGGACTCCGGGTGCTACGGTAGTGTAACGGATGTGTTACTCGGTCTCGTACACGTGTATGCATGGCTAGAATTCTAATTATTCGTGTTAAAAGGATTTATTAATAATTTAATAGGAAATATTCCAATTAATAGAAAATTAAAATTAATTATCAAAAAATAAAATGGAATTTTTATTTATAAAAATTTGGGTCGTTACATTTTGCCCCACAGAAGTATATGTTGTTGTCTTTACTTTGTGATCCTTGCCCCACAGGACTAAATATTGTAGATTCTTGACCCCCCTAATAATAAATCATGCGTCCGCCCCTGCCTAAACCATAATAAAAACCCGCAAAATTATATCCGGGAAAAAAGAGATCCACTCAATAGGTGGATGATAATATATAATGACAAACTGGTTTAGATATCAATATGCATTTTAAGGATATCAATATACTGCCACCGATATTAATACATTTTTCTCAAATACGTATGTATTTTCTATTTATCATTCACCCTTTGGGTTGAGGTTTGCATTTTCCATACATTATCACTCATTTGTAGTTCACCAACTTTCTAATTTATTTATCTATGCAGATTTCAAGGATATCAACCCCAAAGAATTGGCAAAGTGGTCTTGCTTTGAGACTTAAGAGCTTGCTCCCACCTGAGATTTTAGGTCCATTCCCCTTGCCAACAAACTAGTTGGCAAAGTACTCTTGGATCCACTAGGGCTTATACTTAGTCATTACCTCCAAGACTCTCGAATTAATAGAAATGCGCGCAAATTAATCCGGCCATCCGGTATAGAAAAATTCAAGGATATCGCGCGTTTGTAAGTTGAAGTTTTTATACGCAAAATTTGGAAATGTGGAGAGTATTTCACACATGTTTTTTTTTTTTTTTTTAATGTTAGGTCCAGTACCACAACAAATGTGAAAATTACAGCCCTGATATCCCTCCAAAGTACAAATGTATTTGCTTCTTTGAAAAGTTATTTTATTGTTTGACTGAATGTATCACTGTCAATACAAAAATGATTGTGACACAGACTTTGTGCCACAACCAACCACAACCCCACTCACATGGGGTGTGGGTCCCACATGGGCCCCACATGCGGGCCCCACACCCTATGTGAGTGAGGTTGTTGTTGGTTGTGACACAAAGTTTGTGTATGTATCATTATTCCTGTCAATACTATCTATCTCTCTCTCTCTCTCTCTCTCTCTCTCTCCAAATTTATTAGCCAGCGAATTCGTTTCATGTGCGAAAACGTCAACGTCCCATAACTCAGAGCCACCTACAAACAGACCCAGCGGTGAGGGTTCGACAGTGACATACCCAACACAAGCCGCCACGTAACCTGGAGATAGCTGCGTAGTAAAGCTCCAGAGATCTGCTGGACCAATCATTTGGCGACATTGCTTCAGACTTGTGGGGTCAGCGTAAGGGAGAGCCATGAGCTGAGGTCTTGATCATCTAAAAATGATTTTAGGGTTTAAATTTTTAAAAGACTTTTCATGAGAAAAAAGTTTATTCAAAATATTGGCCGCTAAATGCAAAGATGAATGGCTGGGATGCAACAGCAGGAAAAACCGAGCCCTTGTTAACAGGGTAAAATGGTGAGATGACGCTGGTTGACAATTGTCGAATCTCAAATGCGTTGAACCTAAGATAAAAATGGAAACCAGAACATTTTTGTCAAATATATTTCTATTACATTCGGATTGGTTTTTTTTTTTGATCAATTACATTCGGATTAGTTGAGGCATTGGAAAAACAAAGAAATTGGTTGTTGTGATGGCAACGGCCCGGTTCAGTTCAAATTTTAAAATTGCAATTGCTACCGAATTCATATCTAAACCCAACGGATGTTGGAGGGCAGGATTTATGATTTAGAAATATCTAATATTGTTTGGGTATCAATACGAATAGTTGGGATTGGTTTTGTATCCGAACATAAATCTTGAACTAATCCGTCTTAAATGGTTTTCCTATTTTCTAAAGGGAATTTATATTGGTACGCCTTTTTCTTTTTCTTTTTTGTCTCTATTAGGAAATTGTATTGTTGTAAAATAAGGGTGTTTTAGTAACTTCACCTAATAAAAACAAAAAAGAGAGTGCAAATAAAGAAAAGGGGAGTGACACTGCCAGATTGGACCAATTTAGACTAAATTCAGAGATTGACAAATTTTTTGAATCACCCCTACTTGAAATTCTGGTTTCGTCCCTGATGATATATATCTTGAATATTTGTTAGGTCCCTGTGGAGAAGATGTTAAGTAGCTAGTGGTGTAACTCACGTATTAGTGGGTTTGAGATTTGGGGTCATTTCACTTCAAATAATAATGCCTTTGCTTTGAAACTTTATTTTACATTATCATAAGATCCCATTCCTCTCTTGGAAATTATGAGAGAAAATTGCATGAATTAAGGATGTAACACTTGTACACACTAGGACGTACGTCATAGGCCATATTAACGTATTCATTTTATCTGTTTAAAGTAATTGCATCCATTAGATAAGCAACAGTGTTTCACACCAACCAAAACCAAATAAGGAGACAAAAATCAGTGGTCCATGCTTTCCCAAAGGATCATCATTGACTGTTTTATCCCATTCTGGCAAAAAAGTCGTTAACTATGGGGTACTCTGGCAAAAAAACTAAAAAGTGATTTTTTAGTTTTTTTTCGTTTTGTCTTTATTCAATTTTTTTTTTTTTTGCATTTCTTAGTTTTGCATCAAGTTTTCGTGGTTTATTAAAAACAAAAAAAAATAGTTTTGACCATAATTTTATTCTCTTTGAACTCGTCTAGTCGAGACGAATCCATAAACCATGAAAACTTGACGCAAAACTTACAAATGCAAAAAATATTTGAATAAGGACAAAACGAAAAAAACCAAAAAATCACCTTTTCGTTTTTTTGCCAAAGCATCCCTTAATACTTTCAAATTTGTTTTGGTTCGATTTTACTGCTTCGAGACTATTTTTTACATTATTAGAAAATCAGCAAACGAGTCGTCTTTCAAACAAACATATATAGGTAGGGATGATGACCAAGCTAGCCGAGCAGCCAATTACTCAAAAATATATTCAAGCTTGACTTGTTTATCAAAGAGTCTACCACAAACGAGTTTTAATCAAGCTAATCTCGGATAACTTGAATTTGCTCAACGACCCGAATAGAAGTTTACTCTAACTTAATTTGAAAGCATATATAATGAGTTTACAAAAATACTCAAGCATGGTTTCTTTATATATCGCGCCAATCTCAAAAGATATTTTAACGGTTGAACACAAGCTCGAAATCAAATACATTGATTAATTTATCGGCATTAAACATTATTTCTTTATATATATTTTTTTTTATGGAAATTTATAGGCCGTGCAGTGGTGTAGAGAAACCTTATAGTTAATCCAGTAGTAAATGAATGTATTAGCAATGAGATCTATATAATTTCCTTTTGGGGTACTGTTGTAAACCCTATTTGTCATTTATGTATTCTTTATTAACAAACCCAAATTTAATTTGGGCGCGTTACAATATTGCACCAATCTCAAAAGATATTTTAACAGTTGGCTCGAAATCAAATACATTGATTAATTTGTCAGCACTAAACATTATTTCTGTATATCTTTTTTTTTTTATGGAAATTAAAAGGCTGTGTACTTTAGTTGTCATCAAAATGAACATAATTCACCGATAAAACTCACTATAATCAATGTAGGAGTATTAGTTTCCAATTACAATGCAGCAATGAGTCGAAGGAACTAAAAAAAAAAGGTTTGGTTTTAAACCATGACAACATCGCAATATATATATACTTCTCTTCCTCTGTCTCATATTAATTGCTAGACACGTACGAAAAACCCAATTTTTCAAGACGATTTGCATTAAATGCATGCCGGGCCATGCATGTATCTCTTTAGAAAATTCGATTAGATTTCTGATATTACCCCTAATTATCTCTACTTCTAAATTCTTTTTTTTTTATTAGTTATGAGCTTTAGTTTATAAAAATCTAAACGTTTTATTTTTTTATTTTTATAGTACTATATTGAGATATCCTGCGATAAAATAGTGGACTAAGAACCGGAACTAGATATTTCATTATAGATAGATATTTTTTGAGATATCCCACAATAAAATAGTGGACTAAGAACCAGAACTCGATGTTTCATGTAGATAGATATTTTTGCAGCCTTGGGCTTTTCTATTTTTAGGACGGTCAATAAAAAATTAAGATGTCACTAAAAATGGGACACAACATTTTTGTGGCAACATGAATCATCCCTCATGAAATCACTTCTACTGTTGTTCAAAAAAAAATAAAAATCATTTCCACTTTTTCTCACAAATAAATAATCACTTTTTGACCAAATTAACTATGCATTGCTTGAAAGAGGTGTTTTCCATTGGTATGTAACACTTGGTACATGACCTATTGTTTTAGGAAATAAAAATGGCATTACATGTCACCCATGAACCTAATACGGATTAATTAATTGCGCGTTTACTAAACTTGTGTATCAAAATATCAGACCAAGTTGTATCTTTTGGCGCTTTGGCTTATTGTATCTTTTCCTCGTGGTTAATAAAAAAATCCCTTTTGCTGATAAAAAAAAAATCAGACCAAGTTGTTAATTAATTGCTTAATCTAAACTTAACCCAAAAAAATTATAGTTTAAGTGGAAAAATCCGAGTTCGAATCTTTTCACTTTAGAAACATGTCTTCTAATGGTTGAACATATATACACGTTCCCCTCCACCTAAACAATTACTAACTGTGATGGCTTAAACATTAATATTAACCAAATTATAACAAAACAGAGTTAATCCATGATTAAGACTGATAAAAGAGCCAGTTGGTAAATTATCAAGTTTGGGTCGAAAACTAAACGAGTTTCAATAATAATACGTTCAAGCTTGATTTGTTTATCAGGAGAGTGTATATTATGGGTGCGTATCATATGCACACTGCCTTTGTCTTATACTACTAGTCCTGTACGAAAAACTCAATTTTGTAAGAAAACATACAATAAATGTGTGTCGACCAATTATCATGCACGTCTCTTTAGAAAGTTTGATTAGTCTCTTTACTTTTAAAATTTACGTTTAATCTTTTATGAGGATTAGCTTAAAAAAAACTAATTAAACTCTTTTTTTACACACTTTTTAGGAATAAAATAATATTGTGAGTGGGATATTCCAAAATAAAATAGTGAATTGAGAACCAGTAATGCTAGGTAACCCGAATGTGAAATCGGTGGTTCAGATTCACTTGGATATTTATTTGAAACATTGATTTTAAATTCGAAGTAGTTTTCAGGATAATTTTTCGGATTACTTGTTATTTTTCATTGCGAACAGGGGGACTGTATATATTTCACGGGAGATATTTTTGCAGCCCTTTTCTATTTTTGGGTATGGTCAATTCACTAAAAATGGGATACATAACATGTTTAATTTTGTGGCAACATGAATCATCCCCCTCATGAAATCACTTCCACTTTTTATGCGTTCTCACAAATAAATAATCATATTAATTTTGATAAAATTAACAAACCATTGCTTTAATTAATTAGGTGTTTGCCATTTGAATGCAACACTTGGTAGTTGGTACATGGCCTATTGTTTAGGAAATAAAATGGCATTAGGTGTCACTTATAGAGTGATTAAGGTCGTTTTACGCACCTAATACGGATTAATTAATTGCACGCTTACTAAACTTGGGTATCACACTATTAAGACCAAGTCCCCCCTAAACAAGTGGAAGAATCTGAGTTCGAGTTGTGCATTTTGTCTTTTGACTTTAGACATGTCCCCTCCACCTAAACATTTACTAATTTAAGCATTACTATTATTACACTAATTATATGCTTATATATAGTTTCTCTGTATCGGTAGTATTTTATCGGGATAACCTTTTTTTAGGTGTGTATCATATGCACATTCAAAATGTTACGAATTTTTAGTATAAAAGTTATGACACACGCACTAATATGTTATGAATTTCATTGGTGAAAAGCTACGAGAAGCAAATGTTAAAATTCCTCGTGAAAATGTTATGAATCATATCGCTGAAAATTACGAGTTATTAGTATAAAAGTTGTGAGACACACCAAAATTTATGAATCTTTATGAGGTGACGCAATTTGGACCACAAATTAGGAGCATATGGTTCATAACTTTAAGAGTTGTGTATTTTAAACTTTCCCATTGCATGAATAGTACTGAAGACGTCATTTATCTTTCGTTTTTTTTTTTTTTTCCGAGAAAGAGAAAAACTTCAATAGATAAATAAATAGTTTACACGAGATATACAATGACAAAACAAGAGCTATAAATAAATAGACAAGTCTACACTAGCTCTATATATCCAAAAGATGTCGTCCTTTAACTGGATGCTGCATGCATAAAAGATGACAGAGCCCTCTAGCCAAGCATAGGGGAAAAGTTTTGAGATTATGAAGAATACGCCAATATTGAATTTGGACCAGCTTATTTTGACATTGTGAACATTGCATTAAAGTTTGTATTTGGAGATTGGATTTGATGAGAGATTATTGAAGGACGGAGAAATGAAGAATTGAAAATATGAGTTTGGAAAATAAAGAAGTCAGTTCTTTCATTCCTCTGTGTTTTCCTTGGGATGGATAAAATTACAAATGTCCAATGCTATAGGTTGTTCATCGAGAGTTCTCTTTACAAATGTCCAATGCTATAGGTTCTTTCATTCCTTTTATATTTTTCAATACACTTTTACATATCCCAATACACTTTTTTAACCTTAACGGGTGCCTATTAGGCACACGTTAAACATTTTTCCATATCTTATTAATAAACATTGTGTTTGTTGTTTGTCATTATTTGAAAAAATTACATTCTTTTTGTTTTGCTTCATTTTTTTGTTTTCTTATTTAGTCTCGACAAGATAAATCAAAAAATAAAAATTTATTAATCAAATTAACTTTTTAAGAATAAATTTTTTTCATAACGTCTGTTTGTTTTGAATATTTTTATGTTTTATTTTTATATTTTGATCATAATTTTTTTTCACTTTTTAAGAATAAAAAATTTTCATAACGTCTGTTTGTTTTGAATAAAAAATAAAACGATTGCATTTACGTAATCTCACTCAAATAAAATTGGGATGGACTCTACCAATGTGCGTAGGGCATATTACATTTTTTTTTTGTTTTGCTTCATTTTTTTGTCTTGTTATTTAGTCTCGAATAGATAAATAAATAATAAATAAAAATTTATTAATCAAATTAACTTTTTTAAAAACAAAAAAATTTCATAACGTCTGTCTGTTTTGAATATTTTTATATTTTGATCATAATTTTTTTTACTTTTTAGATTTTTTGTTGAGACGAACAACAAATTCACCAAAAAGTCAAAACCAACAAATGAAAAAAAAAAAAATTGAATTTAAGGACACAAAAGCATTCCAAATGAAGGTTCCTCCAAATGAATTATATAGGCCGAAACGGGCCATAGGATGGGATGTACAAAGGACAAATGTGAGTTGGGCCTAATGCAGGCTTATTTCAACTAAAGCTTGGTCCAACCCAATATTTGAGCCCGTTGCTGCAGTTGCTGATGATCAATGAAAGTGTCAAGACTTGTATTCATGAAGGTAAAAACCTGGAATAAACAGTTTCCAAAATCATAGCCTCAGCATTGTATTCATGAATTACATCCGATGGTATACAAAGCAGCTCATTAATGTATCCTCTTTTCTTGTTTTTCCGCTAAATTGAAGAACCTACAAGCTTACATTCAAAATGAAAGCCCGAGAAAAGGCCCGCAATTTCTATAAAGGAAACAAATCTTTAACCTTTAGCTAGGGCTTTTCTGGCAGCCGAAATGAACAAATTAAGCATCTCCTCAAGCATTAGATATGCAATCTAGATATGTCCGGTCTTCAGCATCAACTCAAAGAACTTTATGCGCCTTCCTGTAATACCTGTTTATAAATGGGGACTGTGCGGATAAAACAAACAAAAAGGTTGAAAGATTAGAAAATTTTCCTCTGCCCATTGAGGATTAATTGGCCGAGGACCTAATTTAATTTTATCTTTATATGTTGACACAGAAACAAGATATACAGGAAGCAGTTGAATACAGAATACAGAATACAGACAGTGATTCAGCAAACACTCATTTAAGTTCCTAATTTAAACGATCCAAATATTCTAGACCTGCTTAAGTTCCTAATTTTCTATATCAAAAAAGCGCAAACATACCAAACTAAAAGAAATATAGTTCAAAACAAAGATTGTTTTGGGTTTGGTCAGGGCCGGCCCTGACATTTGGGAGGCTTAAAGCGAATTTTAAAGATAGGACCCTTGATTTTTATCAAGAAAAATTCAATATAAGTGGCTAATAAAAGGTATAAAAACTAAACATGGTATTTTAACTTGGTAATTTAACAAACATAAACTTTTAAATTTATTATACTGTTAGAAAAAAAAAATCGAAGTACCGCTCATCGAATGTATTTTTCTAATGATATTAGCTATGGTTGTAAAAATACTAATTTTAACAATAGAAATTACTTAGGTTTAAGCATTTTCTATTGAAGTTTGTTGATTCAAAAAAAATTGTTTTAGTTTATTTGTCATTATCAAAAGTGATATAATGTGAATTTGATGGTAAAAGTTAAACATAAAATTAAAATAAATAAACAAAATATTAAAAAAAAACTTATCAAATATGGTGTGTAAAATATTTGAATATTGGACTTGAGTAAACCACTCAAAAAAAATTATTAATTTATACTAATTAACATAAGTAGTGGGAGAGCTACGTGAGGTAGAACACTTGGGGGAAAAAATATTACCTCGCATAGGCTCAGCCAAGTTTTGAACCTGGGACACTATGGATGTGTAAGCGCATATACCAATTTGACAGTCTCCCCGTTTGTGTTATGAGTACTTTATATCAAGGTTATCAATACCGTACCGTACCGGCCGGTACGTACCGGTTTTGTATAAAAACGGTACCAAAGACCCTCAATACCGTACCGTGTTCAATACCGGCCGGTACCGGCAGGTACCGGCCAATACCGGGAATACCGGCCGGTACCGGAAAATACCGGGCAAATACCGGACAGTACAAAACTGCCACCGTATTCCGGCCATAACTTTTTACTCCGAAGTCCGATCAAGGCAAGTTATATATCAAAATTTAAGAGAATTTCAAGATCTACAACATTGTAGTTACACACTTTTTCTAATTTGGTGCCGATGTGACCCAAAAACTATGATTTCTGAACGGGGAGATTATAAAAAAAACATGGCATGTTTTTAAAAAGGGTTTGTGATGCATGAGTTCAACTTCTGTCACTACCAAACATCAAATGCAACAAATATGTACTAAAATTAAGTGGGTTTAAGGGGGAACCTTGGTTTTTAAGAAAATGGGATTGAAAATGTCATATTATGTGACAAATTTTGTATCTCTTGAACCCTCTTTCTCAATATATATATTTATAAATATATAGTTGCGGCAAATCCGATACGGTACCCGGTATCGACCGGTACCGGTATCGTACCGTACCAATAGGAAAACCGGTACTCTAGCCAATACGGTATTCAGAACCTTGCTTTATATATATTATAAAAACAACTTCTATGAAAAATGGGCCCCTTTTTTTTGCTTAAATTACCGGCCTAAAGCCACCGCACCTCCGGTTTCACCTCAGGGCCGGTCCTTGGTTTGGTAACTTATAGAACGGGGAACCAACCAGTTTTTTTTTTGTTCCTCAGGGGTCGCATTAGTGAGTTGGACCACTATAAAGGATGATGCTGGTGAATCAACTCAACCAAGAACCTCGAGCACTTAACTGCTAAACCTGACCATTCCAGCCCAGGCTCAGGTCAGCCAACTAGATTATTAAGTTGGAATTTGGAACCCATGGGCAGCTATAAAATAAAGACGATTAGCACTTGAGAAATGCACCACATATCGTTCAAACACGACAACATATACAAGTAAACTGTACGTGTTTATCATGCAGCAATGCATCTATATCATATGGCCACCGATAGGAATGCGTCTGTTTTTTATTACCTCAACATCATAATAGTGCTATAGTATGGAATATTCAATTGCGTAGGGACGTGCTTGATTGTCAGGAGGCTTTGATGGCCATACTTTTAAGAGTGTGGTTTACATCGGGTGGGAAAAGGGGCCGATGAGATGCTTTGGAATCTTTCTAATATGGTATCTTTCCAGGTAAAATCTTACTACTAAGCTCTATGTGATGGTGGTAATCCCTCCTCTTAGAAAGAAATTTGGAAAACTAATGCTTACTAATAAATGAAAACAACTTGAAAAACTTTTAGTATCAAACAACCAGATTTGGTGCTTTGCCAGTCTAGAGAGCAAGGAATAAACAGCAACACTACTGCCTGAAACACAGCAATAGAGAGGTAAAACTTCTACCCACTCTTAGCATAAAAAAGAAGGTTGTTCTATGTGACATTTAGCTATCCAAGCAACATAAATTTGAGAGTAAAGCAAAATCATAAATCATGTACTTGAAAAAAAGGTTTTGGTTTGTTTGGTGGAGTAGTTGCACAATCGCGTAAGAGCATTCTCCAGGGATTTAGCAATTAGGTCATTGCCTGATGCAAGCAAAAACACTTAATCCCAGCAGCATTGTATATCATCTGCTATAAAAGTACTGTACTATTTTTGGTCTGAACCTGGCACAGGAAATCGGGCAGCACTAAGGGCATCCACAGTGGGCTTCCTAAAAATTGCTCCTAAGTTATTCCTTAGGTGTACAGATAAGCATAATTGGGGTCCACTTTTCACTCCTAGAGCTTGTTAAATTTAGAGAGGATGTGTGCACTCAATGGGCTAACAATAACATTATCTATTTTGTGAAAAGAAAAATTAGGAGTAACCTTTTCCAACGACAACTTTTTCAAAGATTTCATATTAAAAAAATTTAAAGACTTTGGTCTCACTTGGTGTTAGCTAGAAGGCTACCTAAATTTAACTATTGTGCTAGGAGCCAAGCTTAGGAGTTTGTATGGGGAGCCTATTGAAGGCAATACTTGAGCACGTGGCTAGGTAAATGTCAGGAGCCTCACTTAGGAGCCATTTTGAGAGCCCACTGCGGATGCCCTAAGTACTACAAAACCTTTGAACTAGCAAAACTAGCACCAAACTGCCGTACCAACTTATTACTGCTTTAAAAAATAAATTTCTGATTGAGAAAGAAGGGGGGATTTCACTTTTAGACCTAACCAAAAGTTATTTATCTGACAAGAGAATTCAATATATTATGAAGCAAAAATATAGATATGTAAGAACTATTATGTTAAGTCTGGATCATCTATTTGTACTCTTAAATGTCAGCAAACATTATGTTTGTCAAGTATGCTGCAGATGTAAATTTAACAATGAAGAAATGTTTATTTTAACAAAATGATAACCTGAAGAGGAATGATAAATGAGTCAATTGGTTGTCTGCAACTGTACTTGCAAAAACAATTTTTCTAACGTTAGTTATGCTTGGAAGTATAATGTGTTCAGCATTTAAGGAAGATGAAGACACTAGTTTTTTCGAAGTGGGAACGTGATGAAGAATAGGAATGTAATAAATGTAATTGGATTAGGTTAAGGCTCAATAGCCATGAAGTTTTTGTTGGTGGAGCAACGTAAAGAAGAACAGACAACACATCTATAAAGAAGTAGTGGAGGATGTGATGTATAAACTATCTATAATTGTTGTAAGATAGTTTGTAGACAAATGAAATAATTGTGGCAAGAGCTGGTCTGCATCAAACACCTGAATTGTGTTAGTTTAAGCTAACAAAAGATCAGTTTTTTGAGAGAAGAGATGGAGTTGGTGGTGAAATAGTGATGAGTGCTGAGTTCTTGATTGGATTGGGTGTTTTTATAGTCTCTTGAAAACTGTGCATGTTGAGGTTATATGGGGAAGGGAAATGTTGAGTGTAGTAATTCTATCAAGAAATTATTCAGAAAACTGGAATGAATGGGCATGTTTAGTTTTTCGTGTTATCGTGTCATGTCATATTCGTGTTTCGTGTCAGAAAAAGCCAACTGTAATGTGCTAACTTTGTGTTGGGTTCGTGTCGTGTTATCATGTCATTTCCATAACTTGTCATGTTGTGTTGTTTTTGTCGTGTTATCTCGTGTCCGTGTCATAATTCTCTCAACCTTAACCCGACTTGTTTAACTTTTTGTGTTATCCTGTCGTGTCATATTCGTGTTTCGTGATATAAATAGTTGACCCTAATTCGTTAACTTTGTGTTGGGTTCGGGTTGTGTTCTTGTGTCGTGTCAGAAATTCTCATGTCTACTTCCTAACGTCTAAAGTTGTGGAAATAGACTCTTTAATCTACTTCCTCCGTCTAAAAAATATAGTTTCTTTTGGAAGTTCGTGACACTTTTCAATATAATATATCTTATAATTTATACTAATGTTTTAGGTGATTTTAAAAACTTTGTATTTTACATTTTAATTTATATCTATCAAACAAGATCTATATTGCATATGAAATGTATCTCTGTCCCATATTGTTGGACCTCATTCTTTTTTTGGACGTCTCAAAGAATGGTCTATAAATTTTAATTTATTTAGTTTTTTATATTCAATATGGATCTTGTTTGATAGATCTCAATTAGTTTTATTAAACAAAGTTGTCGAAATGACAAAAAACATCATAGATTGTGAGATATAAGCAATTTTTTGAGACGTTCAAAAAGTTAAAGAGGCCCAACAATATGGGACGGAGGGAGTACCAATTGAAAGATATAATCGATTTTTATTCAGTTAGAATGCAACAAGGGACTATATTTTCAGGACAGATCGAGGAAGCATATAAAATGAAAAAAATAGCTAAATTTGTTAATGGGATGAGGTATGTGACGATTCTATTTCTTAAGAATTGCTCATTCTTTTGTCTTTATCTACAAAAATCACCTATCGTGACCCTCTCATCTATAAATAATCCCTCTCATCTATAAATAATTGAGAAAGAAGTTTTTTTTACGGAAGTGAATAGTTTGCTCAGATTTTTAATTGAAACAAGTTTTTTTTAGTCAAATGAATAATTTGGTTACATTTTTGAAGATTGGCTGGTGCATTGATTCATTAAATGCAGTTGCTATTCATCCATCATCTGTACCTTGGCCTTTTTCATAAAAATCTGGGTCCGACCCAAAATCTAAGCCCCGAGCACAAACACTTTGTATGTGAATGAAGAAAGTGAAGACTAGCAAAAGGGCCCTTTGTAGTAATATAACTTTTATACTAAACACTGTGTTTGTTGTTTGTAGTTATTTAAAAAAAATTATATATTTTTTTGTTTTGCTTCATTTTTTTGTTAGTTAGTCTCGACGGGACGAATTAAAAAATAAAATTTATTAATCAAATTAATTTTTTAATTAAAGAAATTTCAAAAAGTCTGTCTGTTTTGAATTATTTTTGTATTTTTCTTATATTTTGATCATAATTTTTTTAAAATTTTTAGATTTTTTGTCGAGATGAACTAAAAATTCACAAAAAAGGCAAAACTAACAAATGCAAAGGGAAAAAAAATAATATTCCAAATGAATTACTCCATAGGCCGAAACGAGCCTTAGGATGGGATGTACAAATGTGAGTTGGGCCTAATGCAGGCTTATTTCAATTAGAGCTTGGTCCAACCCATTTGAGCCCATTGTTACAGTTGCACATACACTTGGATGAATGATCGATGAAAGTGAAGACTTGAGCAGAGCAAAAGCATTCCTGTTCTTCAAGTACAAAATCTAGGGTTTTCAACTCGGGAAAAATGGAATTCGTAGTCGAAGAAGGCAAAATCCTTCACGAAGAATGCTCCACTCTGATCCTGGTTTGTCCCACTGATACTCCGAGCAATTCTCGTTAGGGCTTTAATCTTGCTTTTGTTTTCACTTTCCCATTTGATTATTGCAGTAATTCGTCGGTTTTTTTTGCGTGTTGTTATAGCCAGCTTTGTCGATTGGGAATGTGGGGCAGCTGGCGGTGGATCTGTTGGTATCGTCGACGAAAGCAGAGAGAATCGGTTACTTGGACGATCCTCACGTTCTTCCCTGCGTTGGAAATGACGCTTATTTACCCTCTCCACCTGGCGATCTTGTTCTCCCGCTTGAAGGTCTTCTTCTATCTTTGTATTCGTTTGTATAATCGTATATGCATCTATTGAAATGTATTATAGTGTGCTTTTAAGTACATATTGTGGAAGAGGTTGCCTAAGGTTGGAATTCATAGGCAAGTGAAGTGGTAGGCCAGTACCATATACTGCTATGCATTTGACTGGGTTTAAGCCTCTCTAAGTACAACTAACAATACTGACTTTCACCGAGTGGAAAAAAGAAAAAAAGAGGATGGAGTTCATAGTCGATGACTCGCTTGGGCTGCCTAAAGACACCTCATATACGAGAGAGAATTCAGTGCCCCTGCTGCACCACTTAGCAGCGGTGCACCAAGCCCATTTTTCATTACATATTGACGTGGGGCCTACACATTTTGCCGTCGGCACCACATGAATGTGTGGTGCAAAAAGGGCCTAGTCGCCAAATGGCATATCCCTGGGTGCAGTGAATAATTTTTCCTTGTATGTGCTTCATGAAACATGGATGAAAGAGGTTACTATGCATAACTTAGATAATGTTCGGTTCACTGCAATGACGAGGGAATGCTATGTAGCACAGACACCGACACGGATACGGACACTGACACGGATACAGACACGGGACACGGATACGGACACGGGACACGTGAATTCTAAAAAATGGACACGGATACGGCGGGGGACACGGCAAAAATAAATAAATAAATAAATAATTATATGTATAAATAAATCATATATGTATGCAATAACAATATATATACATAGATATATACACTTTTCTTTTGATATGTAAGATATCTACACTGTTATTACTAGTATATATACTCGTACACACATAATGTAAGATACACACCCTCAACGAAAATATATATACCAGTACATATATCCATATATATATATATGCACATATATACATATACACAGCGAGAGAGTATGTATGTGGGGGACACGCGTGTCCATGCCGTGTCCCCCGAGTGTCCCCCTCCAAAAGATAATTTAATTTAAGGGACACGCCACGTGGCGTGTCCAATACGTGTCCCCACGTGGGACACGCGTGTCCCCGTGTCCAATACGTGGACACGGCGACCTCTAGAAGTGTTGGTGCTTCATAGAGGGAATGGGTATCATTTCTTTGTAATGCACTAATGCTCATCCCAGTTAATTTGGTTTCCTAAAAAATGATGGGACGTATGACTTAAAATGCCATTGGAAACGACAATCAACACAAATTAAGTCAATGGTCACTGCATTGTGATAAGGAATGACTATGTTATACACACTACCTTTATGGTGTGGGAGTCGGGTGGTGCCTGGGAATCACTCGTTTTTTTTTTTTTTGCTAGGTAATCACACATGTTTGTTGATGGCATTCTTTGTTAAGTTTGGTAACACAGACTACGATTGTTAATTTTCTAATCACATACGGTAGTGTAATAAGTGTATAAAGTTGCAGTTCTCAGAGGGTTGAAACGGATAAAGATATATGGGTTTTCTTATTCTGATCAGCTTATGGCAAAATTTTCTTGTGTGCTGCATGGATTTTCCTTGGTTGTCATCTATTTTAAAGCATGGTGTTAATTGTTTGATTTTCATTTTCAGCTTATGATTCAACTTCTAATTTGTTGACTCTTATCCAGCAAAGATCCCCAATTGTGAAGGTAACACTTGAAAATCCCATGTTCGCAATGATTATGGTTCTTTTGTTGTTCTGCTAATTGAGATGAAACCTTGAAGAGATTGTAATCTTGTTGAAAGAAATTGAAGAATCTGAAACTAATATGAATTTTAATAAAATTGAAGAATATGAAGAATTTAACAAGAATGTTAGTGGAACTTAGTGGCTGAGCCAGGATTTACAATCGGGAGTGGCACTGTTCGATGGAATCTACTTGTGTTGTATCTGTGAAATACTCCCTCCGTCCCATAAAGTTAGATCACTACGAAACTACGTGCAATTTTCAAGCTAAAAAATAACGTGCTTACGAAAATAATTTTTTAGTCAATATGGATCTTGTTTGATAGATCTCATCGAGAACTTTTATACGGTGCAAAAAAAATTCAAAAATTATTTTCGTAAATACATTATTTTTTAGTTTGAAAATTGCACGTAATTTCGTAGTGATCTAACTTTATGGGACGGAGGGAGTATAATTTTAGGGTTTCAATTTATCGTTATTTATCTTCAGGGTAGTTTAGTCTTTTTGTATTATTAGGGTTTTGCTAAGGTTATCGTTATTTATCTTTTATGTTCAAGATAGTCTAGTCTTTTTGTATTATTAGGGTTTCGCTAAGGTTATTAGGGTTAGCCTATATGACCCCTTCATTAGTCATTTAGTCTTGTAATCATTCGAGTTTTTCCAATGCAATATACTTAGTTTTCTCTCTCTTTTTTGCAAAGTCATGTTGTCCGTTAAAGTATGAAGAAGAAGGTTAGAACTTAGATGTATGTGTATAAATATAACTAGATTTTGCAGTGGCCTTCGTTTTTCCTTAAAAAAGAATAAAATTTGGTTAACTCTCGTGGTCTTCAAATTAAAGCCGTTGAAGTATTATTGTTACCATATGAGCCATTCATTTTTTAAAACGTGATCTTTACATTATCTTTATACAATAAGTTCTCAGAATGCCTAATTGAATTACGGTAGTATAAGATGAAAATTTTGTTTGAAATTTGGGGTGGGGTGAGCGACTAGGTGCCACCCCCACCCCCATGGTGGCTCCGCTACTGGTGGAACTTGAACTTGTTGAGTGGCTTTAAGTGTTGAATGTGTTCAACCGTAGTTAAGGTTGCATTGGTGTATAAAGGTTTATTAGTTTCATATGATTTAAGAGATTCTCTCCGACATACCCCGTTCTTTGACTACTTCTCTCTTGTACTCTACTCCCGTCGCCCAAATTTGTTTCTCCATTTTTTTATGTTCGTGCTAGTTTTCAATTACATATATCTTTCAATATGGATCTCCAAAAATATGCAATAAAGATCTTGTTTGACAGATCTCAATCAGTTCTATTATTCAAAGTTTTCAAAATCATAAAAAACATTGTAGATTAAAAGATATAAGCAATTGAAAAATGGAACGAACATTGAAAATAGACAAACACACAGGGACGGAGGGAGTATTACATGTGTGGCATGCTGGTTACCAAATTTTTTCGTTGTCCCTTGAAATTTGAATGATGAATGGACGTCATTAGTGACACTACAATCGGTTTGGAAAGAAAAATCTGGAAAGGATTGGAATTATATTTACGAAAGAGTTCTCAAAGAAGAAATAAGTACTCTTTAGATTCTGGTCTGATGTTTTTTGGTCATGTTTGTGCCTGTGGATGTTTTGCTCACCGACGTGTTGCCATCATGTCATGGTTAAATATTGTTGTGCGCTGAACTGATTAAGGTCTTTTTGATTCTTGGAAAAACTTTGTAATTGACCCTAAATGGAAAAGAGGATAAAATTTGGGTTTGCATATCTTTGTAGTGCTTTTATCAAAGCAAAATTAGTTCTTAAAGTGAGCTTCTTTGATCAAATATGAATGCTATCATCCATATTTAGGGCGCCAATCTGATTTACAAATTACTTTGTGATTGTGTTTCCTATTTCTGCATGGTGGTGTGGACATTGTCACTGTGTTATGGTCATTTTGATGTTTGTGTTTGTTTCCATCTTTTATGAGAGTGTTTCAAGTTCGTGATGATGTCTCTAAAGTTCTAAGTGGCTACTTAAACAGGGAATGATGATTGAATATGCAAAGAATGTGGCTGATTTTGCTGCTACTAGTGGAAAGAAGCATATCGTCCTGCTTTCTAGCTTAGATTTTGGACGTTGGCAAACAATAGACATGTCAAGGTATTGAGAACAATAATGTTTGCTTTGATAATACGTATCCCAAGTTATGCATCATTGTTCAATCATGCTCCCCTGTCGACTATGCACTCTAGGAGTCTCTAAGTGGCTGACCTTTTAGGCCATTATTTTACTTGCACTAGCTCTGGTTGGGTCGTTAGGCTCTTAAGAAGATATGGTGCATGGGCCTGTCATTATGTGGACACTTGTTAATGAAGTAAGTGAATTCTCATGGAGGTGAAAGAAAAGGGAAAAGTAAAACTGGGAGGAAAACTCGTGTGCCACCAGATTGACTATATGATGAACTTTAACACACAATTCTGTCTCTCCCTTCTTGTTCTTTCCTTTTGGCTCCCTCCCTTTCTCCTCTCACGCTCGACATCAAATTTTCATTGTTAGTGGAAATTGAGACACACACACGCGCGAGCGCGCAGAGATATATATGTATGGAAATTGTTTGTCGAAGTGCATGCTTTTGCACATCAAATACTATGAGATTAAAAAACTGAAACTCCTACAAAGTGCCAATGATCTGCAAAAATGGTGTAAGCATCTTTTCAAACTTTTTATCTCTGCGAGAGCCGATAAACCAGCTTGGTCCTTTGTTTAGAGTTGCCTAGGCTATTGACAGCATGATTTGATTACTTGGTGATTTCTTTTCAGTGGTTTGCAGATATATTACCTTTCTAGTGCCAATGTAGATGGAACAGATGATGACTGTGAGAGAATTGGATGGAAGAGACTTCAGGAGTATAACCCTGCTCAGAGGATGTGGAAGTATCTTAGCAACTTAGCCGAAGGAAATGCCGAACTGGATGGTGATATTCCTTTTGAAGATGAACTGGGAGAAGAAGATTACTGTCCAAGTTTACCTTTTGCCGCAATGTTTTCTTGTTTCAAGGTAGTATTCTTTAAATTCACTGCAATCAACCGTGAAATTTTTCTGATGTCCAATTATCTGGTTAATGAGTTTTTTTCGCATGTCTTTTGGACCTTATTTCATTCTCGCGTTTAGGTATACAAGTACAGTCATTTTGTTACTCCCCAGAATTCTTTAGTTTTATGATATCCAGGGAAGAAGTTGTGTATTACTATGAATTTCTGCATATTGATATTGTGGTTGAACGAGTTGAATCGTAGTTTGGAATACTCAGTGTTGTGCTGCCTTTATAATAATATATCCCAGAGACATGACTGATTTGATAACTGGAGTTGTCTTGTTCTCTAACTCTCGTTGATTAGATTATCTGGGATTCTTGGAAATTCTTAGTTCTATCTTCTTCTTGTTTAAAATAAAGGTTTGTTTTAAAGTTTGTATGTTGTTGCTGCTGTAATTTGTGGACCAATTATATTTTTGGCTTACAAAAAGTATTTGGGTAATCTGATTTAGGCCAAAGGTTTGAAGGTCACTTGTTTATTATGCTATTGCTCGGAAGGGGACAATATACCAGAGGCCTTTCAACTTGCTGATGCTGCCTGCAGACTTTTGGATATAAACCCCAATAATTTTCATGGTATGTTTGAACCCTAAATTGCCTTTCAATACACACACACACAAGGCTACAAATGAACCGAGCCGTTAGTGAATTGTTCGAGGCTCAACTCGGTAAAAATTCATTCAAATTTGACTCGAGTACTAAACTAACCGAACTTGAACCTATCAACATTCGGCTTGGTTAGGTTCACGAACCTGGAGTATATATGTATAAATCATAAGAATTTCACATATACCCTTGAATATGTATAAACTTTTACATTTATTTAATGAAAATTTGTAACTTATACATGTATAAACTTTTAAAAGTGTTATAAACTTAAATTTTAAGATGTTTTTATAATTTTATATACATATAAACTTATTCATGTAGGAAATAAAATTTTTATTCGAAGTTCGAGACCTATACGAGAGCATAAATATCTAATGCGGAGTATTTTTTACTCATGTTAAGGCTCGTGAACAAGTTCGAGTTTTAGTTCAACTCAAACCTAAGCAAGTTCGGCTCGAGTTCAGCTCATTAAATTTTTATTGAGCTCGAGCTCGGCTCCGGTTCGTTTAAAAACTTAATTAACGAACCTGAACATTCTAAAACTCGGCTCGATTCTGCTCGTTTGCAGCCCTATGTACACACGACGACGACGACGACAACAAAAAGAAAAAGAAAAAGAAAAAACATAGTAAAATACAGCAAGGAAAAAGCTATTAATAGGTGAAATGAAGATAGATGGGAAATACTAAATTTCCTTCAGCCAACTAGGAATCCTACCCAGTACTATTCCTGGCTTAGTCATATTTATCTGGTGGTGGTTTACTTTTGTATGCATAAATCATTGGCTTCTTTTCATGGATGTCAAACTAAGAAATGTTTCCGGTTCATTCTTATGTCTTCCTCTTTCCCCTTCCTATGGGTAATTCTATGAAGCATGCAAGGACATGGTGCGTGACGTGTCCATTAAATTCAATTAATTTTTTTGGGGGACACGCAAGGGACACAGTGGGAGGGACATGCATGGGGACATGGCAGGGGTTAAATATGCAAGTTTTTATTTTTTACGGGGTAAATATCTATTACTCAAAAAGTGTTTTGGATTAAAAGTGTAATATGATGTATATGCGATGCTTGTTTATATATATTGATGCTTCATGCTTATACATATAACTATTTTATTCATTGCAAATTATTTCCAATGTTAGAAAATAATTCATTCAAATATTAATTTATTTTTGCTGTGTCCCATGCCGTGTCTGGGTCCCCATTTTACTATAAATCCAGTGTCCTGTGTCTATCTAAATGTCCGTGTCCGTATCGCTATCCTTGATACATAGATTGGTGCTGTAGGGAATCCCAAGGGCAATGAGTACAGTAGTACCAAAATCTTATACCCCCTCATTCAAGGAAGGCTGAATTATCATCCAGAATCTTATTTCTCACTCTAACAGATTTTCTTTTCTATCTTACCTAAAAATAATTGTGGCCTTCGCTTTTGCATCACATTTATTCTTTTGGTAATTGCTTTGTTCAGGCGATGAAGGTGGCAAATGGATTGTCCCCTTTTCATGGCAAACTGTATATGGACCTCCCCCAGATATGTCCATCTTTTAGTATGGACGGAGGGAAGCAATCATCTTTGTTGTAATTCTCGGTCTTCTATGGACGTGTATTCTTGTAAGGCGTTTTTTTTTCTGACAAATTTTCTTTTCGAGATATATATGGACTATAAATGTTCTCTCTCCTTTTACATGCATGTACTTCAATGCTTGCACTGCTGGTAGTAATTCCAATGCAGCAGTTTCATGGAACTGGCGAAGGCGGACCAGTCGAATTTAATTCCAGTATAAACCTGGGAAACAATTTTGGTAACAATAGTTTTGTGAAATATGTAACTATCGAGATCTTTACGTGACAAATGTGAGTGGATTATGAGGCTATTAACGTATTTGATGTTCTTGCATAATGATTTTGCCTTCGGCCCTCGGAAGCAAACAACTCAAGTTATCTCTGTGGGGTTTTTGGTATGTCAAGTGTCTCAATTTCCACGGTACAATCGCAGATTTACTGCCAGCATCCGTGAATTTTATGATTTGGAGGATGTTCTCTCAAATTTATCTCGCGGTTATGAAAATGCTACCGTATGGCTTCAAATAATTTTCCATAAATCAAAGTCGACAATTAAGAGAATTCTCTTTCTTGTCAATCTTATTGTCAAAAAAGCAACTTTTCAAATGAGATAGTTATCTAGCATTTTGTTATTTTCTCACATAATTTGCTATTCAGATACGAGTAACTGGCTTTAAGCAATGGGACAATAGTGCAGTAGTGCAAGTTGAGGATCAATGTTGTTCTGATCACATATCAAGATTCGAGTTCGGGAAGCTTCCCTCTCCCACCACAAATATCAAAACGTATATATATGGGAAAATTCCAAAAAAGCCTCTGAACTTTCACCAAGATATCCCATGAGCCTCCAAACTTCAATAAACGTTAATGAGACCTCCAAATTTTACAACTTTTAATCAAAAAAGCCCACGCCGTTTGTTTCCATCAATTGTCTAACGGGAAAATCCTACTTGTCATCCTAACACACCCAAATGACGTCATTGGAGACCCTGGGCACCATTTTGGAGGGAAAATTGATCTCGTGAGGGGCACGTGAGTTTCTTTCTCAGTTTATCAGAGATTGCCTCGAGAAAAACCAGAGTAATATTTTACTCTGTCTCTCTCTTCAACCTCTCAGACAGCAATCTCGAAAATCCTCCCCAAATGTTTTCGATCCAACACAACTGAAGTTTCTCAAGATTTCTGGATCTTTGGAAGCATTTTGAAGACAAAAAATGGGTTAGATCATGCGCGAAAGTGGTGCTGCTCCTCCTACATACGGTAAAGTGAATCATTTAGGGTTTGCTTAATGTGGTTTTTTTTTTTTTTTTTTTACTCACGATGCTATTGTTTAATCATTTACTCTTTGTTTAATGAATACTTCAATAGTTTAAAGAGTTTGTAACCGTTAGGTTTTTTTTAATGGGGTGTTTTGTTCCACTGAGTATAAATGTTTTATTTTATTGATCATTCTGCATATTCTGGATCATATTTTAGTATTATGATGCATCATGGGTGTGTGCTCAAGGGTTTTCAAACAAAGGTTTACATGGGGGGAAGTACCACATATTTTGATTTATGTGATATTGATGAGATGTCCTACATGGAATTTCTAAACATAGCTTCTGAAATGGGTGAATTTACAAGTATTGCATTTTATGGGATTATAAATGGTTCAATGAAGTTAATCAAGGGTGACAACAATACCACTGATTTGTATTTGACTGCAAATAAGCACAGAGTGGTTGAATGCTACATGGTATCTAAATTGGTAGAGTGTAATCCTACCCAAGAGAGTCAAGCTGGTAGCTCAAAGTTCAAAAGGGATACTAGGTCAAAGGGGAAGGGTAGAGCAGACAAAGTCATTGAATTGGAAATTGATAATGGTGATGACACAGATGATTATGACCTGGACTCAAGTTCATCTTCTTTTGATGATGATGAGATTTATGATAGTGATTATGAGGTTGAAGATGATGATACACTATTTGATGTCTATGTGGATAACGATGAGGAGTTTGATAGATGTAATGCACCTGAATTGACCAAGGAACATGCATCAATGGTTGATGAGTTAGCAGACATAGATGGTGATCAGATGTAGTGTCATCTGATAATTTGAGGAGCATAGATAGTGAGTCAGATGGAGACAATGGGAGAGTGAAACACCCTGTTTTTAATGAGAAAACAGACATGGTCAATTCTACATTCAAAGTTGGGATGGAGTTTAAAAGTCATACACTGTTTAGGGATGCTGTCAAAGAGCATGCCATTAAGTGGGGGGAAGGAAATCACATTTACCACACTGCTGCCTCTGTGGTGACCAACAATACCAGTCAACAAACCACTGGTGCAAACCCTGGGATACTACTATGGAGAGGAAGGCCAGTTAGGTTGAAAAGCTCATTCAAACCCATGAATTGAGGATGAATCCTTTATGCCACAGTGTGATGGCTTTTTGATGTAATAGGCTAGTAATATTGGTAAGGTTAAGACAGTAATTTCCTTTGCCACAATGTGTTGGCTTTTTTATGTAATAGGGTACTAATATGGTAAGGTTAAGACAGTAATTCCCTTTGACACAATGTGTCAGCTTTTTATGTAATAGGGTAGCCATGTACTTAGGGAATTTCATACATGAATTGGCTTTGTTTTGGCATCCATTTAGCTTTTGGATGTTGAACTATGTAATGGTCATGTATTGGCTTTGTTGTGGATATTATTGTCTTATATATTGCCTACCTTTTGGGACACATTGACTTACGTATTGGCTTTGATTGCTTCTTGGTTGCTCTATATGATGCTTAAGTTTGCTTGCAACATTACATGGCTTTGCATATATGATGCTTAAGATTGCTTCCTGGTTGCTCTACGTAATGGCCATGTATTGGCTTTGCATTGACAATGCACATTGAGGGGAACACAATTAGAAAGACAATTAGACAATAAACAATTAGGAATACAATGCTAATCTTCATTAACGTTAGACAAATCCAAGTCAAAGCTTGGTCTTTACATTGCATATGCATAAACAACATTACACAACCACAAAACACCACCAAATCTTCACAATATGGTTACCATCATCATCCACTATTAAATCTAAACACCACCAGATTGTCCACATCCTATAGAACTACCAATAAATACTAGGATACCACCACAAAACGTACCATTACCCTTACCACAATAGCAACCCGTACATAACCCTACACTTTTTCAGAGAAGAGAAATAGCAGTGCAAATAGAACCCAGTTGGTTCCCAAAGCAATCCAGAGCATCCTCTCCTTCTTCTTCCTCTCCAAGATCTCCTTCTTCATGTTGTTTCTCACCCTCAAAAGCCCAGGAATTATTTGCACTGACCTCTCACACATTGGTGGGTCAAACCCTGCAAAATCCTTGCACTCATCGTTTGGATAAGCAACAAACCTCCTTCCTGGATTCACAGGGGTCCAAGAAGTGTGGAGTTTCCTTCGATTACCGCAGACAGCACATGGGTTATCCTCCATGAAGTTGCCAACTTCAAACTTCCTTGGACAACATGCTCTCAACACCTCAGAATTTGACCTCATTTTGTAAGGTTTCAAATGTGATGAGAGAGAAAGAGAGAGAGAGAGAGAGAGAGAGAGAGATAACAGGGGAGGGAAAGAGAGAAAGGGGCCTGATATAGGACAGGGAGGTGAGAAATGGCGGGAGTATATACCAGGAGATGGATTTTCCCTCCAACATGGTGCCCAAGGTCTCCAACGACGTCGTTTGGGTGTGTAAGGATGACAAGTAGGATTTTCCCGTTAGGCAATTGACGGAAACAAACGGCGTGGGCTTTTTTGATTAAAAGTTATAAAGTTTGGAGGTCTCATTAACATTTATTGAAGTTTGGAGGTTCATGGGACATTTTGGTGAAAGTTTAGAGGCTTTTTTGGATTTTTCCCTATATATAAACACATATATATCCTGGTTTGGCACAGCTCTCGCGGCCCGCGCTGAAACAGTGTCGTACCCCTAGATGTCTAGTATCCCTAAATATATTGCAATGTACCCTTCGTATTCACTTTGTTAATATTTTCTGACCTTTGACTTGTCCACGGATCGATTTTGAAAGGATCGGGTAGGTTCCCAAACCGACCTGCTCGTCGTGAGTGAGTCGCCGTATTCTCCATTTTCACTTGTCCGTGAGTGAGGTATGTTGGATTGGGTCAATTGCGGATCCGGAGGATGAAACCCGAACCGAATTTGCCAAAACTAAAATATTAGGTTCCACATCCATCCGTAATATAGCTTGGGTGGGTTTGCAAGTGATTTTGTTTGGGCAACACTCAAAAATTCTGATGGTCAATCTTTTGTGTCTTACGTCTAATTAATAGACTCGCATAGATAGAGTTTGCAATTAGGTGAGATCCTTAGGGATCTCTATCTTTCAGTTGGGGGAAACAAATAAAAGCTTGAGCGGATCGGTTGACTTGTTGGATACCCCTATTCTCACTTAGTCACCCATTCTTAACAAGCTGTTATTGTTTATTCTCTTTAACTTTCAATTTCCAAAAAGAGAAGTGTGGAAGATTATAATCGAGTATGAAATCATTTAGAGTAGATCGGGTGGGTTTTCAAACAGGTTCGCTCCTTGCGAATTGTCGTATTCTCCATCTGCACCCGTGCTCAAGGGCGGAGCCATGCTTGGACTCAGGTGGGCTGCAGCCTAGGTGGGGTTGCCGAAAACCCAAAAAAAAAAAAAAAAAAAATTATATGTAAAATTTAGGCCTAACAAGTTTTAGCCCATCCTAAAATTTTCAGCCCAAACTATTCTAATATTGGTCCAAAATAACAATCCAACCTAAAAATCCACATCCCAGTCTAATTTATAGAAAAATCATACTATCGGTGGTTGAGGGAAAACTGAAGCAAAAATCCCTGTTGATGCCGATGGCAGCGTTGATTCCTTAGAATCAGAAAAATCGGCAGTTCGGAAAAGAATGGAGACGAAGAAGAAGCCACTTGTGTTGATTCCTTCTCCTTTGATTGTCTTGCACATCGCCGCCACCGACTGAGGTGGGTTTTCGGTCTTGATTTTGACGAGAACTACTATTCTCTGTTTTTTAACTACCAGGGGATTGAGATCTATTGCATATTTTATAATATATAAACTATTGTATGTATTGTATACATTACATTAGTAGTGGTAAAGATGGCTCAGTACATCAGTGGTGTTTACTCAATTTATTTTTCAACCACCACATACCCTTTTAATTTTTAAAACTCTGTCTTTAATTCCAATGGGACCTACTACTCCACTAAATTGGTTGGTTAAATTCTGAATTTTAGAACTGTAGTGCATTAGAAATTATGTTCTTGGACAGATTGTTTTCCCTTTTTCGTTTAAGTTTGTGCATATTGTGGTTAACACACTACGGAGTCTTAGACCATATCTTTCATTCACTTGTGAGGTTTCAGATTTATAAGTATTCCCTTATTATGCATAGCGCTGGCTGGTGCATTTAGTTTTGTATGTTAAATGCATAGCACTAGTTGGTGTGCTTATTAAATTGATTTATAATATTAAGTAGTGTACGCTAAGTACTTTTCTTTTGAACATTTATGTATGTATTATATAGTAGTTTACGAAATTTTGATTAGCCCAGGGCAGAATAATGCCTTGGCTCCGCCCTTGCCCGTGCTTGAGTGAGGTATGTTGGGTTGGTTCAATTGCAGATCCGGAGGATCGAACTCGAACCGAATCTGCCAAAATTAGAATATTATGATCCGTATTCATCCATAATATAGCTTGAGTGAGTTTGCAGGCGGTTTGGTTTGGGTGGCTTGGACGGATCGATTGACTCGTCGGTACCCCTATTCTCAGTTAGTCACCCATTCTTTACAAGCTGTTATTGTTTATTGGGTCTTGCTAACGTGTGCCCAATAGGTACACCTTAAGCACACACAAAAAAAAAAACACACACACACTCCAATACACTTTTTACACTTTCAATACACTTTCACATATCCCCATACACTTTTCACACATTTCAATATACTTTTTCAATCTTAACGTGTATCTATTGGGCACACATTAGCATTTTCCTTGTTTATTTTCTCTCAACTTTCAATTTCCAATAAGAGAAGTGTGGAAGACTACAATCGAGTACGAAATCATTTTTCATAAGATAAAAAATAAAAAAATTCGTTGTCAGTAAGTATACATGCATGTCATGTGGCAAGTGTCTGCTGGTAGATAAATTGCTACTCCATGATCACCGAATGAAAAGCAAGGACTTTTTGGGCTTTGGACAAATGAGGCTTTTTATTTTATTAGTGGAAGTGGTGACGTGGAAGCCCATCTGTAGTCCAGGCAGTTCTTCAGTAGAACGCAGAAACAAAGACGTGGCCAACATCACCTTTGAATACAATAGTTTTTCAAATAAAGTAACATAACCCTTTTAAAGGGAAACAAAATAAACTGATACTCTATCCATCATATCTATCCCTTTCTAAAGATTCTTCTCTATCAAAAAAAAAAAAGATAAAAAAAAAAGGTTACACTGTGAAAATAACTAATATTTGAACTATTTTATTTGATTGTAATCTATTTCGTCTCATCGTTAACGACATCTATTTTTTTAATTGGGAACCGTTTACACACACATAGTTGTGCGCATAGATCGCTCTTTGCAGCCCACACACAACAATATGAGACGTTCATTACTTTAAAAATATGTTTTTAAGTGGCCTTTGAATAAAAAAAGAAGTTCATTCGAATATCTCTAAGGCTTGATCCAATCTTCTAAATTTTGATAACTTTAAACACATCAAAAATTGAAATATAAGATCAAGCACTTAAAGTAATCCAAATGAGCAGATTTCTTATCTAGTCACTTGAAAAATATTTTAAAAATTAATGAACAGATCGGATTGTTCCCATGAGATCCTAAAGTGAGCCCCACGTTGCAATTTGTATGCACAGATTTGTGCGCGTAAACTATTTTCTGTCCAAAAGAGTGGATGCCGTTAATGATTGAATGAAATGGGTCGCAATCAAATAGTTTATGCACTAAATTCTCTCTCTGTCTCTCTCTAGAGAGAGAGATGCTACACACACAATACACATACACAACACACTTACATATCCAGTGGGTCCCACACACACACTTGAGTGTGGGACCCACTGGATATGTGAGTGTGTTGTGTGTAGCATTAATGCTCTCTCCAATGTAGGAGTAATTTTTTAGTGCTGAGTGAGCGGGTGCCACGTGATATCTGTGCGTGCGATTTGAGCTATTCATCTCGGTTTTGGATGGTCCGGATTATGGAGAGAGAAACAGGAGAGAAAGGAGAAAGAGGGTTTCGATCTGACCGTCTAATACACTTTTGGACGACCTATATGCAATGTCAGGTATCACGTAGGCTCGGTCACGTAGTATTCATTCGGTACCTAAAAGTTTTCCAACCGTACATACATACAAAACATATACTAGTTCATAATATTTTTTTTCATATAAAGTAACATATCCTTTTTCTGAAAAAATCGAAGGAGTTGTCCCGGGAGAACTTAGGGTTTTCCCTGTTCCAAAATTCTCAAGTTCGAAGCCTTTTAATTTTATCAATTAATTTGGAACCAGTCCATAAAAAGATTTAATCTAACTTTAATTGAACCCCAAACAAGTGAATGGCGGGGTGCGTAAGTTTACCCGACACCTCCGTTTTTTGTAATCTGCTGACCCTGACTTCTGAGATGTACAATATATCTGTTTCTCAAGACATCTTCTCTATCCTTGAAACCAAAACAATGCAGACAACTGGCAGTTTAATAATGGCTTAATTTTTAATCCAAAACATCAGCGGAAAATAGTGGATTCCACGTGGCATTATCTTCTCAGCAGTCTAGAATCGTTTTCTAGCGATTTACAGCTCTGTTTAGATTGCGACCCTATCCAGAAATTATTATTCGCTGCTGAGGGCCCCGCTACGTGGACAAGGGGTCTGCTGTGCACTAAATGTATGGCACGATGTCACGTACCTAATCCGGTCATCCGTTGTGAAAATGAATGGCTCAAAACAAATCCAAATACTAGCTCTTACATAGGGTTAGATTTGATCCGAACCGCGCATTTTTGCAACGGTTAGTTGTATGAGTGCATGACACGGTGTCATGTACCTAGTGCACGGCGAGATCCCTAAATCCCCGCTATGTGGTGTTATTCTCTCTCTAACATTCACACATCACAAAACATATATTTGCTTCTAGGGCACCGCTACGTGGTGCCATTTTCTGTCTAACATACACACATCACAAAACATATGCTCCATTCGTCTCGAATTTCTTGTCCATTTACAGGTATGCGTGCCAATTTTCAATTATTTATATTTTTCAATCTATAATTTTTTTTATAACTTTAAAAATTTTGTTTAATGGAATTCATCGAAAACTATTAAACGAGATCTATTGAATATAGATAACATTATATATTTGAAAATATGAATAATTTTTTTGAGGAATTATGAATAGTACAAGCGAATAAAAAATTGGGGACTTGCTTTTAGGGCACGGCCACGTGATGCCATTCTCACTCTAAAATACTCACATACGAATCATATATATATATATATACAAGTTCTTACATGCTACAGATCTCTACCGACAAGAGAGAATAACGGAGAAAATATCTGAAAGACGTATATAAAGCTCTGTTTGTGAGTGATTTTGAGATAGCAGTAGACAGAGAAGATGGGGAGTAACACTTACTTGAAAATGAAGACTGGACAAACGGCATCAACCGATTTGATCTCTTCCGATTTCAAAAATATCGGCAACGCCGCTAAGAAGCTCGCAAATCACGCCTTCAAGCTCGTCCTTGGCCTCGGTATCGGCTCTTCTGTGCTTCAGTGGATCGCTTCAGTTGCTGCAATGTATATTAACTAATCTCTCTCTCTCTGAATTTTGATTTCTCTCCCTATTATATACTCGTTTGATCGAATGATTTTGCTGGATTCGACGATGTCTATACGTACATGGTGGATTCGATTTTTTTCTTGCTCTGTGTATTGGATCTGGATCTTCCTGTTGATTGTGTTTAGTTTCATGAGCACTTTTGGATGGCGAGATTTCATGAGAAAAGAAAAGGAAGGGTTACGGTTTCCTACCAAATCGCGATGAGTAGTTTGGTGAGAAATGAAGAGAAAAGTATAACATTTTTTTTTTTTTTAATTGGCTCTTCCCCAATTCTCACCTAAATCTTACCATTTTTGGTGAGAAATGGCTTCCCTTTCTTATCTCACTCTTTCTTACCATCCAAAGGGCTATGAAGAGTCAACTCTGGCCCTCTGTGTATAGTTTTTTTTTTTAGCCAGCCGTCCCATAATTATAGTTCACCACTGTAGATGTGTAATTTTTATATCAAAAGATAAAATATTTTCCTGTAATTTTTTTTTAAAATTTCTTCATACCAATCTAAAGAACTAATTGAGATCTTTTAAAGATGCAATGAAGTTCGGAAAATTATGCACAAATATATATAGTTCAAAAATTGCATGGCTTTCCGTAGTGATTAAAATTCTGAGAGGGAGAGAGTATTGTTTTAGATATTTAGATTTCGTATTTTTCCCTTGTACCATTTGCTATTTGGGTTCTTAAGGTTTACCCCTGATCATTAATTAAAACGGAATGTAGTGTGGAGGGTGAAAACACATTTTTAGAAAGGATAATGTTATCTTTTCAAGTCAAAGTTTAAATTGATTTATTTTTCTTGATTGTTAACAGTTCAGAAGATATTGGGATAATGTTCGCATAGGGATACGAATAGGATTCCACCTAGTAGTATATTTCTTGAATTTGAGGTCATTAATAGTCACGACATTCAAATGAAATTACTACTATGAATTGGACTGTAATCTGGAGTGGATTACGCGAAAATGGATTGTATGGATGTTTAAATCAGATTGTCACATTTGTTCTTAGTTTCTCGCAATTGAATGAACACAGAAATGGGAGAGATAAAGTGAGAAGGAGAACACACAAGAAATTTCTTAATTGACTGAGAATTACAGAAGATAATGTATGTATAGAGCTTTGAGCTCAATGTATTCTATGCACCACATTGCACAATAGCCTCCAATACATGTAACGAACTCTAGGAAAAGTACACGCGACTAGTAAGAGAAATAAACGCCTCGAAGGCTATGATCCAGTGTCGCTAACTATTATCCTTATTAACTGTTACCATTTTGACAATATTGGTGTGCCTAAAATGAGAGAATAATGCTTCACTATCTATCAAGTTTATCTCCATAGAGCATTTGATGTTCTATCACATCTTGCATGCATAAATTATAGTCTAGATAGCTGAAGAGCAATCTAAGATTGGCTGACCTTACTTTCTTAGCAATTTCCTCATGATTTTGCTGCATATTATACAACCTATGAGAAGATTCTTTGATGTTGTAAAATTGTGGAGTTGATTGTCTTGCACATATGTACCTTGTCTAAGACATCGTTGCCACTTACAGCTTGGTGGTTGAGAGGCATGGGTGGACTGAACTTCATCACATCTGTTTATGTTTTACATTTCCCTTTAACTTCTTTGAAATCTAATGAGGGCTTGTTGTATTCTTTTTCCCTGTTCGTTTTTTGGCAATCCTTCACCCTGTATATCTTATGCAGCAAAAAATTGGCAATAAAGCATTGATTTGTGTTTACTAGCTTACATATGTTTGCAAATCATCTGTATATGTCAATAATGTATATGGGTAGACAATCCATACTGGTGTATTTTTGTATGGCTGCTACATCTCTTAGTCATTAGGCTATCCGTGGAGTCTGCCATAAATTTTGTGTCCGAGCCTCCTGTTATATGGTAAAATTTGCATCGCGTGTGTGCACCTGAAGTCTTACTAATAAAACTGCTAATGTATCCTCCAGTTAGCTTTTCAACATGCTATGTACCTACTTTATATGAAGACACCAAATGAATTTTCCTGGTGTCCATGTTATGATCTCTGAGATTGTTTCTCTACTCCATTCTTAACAATCTGTGATGCGTGGTGGTGTAACGTATCTTATTTTCCTATCTGTTTTGTTTGTTTTTGCTGAGAACGAATTTCAAAGCTGACAATCGTATTTATTACTTTTCCTGTCATTACTGTAGTTATTTGCTGGTCTTGGATCGAACAAACTGGAGGACCAAAATCCTTACAGCACTTTTAATCCCTTACATTTTCTTGAGTCTTCCGTATATAGTGTTCAGCTTCCTCAGGTAATAACCGCTTTCTCTGCTCTCATTGAGTTTGGCTTTACTTGTTTTCCACTTTTAATGAATCTGATCTTGCAGGGGAGAGGTCGGAGAATGGGTTACTTTCATTGGTGTGGTTGTATATCTCTTCTTCTCCAAATATTATCCTGGTACGACATTACTTTCATTACCCCATTGATTTTCCAGGCCATCACATTCACGTGGTTGTAAATAAACAAATAGAAAACTGGACAAAATAGATATAGCTGAGTTGTTAGTTACCAGTGCTAAAAGTTTTGGAATTAACAAGTATCTGAGACAACACAAACTAACAAGACCCTTTTTCGCTAGGCGTTTGAATCTTTTCAAAATCTTTATTCACACTGTCGTGTATTCCCGTAAAAGTGATAGTCCTACAACGTGACATTTCATGGATGTCACTGAAGGTACGCCCAGTACTTGCTAATGGGTGTCTCAGAGTGGTAAATTAGGTTAAAAAAGATAACCTTTCGCACCGACTGCACATAGCGGCCGCCTTCATACTCAAACTCATGTGATAGCTGTTGATAGGCTCAGTATTGGACTATTGAACTGTTAAATACCAGTAGTCCTAAAAGCTTAAACTGTTAGGAAATGAGTCCAAAATATATATCAAGCTATCCAACACCCTCCCTCCTGTATCACCGTCTTGCGCCTGGAGATGCAAATTTTCAAAGATAAAAGCATAACAAAATACGAAAGGGAGAAGCAAAATGCAAATGGGGTACAAATGCAAACAGATAGAGTTGAACATAAGACCTTTCGCAACCACACTTATATACTTTATATTACTTTGGTACCAAGGCGACGTGGGACTTCGCTTCATACCCTCCCTCATGCACAACGTGCTCACTCGACTCCTGCCGCCTGCAGGCCGGAGACATGCACTCGACCCATCTTTGGTATCTAGCTCGGATACCATGTTAAGTTACCAGTAGTCCCAAAAGTTTAAGTTGTCAAGAAATGAGCCCAAAATGAGCCCCAACAATGTATATCAAGCTATCTAACATGAATTAGTTGTCACCCTATTTCATGGAGCTTACTGTTACGAAAGTTGCCCTTTTTTGCTCTGTTATGAGAATGAAGTTGAATAACATAGTTGCTTGTGTGTGTCCGTGTATGTTCATGCTTATGATAAAATGCAGATTGGCTAGAACTGCCCGGGGCTTTGCTTCTTCTCATTGTGGTGGCTCCAAGCTTGATTGCTGATGGTCTAAAGGACAGCTGGATTGGAGTTGCAATATGTCTTTGTATTGGATGTTACTTGCTTCAAGAACACATCCGAGCATCCGGTGGGTTTAGAAATTCGTTCACCAGGAGTAACGGCATTTCCAACTCTGTCGGGATAATCATTTTGTTGGTCTATCCCGTCTGGGCTTTGCTGTTCGATTACATACTATAGACACTCTCTCTTCAACTTTGTTGCTTGTCTTTTGGTTGGCGTTTCTTGGACTCCAGATTTATTTTTGTAATCTTCTTTTGAACTCTCCAAATTTGTTTGCATTGTTGTTTGTGGTTCAATGGTCAGGAGTGTCATGCTTGTTTTGGTCTATTATATAGATTCGGTTGTGCCGTAGTTAAATTTACTGAAGTTGTTGATGCATGTAGACGATTGAAACCTTGTCGGACCATCTCTCTTCTTACGTGTCTTTTTTTAGTATATCAATACTAATTGAAACACCCCTCTCCACCACCCCCTAAACTACAGTTACTTGCAAGGGATTCAATCCAAAATACAAACACAAGAATCTAGAGAGAGAGAGAGAGAGAGAGAGAGAGAGAGAGAGCAATTCCCATGGAGATGGAGGTCGGGGGGAAGAAGAAGTAGCAGAGAACCAGTTCCGGCTTTGCTGGACGACGTTGTACTCGACATTTTTGAGGTGGTCTCAGACATTGAATGCCTCTGCAGATGCTTCCTCGCCTCCAAGAGATTCTCGTCCAAAGACGAGTAGAATCCCGTAGGAAAGGGGGGACTCTGGATTTTCATCCCGCGCTAACAAAAGGATTTGGGGTTGCTGCGTGCAGCCCCTGCACAACACCTACTGTGCACCATCTGAGCCGTCCGTTGCCCGGATGAACGGCCCGGATTTCATCTTGCACGCACGACAACGAACGGTTCGGATGCAAAAGTGCTGAGGTAAAATCTAAGCCGTCCATCTGAGCAACGGAGGGCTCGGATGGTGCACAACAAGTGTTGTGCGAGGGCTGCACAGCAGCAACCCCGTGTCCATAAAAAATACACTGTTCGTCTATGATGAAAAGTTGTATGCAAAAAATAATAATTGTTTGATTCTTTTTAATTTTTTAGTGTTTTCACATTGAATCAAATGTCAGGCAACCACTACGTACTGTATACTTGGCTCTCATAATTGGGCTAGACTTGTTTTGTTTTATTGGGCTATAACAATTTGATTCAAATTTAGTCGGAAACATTTATTTTAACCTTGTATAAATAACCCAGCGCTAACAATACTTAATAAAATTTAATTTATATTTGAATTTTATATGTTTTTTCAATGCATTTTTTAAACCCAGGGACTATGATTTCAATGCATTTTTTTATATGTTTTTTTAATGCATTTTTTATTATATGATGGGAGTCGCCTCGCTCTGTCGACTTCTTTCCATCCCAATGTTTTTTCCGTTCTTCTAGTCCTCGCTAAGTTGAAACAGATTCGTTTTGTGAATCTGGAGCTTGTCTTCGATTTTGACGGTGACAATGATTTCGTTTTCAAATGGGGGGCCGAATTCACCGCCAAACACCATAGTGTCACGTTTCTCTATGCAAAATCTGTCTGTAAGATGACGACGGAAATTCAAGAAGAAGAAAAAGAATACAAAGTTTGAGAATGAGCTGATTCGCCAAATATAGTTAAGCGCTGAGGCTGCTAGGAATCTTGGCCTTGTTCGGATGGCTGCTTAGGCCAAAAATTTTAGGCAAAAAGTAAAAAATGGGGTCTACCCTCACCCCTTGACTTTTCAAAGTCTGGAAGGAGTAATTGTTGTATTGTACTAATTATTCCATTACACGTTGGGTTTTGGAAGTGAGAGAGAGGGAGGGAGAACAATTGCATTACACGTTGGGTTTTGGGGTGAGGGGGGACCACTGACTCAATTTTTGCCGGTCAAAAAGTGGAGTACGTACAGAGTGGAAGGAGTGGGTTGGGGCCCGGGTCAGATGTACAGTGTTAATAATTTCAAATTTTCAAAAAAGTTTACGAAACTGGTTTTCAGCCATCCGAACAAGGCCCTTGTCTTTTGTTGTCCCTCGACACTCGATGCTTCAGAGCATTACTATCTTTGATTTGATGAACAAGGGGTGAAGCTCTGTTTGGGTGGTGAAAAGCTTGCAGACTGTAAATGTGCTTTCGATTGGGACATGGGGATGTCGATATCGATGGATGACTCAGGGATGGAAAAGAGTATGAGGTTTGGGCACGTGCATGTTGTGCATGTTGTACAGCTCCCTGTGTATTTGAGAATGTGTTGTGTTTGAGTGTGTGAGCTTCACCCCCTTGTTCATAATTCATCACATAACCAGACACAAGTATGTGTAAAACATGCACATGCCCAAACCTCATACTCTTTTCCATCCATGATTCATCTATCGACATTCCCATGTCCCAATCAAAAACACATTTACAGTTTGCAAGTTTTTCACCACCCAAACAGAGTTTCACCCCCTTGTTCATTGAATTGGAGATAGTAATTCTATGAAGCATCGAGTGTCGAGGGACAACAAAAGACAAGATTCCTATCCACCTCAATGCGTATTTTACGATGCACTTGACCATAATTGGCGAAAATCAACTCTTTCGGAGTTATCACACTCTCTACTTTGAATCCTTTTTCTTTCTTCTTGAATTTCCATCATCTGGCGCGCAATGAACCTTGTGCTGCGCTAGCTGCCCGCACGTGGCTGACCTGCACGGCTGTATGTGACACCTGTCACGATGCTATAGGGTGGTCAACTGTTGACTTAGTCAATTTTGGTCTCAACGCTGACCTTCCCTACAACTTGTAATGGTCTCCATACTTTGTTGTTCTCTCTCTCTCTCTCAAGTATTCTGTTGGTTTCATTGCTTTGAGTTCATTACGTCGTGCCTTCTCTCCCTTTGTAGTGTCTCAACAATAGGATGCTTCCTTTTCCTCCGAAACCAAAGTTAGTTAATTTTGATTGAACTCTGTAGGAAGTGAGAAGTTCATTGTGCCTGCTGATTTGGAAAATGTTGTCACTTCCATCTCCATATTTGAAGTTTTGGTCAGGGGTTTCTATTTGTACACCCTATCATGATGTTTTATCCTCGTGTCTTTTGTTCTATATATGCCTATTCCTAAACATTCACTTCATCCGACCGACCACTGAGCTTATAAAAAGTTTCATCTGCCGGCATAACTGCACAAAATAGTTACCAAAATGGAAAAAAACTAAGTAGCTGCCAGCTTCGTTGGATTGCATTTTAGCCATGGACTTGTAGCGATTGTCTCTAGATTTATAACCCATTCTTAGTTCAGACACGAATCTATATATATGTACATGATGATATGAGAGCCACATATCTTCATCTCAACAACGATTAGTATTAGTTACTATGGAAGGGGGACAGGCATTTCCTCTGTTTACTTCTCATTACGATTTCCATGTCATTCTCCACATCAGATGCTTGCAAGAGTTAGGTCATGCACATGGACAAGTCTGCCACGCTAGCTTTCTTCTCCACACACACACCATAGCTGGTATGAAGCAACATTTGTGTCCCTCTCGTCCACGGACAAAGGTGATGTTCCCGCATATCTCTAAACTACAACCAAGTGATTGATGGATTCAGAGCAGTTTTCAAAGTCTCAGCTCAAGGAGCAAATGCCAGCGCATAATTGGTATTGTTACAAAGACATGCGGCCAACTCTATACAGCCGACACAAATGTGCCAGTTACTGTGGACCTGCAAATGTTAAGTGGTAAATGGAGATTGGCCTAGCACCAGAAGCCCATTTAGCGATGTACAAAATAGTCTTCTCTGTTAAGGCAATTGTGTTGTGCAAGCAATACACTTGCTGGTATTGATCAGGTCATGGACAATGGGGCGGATCTCATATCTCTATCATTAGCCTTAAACTTGACTTCGTTTTACAAAACCCCTATTGCTATGGCAGCTTTTGCTGCGAAAGGGATGTTTGTAGCTTGTTTTGCCAGTGAGTTGGTATGTGCTTGTGCTTCTCAAGCGGAATACCAATGGTCCCTTACTTGCTGGCTCTATGGCATTTATGAGGCAGCTGTAAAGTTTTCTTTTCAAGACGTTCGTTCCGGTTTGGTTCGGTTGACCCAGTAGCGGGTCGACGGTTCAACCGCTTGGTCCATCCGGTTTTCATGATGGGGGCCAGTTTTTAAAAATTAGTGGTTCTGGTATTAGTCCAAACCAACCATGGTACGGTTCCTGGTTTAACCGGCGGTCTGGTCTGGTTTTTTAAAACATTGCATTAAAGAAATGGACAAATTAGTATTGTTACTATGAGAGAGTCCCCATATTTAAATGGATTTAAAGAATTTTTTGAACGATACATTTCAAACATTTAATGACTTATTCTAAGAATATTTTGAATATGAAGACTTGTTGGAAAGTTATCTATCATTGTTTGATGTATTTTTATGTTTTTTTCCAATTAAGGGCGACCTACAACAGAATGCCCCTAATGGAAATTAGTCAATCGATTGCCGGGGCGGTTAAATATTTGATCAGTATACTTAATTGACTACGCTAGGCTGCTTGTTTGATTAAGGCTCCGTTTGTTTCGGGTGGAAAACGTTTTCTGAGAAAACATTTTCCATGGAACATTTTCTGATGTTTGGGACAAAAAAAAAAAGAGTCAACCGAAAACTTTTTCTAAAATTAAAAAGTCAAAAAAGAAAATGAACCACCAAGCCCTGAAAATGTTTTCTGGATTTACGAGAGGCAAACGTTTTTCATCAGTTCAGGGCCTCTGCCCGACACCCCCGACACAGGTCATCTCTCTCTCTCTCTCCCTCCCTCTCTCTCTCTCTCTCTCTGTGCGCCTGTATCTCCTTTCTGAAACCCGATCTCCATAGCCGGCTGGGGTTAGCTCTTTGTTACGACAACTGAGTATCTCTTGCTTCCTGGTGAGTGGTTTTCGATTTTGGGTTGATTTTTGTGCATCGTTTTTGGGGGTTTTGATCAAGCGCTTAGGTTAATGGTTTCAATTTCTAGCGTTTAATTTCATTTTCAGATATGGGTGTTGTGGCCTGTCCTTTTCCCCTACTTTGGATTTTTCGGTCCTGATACTTTTTGGATCAGTTATATTAGGAAATATACATCGTATATTCCTGTAGGAAATATACATCACGGGAACTTCTTCATAGAAATATCTCTCTATCAAAAAACTTTTAGCACCTTATTCTGGGTAAACTTTGCAGGCCAATAAATGATATAAGTCGTGCACATATGGTGTTTGACGAAATGCAAAAGAGAGAAGTCGACTACATTTCAGACATTAATTAGTAACCTTTGTGACAAAAATAAATTAGATGAAGCTTTTCGATTGGAAGAGAATATAGAAAAGATTCAGATTAAGACCTGATGCTTTCATTTATACATCAATGGTTAAAAGGCTGTGAGGTCAAACATTATGGTTCAATAAATCCATCTTTGTTTATGCTAATAACTCTTTGTTTCTCCTTTCTGAATTTCTCCTCTATTCTCCACTTCCATCACGTCGTTAATCAAATCCATCTTGAATGTATTTATAAGGACTTTACTTAGCTGTTACATCAGCAACGTTTATCACCTCACCCCAAGATTGTCCCAATTAAATAAAATTTACACTCTAAAGCTCGGCTCAATTAATTATGACCGTTTCCACACCATATTGCAATGCCCATGTCCTGCAAAGAAAGGGAGACTTGTTTATTTAATTGTGATCTAAATAGAGAGAGGATGTTTCCATTGACTGTTGTAAATGGAGTACCCCTTTACCATAACTCTGTTAGATTATGGCTTTGGTAGCCTTAATGGCTCATGGGTGGGCTTGCTCTAACATGCCAAGATAGCCCAGAATCCAGAGGTTTAAGGTAGGCAGAAGTTGTGATTTTTGTATTGGACTTTGTTGTTGTGAAGTAACAGAAAGCAATGAGACTTAAAAGCAACATTGAAATGAAAATCTTGCTTGTGCATCTTTGATATGATGATATCCCTAGTACCCTTTTGATGATATGATGATATCTCTAGTACCCTTTGGTTTAGAGGAGCATTAATGGTAAGTGTTGAAACCATACAATATTCATCTAGTATATACATTGTTATTGGCTATAATTTTGTGTGTCACTTAGATGATTGCGTAAGATGACTAAACACATACCTACTTCTGATTGGCTTCATTACTATTGTTATGCATTTACGTCTTAGTTACGGCCTTTCTTTTGTTTTGATTCTTTGAATCATGCATTTGTCTAGGAACGTTATACTTATAGGGGATTTTTTACGTCATTTTGCAAAACTGCTCTTCAATCATTACTGTCCATCCTGAGATAGTTGATGGCAGACCCGGGACTCTAGTGATCGAGTCAGTTGTTGTGGATGTACCTGATGGGAACACTAAAGATGAGACATGCTACTTTGTTAGGGCCCTGATCAACTGCAATATCAAATCATTGGCCGAAGTCTTAGAGAGTTTGGTTGTCATTCACGAAGAGTCTGGTCTCGTTACTCGAGTTTGAGATGGTGAGTTGGAAGGATTTGAAAGAATTCTAGTCCATGTCGAGTGACGTTTCAGTTACCCAGTACTCAAAAGTCGTTAATTGGAGCAGATCTTCCTCTTCCTCGAAAGTTTTGAAGCAGTCTTGCTTGTAGTTCTATGATTTTCCTCCTTTATCGTAATACCCTAGACAATTACGTGTATTGAAAACTCAGGTCTCTTCCACAGTTACGTATAGGGCCTTGAGCTTGGTGTATTTAGTTGTAATGTAATCTGTATATATGCCATTATAATGTGTTCCCTGTGGACTGGATTTGTATTTGTATTGCTTTCCTTCTATTGTCTCTTGCCATGGACTCGATTTCACAATGTGCTTGCTTTTTTTCTTTGCATCTCATTTCTTAATCTTGCTGGATTTTGGTTATTTTCTCATATTAGTGATTTTCCATGTCTACCAAACAATGAAAAATGTTTTCTAGAAAATGTTTTTATATCACAACCAAACACTGGAAAACATTTTCTTTTCTAGAAAAAGTTTTCCATTGAAAAGGTTTTCTAGAAAACATTTTCCGCCCGAAACAAACGGAGCCTAAGAGTGCATTAAATTGTTCAAACAATTTGAATTGCTCAATATAACATAATTTGCAAATGTGATAATTGGCAGTGTGTTTCTAATGATGATTAATAATGCTAATAAAAATTAGTCAATCAATTGCCAGAGCGAAGACTAAATGTGACGGGTATAATTGATTATGCCAGACTAATTGATTTAATTAAGTGTAATCAATCGTTCAAACCATTTGAATTGATAAATATGACATATGTACAACCGCGATTATTAAAAGTGATGGTGGTTGACGGTGTTTTACTAATAATGGTTGGTAGTAGCTAACAAAAATTAGTCAAACAATTGTCAGATGGAACATGCTTCACTAGTATAATTGAGTAGGATTTGAACTTTCGACTAGTCATATAACAACCGCTCTACGGGTTTATATCTTAGATCTTTGACCTTGTTTATAATCAGATTCAGCACTTAAAACTAAATGAATTAAGTAATAAGTAATTAAGTAGGTTTGATAACCATATTTTACAATACTTAAAAAATTAAGTGGCTCTTAAAATGCAAGGTAAAATATTGACAAAAATTAAGTAGCTTCGCGCTACTTAATTTTTGCTGAATTTCTGAGTGGTTTAATTTAACTATTTTTTCCTCCACCAGACCATCACCACCACTTACACCACCACTCTGCCACCACTGCCACCATTATACCACCGCCACCCTGCCACTCTCACTACCACCACTCACATCACCATAACCGCCACTCCCACCACCAATGCCGCCGCCACCCCACCCCATCACCACCACTCCATCGTTATGCCACCACCACCACTCCCACCATTACTACTACCACCACCACTGAAACACCATAACCATCACTCCACCACTACACCACCACCACCACTCCGCCGCCACAACCACAACCACCACCACTATTGCTGCCATCCCACTCACACCACCCCCACTGCCGCCACCACCCCACCATCATTATTGCCGCCACTCCACCACCACCACTCACACCACCATCCGACCACCACCACTCTGCCACTCTCACCACTAATACCACAACCACTGAGACCACCATTACCACCACTGCCGCCACTACACCACCACAACACCACCACTACTCCCATCGTCGCTCCACGAGTCCACCACTCCACAATTACAACCACCACCCCACAATCACAACCACCACCGCCGTTATACCACCATCTTGCCAACATTTTGTATATTTTCATTATTTTGATAAATGTACCTTTTTTTCATTTATTAATTTCATTTTTGTATTTCAGTATGAATATATGAAATGAAAGACAAAGTAAGATAATTAGTGAATTTAACACCAACACTGCTATACCACCATCTTGCCAATATTCTACATATTTTTATTATTTTCATAAATGTACGTTTTTTTTTTTTCATTTATGCATTTCAGTGTATATATGAAAGGCAAATTAAGAAAATTTGTGAATTTAATACTTCGACTCATTATACAGATCAAACAACTTATTTATTTCAGTGCTTAAGATTCAACACATATCAAAGAGCTTATTAGCTTAATAAATTCAGCATTCAATTTTCAGTACTTAATTTTCAGATTTCAGTTTTTAGCTTTTAGCTTTATCAAACAGCTCCTTACACTATGTAAGATCCATATCCAGAACTATCTGATCATGGGATCTTTTACTTTTGGCAAACTTAGTTTCATGCACAATCTGAATTTTTTATAGTGTTATCTCTGAATAATCAAAATTTCATATTTGAAGCAAGTTTTCAAGAAACATAAACAACTTCGAAATAGATCAATTTCTCCTTAACAAATATGTGATTGGGCCAATAAAATCTAACCTAATGTGAAGAGATAGTTGGCAGCCGTGGTAAGACAGAGAATGCAAGCGTTGTCACCCTAGATTGATTGATTTAATTTAAAGTAATGAATCACTCAGATCATTTGAATTGATAAATATGGTATAAATTTCACATGGAATAATAGTGATGTCGGGGTATTTAGTGAGGATCAATACCATTGACTAAAATGGACCAATTCATTGGATTAAGTGGTTAACCAATTGATTGAACAATTTGAATCAAACAACTTGACATTAATTAGAAATTAGAACAATTAACATTGATGGTAGTTGTGATAAGCACACTACTATGTATTTGTAGGCATATGGTCATCCTGTTAGAAATTTAATATAATAAAAGCTATGCTTTTGTGTAATGGATCAATAACTACTCCCTCCGTCCTTAAATAAAAGTAGAGTTTTTCATTTTGGACTATTTATTAATAAGCTGAAGTTTTCGAGAAATTAAACTCGCTGAGGAATTCAGCCAGCGATGCAGAGAGACGTTTCTATCGTACACAGAGGACAAGGTCTAGACTCTAGGTGGGACACAACTGGGAATTGAAAATATTCGAGAAACTCAGGGAAGGTTTTAAGATTGAAAATAGGTTTTAGAGGACAAGAAGTCTCAGTGGAAAATTAGAAAATAATCGTTCGAGGATGCCGAGGGCAAACGGGCTGTCCTGAGAAGCTTTTGGGTGACTGCAATGCCCAAAATAGGTTCAAAAGACTGTTTATAAATCTGCAGGAAAAAGTTGAAGTCGAAAATTAGCAATCGGTGGGCCCTGGGATATATTCGGTACAATTTTAAAGAGTAAAAATGGGTATGAGTTTCCCGAAGATTTTTTAGTAAAAAGTTGAAAAATCCCAACTGGAGCCAAAAACTGACAACCAGCACGCCCCGAGATATATCCGGTACAAATTATCTTCCTTGTCTGATCCGTATCGGTCTGACTCAGGATAGTTTTTTATTCTGTTATTTGTCTTGCTTGAGCTTGAGAACTTCCTCTTTTCCTTAGAATAGTAATGCCTCTCTTTTTTTCTTCCCTGATTCTTCCTTCTTCCTTTACTTACCTTATCGATTAGGGCAAGCTTTCACTTCTTCGTTCTTATCTATCTTCCTCTTTGGATTTTTCCAACCGATTAGCTTAGAAAGAAGGACTCTTAGGACCGCTAGCTAGATCTTGATTCTCTTACTATATAATATAGAAGGGTTCAACTCGAATTCAAAGAAGGAAGGACAGACAGATAGGGACAGGAAGAGCAGATGAGATGAAACTTTATCAGAACCCACAAATAACTACGAAGTGAGGCAAGGGTCTTTCATTAAAGGGGGGAGGGGTGGGGCTTTGTTTTTTGGGGGCCGCCTTGCGCAGGAAAGGAGAGAATTTCAGAAAGTCACTCTCTCCAACCTTTTCTATCTATCCTTAGAAGTAGTGCGAGAAAAAGTCAATATGATATTTGCGTTGATTTTTCCAACGAAACTAAGCGCTTTTTGTCTTTCTCATTCGGAAGGCTCAGTCCCAGATTCTGACTTCAATGATGGGAACAACCCCCGCACTCCGGCGCTCCAATGAACAAAAGTTCTCTGCCTTACTATATTTAGAATAGTGGTCGATCACTTGGGAGTAACATTCGTAACTTAATGTTATGTTCACGCGGTGATATTCTATCTTTCCAAGAGTACTACCCTGTACGTAGTCTATGTTAGTGCAGAAGACTCAGAAGATTTTTGAGTAAAAAGTTATATTTTGCATCCCAGAGTCAAAAAATTGTCTCCGACGGGATCCAGTATGTATTCGGTGGGGTTTATATGCTTAAAATAGGAGTTTGAGACTCAAGGGGTATTTTGGTAAAAAGTTAGAAAATTTGGTGTCGGGGTCGTAGACGACTATCGGTGGGCCCCAGGAAGCTTCGGGATCGACTCTGTATGTTGAAAAGATTCTGGATATGACAGGGGGCATTTTCGTAATTTTGACGTGGAACTGACTTCGGGACTAGAAATGACTCCAAACGGACGTAGGATACTTCCTAACTGGCTCTATTTGGGGAGATAAGCCAAAGATGTAAGAAAGGGTATTTTGCTAATTTTAGGGAGAAGCTAATTTCGGGACCAGGAATATTTCAAGACGGGGCCCTATGACTCCTGGGTATGCATGACATAGTAAACTCTCAGCTCAAATCCCGGGTTGAGAATCGGACAGAGCTTCCGCTGTATATTTGAGAAATTGTCTGAAAAAATCGGCTATAGCCTCTGGCAGAAAATGGATGATTTTATCTTGATATTCAGAAAGAGTAAGGACAGGATTTGTGATCCGAGATTTCTTTAGAGAGAAATTTGGCACCGCTTCCGCGTAGCCTTGGGCACCAGTATTTCTTTTGAGAGAAATTCGACAAAGCTATCGTGTAATATAGAAAGGAAGTCAAGTTTTCAGAACTAGATGTCCATCCCAAGCTTTCCCCATACTGAAACGTCCTTCAATGGGAAAAGATCAAAGCACTGGATTACCGAATGCTACTCTGAGGTGTGTGTGTGTGTTAAATGAAAGAAGGGTGCCCATGGGATAGGTTTGTGTGTGTGTTAAATGAAAGAAGGGTGCCCATGGGATAGGTTCCTGAGACACATATATGGCAACCTCCCATGGGTTAGCTGCCTTGAAATAGGCGCCCATTTGATGGGCTTTTTTATGGGATTTTCCCCGCTTCGAGTGATGTAGTCCGTGCTCGATCATGCTTGTGTAGGATGCTTTGACCCAGGAACGTCCAAGGTGGTCTCCCTAGTGTTTTGAGGTGCTCTAGACGTCGTGGTGGTGCCGTTTTTTCTAGATTATGTTCTGAAGACTAAGAAACATGACCATCCGGTTCTCGGTTGAATTGTTGCGTTGTAAGTGATCTAATGACCAAACGAAGTCCAACTGACTTTCAAAAATTGAGTCCCGATGTCCATGATCATGGAATCAGCTGCTTGGGAATCGCAGTGTCTCCGAAAATAGCAAACGAGCTCTGAATCGCTCGAAACTTGAAGTGAGACTTAATTCCATCACTTGAAACTAAAATATTAAATTTGGTATGATTTGGAGTAGTATAAACAAAACCTGGGTCTTCTGGCCCTGTTTGCCTATTTCTACAGGATAAAGGTTAAAGTGGAGTGATAGTTCGACAGTCAAACATCCTCCGATTTTGACGCGGCTTGAACCAATCACTCAAAGATATAAAAAATGGTGCATCCAATGGTCTTGATGTTTGAGTGGATGTCTCGAAGATAAAGTTGGCCGATTAGCCCAGAAACGAGCTTCCATGAGCTGATTTCTGATAAACTGATGGACGGAGGGGCTTGGCCTCCCTAAAATGGCATACCTATCATCCAAGCTATGCATATGGAGATGTTATATAATGTTTGTTGTTTGAAATTGATATTTGACTTATCGCGACACTAGTACAGTGCATACTGTGCTGGTTTACCTTTACCAGGAATAGCGTTTTCTGCACCGTGAGGCTGTTTTTTATTACTGATGATTTGATGTCTCTTTCTTGCGAGCGTCGATGTCATCAATTTATTTTGTTAAATAGGAGTGGGGCAAAATCTGGTGTCAACAATATGTGTGGTAAATTCAAAAATTACTCTAAAATATTTTGACTATATATTAAAGACATGAAGACCCATCGATTCAGTCACCATCATTATGCTCTTGCATCATAGCTTGGGGTGATTTTTTAGAATTTGATGTTTCAACATACTTCTACTCCTTCCGTCCCATTTTTATAGTCTCACTTGGAGATTTCAACTTTTTTAAGAGAACACAATGCTCAACTTTACTTTTATGCGCTCTAAAAGGGTAATTTGATTGATGTAATTAGAATTTGATGTTTCAATATATTTACTTTACATTTTGGGACGGTCAAAAAAGGAATATGGGACTATGAAAATGGGATGGAGGGAGTATTTTTTTTTATTATTATTTTTTGAGTTTCTAAAATTTAAAAGACGCGGATTAGTCCAGATTTGTATCAATTTTCGGGTTGATCTCTATTTAACCTTGTTTTTTCCCTTTGGTTCGTGGTGGCATATGATTGTCGCTTGGATATGGAAATTAGTCTATCGATTGAATGTTTGATCGGTATACTTGACTACGCTAGGCTGATTTTTTGATTAAGAGTGCATTAAACTGTTCAAACAATTCGAATTGCTCAATATAACATAATTTGCAACAGTGATCATTAATATTGATGGTGGTTGACAGTGTGTTTCTAGTGATGATTGGTACGGAGCCAATATTTTTGCGTAGGAGGGGCGGACTATATATGTGGAGGAGGGGCGGGGTTATACAATTTGATGATGTATACATTTTTTCAATGTAATAGTAGGGTTTTTTTAAATTATAGCAGGGGCGACAGCCCCTACTAGCCACCCCCTGGCTCCATCCTTGATTGGTAATGGCTAGTAAAAATTAGTGAATCGATTGCCAGAGCAAAGACTAAATGTGACGGGTATAATTGATTATGCCAGACCAATTGATTTAATTAAGTGTAATCAACCGTTCAAACCATTTGAATTGATCAATATGACATAATTTACAACCACGATTATTAAAAGTGATGGTGGTTGATGGTGTTTTACTGATAATGGTTGGTAGTAGCTAACAAAAATTAGTCATCCATTGAATTCAAGGGCTGAAAATATAAGGGATTCAAAAAACTGAGCCCTTTTATAATATAGATTATTGAGGTACTCTGAGGAGGAAAAGGGCTCAAATGGGTGACTGAGATTGATTTTCACACCAGCCCTCAAAGGCTTAGATCAATTAAGTTTTTAATCAATGGTCAAGATGCACTTTCAGCCCTTGGATTCAATGGATGACTGAGATTGATTTTCACGCCAGCCCTCAAAGGCTTAGATCAATTAAGTTTTTAATCAATGGTCAAGATGCACTTTCAGGCTCAGATTTTGCCGCCTAAATGGTCAGCCATACTTGGGAACCAAAAAAGTTGCCTATTTTGATATCCTCTCTCTCTCCCCATCCTTACTCATGATTACTGATTTGGGAACACAAATTTCCACTCTCTCTTCAATTATGTAATAGCCACAATTGAAAAGGAAAGCTTCAACCACGTAACAACCAAAATTAATTCTGCTATTTATTTTTTCCATATTCCCACCTTGAGCAATTATCACTTTTATTCCTCTCTCTCCCCCCTACGAAAATTAACTTTTTTCCCCCTGAAATCACTATTTGCTTAATGCTTTATTGGTCAATTAAGTATGTGACAGTTAATTTGTGTAAGGATTTTGGTTTCGTGTTTGCTATTGCTTTTTATAGATTGTGCAACAAGTTTATTTGTTCAAGCAAATAACGTTGGATTGGATAGGCATGAAATGTAAGATAGTGTGGTTGGTTTACATTAGTCTTGAATTACATGGGGAAGTACTTTTAATCAATGGTATAGCTTTTTTTTTTAGCCGTATGTTTCTTACTCTTTTTTTTAAACTACTTAAACTTGATTGATAAATCAAATATATAAGATTTAATTTGAGAAGGGATCTTTGGTGCAAGGCAAAATAGTTGTTTTAGATTGTTCAACCAATTAATATGCTTAGTGCCTTTAGGCATGGGTAATGAATGGACTCAATCTGATAGAATCAGTGCCTTTTGTTGTTTTCATACACTATATCTGATAAGAAATTTAGAGGCTTTAATAGACAAATTCTTTATTGTATTATAAGTTCGAACAAAGTACCTTTTAAAAACTATCTTTATTGTATTAATGGTATTGTTCTCTATTTTATTTTCTCATATTCACTTGATAAATGGGATGATGTTTATGGTCAGACGGATGGGATGATGTTTATGGTCAGACGGACGATTATATTAGCTTGGAACTGCAACTTCATGGAATTGGAATGTCATTCAAGTATTTCATACTCAAATTTCGTTCGGTGGAGTGCCTTCAGGCACGGGTCATTTGCTAGTTTCTCATATGCTTGATCAAATCATCTCACAACGTTCCATTGATAACAACTATGGTCTACATAGGGTGCTCATATCCCATGAGAAAACATACATCATATTATCTAAATGTTAAGGTTTCACAGCTTTCCAAAATCAAGAGACAAAAAAGATCACATGTTCATCCTTCAAAATATGGTTTTTTGATGATTCGAACAACTCTTCATGAATATGCTTTTCATCCATGTCATGCATTCTAACAACATCAACTCATGCTCCATTGCTAATACCTACAAAGGAGTGAGTATTCACTTCACCCAATAGAGATGATTTGATTGGTGTAATTAGTAGTACTTTACTTTCAACAAAAAGGTAATAATATGTAACTTTATCAAGCTTCCATTTCTTATTATGGAAAGTGAGCTTACATTTTGGGACGGTAAAAAAAGGAATATGGGACTATGAAAATGGGATGGAGGGAGTATTTTTTAACTAAGTCGCAAAAGCAAGCAGAGGAAAAAGTTGCTTAAAGTAAAAAAAAGTAATTATTGTACTTAAAAAAGAAGGTTAATTTTGAAAATTTGCATTTTTTTTAGAGAGCTTTTTCGAGGAGGACATAGTATAGGGGTTATTAATGGCATAAGGACATCAACTTTTCCAATAAGGCCAACAGGACATTTGGCCAATAGGTGACAAAAATACCCTGCAAGGGCCTTGTTTGGCTAACACAAATAATGAAATTTTCATTTTTTTCCATATCTGATGGCGCAGACTACGTAATCTGATGACTTTCCGGGAAGGGCCTTGTTTGGCTAACACATAAAATGAATTTTTCATTTTTTTTCATATCTGATGGCGCAGATTACGTAATCAGTTGACTTTCCGGGAAGGGCCTTGTTTGGCTAACCCAAATAATGAAATTTTCATTTTTTTTCATATCTGATGGCGCAGATTACATAATCTGTAGACTTTCCGGGAAGGGCCTTGTTTGGCTAACACATAAAATGAATTTTTCATTTTTCCTCATATCTGGTTGCGCAGATAACCTTATCTGTTAATACAAAACATGTCTTTTTTTGGTTTTTTTTTTCCAATTAGCACATATATCGTTATCTGTTGATTTTTTCTAATATACAAAAAAAATATGGCATAAATACCCTTATATGTTGATTGTTTAAGGAAATATATAGGTAATTGATTAGCATAAATGCATTTATTAGTTATTTTTCGTATTTACCCACTTCAATTCAATATTTAAGTAAGGAATAATGCTAAAATGCCGTTATAAATGCACTAGAGTGCTTTTTTTCTCTTTATTTTCTTTTGAAAAAAAACCTTTGAGAGGCTAGGAGGTAAGTTGAGAATTTGTGAGTTGCAGGAGTAAGAGAATATTGTGCACTCTCTTGGACTTAAGTATTAAGGCATCTCGACACAATACTGTAAAGCAAACATATATGGTAGTCTGTTGCAATCTAGCCTCTGTTCCATGCCAATAAAATCAATAGATTACCAAATATGTGAAAATCTATACGTTGTATCATGCCAGCAAAAGCAGACATATATGGTAATCTGTTATAATCTGGTCTTTGTTTAATGCCAATAACAACAACAGATTACCAAATATGTGTTGATCTGTACTTAAGTAACATGCCAGCAATGCATACAAATATGGTAGTCTGTTGCAATATTGCCTCTGTTTGATGCCAAAAACAGCAACCGATTACCAAATATATGAAGATCTGTACTCTGTATCATGCCAGCAAAGCAGACATATATGATAGTCTGTTGGAATCTGGCATCTGCTTTATGCTAATAATAGTAACAGATTATCTTATATTCTGTTTTTCTCATCACATTCTACCTAGAGTCCTTAAAAAAAAAAACAGTGATTAAATCAAAATGCAACAATTTTTTGGATAAAGACAAAAATAAATCAAAATGTCACAAGTTGGGGCGAATCATTAAGTCATGAAAGTTTAACGCATAACTAAAAAATGCAAAAAAAAAGAAGAAGAATAATGACAAATGAAGAAAATAATTTTTCTTTCTTTCTTTTTTTATAAAAAAAAAAAATTAACACATAACTAATAATTCGATCAGCCCAACTATATCAATAAATGTCAATGAAAAAAAAAAGAATTTAATCTCGAAACCCAAAAATACCATGCACATATTTGTTAAAACAATTCAGACAATGAGCATTCCACTGAGAAATTATATCAAACAGTTGGTGTGCTTCTTTGGGAAAAAGAACAAGATATCATTACAATTAACACCAGACATTACAAAAATGGTAACTCTGAGGCAATGCCGCACTACCAACCGAGGAGCTTTCAAGACAACAATTAATTGAAAAGAAAAGAAGAACAAGCAAGAAATGGTGACACCCATGGCTGCCCGATTCAGCTAAGCAACACCGCCGTGGTGCGGGATTTCTATAACATGCAGCAACCATAGCTATTGTTACAGCTGGTCCTCTCTCTCCTTTTTACAATCTGGACTGGGTAGATGAAATACCTCGATATGTGAAGCGTGGTCGCTGTTTGAGATAGAGAGCTCGCAAATCGCCGGCATTGATGGCAGTGGTAGAGAGAGTGTGTGTGTGTGTGTGTGTGAGAGAGAGAGAGAGAGAGAGAGAGAGAGAGAGGGCGAAGAGAGAGAGAGAGAGAGAGAGGAAGTGTATGCTCTGTTATTAAACAAATGAATGCCAATTGGGAGAAGGCTATTTTTGTCTATTGTTGGACTTTTCGCATGAACATTTTCAGATTAATGGATTGTGCCCATTTAGAAAATGTAGGCTGGGCTTAGAGCCAATTAAGCCACTAAAAGTGGCCTCTAAACCAATTTTCTGGTTTTTTTTAAAGGATACAAATTTTCACGGAAAGAATATGCCAATTGGAATGATATGCATAACAAAGTCATAGTCTAACTGTCACAGATATCTTTTGTCATTTATATCATTGACACTTCTATTACCTTAGAGCGGCAAATTATATATGTTTTGTCATCGATTACGTTGATACATATTGATATTAATATCAGCAAGCCGACGGATATAATTAATTGGATTTTCTTTGGTGGCAAGGACAATTGTATATGATTATATCTCTTAGAACTACTTGTAATTAAGTGTCACCTATAAGCTCTTCTCACTAAGAAATTTCTTCCCGTAGTATATAGGAGTAGCATAGATAGATAGCTAACTTCATTACATACTTATATCTATACATATGTAAAGACATTTTTCTCTTCATTTCATTAAGGACTACAATCTCTAAACATGGAAGATAGCAAAACGCCTTTGCTCTTCCTTGCTCTCTTACTCCTCACCATTATTTCAACCCCATCCTTCGCCTTCGATGACCGCCGAACCTACATTATTCATATGGACAACTCAGACATGCCAGCTTCTTTCTCCGATCGCCAAAGTTGGTATACACCGACCCTCTCTACATTCCACTCTCTCTGACTCTCTCCCTCTCTCTCTCAAAAAAAAAATAAAAAATTATAACTTCTTTTTCCCTTTTGTTTCTTTTTTTCTTTTTTCTTTTTTTGTTAATGACTTCATTTTTTTAACTAAATATAAATATATAATTCACTAACACAACCAAAAAATAATTCTTCTTTTTTTGGTATTATTAAAAAATATATAGAAATAAAGTATTTAACAAATTTTTTTTTTTTTGGGTTTTTCCATGCCTCGTGCCATGCCTTGCTAGAACCGTGTTGTGTCATGCCCGTGCCGTGCCATGCCCGTCCTACTTCCGTGGCGTGCCATGCCCGTGCTGTGCCATGCCCGTCCTACTTCCGTGCCGTGCCGTGCCAGGCCAACTTCCGTGCTCGTGCCCGTGTCGTGCCTTGCCGTGCTAGAATAAAGTCGTGCCGTGCCGTGCCTCGTGCCCCGTTGACTTCGTGTCGTGCCCGTCCCCTTTGGCGTGCCGTGCCGCCTTCGAACGTGTCGTGCTTGTGTCGTGCCTGTGCCGACCCGGCCCGTTTGACACCCCTATCAATGGATCAACTTATATTACCCAACAGATTATTCATATACCATAAATTGCTAACACTACGCCAAAAAATTACTAGTGCCACTCCAAGAATTACATATGCCACCCGAAAATTTACTAACCTACCCAAGAATTACTATTGCCACAAAAAATGAAAAAAAAAACATACTAAAGGCGCCCCAAAATTATTCATTTCCCCCAAACTCACAAATTTCTAACACCCCCTTTTGGATTGAGGGATTCCACGAGAGAAGAAAGGAGATAGAGAGGAAACAGATTCTCTCTCACGTTTGGAAGGCCCAGGAGGCGAGAGAGGGTGGGAGAGGGTGAGAGACCAGACCCCCTTCAACCCCCAGTTTCCTTTCTCGCCAAAAGTGGCGAGATTCCATGAGAAACGAATCATCGTCGACTTCCGGCAACCCGTGTGATTCACCCGCTCATCGGATCGTCGTCGTACTTGTATGGTTGTCTTCGTCTCGCCAACATGAAGCTAGATCTGTGATCAGTTTTGAGTTTTGAAGCTTTGATTTGGTCGCCGGAGGGAGTTTTGTCGTCGAAATTGGAGGAAGAGACTCTCATTTTTCACTGCTATTTGGATGATAGGGTGAGAGACAAGAATCTTTTCTTTTCTGTTAGGTTATCCGGTTTCGGCTTAACGACATGGGGTGTGGCGGTGGGGGTCGTGGCCGTCGTGGTCTCCCGCTGCGGCTACCAGTGGGTGCCGTAGTTTTTGTTTAACGGCTCTGGGAGCATTCGAGTCAGCTTGGTATGTTGTTGGTCGGCGCCACTTTTCTTGGGTTATTCGAAGGTGGATCGGTGGTTTGGGATGGTGGTGGCTGTCGGAGGCTTCGGTGGTGGTGGTGGTGGTGGTGGATGTTTTGCATACTGCTTTAGGGTTAGGTTTTGAGTTTTCTTGGTGTTGTGCTTTATTGTTTATTTGGCTTTATTGGCCTCGAGTGTTTTTTCATTGATGTATCAGGGTTTTTCAGACCCATAGGTGTTGTTTGGGCTATGCCCATTGGGTGTTCCAACTTTTGGTTGGATTTTCTCCTTCTCAATGTACTCGTTATCGAGTTTCTTTAATAAATTTTTGCTTGCCGATAAAAAAAAAAAAAAAAAAGATGAACCACTCTTCTTTGCTTTCTTTTCTCACCCAGGTTGCCAAAGAGGTTGTAAGTGCCACACCACTATTTTTTTTCCATGTCTAGAAACTGAAACATGTCCACAAGCACTATCATATTTTGGACCGATCATGGGCCATAGGCCCATAACTTAGAGGCCCGTCGGCTTTGCGTTTTAAAGCAAGCGGTCCAGACCCCACATACAGATTACAAATACCCTCAGAATAGCGAAAGGGTTAGGGTTTTGGCTGGTGTTCCATAGCGCTGATTGTTTCTCTTGAATCTCTTCTCGTCGAAAGAAGGAGGGAAGAAGAAGGATGTTTCCGTCGATGTTCGCCCGGAAACCCGACAAGGAGGTTGCTCTGAAGCAGCTCCGGACCCATGTAGCCATGTTCGGGGCATGGGTCGCCGTGGTTCGAGTCACACCCTACATTCTCTATTACTTCTCTGACCACAAGGAAGAACTCAAGCTCGACTTCTAAATCACTTGTTCTTCCTTTTTGGGTAAGCTCGATTCTGATTGCATTTACACGTATACGTATCGATGCTGGATTCAATTCCTTTAACTTTGGCATCTTATGACCCTTATATGTTATGTGGCCTTTATGCTATTCTTTATGTCAGATTTTACTGGAAAAGTGGATATATATGGTGATTGGAATTCACTTCAGGTTTTTTATGAATTGAAGCTTGCTATTTGTTATTTGGTGATCCTTATACGTGTTTTTTGTGCTTACATTCGTCTTGAGTGTGTAAATGATGGTGTTATATGGTTAAGCGAAATCAATGCATATCTGTTGATTGAATGCTGATTAATTTAGTATTTTGTGATCATCAATGTCATTTACCACGTGCTTAGATAGGTTCGTGGTTTTAAATCGCGGTATTGGTCAACGTAAAGGTCGCGAGTATGTAAATGATGGTGTTATATAGTTTTTTTTTTATCTGCGATGGTGTTACATAGTTAATCCAAATCAATGCATATATGTTGATTGAATGCTGATTACTCTAGCATTTTGTGATCATCAATGTTATTTACGTGCTTAGATAGGTTCATGGTTTTAAATCGTGGTAACGGTCGCGAGTAACGGGTATCGGGAGTATCAGTAAATGTGTAACGGACGGGAATCGTACACGGCACTTCTGAATTTTTCCCAAGCACTAGCAAATGCTAAAGAAACCATTGATACACATGTTCTAACCTTATATATGACAAAATTGAATGTTTTTAGAAATTTCTAATCAATATTTGACATTATGATTTTTTTTTTTTATTACAGTTACACCCCCACTGACTAAGTTAACGTGTCAAACTCGTTTCACACTCGCTATGCTATACTTCGACGATGGCTCCATACTGGGCGGGAGAGGTGTGGGTCTATAGACATTTACATATTGCTTTTTTTTTTTCCTAGAATTGAATTTCTATAGATTTCTATCAAGTTATATAGGCTGTGTTCGTTTCCCAGTTTTAGTTTAGTTTTAGTTTTGATGACATCATCATTACCCTCATTTTTCTCTCTATCTCTCTCCACTCATTACACCTTTTTACATCATCAAAACTAAACTACCAAACAAACACATCCATAACCTTTTTTTGCTTTCAAAAATAAATCCTAACAAATAATGTTCATAATTGATCAAGCTTGAATTCAATTTTATTGCTAAACTAATATTAAAAACACTTCATCTTAGCAATGGATTTTTTTCCTTTCAAGTTATACGGAGTATAACTTTCCCCCTAATAATTTTCCCAAGTCCAACTCCCCCTCCTAATTACAGTGTTGAGAAAAAGAACATAGACATTAGGAAAATACTAATTACTACTAGCTAATGGGTACAAAGAAATAACTGGTACATTGACAGACACCCTATAACTTTTCTCATTCCTCTCTAATACTAATGAGTACTCCTTCCGTCTGCATTTTTTTGTTCATTTTTGAAAACCGTGCCAATTTTTATTGTTTATATCTCTAAATTTATAATGGTTTTCATAGTTTTGTGAACTTTGTATTATAGAACTAATTGAGATCTATCAAACAAGATCCGTATTGCATATTTTTTTAGACCCATATTGAAAGATATAGGCAATAAAAAATGGCATGGGTTTAAAAAATGAACCAACAAATGTGGACCGAGGGAGTATAAGCTAACGGGTACAAAGGAGTAACTGGTACGCTGACAAACACTACAACTTTTCCCATCCCTCCCTGCATACCTGTGTATACACCAAATCATCACCCCCTAGTTCATCGTTCTTAACAAAACGAAGAAACCTACCACTCCTTTACAGAAACCCTAAATCGCAGCCCATTCACCCCCAATTAGACCTTCAATCAAACCCAAATAACCGCTAATTCATTAGTAAAAATCCTAAATCGAAGCCTTTATATGCCAAATAAAGCCGAAGAAGAGAAACAACTAACAAAGGAGCCCAAATCGAAGAAGGTGGTGAAGTCAAAGCCGAAATCGAAGAATAAGGTGAAATCGAATCTTATGTTTTTGTCTAAAGGAACAAAAACGAGGGCAAAAAGTGATTAAGGTGTTTTGTTGGGCCATAACGGACTGTAACAGGGGTGTGACGGCCGTTACATATCAATCCTGTTTCGTAACGCCACTCATGTGAAAGTCTGTAACACAGTTATTTGAAGCCGTAACCGTACCGGCACCTTGGAAATCCGTTACGTAACGTCTGTTTTTTAAAACCATGGATAGGTTACATTCGTCTTTAATTATAAGAATACTTGAAAAACTTTGGCTGAGATGGATTTGGGGGCGACTTTCAATGAGGCTAAATACATGGTTATGGAATGGTATATGTGTGTGTATGGATTGATATCGATATATTTCTCTGAGTGTTTTTTTGGATTCCAAGCGTATGGGATGCAAATACAAAATGGCAAAGATTCATTGATATAGTTAATTCTAAACGCATAGAACACAAGTGCAACTACCACCAAGACTCAATGGGCTGTCCTAGTTTTTTCTTGGGATGTAGGAAATGTATTCCTACAGATGATTAACACATGCATGTTTAGGAATTTCTGAAGTTCTATGTTTCTACCTTATAGGATATATATTTGTTTTATCAAGTATATACCAAAATCATATGAGAGAAGTGATGTACGTGTCTCGTGGTCTTGGACCTTCGACCACAGTTAAAATGATATAGCACTATTACTTGATAGATTTCTCTTCGTCTTGAAGAGAAGCCCGATCAATTTGCCTTACTGTTTTACCTATGTGAGTTACATGCTTGTTTGTATTGAAAGCCTTTTGTGTGTTTTTATATTGATTATGTATCAAATATGTGTCCAGAAGTATCCATGCTACATTCACTTTATTTTCCCATTTCTCAATAAAGAGGACTAACTAATTCCTTATCCTCTGTGTGGACTGTGGACGTCAATATGATGACTGTGAAAACTCCAATATTTGTAATTGTTGAAGTTAGGAATGCAAATTGCTACCTCTGAGATACCTACTTTGAAAGGCTACTCAACTTAGTCTAGCCTATACTTTTGCCACGGGGTTCAAAGGACCCACCTGGATAGGAGGGGGCGGTACAGAAGAGTAAAAAGTTGAGCCTTCCATTTCATCAATTTTTTTTATCTCCCAACCAAACAATAAGGCATATTGACGCAGGGGAAATTTTTTTTAACTGTCAACAAGTTCTGGGATGAGACTTTGTTACATTTGGGAACACAACAAATGGATAAGGTCACCTACCTACTGCCTTTTCGGCTTTTCCATACCTTGCTGTAAGTAGAAGTGTTACGTGCTAGGTACGACCTCTTTCTCACATTATAAACAAGATAGTGATAGGAACAAGGCTTTGATTGAATGCACTCATCTTCCTGAGTAGACGTTTGAAGTTTGGATACTTCTAGTCTGCAATTGTACAGAGAGCTTTGTGATACTCCTGCAAATGTGTCAGATACGTCAAGAAACATGTTGATATCTTTGTCATTTTTATCTTGAGAGTTTCTGAAACGTCAATCATTTCATATCTAGAGCATACAATATTTGACATAACTAGAGGTTGGAGAAAGTATAACTGTTATGAAAAAGCGATGAAAGATTCACGAACTCTGACCACGACATCGAGCAGTCTGTACTTAATGAAAGAAAAGACGATTGGACGAGAGAGAGTTGTGGTTTCCAGATAAATGTTGTGTTGGTAATCAAAATTATTTTTTGGGTAATCGATTTTCAGATCAATGTTTATAGCATATGAAATCCTTTATTGGATAGTAGGAATATGGGTGTTTAGGAGTCCGTAGCTGCTTTCCTGTTTCTTAGAAGGTTGCTTTGTCTTAAATATCATGAGCTATCTGAATTAAGGAGGTAGTATTTTTGAATCTCTTCTATTTTATCATCAGCTGTTCTTCTCTTTTGTTAAAGGGAAGAAAACCAGGTACTGCATTGAATGTCTTTCTTCTTCTGTTTCTGTCACTTCCTATTCTTGTTTTCTGTTAATGTTTCATGTTTCTTCCTTCTATAGATATAAGAATCCCTCAAAACTATGGCAAAATACCATTGAATTGGACCTAAATATGTTTGAGAAGTAGGAAACCGCTATTTTTAGTGTCACCGAACAAATGGGTTAAATGAAACGTTGGATGGCATTTTGTTACTGTATTTGTTGGATATCATGGTACAACAAAAATGTTTCCCATGATCTGATTATCTACTGCTCCCACAACTTTGTGGTTGTTATTTTCTGGTTTATTAATTCATCCTCTTTGTGGTGTTCTTCTGCAGCAGTTGGACTCTGGGGAAGCTATGCTGGAATGGAGAGATTATTAGCTTATGTCTTCTGTTTTTCTTTTCCATCCATGGTGGTCTCATTTCTATTGGATAGCTTGTTTGTTTCTCAGGATTTCATGGAATGGAAAGTTTTTTTTTGCCCCCTGAACGGATGGTATTGAATGGTTGAGTTCTGTATTTGTCTTATATTTGGTACAGAGGCTTTGAGAAAGTGCTTGTTTTCTTTGTTGTTGCAGAGTATTTTCTCTAAAAACGTTTTCTATATTGGTATGTGTTGTGGTGAACGTTCTGCGTATAACATTCTATGACAATGATTCAATACAGATGCAGAGAATACTGAAGAGAATTGTCGGAGTATGCAAGTAAAAGTGGTTAGTTAAAATAGAAATCACACATTTTGATTGGGCGTTTTGGCTAATACTGTTGTGTATATGTTCTAGTAAGTGTTCATGCAGGCAACAAAGCCTTTTACACATACCTCTGTTTAACGGCTTGTTTGTCGGAAGATGAAGGTTTTTAGTGGATAAGAGTAGATAGTGTGTTAAATTATTTGGTTGATCTCATTAAACCATTGCATTGAGAATACAAAATAGTTTTGAGGGGTAATTCTGTTTTTGGTGTTACCCTAATTTTACTTGCTTCTCTCAGGAAACAAAGCTGGGAATATGATTTCTCTCACCCTGTGTTTGAATCATACATTTGTGAAAATGAGAACAAAATGAAATCAAGAAATACCAAAATGATTAAAGCAGCAAGATTGATTTCATCACTTGTCTATCATTTTCCTTTACCGTCGCAAAAATCTTCACAAATTCATGATTCAAATGCATTACCACTAGAGATTGTGTCAAATTTGGTTTTTTAGAGCGTGTCCAATGAGAATAGATATGAGACTGTATAGCCATTTTCCATCCCCATTATAGAACTCCAAGCTCCAATGGGGATGAAAAATGGCAAAGTTCTAAAAGGGTTTGTATATTTGGAACCCCAAATGGCTATAGCTATCTTTGATAGCTCATGGAACCAATTGCTATATACCAGAAACGTCGACGGAATATAAAACATCACCTGAACATGTAAATTTGTCGCCAGAAAGAGGCCTCAAGCCAGAAAATGGATGGATTTGAGAGGGTACCGACCGGATTTGAGAGGGGAGTACGCTGGATTTGAGAGGGTTTGGGAGACTAGAGGTTACAGTATCTGAGAGGGCTCTTTGTTCAGCTATTTGGTGAGAAATAATCCATATTTTTTAGATTAAAGTTCGAACAATTTTTGGCAAGAAATTGAAAAAAATAAAACATTTATATAAAAGAATTTCTTAGAAGTCCTTGTTTTGCGGACCAAACAAATTGTGGGACAGAAATAGTAGTTGAATTGAGGTCGAGAAAGTAGGGGAAAATGAGGTGGATGGAAAGTTGGTTAATATTTGAAACTCTTTGGTTCTATTTTAGTGTCCGTCCGGGGAGGCCAAGAGGGGTTGCCAAAATTTGACACTTAAAGTTAATTTACCACTCTTTAACCACTTGTTGGTGCTAAAAGTGGGCAAATGATTATCCTCTGATTTGGATTTCCATGGGATCTATTTCTGCATCACTGTGGAGTCCTTGGGTTGCAAATGAACTGAGCTTTTCACGACTACACGGGCAATTCTCTTGACCAGTATAAGATTTTCTTTTTTTCCCTAGTAAGTAGCAACTACTTGAATTTAGGTATGCGCAAACCCAAGAGGACTTGTCGAAAAAATAACTGTGTACCTGGATTTCATGTTCAGAAACAACGAGACGATAATCAGGTCATTATATGTGGCATTGTGTTTATAAAACCCTTCCTACTGTAGGTACAGGTTATAAATCCCTTCAGAACCGTAAGAGTGAAATCGCATAAAGAAGAAGCAATCTAATCAAATGACAAGTTCTTTCTTCTATTTCTGTAACAAAGAATTCAGCTATGAACGTCATTCGGTAACACAGGAGCTTTAAAAACCTCTTTTGCCCTCTAAGAGCCGTCTTTCATTGCTTTTTCCTTACCAAATGCAAAAACAAACTCTACTTCCAAACACATCATGTAGCTTAAGACAAACTTGCAAAAACAGTCAAGAAGCTTTATTTGAGAGAAAAAGATGACTGATCTTTTCTAACACAATCAACGCTGTACCTAAGTACATTGATCATTGAGAAAATCGACCCCATAACAATCCCTTCATGGAAAAGTGCAAAAGCAAAAGTCAGGACTTTGAAGCCAAACTTGCTTCACCCTCACTCTTGTTTTTCTGCTCTTCAAACTTATCAATAGCTACCTGAAGTTCGTCAGTACCTCCAACAGCTCTCATGGTGTAGAAATACACACCAAACACAAATGCTGTCAATCCGCCTGCAACAACCAGATTCTTAGTCTTTGGTGCCAGGCTGCCAAATCCCCCAGTCATCTCACGAAAATAATTTGTTCTGATGTGCCTTCAAACTGCAAATTGGACAGGTATCAACTGATTTCATCAGTTGCAGAAAAAGTCAAGAATCCTCCTTTCCCTAAAACATAAGTTTCTCCATTACCTTCATTCAAGCTATGGAAGACATATATTGAACAAGAGTTACAATACACCAAAACTTTTTTGTGGTTTTTTAAGCACATGGAGATCCACTAACTTCAGAAACCAAAAGGTAACAAACCCATAAATACATTCATGATTCATCCCATATAATGAAACTTCATGGAAAAGTTTAAAATCGGATTTTATTAAATGTTCAATCCAAAAGCAAAAGGAGAAACAAATTATACCCAGATAGCTGGAAGTATGAAGCAAGTGATGATATCCGAGAAGTCAAAAAGATTATCAACCATCTTTGAAAAAGTCCACAAGATATAAACTATACTTCCCCCTTGCTTGTAATTCAAAAAGGACCCCAAAAACAAGCCCCGAAGAATCAAAATCTACAATTATGAACCTAATGTAACAGGGCATGCATAAATTCTACATATAAACAGCAAAACTTAAATCGCAGAGACAAGATTGGAAACAGTATGATTAGCAGTCAAAGCAAAATCTTGACATATTGTCTTTATGTTTAATGACTACTTTGCAGAACAATAATAAACCACGAGTTAAAAAAAAATAAACATCATTTTTCGCCCTGAAGTGTATGCACTATGCAGCTAAAGAAGGAAATGTGTTACCTTTTATACCTACGATTGAGTAGGCAGAGTAAGAATTTGGAAAAGGCTATATTTCAATAGTTATGAATTTCTAGTGAATAGATTTAATGTTTAATATATCAACAAACGAAAAAAAAAAAAAAAATCGGGCTAGAGTACAGAATGGATAGACCTGCATAACTAATGTATGGGGCGGCTGCAAGATTTTAGCTCACCCGTGCCAAAAACGTATAAAGAGATTTGGTATACAAGAGACTATAAAATAACTCTATTAATTTTGGATGAAAACTTACCCGGGCCTAGTTTATTTCGATTTATTGAGCTATATGATATTATGATCTACTCACTTCCAAAATTCAAGTGAATTTCTTCATATACTTTGGACTTGCAGAAATGATCCAGTGCAGACAACATTGAATATAATCAAATTATATGCAAAATAAATATGAAATTATAGTGCATTTTTTGAACTAAGGATTTTTCTTGAAAGCTTGAAAGCCCTGTGTAGCCGTCCCTGATCAGGTATGGCAAAACACTACCATCAAATTAGAATGCATAAAAGAGAGACTTAAACACTGCATAAATCATACAGAAGTGCATAAAGATGCAAACTAATAAAAATACAGGTTTGTTTAGGATTTGTTCGATCAAACAAACTAAATACAATAAACGGAAAGCTAGGGCCTGTTCGATCACACAACCTAATAGAACAGCGAAAAGTTATGGTTTTTGTTCGATCAGAGCAGCATAAAAGGGAAAATCTGAGGGAGAAAGGGAATTAACCAACCAAATATCGAGAACGACGAACAGCTTTTGAGGTAACGTACAATCCAAAACCCTAAAAACCCCGATCGAGACGCTGCGAGTGATTTTGCTACGCTCTGAGAAGCTTGGTTTTAGAACGAGATGAATTGTGGGGGTTCAGAGTTGAGTTTGGGTTGGGCCGGATAAACATGAAACCTTTCGAGGAATTGTTGGGCTGGCTTCATCCCAGGATAGCCCAACGCCAGACTGACATAAAGGATAGAATTTTGGGTATAGAGAGGGTATATACGCGTAGTGCCCCGGCACTCCACCTGAGCCGTCCAAACATATTTTGGACTGTTCAGATTTTTTGGTGGCATTTTTGTTAATTTTGGAGCAAATTTACCATAACAAATCTAGGCTGTCCAAAACATATTTGGACGTCTCAGATGGGCTGCCAAACACTACGCGTATATAGCCTATCCATACCCAAATCTTTGACTTTTGTTTTAAGCTCTTGAAAAATCAGGGCCGGCCCTAAAGGTTCGGTATGCTTAGAATTAAGTAGATCATATACTCAACAAAATAAAATAAGCTAGATAAGCCTGATAAGTTTTCAAAAACTAATAAATATCTTTATTTTATATAGTGTTTTTTAAATACGTCTTCTAACCGTTGAACTAAAATTCCGCGGTCACCCCTGACTGGTAACCTACTATTAATTTTGTACTAATATGTGATTTTAAGTGTTTTCCTCAAAAAAAAAAAAAAATCTCTCGTTCATCACCATCATAAATAATCATCTTAAAAAAACACCGATGGTGAAAAAGCGGTAGCGAGTGCGTATGCATCATTTCACCATTATGTATGCATCATTTCACCATTATGGGTTAGTGATTAAAATTAAGTCAAATGTTAGAGACACTATTATATCGAAGACAATGCTCCCTTGGTGTAGATTTGTTAGGTTTGTGGATTATGAATTCTAATTTTGCATTTCGGAACAGTTTGTTGCAAATTCTAAAAATACATTTTTTTTTCCCAAAAACTAGGGGGGTGTTTGGGAGCCTACTTTTCAATTTTTCATTTTTAACTTTTTGGCTTTTTGACTTTTTGGATTATGGTCAGAATGTGTTTTGAATTTGGGAAGAGTGTTTGGGAGAAATGTGCAGAATGCATTTTCCAACAGTAGTAGTGTTTGGGAGAACAATGCTGAAAATGAGTTATGAATTGATTTTTTACTATTTTGCCCTTGTTTATTAATTATAGTAAACAAACAAAAATTGGTCCAAAAAATTTAATAAGAACCAGAGCCGCAAAAATACCCCTTTTCTTCCATCACACCGATTCCACACCACCACTTCTGTCTATTTATTTTTTATTGTTTGGTGGCTATTTTCTTCTCACTTATTCCATCTTTCTTTACACCATAAGCAACGGACATGCCACAAACAGACGAGATCTGCGGCGCAGTAAATCTGAACAAAGGAAGAAGATCTAAATGGCATAATCTCTCGTAATTTTCATTTTCAGAAGAAAAAAAATTGAAAAGAAAAGAAGATGAACGAGGTCCAGATCTGAACAATAGCGGCGGTGACCGATGTGGTAGATCTGCGGTGTGGCTTCTCCTCCCCTCTCTCTCTCTCTCTATCCCTCTCCTGTCGTTTGATTTTGTGGTGGAAGAAAAAAGGGATTCCAGAGGATAAGGGTACATGGGTAGAAGCAAATTTGAGGGGAAGCCAGAAGTTGAAATGAAAATGTGAAAAGGAGCTCCGGAGCTCTTTCCGGCTTTTCGCTTGGAACACGAGAAATGGAGAATGAGTTCTCACAGAATTGATTTTGCTATTTGTCGCCCAAACAGGGAGAATAAGAAAAGTAGAATGTGAAAATGTAAAAACTGTCGCCCAAACACCCCCTAGCTCTACGTAGTCACTTTTGGATTATCATTCTAGATTATCTAATTTTGTTGACTATTTTAACCTTCACAATTCGAAGTCTAAAATTACAACCTACAACTAAGAATCAACCAAAATAATTAGTATCAAACACCGCGTTAGTCATTTTGATGCAATAAAATGAATATCTGTGCCACAAGGACTGGAGGAGGGGACCCTGTAGTGAGATCTCAGCCGTCCATTCTTGTTTTGGACGGTTTGAATTTTAAATAAACTATACGCACAAATAGTTTATTCAAAATCTGGACCATTCAAACATTTTTAACGGCCATGATTTATTCACTACACCCTGTAGTGAGATTCACTCACTACAGGACCCCCGTTCCGCAAGGACTTGTTATTTCGTGAACTTCGAAGGGAATTTCAATATATACAAAAACCTTGGGGATAAATATTGGAATTAGCTAGTACGTGCTGTTCATTGTGTAGTAGTAGTTGCTCAGAAACAATTCTATTTAGCGCCGTGTTTGGTTTGCATGTCGGCACTACGAGTAGGAAACGAAAAGAAAACTCCAACAAGTGTCAAATCCAACATAATTAAAGCATTATGGGGACCCTCGTCTCTCATCACAATTTTTCCAGGAAATTCCACGAGTCCAAATTCCTACCTGTAAAATCTCCGGACATGTCCAAATTCCCCACAAAGAGAGAGAGAGAGAGAGGGAGAGGCAAGAGTTTTGATCTCCAACCGCCAACCTCCAACTTTCTTGCAAACAATTTTCCTTCTATATATATTTTATTACATATACATATAACTTATATAAGCACTTCAAAAAGAAACAGACAGGTGAGAAAAGTTTCGGAGCAAACTATGATCCAACCCTTAATTAAAAAAGGGTGATCGAACAAACCCAATTCTCAGAAATCGATTTCAGATCACATGGTGCAATCGTTATCAGCAATTTGATTGATAATCATGGTGGAAGAGGTGCCAGGGTCAGTGGGGACCAGCGGCAGCTTTGGTCTGAGATTGGGGCAAACACTCTTCTCCTCTGCTTCTCTTCTTTTCATGTCTATGGGTGTTGAGTTCTACGGCTACACTGCCTTCTGGTAATCATCATTTGCCCTTCATTTCTTCTCCTTTTGTGCCCTTTCAGTTATGATTTATAAAATAAATAGCTATTGAGTTGAGTCATGCGTGTATGCTCATTCCCTATTTGATTGTTCCTTTGGGACATCCGATAAAACTGGAACGATTCTGAGAAGATTAGCATGGCCCGCGTAACAGCTTGGATCGAGAAATGGTAATAAAATATTTTATTACCCAAGTTGCTGCAGTTAAAGTCACCTGACAAGGGTCTCAGGATTTAGGAGCCTTTCGTGTCGGATTCGACTCCCACTTGCGCGGTATTAATTCATTCGGTAGGCTGGCTTGCTTGCTAGTGGATAGTGGAATTGGTTTTTAGATTAGGCCAAAAACATTGAGCTATCAACAAATTTTTTTACCTACACTTCATGTTAAATGGAAAAGTTTCTGAAAAATAACTCAGGAGACAGAAGTGATTTCATAGAAACATTTTTTCCAATATTTCGTGGAAGTTCTGTACTGGGTTTTGCTAGTTTTTATTTGGTTAGTTCATATTCATCATGATTCTCCTCATCCAAACGGAAACAAGAAATTTGAGTTCTACCATTCCATCTTCTTTTCTTTTCCTTTCTATTCTATTTCCTTTTGTTTCCCACAAACCAATAGAGCCTGCATACATAGCCTAAATGGGCAACTTCAATTTCTTGCGAAAACTGGGATTATATTTGTAGTTCAGTGCTGCTTGATTTTGGAAATTTTGGCTTATGAAGATTGGAAAGTAGGAACTGTCTAATCAAGTTCATATTTCTGCTCGATTTCTTTTGGAGTGCCAATAAGAGGATGTTGCATTTCAACAATTTTGGCTGTAGATGTAGTCATCTATGTCAAGAAATTCCTTCTGTAAAAGGCATAAAGCTGAAATTGGACGAGTGCTTCACTTATTTTCTAGTCGAACATTCTTAAATATAGCAGGAATTTCAGGCGAAAACTTTTGTCCATAAGACGTGATATCAATGCTGTGGATTGTCCCATTTTCTCCTATTGCCACTTGGCCACCTCTTAAACGCAATCCTCCGCAGGCATTAGAGTTGAAATAGTGAATTGGGATAGAGGATCTGGAGCTCAGTGATCCATTGCCACCACATACTGTTCTTGCTAGGGTCTACCAACGCTGCCGAATCCAGAATAAGGCTTTGAGAAGAGAAGTTTATCTTTGATATGTCGATTGTCAAACTCAGTAGCCTGTTGGGTTTTGATGTTTGCTTGCCAATCACTGATTCAATGGCTCATCTTGTGATGATAGTAATATGCTTGTTGAATATTATTGCCTCTTGTTGCCCACAAGCTAACTTGATTAGCTCCTACTATCCATGAACTGTACATAATCTTTTAGAGTTGAGAAATGAAAGAAAAAGGAAGAGATACAAAGACAATGGAAAAGGGTTTCAATAAGCTAAATTCTCAGCCATACATAGTACATTCCAAACAGCAACAATGAGCCTCATAGTCTTGGAATTGGCATATATTACCCTTTATTTGCCGTAAGATCACGATCTCAATAGACTTGATTCTTATTGTTTTAGATTATTACTACATTTACTAGGTTGCTTGGAATCCTCTCTCAGGTGTTGATCTTGTTTTGGTTTTAAATCCAGTGCCTGTGTTGATTGGTTTTAAGGAAATGGCACCTTTGTTTTAGCTAGTACTTATTACGGGATGATAAGGGGGTAGCGTTTCTTGCTTTCTACCATAGGTTTCTCGTTCTTCTTCTTTTCTGTGCACTCTTTTTACCCACAAAGAAACAAAGATGTTGAACCAAACCGAGCCTTACGTCTCAACAAAGATATAGTAGAAGAAAATGGAAACACTTAACATCAGGCCCCTGGTTCTTAACCATTTGAGGATCCTAATGTGTGTTGCCCTGATTTTGGCTTTTTCCAATCTGTCTATTTTCAATGCAAACATTTCCCTAATTTTATCGACATAACAATTCTGCTTGCAGCTTCTTGGTGACGATAATGGGTTTAGTTATCCCATGGAGCTTTACTCTTGCACTGGTCGACGGATACTCAGTGCTGGTTAAGTGTCCTCTTCGTCAGCCCGGAATACTGGTGATTGTTGTGGTTGGAGATTGGGTATGTCCTGATTTTCACTGCCTCTTAATCATACATAATCTATTTGGCAGACAAAATTAGGACACAGAAATGTGCAGAAAGTGCACTGTCAGGCTATTTTACATGGACTTGGGCACAGGTGTCTAGAATGGTTATGTGCATAAGTGTCAGATTCTTTTAATTATCGGGTCAAAAAGATACCAGACACACCATAAATTTTCATATTCCTTGTAGTTCTGTTATTTTTTTTTTAAGGGAATTTGTGTTTACAAGGAGTCGTTAAATGGGTATTCTAGGAGTAGTTTTGCAGTAAACTTGAATAATAAAAATGCTTCCTATGTGTATTGAAGTTAGGGACCACGGAAATTGCAGAAAGTTCACTGTCAGGTTATGTTACATGGACTCGGTCACGTGGGTACGTGTGTCTTAAAATGGCTAAGTGCACAAGTGTTATATTCATATAATTAAGAGAAACGGACACGGCATAAATTCATATGGGTGTGTTAATTGTAGTTCTGCTGTAAGGTTGAACAATGAAAATGATTTCTGTCAACAAAACTTAGGGACACAGATACTTTAATACATTTCACATAGCATTAACTGTCTGATTTATATATCTTTAACGGCAGGTGTTGTCGGTTCTGACGCTCGCAGCCGCCTGCTCAACGGCTAGTGTGGCTGAAATTTTGTTCATGGGCGATGGGTCCTACTGTTCTCCGAATCTTTGCAGCAGATATTTGATATCTGCTGCTATGGCCTTCTTATCTTGGTTTCTTTCATTGGCTTCTTCTCTTTTCAACCTTTGGTTACTTCCCTCCTTATAGGATTCATTGGTGCTGTCAGCCGTCTATTTCTTACTGTTCTCAATTCAGTACAGAGTACAGACATATTGCTCAATTTTTTGACAGAAGCGTAAGCCAAAATGTAAAGAAATGATCTTTAGGAAATAAAGCTGAGAATGATCCCATTTAGGCGTAGATAATAATCGTCACCCTAAAGATTGCCACTTTGGAGAAAAAAGCTGGCTGTGTAAACAAAATATGATATCATATCGAAGAACAATGTCATGCTGCTCATGCAGTATGTTGCGTGATGTAACTATTTCCATGTATGTTCTGTATCCAAGCTTATATCGGGTGCTTTTGTTTTTTGTTTTGTTTTGTTTTTTGTTTTTTGTTTTTTTTGTTTTTTTCACGAAAATGTTACCGTATCCATATATTGCAATGAAATGACAATTCCAATGTATCTCGTGTCTTATCATTGTAGTGAAACAGCTACAACCACAGAAATTTGGTGTTCTTGTGTTTTCGATTCTTTTATTTTCGATTCTTTTATTTTCTGCAAGTGTCCATGTGTTGGTGTTCTGCAAATTTCCGACAAATGGAGCAGATGTCAGTCAAATCGCAACAATGAGGAGAAAGAACGAAACTGTCTAAGTTCTGAGATCTCTCTCAAAATCTCGTCAATAATTGAAATACAGTAGTAATACACGCACGAAATTTCCTAAAGTTCGACATCACCAGTTTCAAATGTACAGTACATACTGAATCATGTTACTGGGTGGACAATGAGGGAGTTATGCCTGCTCTGAAACTGCAAACATACGTATGCATAACCACGGAGAGGGCTAGGATTGCAAACTTTTATTTGTGGCTCGGTCCAATGTCAGCGTGAGTCCACGGAGAGGGCTAGGATTACAAGATCCTTTGATCCTGGTTTTTTGATTTATCTGTTAGAAAATGAATGTCTTACTCTGAAAGAAACTATGATAACTCTTGAAGCTTTTCTGTGGAAAGCTTATTCATCCTACAAAATTTCAAAGAGAAATAAAAGCAGATTGTTCAAGCTGAGACTTGTACTTTAAGGGTCATATACCTAAATCAAATAGTAGTGAACTTCTTTGACACCAACTCACCAATGATGGGAATAACAAATGTTGATTACTACTCCCTCTCTCCCTTTTTTTTACTTTTTATAATCAACTATTCTATTTTGAGCTGCTCCTTATAGGTGTGTGTTTTGAAAAGTTAATGGGTAAAAGTTTGTACAACTATTATTTTGTCCCTTTGAAAAGTTAATGGGTAAAGATTTACTCTCTCCATCCGTGTTTGTTGGTCCGTTTTTGGCATTTGCGTCATGTTTTCAATTATCTATGTCTTTCAATTTATAATGGGTTTCATGATTATAGAATTTCGTATTATAGAATTAATTGAGAGCTATCAAATAAGATCCATATTGCATATTTTTAGAAATTCCCAATGAAAGATATGTACAATTTTTTAAAGTATGTGGAATAGTAAAAGTGGATTAACAAACACGGACGGACCCTCTGTCCGTGTTTGTTGGTCCACAAACGTACTTTTTCTGTCCTTTAAAGTTTGTCCATGTTTGAAAGTCAATGAGTAAATAGCGTCAATTTTACTATTTTACCCTTGTCTATAAATATTCAATTAACAAATCAATCATGATTGAAAGGTAAAATTGGAAAGACAAGAATGGTACAAAGCAATCATGATGTTTCTTAAAAAAGTTGAAAACCCCAAAAAGGACTAACAAAGAAGGAGTAATAGGGGAGAGGAAAAGTGGTGGATAATTTTGGAAAGTGGAGGTAACAATTGATGTGAAATGTGTCGGGCTGTAAATAAGCCGAATCAAGCTGAGCTTTAAAATTTTCAAGTTCGTTCATTAAGTTTTTAAACAAACTTGAGCAGAGCTCGAATTCAATGAAAATTTGACGAGCCGAGCTTGCCTAGGTTTGAGTCGAACTCGAACTTGTTCTTGAGCCTTAACGAGTCAAAAATATTAAATATTTATGCTCCAATACAAGTCTAGAGCTTCAAAAAAAAATTATATTGTACAGAACTAAGTTCATACAGATATAAAATTAAAAAAACATATTAAAATTTTAGTTTACAATACTTTTATTAGTGTATACAAGAAGTATAAGTTATAAAATTTTCATTATATATATGTGAAACCTTACACATATCCAAGGTTATGTTGGGTTTTTTGCACATGTTTAATGCTCTTTGAAAGAGAAAAAGAAATAAATGTTACAGTGTTAGTTTGGCTTGGAAATAGTGGTTCGGTGGAAATAGATTTAATGGCTTTATTGCTCCATGGTTTGGCTAGCCTTGCATGAAGAGTTCCAAGGCATTGGTTGCTGCCAAGTGGACCTCGGGAATTCTAGAAGAATTTAGTGCTTCTTTAATCAGCCATGCATTGTTTATAAATTGTGCATATGTGTTTATGCCGTGAGGTGTAAGGGGAAAAAGAGAAGAAAAAGTGAGGCAGTGTGTGTGTACCGTGTATGTGTGTTGAGAGAGCAGTGAAAGAGTGAAGAAAATTTGTGAGAGAGTTGTGTGAGTGTGAGAGTGTATCTCCTCCATTGTAACTCATCCAATATAGTGAAAAGTGCTCTCTCCCGTGGACGTACCCGATTTTGGGGAACCACGTAAAATTGCTTGTGTTCTTTGTTTCGGTTTGTTTTGTGCTTGTGGGTGTGTTGGTTTGATCGATTTATAACAGGTTATATGGATGAACCATCTGCTGCTTGCGGTCTTAGAAATTCTTATCAGATATACATATATTCCAAGTTCGCAAGCCTAATCAAGCCGAATATTGTCAAGTTCAGGTTCGTAAACGAGCCTAAAATTGAGGTTCAGGTTCAGTTCGTTTAGTATCCGAATCAAACTCGAACGGGCCTTTACCAAGTCGAGCCTCGAATAGTTCACGAACGGCTCAGTTCATTTACTGCACCTGGAAATGTGTAAAGTAGAGTAAAAGTTAATGTGAAATGAGTAATGATAATATTTCGTTAATAAGTTGGATTTACGAAGCAACACACTTTAAAAGGACAAACTAATAATAGTTTGTTTAACCTCCATATATAGATATGGTCAATTTCAAAGTAAAATGTAGTACGACTCAAAGCACATCAAGAATCAAGAACTTGGAAACAATAGTATAAAGCAAAAGAAAACATGAGAACTATAGAACAAGGAAAGATATCATGAGTGCAGAAGAAGCAGAATAAAAAAGGAATCAAATTCATTTCCGGTCCCCCTTTTCTTTTTCTGTTCTTCAAGTACAAATCTACATGCAAATGACTGGATGTGGACAGTAACAGAGCAAATATAACCCTTTGAACTTCTTTGAAAATGCTTCCGATGTTTCTTTGTATCTAAAGAAACATAAAGATAAAGCAAGATTTCAAACACAGAAAAAAGAAAAAAAGATAAAAGGGGAAAAACATAAAGAACTACCTTGATTTTTTTTGGGCATATCAACGATATGTTGATGCTTCTTCTTCCAACATTCAGCACTCTGACCATGTGGGTAAGATCCTTCATAATCACTCTGTTGGACACTTTGAACAAATACCTCGGCTTCCAGCTCAATTGGTCATGTACCGGCAATTAAGTGCTGGGAAGTTTCGAGTTAAAACTGATGGAATAACGTAGACAACCTTTGCAATAATCTAACCTCACTAAGGTTACCTATTCCAACAAAACAGAGAGAAAAAAAAAAATGGACACGTGAACTTGAGTCTTGATCAAGTTATGGCAACCTAGGTATTTAGGGCGGGCGAGATCAGGGATAGGAGATAATGGAGAAGCATCGAGTGCTCTATTGTGGTAATTCAACCTACTCGTCGATAAAAAAAGTGCCCGTCCAAGTTTTGCTATCAATTTTTCATGCTAATAGAATTTTGTTCATTTTATTATGAAAACCAATTTGTTATGCTTAATGTGTATCAATTCCATAAACATAGGCCTTTAGCTGCTTGTTTTAAGCAACATTTATGCAACCTAATTGAGAATCAATTCCATGTCACATGTAACATCCATTGGTATTGGTTGCCAATTGGTATACCATTTGCCCTTTATTTCAACATCCAGATGCATTAGCAATTGAGATATATTAGCATCGGATTCAATTTTCTGGATAAGATTAATTGCATCTGGACCATCAAATTATCAAACAACCACATTCGTATGTTGATGATCTTTCCGTTCGTATATACTCCCTCTGTCCCATTTAAAAAGGCACGCATAACCTTAGAGAGCAATTAAATTGGGACGGAGGGAGTATGTCACGACTTATACTGAAGAGGTGTTACAAATCTCATACACTATTCTACCTTATCGAATTAATAGTGATCAAATTAATATAATCCATGGTGTCGTATATCACATACTTCCTCCGTCCCAATTTTATAGTTCTAGTTGATACTTTTTTCTTAAAGAATTTCCCATTTTACCCTTCCTTTTTTAATGATTACTACTAACAACAAAAATAGATACTCTAATTTGAAGGGCAAAATTGGAAGTTCAAGTGACCAAACATACAATAATTATGTCCTCTTGTTAAGTTAGAATCCCAAAAAGGGACCACAAAATTGGGATGAAGGGAGTACTTTGATAGGGGTACAGAAAATTCGACCAAATAAGGGCGAATTCACGAAATTGACTAAATGGACTAAATGGTATTTTGCACTTAAAAGACAAGTTGTTTCTCCTAACTAAATGGACTAAGAATCTGTTATACAAAACTGACTTATTCTCGGAATTGACTTATTGCAGTATTGCACTTTACGAGGTAAGTCATTCTCTCCCAATACATCAACCCCAAAAACTGACTTGAAAATTTCTGAAACAACCCCTAAATGGTATTTTTGTTTGTCTTTTGTGAATTTTTTTATAGATTCACGTTATACCTTTTGGATTAATCATTTGTCTTGATGAGACGAATCTAAAAAGTTAAAAATTATGACTACAAGCAAAAAAAAAAAAAAGTTCATTAAAGACGAAAAAAATACCAAACAACTGGTATTTTTTTTTCATCCAATATGAAATGTTTTAAACTTCGGTCCACGTTTTTATATTTTTCTGATTTTTCTTGTCGAAACGAATGATTAATCAATAAAATAAAATTATGACGAAAAACCAATTTTTTTTTTTTTTTTTTTGTGTGCATAAGGTCAAAAATACCAAACATCTAATTTAGGGAGAAATGGATAGTGTCTTTAGCATAAACAAGTGGTATTTGGAAAATTTAGCGTGAACTCTCCACTAGTGTCCAGCTAGACTCCTTATGATCACACAACTCCTATACTCATTTTAACGGTCCATGACTTGGTCACGAAATAATGTTAACATTCAAACGTAGATTTTGGAATATCTCTCCATAAAGTGAAAATTCTTATTCTCTTGGGGGACATCAACCAGAATTCCTTGTGTCTGTCCTTTAACTACGTAAGTACATTTTCCACTACCTCAACCATCCGGCCATAAGCATAAATCCCCTCTACCTAGTTGCTTCAACAAGAAGCTACCACAATATGATCAGTGTTTGTTGCATCTTAGAAACTAAAACTAAAACTAAAACTAAACTGGGAAACGAATAGGGCCAACATTACTCATGTTTTTCTTTATGAAAAATTTTACAGTTAGCCCACTGGACAGACTATTAATAACACTACTCTTTGACTGGTAAGAGTGCAAAACGATAAAACTACTCTTTCACCATGTATTCTTACCGGCGAAAGAGTAGTCTTACCATCACCCAGTGAGCTGACAATAGAAAAAACTGTTTTTTTTTTATAAGCAAAAGCAGAATCTGACGAATAAAATACCCTTATTTAACAACCTTTTCTGTTACATTATCCATCAAGCAAGAGCCTCCAAGAAACCACCTTTATATACAAAACCCACCTGATCTCTTTTTCCCCACTGCCACCCACCAAAACACCATGAGATACAACGAGATATCTCACTTCAGCCACCCACAGCACAAGCTCAAGTTCGAGTACACAGAGGCTCTGTTCAAGTGCGACGGGTGCAATGAAGTCGGCATAGGCTCCCGGTACAGATGTGCCACCTGCGACTACGACCTCCACCTCCACTGTGCCCTCCTTTCCCCGTCCTTCACCCACCCTTTCTACACCAAATGCAGTTTCCAGTTTTACGCCCGGCCGCCCAGCACGGTGGAGCGTTACTGCAATGCTTGCGAGAAGGACGTGACTGGGTTCATGTACCATTGTAAGTCTTGTGGGTTTGATTTGCACCCTTGTTGTGCTAAGCTCCCTGTGGTGCTTGATGATGGTGATGTCAAGCTTTACCTCTACAGGAAGGTATGTAAAAGACACAAACTAATGGACCTCGAAAATTGAAAAGGCATTAAAAACAATTCGACTAATTCTGTTTTTGCGATATCCCAACTCTACCATTATGCTACTCTGCAATCAAAATGGTTCGAGTACCGGTTCGCTATCCAATCCACATCAGTTAGTAACACTCTTTTTGTTATTTCGATTTGATAGGTTAGCGCGTCGTGCCACCGGTGCGGAAGGAAGGGGCGGAGCTGGAGCTACCGATCCTCCTGCAAGAAGTACAACTTGCACGTCGCGTGCGTGAAGGAGATGTTGGTGGAGAGCTGGCATGATCATCAGATTAATATGAGTAACAGTCATATCGGGCGCGCGGTTAACAACAATTTCAATGGTGGTGGGAAATTGGAGACCAGAATTCCAAAGGGAACACTTCAGAGCTATCAGAAGAGGAGTGGCAATAAGGGGAAAATGAAGAAATGTTCTGAGATGGCTGGTTTGGCTATCCAGTTTGTTGTTTCAGCTGTTCTTGGGGATCCCACTACCCTTATTGCTGGGGTTGTTGGCTCACTCATTTCCAAATAGCCCTTGTGGTTTGGCTTGAGAAATATGTCACAAATTTGAAGTTATTTTGGTTGGGGGAATGCTGGGTGTCAAGGAAACCTACCAAGAAAGTACCCAGAATTTAAAAATGAGTGGCTCAGATCACTCCCAAGTGAATATGCACCATTCATTTTCAAATTCTGGATAGTTTTTCTGTGCATATAGCACTCCTGCTTTTGGTTGTGGCCGGAACCATATGAAAGTTAATGAGAAATCATTTTTCTCTTTATATGATTCTTTCGTCCACTAGTTGGTTGATTTTTAATTTTCCAGAATAAAATGTGATGGATAAATGTGTTCGATGTGTCTAAAGCTTGTTTAGTATTCCTTGCTCATTTTTTTCTGAATTTGGGCATAAAATACATACATAAATATCGACAGATATATAAGTAAAATTATGGGTACCAAAATCTAAACCGTATTATAAAAGCAAGAGATGGATAAAATTGGAGGCTAGCCACATTTTGGTAGATTTTTCTGATTTTGCCCCTGCCAATTTTGGCATTTTCTTGATTTTGCACTTGCCTTAGTATTTTTTGCTCTGCTCTCTTTCGTATGGTATAGATAATGGTGTGGGGCTAACTTTGGAGTCTCATAAAAATAATTCGAGCCATGTAATAATTTTAGAATCATTATTCGAATGGTCTTCCAAAAAATCATCTAAATTAGATAATTATAAGCAATTGATCTAATCTTCAGATCATCCATTCAAAATTTAAGATCGTGAATATTGAAAAAAAATTAAACCACCATTTACTTCATAGTCCTTTTTATTTGAAATGCAGACTATGGACAAAAACTCAATTCATATTCAAAGTCACGAGCACGACACGCATGCATAGCACGAGAAAATACCACCTAGTAAGTTAATAAGCATGGGTTATCAAACCGCCCTAAATATATTTCTCCTGTAAGCAATGAAATTGGGATAACTGGCAAGAAAAATCTCTCACTGGGCGGTTATTACTTCAACGAACGTAAGAGAGAGATAGCTGCTTCCTTGTCTTCATTCATGGATTGAAGAACTCACTCTATGAATTCAACATAGCTAGTACATCAGAATTCCAGAATCGACTCTTCGATTTTCCAATGAACTCCATGATGGCGTGGAGAATCCCGGAGAAAACTGACGTGATAGTAAACAAGTCTGCAGCGACTTTCCTTCAGGTTCCTCAAGGAACTTCTGTGATTCAATGTAACTTTGAATACTGGTGATGACTGAAGTGAGCTTTGCATCTTGTCCCTGTTCTTTCAGTGCAACTACGAAGTCCCGGTAAATGATTTCCAATGCGCTAATGAAATCATTTTTGTATTGTTCATAGAGAGCAAACCCTGTCATCTGGTAGCACAAGCAGTTATTTTCAAGAAACGTACGAATTTTGGATCACAAGTTATTTTCAAGAAACGTACAAATTTTTTATCAGTTTATAATAGGTAAATAGGTCAAATCTACTTACATTAAGGAATTCCAGCAATGCATTTGCAGTATATAAATTAGCCGGGAGAAACTTCAAGAAGCTTCCAAGTCAAGCCCAACCGTCTGTCAGACCATGCTTGTTTTCGACACCCTCCACCATAGTCTGTCAGAAAAAACAGAGAGTTAGCACCGTAAGGTGAGACTAGTGGCCCGTTTAGTTCATTTCCTTATTGCTTATAAGTAAGGGCCCATCAGTTATTCTCATAATGCTAAGACGGAAGGGCCTTTTTGTTCCCTCTGCTTAATGCTTTTCGCAAATGAGCTTTTTTGGTGGGGTCAAAGTTGTTCATCGGCTTATTCAACAAGAGGACAATATTTTCTCTTCCAAATAAGCAAAGTAGATGCCATTTTACTTAAAAAATATGCAAATGCCAATTTGAACCAAAAGTGTCACAAAATCGATATAGATCCAATAACCACGAGCAAACTAGCATAGGTGCATTTCAACAAATTAATAGGGAGGTCACCGTGCAATGGAAAACAGCAGAGGGACAAACCTGAGCTCCTAACAAATATATAGCGAGGCCACAGTGTAATGGAATACAGCAGAGGGACAAACCTGAACAAGAGCTCCATAAAGTTTCATACATGATTTCACCCGCGAAACGTAACTCTCTTCACTTTCAATCTCTCCGTTTTTTTCTTTGTAACCAATAGCTTTGAGATAAGCTTCTTTTGTACCAAATACTGACTGAAGTAGCAAGAACAGTGTTAGGATCCAAATGATAACAACACTAATAAGACGGTATAGGAGTTGGCCAAACTTTATGAAGTTATATCTATAGCATCCCATTGACAACATCCCAGAGGCAACCTTAGCAGAGTCGTGGAGAAGGTTTTTACCAAAGGGTGTCATCATTGAAATATGGAAACATCATATGCAGCAAGGAAGAAATTACGAAGCAAATGGAGCTTTAAAACCTGAGTTTGAGTACCTTGGAGTAAGTAATATACTTTGGGGTCATGTAGATGCAAGCTCTATTCAACTGGCAAAGGACAAGATCCAAAGCTAATGGAACCTAGTTCATAACATAAATTGCAACAATTTCAAGAGTCAGATCTCATATACACAATCAAAAACAAGTAGATGCAGAATGATTTTCATTAAAAAAGAAACCATACAAAAGTCAACTTCTGTGTTTGGGATATCTGGTTCCAGTTTGAACTCATCCCACATACATGACATCCATTAAACAAGTATTGCAGCATTGCATGATGAGCCAAATTGATTCCAAAAAAAAAAATAATGATGAGCCAAATTGGTTCAAGTGCTCAAAACGGCCTCTGATCCAACCAATCCAGCGTAGCATTAGTCTCATCTTGCATCTCTAGATTGAACTTGCCAAAACATACGAATGAAATCATCAAAAGCTTTAGAAGTACAAATCGTAGGGACTTGGATTGTTTATTTGCTTCACATTGTAACGCCTCAGAAATTAATTACAAGTACGCGTAAGAGTCGTAAGACATCACAAGTGGTACATTTACTACCTCTGAAGAAACTTTAACAATGACCAGAGCATGGGCAAATATAGCCTTTTGTTTGGAAAGATCCTGCTGCTCCACGATCTGAAACAATGAAATAGCGTATATATCAGTACATTATGTTGTTTATCCAAATTTCTTTGGTTACAGCCAAGACATAGTGTGAGTACATGTTGGGATATTTTCAAATATACAGAAATATATTATACTTATAATGTTTTGGGCGTTTTAAATATATTTATGAAGTCTTGAATTGCCTTGTTTATTTTGATCGGACAGTCGTAAGACTTTGTGGTAGTGACCGTGTGGTGGAGATCATAAGTCATAACTGATAAAAAAAGGAGGGATAAATAGATTGATAGAATGGTGAAGAGGTGCGATCCACACCATTAAGGCATCCAGAGGTGTGATCCGGCGGTTTATATTTAAACCTTGAAAGGCTGTTATAATAAATCATATGGCAGTTATTGCTGGCAGATGTGGCAGTTAATTTGTGGCAAAAAGTGGCAGTTAGTGACTGTTAGATTCAAATCCCAACAGTCACAATTCTTCCTTTGAAGAGTGACTTCCATTCCCTTCTATAAAATGGAAGATTTGCAGCTATTTTAAGTACAGAAACTTTCCAGCAATTTCTCCTCTTTTCTAAGGCTCTCAAGTACTTCTCGTACAGTGTTTTTCATACTTCTCCTGAGTTCTATTGTCCTGCAGAAAATAAAATTCAGATTCTTGTTTGACTAGAAAAATCTGAAGGGATTCGGGCCTTCCTTCTTTTGTGCAAGCGCAGCAAGGCATTAGGTTAAAGTCCTAGGCTTCATTGTATCCTGGAGGCGATTCACTAGTAACCCGGTGCGCATCAAATTCCCAGATTTGGTGGGGGTGAATTACGTCTTAAGGAAAGCATGTTTAACGTGTCTTGAAGCATTCTGTTTTTTGTTCTTCTTACTACGAGATTCTGCACCAGCGTTCTAACAGTACAAACAACACGGCATAAAAGATGCAATAACCGTCTATAGACAACGTGCGCAAACGTACAAAAGATATTAGGGGAGTTTTTACTTGCTCCCCCTGTACTTCTATCAGTTTTAACTTACACCCTTGTACTTCATTTCTAACTTAAGTACAAACATTAATGGTGTTACCCGTGTAAATGAAAAGTCGGAATTACCCATTCAAATTCGTCATATTTAGCATCACTGGCCTGTCTTATGGTTTCTTCTGATGAGTAAAAAACTTAGCTTTAGATGAAAACAATTGAGGTTTGTTACTAGATGCAGTTTTAAAGAGAAGCAAAAAAAACTTTGTTTTAGAACGAAAAAAGATCATATTTACCCACCCTCCCTCCCTCCCTGTATACATATATCCAGATAAAATTGGAGGTTAACTAATTTATTTGTCCACAAGATAACCTAAGGATATACCCCGATCCCTCAAAATCGTATCAATCCACTGTTGTGATGTGTTTTGGGTCCCCCCCTAAAGAGAGTAATTTAGCACACGCCCTCTCTGTGTATGCATAGTCTTACAGCGTATATATTTTTTGTGCATATATAGATCTTGCTCAGATATGCAAAACCTAATAAATTTTCTAGGCCTGGGGTTCATAATCACTATAAAAGTGAGATATTAATTTCTTTTTCAATTTCTTTAGTTCTCAATCAAAGATCAACTTGCAAGCATAAAAAAAGGCCTTGAAAGCATCAAATAAACCTCAATCTAAGCACATATTTGCATATATAGCTATCTCTAGACATAGGTGCAAAGGAAGAAACCAGGGGGAGGGAGGAAAAAACCAATTCTGGTTTCTTTGGTCTTTGTTTATGCTTAAATGACCTTATTCTAGTGTTTGGTCTAGATAGGGGGTGGGTCAGAGAGAAAACGAAGAATATTACCTTCTTGGCGAATATTGCCACACTGATCGACTGGGGACAGGATGAATCAAAGAACGTCTCAAGCAATTCATCTAGTTTGGTTCTGCAAAAGTAAATTATTCTCAAACACCAATAAGTCAAATATAACTCGTGCAAGCATTTCGACCCAATTTAAAAACAAGAAAATAAATTCTATAGAGATCGAATGCTTTCAAAACACATCCAAATTTTGTACCAACCCACCAACAGACTCGTGAGCAAGAATAATTATCAGCGGAAAAAAATAAACTATACATTCCTCTTCAAACATTTAGTATACTGGCTTAAATACAATTTCTATTTAGTTACATTATTTTTCTCTTTGATTAGTGAAATTAGTTCCTTCTCTGTGTACTGTGTGGTCAAGCCAACCTACAGCATCGCCGTAGGTTCTATAGCAGCTCTCTGGCAATGGATACTGCACCACTTTGATTACTCGAATGGGCTACAGTGCCCAACCCTTGCTAATTGAGTAACCATTTATGGATTCAAATCCCTCGAAGACTTTACTCATAGAAGGGATACTAAAAAGGGATTTCAATACCTCAATCAATGGAAGTAACCACATATCTGCGTGCAGAATGGGATATCTGATGACAATAGCAACTAAGAATTACCTAAGTTAAAAATTCAGCTCACCTTACATTATCCTTCTCCCCAGCAATTGTTTTGGTAAGCATCTTTATTTTTTATTCATGTTTCTGCGCATGAGAAGCAATTATTAAAAGTAGATCAAGATAGCTACATTCCTACATTAAAGAGAAGACATTAACTGAATCTAGAACGACCAGGACACACATTCCAGTGTTCAGCTCAAGACCTGTAGTTTTCTAAACAATTGGGTACCTGAGACGATTTCAACCAGTATATACAATTTGACGCTCAATAATAGCGAAAGATGCATAAGACCAACCAGAACAGAACAAAACACTTCAACGTATGAATAGCAAAAGAGCCATTCTAAACCATCCGGAGATTCGAAGACTCGTGACTTTCACACTATCACTTACGTTGCTAGGACCCAATGTCAGCTTCTCATTTGTACTGGTTACTTCCTTGTAAATCTGTTGTCGTCTTTCCTCTAGTTTTATAGCACTTTCTTCACACTTGAGTAAGTGTCCTGCAATGAAATTGATCAGTCAGCTGCAATTCCAGATTAGGAAGAAATCTCTAATGGACGTGGAAATCAGACCACATCCTTCAATTGAAGCAGGATGCATATTTTCTACTGACTAACATGGAGTCAATTAATTACTTCAGTAACTCTACTTAAGTAAGCCTCCAAGGACAACAACGGAGAACAAAAACATATGGGCACTTGAAAAGGAAACTATCACGAATAATGCTTAACAGGAGACTTCACATTAGATTGCATTATGTGTGAAAATACATGTTAGTCTTCTTTGGCTGCAGTAGCAAGTGGCATCAACCAATGTGAGTCATCACTCAACACACTCCAGTTGGAGATTAAAAAGGATGGAGCCGATAAACCAGTTGTCACAGAGGATAAAACCATGACAGCATAGAAATATCACAAGATTTTGGTAGCTGACATACCTGCTTGTAGAGCTTCTTCTGCTCCATAATAACTAAATTCCATGGGTTCATCGTTAACTGTGCTGGCACCTGATGGGTGCTCAATAGCTGCTTGTGAAGCAACTAATGCTGCGGCAGCGGCCCTCGCTGAATCTTCTTTAGCAACCTTTTCTGCAGCTTCTTTAGCTGCCTTCCTATCAGCTTCCACAGCTGCTGCTTTTGCTTCTTCAGCTCTCTTCTTTTCAGCCTCAAGTCTAGCCTGCATCGATAAGTACACAAATAATAATCAGTTTTCATAGAATTAAACATTAAGCACCAAGAAGCACAACTGGAACCATATCGAGCTCCAACTATGTTCCATAAGACTACAACCTTATAGTGTAGTGAGGGGCATAAATCATGGCAAACATAAAAAAAAATTCGTAACCTTTTCTTCCAAAAGAGCCTTTTCTTTTGTTCGGAACATCTGATCCCATTCCCTCCGACGAGCACACAAATAATAATCAACTTCTTCTGCACTGCAATTCACAAGAAGTAAATATTGAATACTTTTCAGACCGTAGGAAGAAACAAACTGTAGAGACAAGATTTTGTTACAGCAAAATATTGACATGTTGAATGAATCAAACAACACATCTTGAAACTCAAAGCATAGGTGGTTCAAAATTTGAGAAAATTCCCAATTGATTTATGTTGCTCATAAAATTTTAGCTGTCTATCATTGCGTACTATGAACCCATAGGGTCTAGTTTCTTACACTACAGTTATTCGCTAATTCAATAATATCAGCACATATGACTCATCCTACCATCACAGTATTAAAAAACCAGCTCTATACAACTTATTTCCTTCATACTCTAGAGAATATGTACCTCACCTAAACTCTTACATCTCCGTATAAGACAGTGAAAGGTTTAGTTTTCTCCGCTTCCTTATGACACATGAACTGCAAGCTAGTCACCAAAAAATACCTATAATCTCAACACATCAGTCACCTAACAAATTTAGAAAGAGGCCAGATCTGACATTTTTCCACCCATCAGTTGCACAGTTTTCCCAAATTTAGAGATTCTAGGGCAATGTTTAAGTAACTGCCGGCTGGCCCCCCTTCATGACATCCTGGACCACTCATCAAGTTTATCTGGTACAACTCTAGCCAGCAATTTAAACAACTGATTATATCCAATTCAGATTTTTTGTTTTGCACCTCTTGATTCCCTAGAGCTTCAAGACATTCAATCTCGGTATCAAGATTTCTCATGTTTGGTTGCCTTGTGAGAAGTTTGGGTTACCACAATTCTTCACTGGATTTCACGGCAACTTTTCTTCCTTTATCTATCAATTTACTTTTCTGCATTAAGGGAGTTGCAGTTACGTTTTTCCCTCCTGTTGGGTTGCTAAAGCTAGATATTTGGATTTCTACTGTCATGATGCTCAGCAGTTAATAACAAAGCTAGCTTAGTTACAACACAGGTGGATAAAACAAAACAAAATCGATTTGTACAGTGAATAAAAAAACAATTGCCCAACTGGTTCTGCAAAGTTAATGATGTCCTTAGTTTGTCAGACTCTCCTCCATCTCTGCCTTACCAGTTTTCATGTCTAAAGGTATGTAAAATTTTCTTGCCGGAACCATATGTAAGGCAATCTAGCAGGTTAACAGTAGGTTGGAATAGTGAAGGAAAAGGAATTCCCAACCCCGCCTAAGAGAGAAGGAAAACAAAACCTGCAGCACAGCTGCACAGCAGATTTGAATAGGCAATAAGGTGCCAAAAAAGAAAAGAAAATATAAAGAGGAGCCCTTAGAGACTGAGTAGTCATAGACGAGGTGAAATACCCCCACGAAGAAATCCGGAAATAGAAGCCGACCATTGCTCTGAGAAGTATTTTAACTACAGGGAGACTGAAGGACATTGATTACCTAAATTTTCTAAAAAAAATTCTAAATTGCCAAACTAATAATGTTGTCCATGGAGACGTAAGCAGCCAAAAATCACAAATCTTCTCAATATGGCTTCAGATGCTTTTAAGTAAGATGGGCATTGGATCCCATTTTCCTGCAAGAATATAAAGCAAATTTGCAAAATTATTTAGCAGTGTTGATGACAACCTTCATAAATCCTCCATCTCTTGAAATAGCTGAGGAACATCTAAATTGCGCTGCTCAAAGCAGGCACCCCAATCCTTCTTTACTAACCACCAAGCAACTGACTGAACTCAGGATAAGACTCACGTAGCCGCCTTGACAGAATGTTACAACCATCCAATTCCACACCCCTTCAGTGGGTTGAGAGAAACAATATATGTAGTGTGTACAGAGTAATGGTCCGACAAACTCAGAATTCCATTCAGATGGTTTTAGATTTTTCAGTCAAACTCCTTAGTTTTCTAATTAGCAACTTACGTAAACATCCTATATGAATTTATGAAAATCTGAAAAAAAAAAAAAAAAAATTCCTCAGGAAACTTATGCATACCTAAAACTCCTTCTTTGAAAAAAACAAAGTAATATTATGGTCCTATTATAGTGCTAGAATTGCGGGATGTGGTTGGTTGGATTGTGGCTGCCTATATTGCAGTGCACATTGTCCCCCTGTTCATTCAAAACCGAGAAAATTGGGACATGCCACTAAGGCCTCAAGGTGGGGGGAAACATCTACTAAAATACAATGACTATGTGAAGCATATTCAAAACAAGCGTGCTTCCCATGAACTGGACCGTTTCCTTCTAAACTTAATGAACATTACAAAGATTGTCTCGCAAACTTAGGGTTAAGGAAAACTTCATGGAAAACAGCACCACACTCTTTTTTAGAAATGAGAAATTCCAGTGTAAAATTTTCAGTAGCAAAATAAGAAACACTCAGTTTGCAACAACATCTAAGTTCATTGCATACACCCAACCGATTAGGCTTAATGTTTGTAAAATTGAGAACTTCCCAGTTCATTGAAGGAGAAAAACCTTCACTATTCACTAACAAAACTTCACAACGCATTATTATCCTCGTAACTAAAACCTGTAGAATATCTAAGTTCATTGCTAAAATTACTTCCTGAGCAAGAACTTCACAATTCCTTGTAAAATAGACAAGTATTCCATTCAATTCAATTGAATGCTGATTTCTAGATTAGTTAAATAGTCCAAAGCAATAGGTTTAAATGATCACAAAAACAAGAACTTCCCATTCAAAGACCATTCGTTCAAGAATCTCAGGACTTCACGTGTCATTGGAAAAACCGAACTTCGCACTTCATGCTTAAAAAGTTGATAACATAATAGTTCATATCAAGCACTTCAAAAAGCAGGGGCTAGTCCTCACAAACGTATTAGTGTTCCTTAAAAGGTGAACGTGAAAAAAATTAAGATCCGAGACAGAATATGCCACATAAAAAACCCTTGGTAACCTATAAACTGCAAATGTCACATGAAACCTCTACGGAAAAATTGGAAAATTTTCACAACTCTCCCAGTTGAGGATTCAAGAGGAATGCACCATAGACACAAACAAAGCAACAACAAATTGAGAATTTTTCATCAGTCAATCTACAAACGGCAAAATTGAGAATGTGACAAAATTGGTTTTGTTGAGACTTATTAAAATTTATCGTTGTTAAAACGACTCGAACAATACAAGAATCAGAAATTGTATATCAAAAAAATGTTCAAAAATAAAATCATATAATATGCCGAATACTAGCAGATGTGTGGCTAGTTTGTGGTCTTGACAATCAAAATAAAATTCTTCATTCCATCATCGGTACTACAAAAGGAAGTTTTAGTGGTGGCCATGCTCAACAGTTCCCAAGAAATTCAATAAAGCCACAGTTCGTATCTTCGATGAATGAAAACTATGAGAGGGCAATGGCATAAATTTTGTCAATTTGTGAGAGTGATACAGCAGGTATTTTAGGAGAAAACATTGGGCTGATTTGAGTAATTGACATCAACTAAAAAAAGGAAAAGATAGGTTCACACTGAAAAAGAAACAGAAGTACAAGGAAATACAAAAATGGCTAACAAAAATTCAGAAATAGCTACGTTGTAAGGCATCATATAGGTTCACACTAAAAAAGAAACAGAACTACAAGAAAACACAGAAATAGCTAACAAAAATATAATTTTGCCAACAATCATAAGAGTGGACCTTACATCTGGCGTTGATACTCCATATCCTGTTTTCCGACTATTTCCTTCTGTGCTTCAGCATATTTATTAACATCATCGAGTGAAGCAATATACGTGTTGATCTCATTGGTAAGTTCTGTCTTCAGAGCTAAAACTTGGTTCCTGACTTCCCCCTGTTAAGTAACATAATACGATTGGGGGAGAGGGAGTTCAGAACACAAAAGAACGTTAATTCAACATAAGACGATGAATGTGGAAAGACACATAAAGAGAGATCTTTTTTTTTTTGGTAAGATAATTCTTTATTGCAAAGAACCACACCAAAACAAGGCCAAGGGAATATCCTTGAGAGCCAAAACAAACAACAAGGACAAACTTCAAAATGAAAAAACAACTAAAGCTATCAAAGCCTCCTAAATCAGGCACTCCTACAAAGATTCCACTCTATACACAACATCCTATTACTATCATTTACAGGTATATTCTTCCAAGATAACAAACAAGCTCGAACATCATTAAGATTCATCCATTCACTTCCCTGCAAAATTAGATTATTTCTCTCCCTCCAAAGATGATGCTGAAAATGTTAACTTCGAAACGGTACTTGCAACAGAAGCATTGCTCCACTTAATCAGCAACCATGATTTAAGATCATCAAACCTCTGAAAAACCTGCTGACCTCCATTCTTTCGTACCAAGACATCCCAAACTTGAGAAGAGAAACGACATTCGAAGAAAAGATGAGAATGACTTTCTAACACAGTGTTGCAAAGAACACATTCTGGACTTTGGGCCACCCCCAAACTCACCGGCCTATCCCTAGTGGGCAGTCTTCCCCAACAAACCATCCACACAATAATTGACCACCTGGGAACATGTTTCTTAAACCAGACCAAGTGGAGGCAGAGCTGTATAAACCATTTGAAGCTGCAGACCAAACCACCTTATCCTCCCTTTCCATATGAGTGAGAAGAGAAGCAGGAGTTAATCTAATAATTTCCTGAATAGCAGTATTTCGACCTACCCAAATGGAATACCACCCAAATGCCAATTCCAAGCTCCATTATTTATAATGGAACTAACTTTAGCATATAAAGACCTACCCAAATGGAATACCACTCTGTCACCATATTGCTTGTAGAGAGACCCAATAGGATGCCAGGAATCCAGCCAAAGAAAGGTATTCTCACCATTGCCTATGATATGCTTAATAATCGTATTAGCAAAGCCCCTTAATTGAAACAACTTTCTGACTGTCCAAGAGGAAGATTAAGAAGTTGGCATATTCCAAATACAACGTTGTTTGATTATATGTGTATGCGCCCATCGAACCCACAAAGTATCTGCCTTATTGCATATTGCCCACAAATGCCGTAGCATTGAGGCATTATTCCAGTCTTGAAGCAATCTGAACCCTAACCCACCCTCTTGTTTAGGAGAACAGATAGAATCCCAACTGATCTTATCCCCTCCCCCCTCCAGGCCTGACCCTTTCCAAAAGAATGTCCTCAACACGGATTCAATGCTCTTGCGAACCTTAATAGGCAGAATGAAGATTTGGCTCTAGTAGACTTGAATGCTGGTAAGAATGGATTTCACCAATTCTGCTCTACCCCCATAAGAAAGCATCTTTTGTAGACCAAGATTGAACTCTGGCTAGAATCCTTTCTAACAACACAATACAATCCCCATGCTTTAGTCCAGAAGTAATCAAAAAGAGATCTTTCCTATCACAAAAGCATACTAATGGCCATTATTCAGTAGAAACCTGAGTTGTATTTTGAGTGGATGTTTGTTAGTTTTTGTTTTGTTTCCACCCCAAACATCCACACAAAGGGAACAAAACAGAACCAAAACTAACAAATATCCACAAAAAATATCAACTCAAGTTTATACAAAATATGTTCAAGATTTGGGAGGAATAGAATTGACAAACTTTACACTGTCAGAATTCTATAAGAAGTGAATAGTAAAATGTCAACATTGTAACTTACCCTGACCCTAAGCTGTTGTTCACGGGTGAACATTAACAAGGCAATCAAAGAAGAGATCTCTTCGCCCAGCAACTCAACTTCAGAATCAACATTGTCACTGAAGAAATAGGTGGATAATGGTACTCATTATATACTGAACTCAAAATTGTGTGTGTGTGTGTGTGTGCGTGTGTGTGTGTGTGTGAGAGAGAGAGAGAGAGAGAGAGAGAGAGAACAAGGATATGGTGCATGCCATTAATATGCATATATATTTTGACTATAACCTCCAACTGCAATCGTACGACGTACAAGACCAATAAAATTGTTAGGATTTCTATGATTGTATCTCCACTTCTCATCCAACGACATAAGGTATCCAGTTGGTGATGGTGGGTGTGAAATCCAGTTTAAATAGCTGTACTTTGAGGATTTAAAATAATATATACAACACATGGGCGAAGTGTGTTACACTTGGAAAATAGCCACAAACAAAGTCCATGTTTCTTTTTTGAACGACATATCTCTATCTCCTACAATATAATCAATAATACTCGGTAACCAAACTAGATCTTTGTAACCAAACAAAATTAGACAAAACATATACCAAATTTGTACCATGAAAGAAGAAAAAAAGAAAAATTCAAAACCTTGTTGCTTCCTGGTCCGAATCGTACAATGCGTACTTCGTCATATCTAACCGTTCAATTCCTGCACGTAATCCATAATTGTACTTAGGATTTGGGCAATAGATTTTTATTTCCAGCACAAAACGGAAGAAAACAAAAACCCTAGAACTCTACGTCATACATACAACAGATCACAAACCACAATCTACGACATACATCCGTAAACTATAACATACACCATAAATTTGAGAAATTAAGTCAGGAAAATCATCTTTACCTGGATACGGCGTTACGGCGTCTTGCACAATCGGTGCGGTTGAGTGAGGTGCAAGGCGCGAGTATTTTAGGGATTCAAAAGGTGTAACCCTTCTTGGGGTATTTATAACGGTTTTTCAAACCTAAAGAGTAAATTACACTATTTTCCCCTGAGGTATAGACAGATTACATTAGCACAGTTAACCTATTGGAAGTTGCATAATCCTCCCAAAGATTTTAACCTTTCTTACAATTTCGCCCTTTTGTTAGTTGAATGTTTGGTCAACTAAAGATGACGTCACCGACGATTCTCCTATGTCTACCTGTCCTATATCCCTTGTACCTAAAAACAAAAGGGGAAAATTTCAAAAAATAACCCTGGCCTTTTTACTTATGCCTCATGCACACTTGAATTTCAATGAACGGGTAATTGAACTCTTGACTTTGGCACCCTGTCATCAATTCACCCCTCAATCCATTTGCCGTCCAATACTCCTAATTGACTCTTACATGGACATTTGTGGGACCCCTAGTCATTAGTTGGCCTCTACGTGTACAAGGTAGTATAAAGCAGGAAATTGGCTGGGTAGTAGGAGTTTCTCTCTTTAAACTATTCCAAATTGTTCTTTTATCGGACATTGGCATGTGTACAAGACATTTACTACTCTAATCTATGATCTAGCCTGTTCAATTATTTTTAAAAAAATTATACAATTTTGTGCTTGATGTCCCCTTGATCTGAACCATAGATATCGTAGTGCTTGTTGATAAGGGCATTCACAAAAATATTATCTTGATCGGACATCAATAGGTATGAAAATGCAAAAATCATAAGTTTTTTTAATATTTATCGATGTCCGATCGAGTTAATTTTTTCATTGGATGTTCTTCTAAACAAGCGCTACGACATCTATGGTTCAAATCTAGAGGATAGAGTGCACAATTGTAAAAAATAAAAAATTCAAAGCTTTTTCGAATTATATGATTTGAATTCTGAATGAAAAATTGGACAAATTAGATAAATTAAGTATTAAGATCCGATGAGATTTTTAATGACTAATCAATTAATTATTTTAAAACTATTGAACGATTCAGATCGTTCGTATGGGACCTCGAAGTTGGCCCCACGAGAAGACTTGTAACAAACAGTTTGGAAGCCCGTGACTAACCCCCATAAGAAGACACATAATGAACAAATTGATCAAATTAGTTAAATTTTGCATTCAAAATCAGGACTCTATAATCTGAAATAAATTTGAACAAATTATACAATTTTGCGCTTGGTATCCCCTTAATCTGAACCTTAGATATCGTAGCGCTCATAAAGAAGGGCATTCACAGAAAAATTATCTTGATCGAACATCAATAAATATGAAAAAGCAAAAATTACAAGTTGTTTTAATACTTATCGATGTCCGATCAAGTTAATTTTTTCACTGAATGTTCTTCTCAACAAGTGCTATGACACCTATTGTTTAGATCTACGGGATATCGAGCGTACAATTGTAAAAAAATTAAAGTTCTTTCAGATTATAGGGTCTAAATTATGAATGAAAAATTGGATGAATTAGATAAATTAAGTATTAGTATCCGATGGGCCTAATTTTTAATGACCAATCAATTAATTATTTTAAAACTATTGAACGATTCAGATCGTTTGTATGGGACCCCGAAGTTGGCCCCACGAGAAGACTTGTAATGAACAATTTGGAAGCCCGTGACTAACCCCCACAAGAAGGTGACCAACCCCCACAAGAAGAAGCATAACGAACAAATTTGGAAACTCGTGAGTTTGGGGGTTAGTCATGAGCTTCCAAATATTTTTGTTATACGTCTTCTTGTAGGCCCAACTTCGAGGACCCTCACAAACGATTCGAACCGTTCAATAATTTTAAAATAATTAATTGAGTGGTCTTGTAAAAAATTAGGCTCATCGGATATTTATACTTAATTAATTCAATTCGTCCAATTTGTAATTCAAATTTAGACCCTATATTTTGAAAAAACTTTCAAAAAAGGTATACAATTGTGAACTTGGTATCCCCATGATCTGAACCATAGATATTTAGTGTTTATTGAGAAGAGCAAAATACTAAAAAAATTACCTTGATCGAACATAGATAGGTTTTAAAATAGTTCATAATTCGTGCGCTTTGATAACTATTAATATCTGATCAAGAAATTTTTTTTAGTGAATGCTCTTCTCAACAAATGCTACGATATTTGCGGTTCAGATTAAGGGGAGATTGAGCTCAAAATTTTATAATTTTTTTCCTAATTCTTTCATATTATAGGTGCAAAGACTCAGAAATTCACATAATATTTTTTTTCGATTTAAAATTGGAGAAATATGTGAAATTTTATTTTAGAGGATACTTGTGGAGTAAAAGTCTAAAGTTGAGTTGTGTGGGACTTGTAGGTGGCACCTTGGTAACTTTAAAGGTGTGTGGTTTGATTATAGTGTTTGGGAGTGTGTATATATATATATTTGTGGGCCGTTGGATCCTATGCCCTTCACGCGATCCAACGGCTCACAACTGTTTTTCCGCACTTTTTTTTTTGTAAGGGAGCCGTCACAGGAAACTTTCTGTATATCAGAGCATATCTAGTAAGGCCTCACTTTCTACGGTGAGGGAGTTTTTGTTCAGGATTGAATTTCGACAATCCGAACCGTTAGATGTGTTTAAAATGTGTTTTTAACGTCCAACGCGAGGATTTGTAAATAAAAAAATAAAAAAAAACTCGGAAGGGCTTCATCCGAGCAGTTTTCGATAAAAACGTACATATACATTTTTACCAAAAACGGCTCGGATCAAGCCCTTCTGGGTATTTTTTTTTACAAATCCTCGCGTTGGACCTTAAAAACACGTTTTAAACACATCTAACTGTTCGGATCGTCGAAATTCAATCCCGAACAAAAAAACTCCCTCATCGTAGAAAGTGAGGGAGCCCTTATTGGATATTTATTGTGTGTGTATATATATATATATATATATATATATATATATAGAGAGAGAGAGAGAGAGAGATAGAGAGAACACTTTACTCTCCCCCTCCTTACCAACCTGCCCCCCCCTCACCGTGTTCGGTTGAGTTTCCAAACTCAGTTTTCAAAACCTTGGCTTCAAAATTGGTTTTCTTTTCTGAGCTTGTAGGTCCCACCAGTACTACACACCCTCTTTTCAAGTCACTTTTTCTTTCCATAATTACTACAAATCTCTCTCCCTCTCTCACCCCTTTCCCAGCCGAACAATGTTATGGGTATACTATATGTGTACTCCAAATGCACACCATCCTGATGTGGCGAATGAGAAGAGGCCATTTTTTTGGGTAAGCCCCACTTTGAGCCTCTCCTCATTTGTCACTTTAGAGTGGTGTGCATTTGGGGTACACATGTGGTGTACCCATATCATTTTCCTTCCCAGCATAACCCAACGACCAAACAACTTTTTTTTACTTTCTTTTACTTTTCTCTCTCTCTGTCATGTACCTTTTGCTGATTTTTAAGAACCTTGGGAAACCATCTTGGAAACCGAACAGGTTTTTGCCAAAATGGGTCCTCAAAAACCGGTTTGGAAAACCAAACCAAACAAGGCCTCTCTCTCCTCTCCTCTATTGCAATTCTCTCCCTCCCTCTAAAAATCTCAAGCCCACACCCAATTTTCACTCAAACAAAACAAAGACCCATCATCAACGCGTCATTTGATCACAGGATTTGCTAGCATTTGCTTCGAAGAGCTTGATTTGGTGGGATTCTTGATTTGGAGGCTAGGGTTTGCATTTGAGTCTTGTTTTGAAGCTTGTTGGAGCTTAATCTCTTGAGGTAGGGACTTTTCTCTCCCATCTCTAAGTGTTTTTGGTTGATATATTGCATATACTCCTTGATTGATCAAGTATTTCTTGACTACTTTGAAAACCCACACTTATTCTTTAATTTTGAGATGAAATCTTGATTGATCTTGATGAAAGTTATTTGATTCCCATGTTTTACTGTAATTTCATCAATTCCTTAGCGTATTTGTTCACGGGTACCATTAAATTTTGGGTTTGAACCTTATTGTTGAGTTTTGGAGGTGAAACCCATTGAAATCTGTCAAAACTATGTGTATCCGAGCCCTCTTGAAATCCCGTCTGAACGGCTCGGCCAGACTGACGGTTTTGACAACAATATCCCCTTGTTCTGTTTTGCAATGCTAAGCCATTCCTTGGTCCTTGTTCGGTCCCCAATGCATCATTTTGTCGTAAACCTTGATTTCCACCACGGAACTTTAGTATCGTTTATTATCAATGTGATATGAGAATAATGTGAGTAATGCCTTGACCCATTCATTTTTGTGTGATAAATACTTGTCGGACATGTGTTGATACATGGTGTGAGTTAATGAACGGATTATGATGAATCGAATGAGGACACATGAATGTTTTTGAGTAAATGAAAGGAAATGGAATTGGAATGTGGTTACCAGGGCCACGCGTCCTTGGGCATGGATATCGAAGCCCGTGAATCTCGGTAGGAGTACACGAGGCCTGCGAAACTTGGCAGGGGTGGACGAGGCCTGTGAAACTCGGATAAGGGATCCAAATCCCAACAATATTGATTATGAGGATTATGAACCATAAGGAGTTTTGAAAAGAAATGGAATAGTTTGTGTGCGTGAGTTCTTTGAATGTTTTAAAGGGGTTTCTCGTTGATAAAAGAGCTTTATGAACACTTGGATGTTTGGATGACACTTGATAACCTATGATTATAAGTTGGTTCTTTCTCTTATATCCTAGCTTTGTATCTTGTTCATCCATGCTCATATCATCTCACTTGCATTTGGTGATAGTACATGAGTTTTTTTTTGGGGGTAATTTAGCGTGAAATTAAAAGGGATTAAGCGAATGTACAGCCTACAAGGGGCATACCCCAGGGAGGACGAAACGAAAATAAAAAAAGAAAGAAAAAAGTGCAGTACATAAGATTTTCCTACCGAGCTAGTGAGTTTATCCTATCATTTTCAGGTAATCAACTGGGCAAACCCTTTAGTGACACCAAGGACATAAAAGAAGGTGATAAGCAAGGGTATCAAACCCACCCTAGATATATTTCTCCTATAAGCAATGAAATTGAGATAAAATTGGCTGGAAAAATATCCATCGCTAGGATAAATTAAGCACTAGTTTGGATGGATTTGGGGTTTCTATAGTGCCCTGATTCGATAGTCCATCTCAAGTCAAACGGCTCAGATTTAATCCTAGCTTCTAGAAATCTGAATCATTCATTGCTTGCATTACCGAATGGATGGTGTAGTGCCTTTGACACTATAGGAGCCCTTAACCCCTTTGCTCCACTTCAGATTTTGCTGTGTGTGGTGGAGAGCGCACTCAATAATAATTATTCTAAGTTTGTGATGCAGTGGTCCTTAACAAAGGAAGTAGAATTGAAGACATCTTTCTAAACTAAAGTCACACATATATTGTTTTAGAAAGGCAAGGCTGTGTTTTTTTTTTTAATTTGTCATTCCTAATTTATTAAATACCACTTGCGCGTGACTCTCATTTAGCGATTGCCACTCTGTTCAATCTGACTGGACCTCCTCCGATCTCTGCCCCGAACGGATAGCACATCCGGAGATTTTTTTTTTGAGATCAATAGAATAATAGGGGATGCTTTTTTGAGTAGAGAGATAATTATACTCTAACCCTTGTGATTGCCCCCAAAACACCCACAACCCCAGTAAGGTCCAAATGTGACCAGATAGGCCCATGTGGCATGGACTGAAGTGCAAAATCTCGATTTGTCATGTAAAATTCTCGATTTCTTTTATAGACGCAATTAATTATAGATGGGTGTGGTAATCGTTGAACAAAAAACAAAATAATGTCATATACAATAATGTACACGATACAATAAAAATATTTTTGTTTGAAAATAGTGTTTTTAAGTTGGTCCCCCTCGGTCTAAAATCTCTGGGTTCAAGTATGTGTTACCTTTGTTTACGCATCAACGCTACCACCTCGGAAAAATGAGATCACATATGAATTTTAGTAGATTTTCTTATCTCCAATCAAACATCACAAGAAGTGATACAAAGCAAAAAAGCAATGTACACACGCAAGTCCGTGTACATACGATGCACAGACGGTGCATCTTGACCGTTCAAAAGCATTTTCTACGGTCCGGATTTTATTTACTCTTTGACCGGTAAAAGAGTAATTAAGATCCGAACAATTGAAAGAAGGAACAAGATTGACTCTTAATTTTTCTTTTCTCATTATGGTAACATGCTGTCTCAAGCTTATTTTGCTCCAAGAGAGGAGTTCTCTTATTTTCGGATTTTGATGTCACATTAGAGTTGAGATGGAGGCTTCATTTCAGTCTTGATAGCAGCAGCTAACTGATCATAAGCTTCTCCCCAGGCATTTTTCATCTCTGGTGACCACATTTCCGGGATTGCTTCTTTTATAGTTTCCAGCAAAGCATACTTTGTTACCTAAACATAAATTAAGCCAAAAAATGTGAATGGTATGATTCTGATTCGTCTAACTTTATGTGGAGATAAATTGTCACGAATCAGAAAGCTAAATTTACAAATTACCTCGAAATGTTCATCGGCCACACCATATTTAAAGTGAGTGGCACCCAAATCTCTCAGGTTCGACTCTCTTAGAGTGACTTTTCCAGCCTTCCGAAGTTGAACTGCTGATTCACAGGTCTGCAAAGTAAGTACAAAATATGAGCAAGAGACGATTTTTGGGTACGATTGACCACCCTTTCCGTCAATCCATTGACACACCAAATTTATTGGCTCATGGCTTCCCAAATATTAGTTTCATTAAATATCTTTTAGCTCTTGTTTCCTTAAGCTCTAGTAACTTTGTAGCCGTGGTCTACTTTGTAACTAGTTTTCTAGTGATTGTAGTATTTGAGTTGATCAATGAGAATGAGTTGCTTGCATTTACTTGATGCTTTACTCGAGTCACCGTTAATTGATAACTCAGCTACTTGCTTGATCTCATTTGCACATATTGCAAACACTTGTAGGTTGAGCTTGGCAGACTAGCAAAGGAGTTTGTCTAATGCCACACACGTCGTCAGAACCGTCGTGTGACAGTTGGTATCGAATTTTTGTTTCTACTCATTTGCAGCTTATTAATCATAAATTTTGGATTCACATGCCCCACCAATTATACTTGAAAAGGCTTTGGTTCCACTTTCAAGTTCTCTGCTTATTTGCTTCCTGAGCTTAGAAGGATAAAAAAGTAGAGTCTTGAAAATCTGTAGATATTATGGTTTTAAAACTAGATTTTGTAAAGTCCAGTCTAGATTTTGTAGATTCGTCTCCTTCGAATGATGATTCCGACTTTTGGTACAAAGTGAAAATTCCATTGCGAGGCCAACAAAATGACCCTTCCATAATTTCCCGAACTTATTCCGGCAAACCAAACACAACCTTAATGGAGATGGAAAGAAAGGCTTACCATAACAAAGACGGTCATAGCATGGGGTTTCAGCTTTGGGTTCTGCTCCAAAGGGACATCTGAATCTTTCAAGAATGAGAACAATTTCTTTGCTGTAGGTGCAATCTCGAATACCCTACAAGAAACGGCCAATCACCAACCCTTTTGCAGTAGTATCAAAGTTATTATTCCCAATACATCGGTTTCCAATATACAAGTGAAAGAAGTTTGAAGAACACTTTTCCAGTCTAAACGTAAACCAGAATAAGAAATTAAGAAGAAAGAAAAGAAACAATTGGCAACCTCAAAAAGAATTTAAGACTCAGTTCTCCAGCATTTTTCTTCATTGAATTCCAAGACTTGACCACCAGAGCTTCTTGCTCTTCTGTAAAAGCTTTCACTTCAAATCTTGCGTTCTTCTCGACACCTTCGTAATCAAAACCATTAAAAGAATAAAGTAGTCCAGTAAGACTAGTTACAAGTTTTGAACAAATCATGAGAGAGAGAGAGAGAGAGAGAGAGAGAGAGAGATAACACCTACTTGTAACCACTCTACAAGTTTTGCTACAGAGTCGACATCCTGACCCAGCCCTCCGGACCCATGAGAAATTCATGGACTGGCCTAAGAAATTTGACCCAGATTTCAAATCCACTGCAGCACCCATAGGAGACCCTGCATTCAAAAACAATTTCCATTCATCAACAAATTAATCAAGCAAAGAAGAGTAGAAAGAAGAAAGAAGAAGAAGAAGAAGACAAACCACGGGATAAGAGCATTGTTGCATTTGAAGGAGTTTGGGTGTTGAAAAGATTCATCAAATTAATATGGATTAAGAAGAGTACTATTGAAGCAAATAAATGGTTTAGCAGAAGTGGAGAGACAAGAAATGGCTATTGAGCACTTTATACAGAGGCTAGATTAACCTTTCAGGATAATGAAGAGCCAATACCCTTTTCCCTTTATCCAATACGTAGTATATTCATGCCAATAATCTATGGGCTTTCTTCAGAAGGTGGAAAATGATTTGGACCATAGTTTTTATCAAATATTTAAAAATAGTATGCAAATGTGTCCTTTTTGACTACTGCCTTCCCACCTGCCATGAATTTAAAAATAGTATGCAAATGTATTCAACTAAACCACAATAGGCAACAAACGTAAGCCAATTTGCTACTTGAACATGGAGGTGAAACTGCTTAAGGTGGTCAAAATAATACTGTTATAAATAATCCATAAGAAAATTTATCACCTTTGTCTCCATTAATAGCAGAGAAATATAGAATAAGCTTTCAAATTTGATTTTTCAGCCAAAAATAAACACGCAATCACAACCACGAGCCCTTCCAGAGAAATTTCCTTGGCACTATCGAAAAGATTAAGCTTGCACAAGAGATTGGCATAGGTACGAAATTATCCATACCCGTAATTTACATTTGGCATTACAACAACCGAGCCGAATGTTCGCAACGAGTTCCACCATCTTCCACTACGATGTGTCAACGGGCTTTCCGTGCCTATCCATTAGTAAGCTGGTTCCCTCGAAGCCCGGTATAGAAAGAGACCAAAAATCTTAGATTCGCTGTCCCTTTTCTTAAGCCTGGGTTCAAACCCACCAATCCGAGAACAGATATCATGTTATGCCAAAACTCGAAGTAAAGAATATAACTAAACTAATAAGAAAACAAGAGACAAGGATTTACGTAATTCCCCCCAAGCACGAAGCTCTAGAGGTACGTCCACGGGAAAGAGCAAGATGATTTCACTATCAATGGGGAGAAATACACAGAGCCGGCTATACCCGTAAGTTAGTGGGACTCCAGGAATTCGGAAGTGTGGGGTCATTGCTGTAATGACAACTAAAAATTTTGTTTCAACAAAAATCACATTTAAAGCTCAACTTAATAAACAAAAGATATCATCAAAAGGCATAAAACAGTTTTCTCTGTTTTCAATTTTCACAAAAAAAAAAAAAAACTACACAAGCTTCTAAAATTGCATTCGATGCGGTTTCGAGTTCTGAAATCGTTGCATCATAGTCTCTAGGTCGATACTATCAAATAATCCCTCCATCCAAAATTGTTGCTTCCAGTGTTCTAAAAGAAGGTCCAGAAGGCCGAGTACTCGCTGCCTAGACGCTAGAAGGACCCTCGCCGACTAGCCCGACTATACTGACTATCCCGACTAGGCGTCGAGTAGTCGGCCTTGGAAGCTAGAAGGTGCTCTACCGCCCTGGGAGAACCTAGCGAGTTTTAGAACCTTGGTTGCTTCTGCTTCACTTTTTAAACCATTCAAATAATTATCTATTTTATAATCTATAATTTTCTATGATTTTAAAATGTGTTTGACAAAATTAATTGAGATTTATAAAACAAGATCCATATTAGATATACTCCATCTGTCCCTTTTTAAGTGATCCCTATCGGAATACGTGCAATTTCAAACCCCTAAAAAACATATTTCTTTATATAATTTTTTAAATTTTTTTTATACCAAATTAAAGTGCTCATTGAGTACTTTAATTTGGTGCCAAAAAAAAAAATTAAAAACAAGCTATGGAAGTGCATTTTTTAACGGCTACAAAAATACACATTTCCTAAAGGTATCATTTAAGAAAGGGACGGAGAGAGTATAAATCACTAAAAATCTAAACAATTTTTTAGAGGTCCCAATTCTGAAATAGTAACTAGGAGCAACAATTTGGGACCAAGGGAATAGTTCCTTAGCAAAACAGATCAACCTCTCCATATCATCAAAAGAACAAAACGAATGACTAGGATTCAAACAAGCCATACAAAGAGGGGGGATGAAAGTTGGGAAATTATCCAGTGGTGTCAGCCCTAAATTTATGGGGGTTAACATAGTAGTAGTATTTTTTTTTTTTGCTGTGGGGTCGGCTGACCCCCTCATTTATATGTGGAGTCGCCCATGTAACTCTACTTGAAGCATCCAATAGATATCTAGGAACAAATCTCTATTAGAAACCCTAACACAACATCAAAGTCTCACATACACGAAAGAGACGACTCCAAACCCTAGATATCTCAAATCCCAAGACAAGACCATTAATGGAATAGTCAAGAAATCCTAACACACTACTGGAAGCCCCATAGAGGCTCCCTCAAAGGGATTCACTCAAGAAGTCCAAACCCTAGGAGGCCACAAGGCTCCTATTTATAAGAAAACACAGAATATTAGGTTAAACCCTACAAAAACGCGTAGCCCAGCACATTCCGTACGGAACTCGGACTGGACCGTCCGAACGAACTTAAATCCCGTCTGGACTAAAATTTCTGCAACTTCAAAACAGTCCCCAAAACTGAAATCTGCTCGCCACGAACTTCTGTGCTTCTTCAAACGACTAAATTCAAGGCATATCTCTAACATATCACACCAACAAGTGTAAGTATTGTTTGGAGTGGGTAAAATCTGATTACCCTACTATTAGGCATAGCACGTGCCTATGGCGGTCACCACGAGAGGGTGAATAGCTCGGCACCACATAGGGAGTCCGTGGGCCCTGTGCCGAGCTGATCCCGGACCATGAATAAGGTCAGGATAATTAAGTAAGTTAATATATCAGGATGCACTAGCTCGGCATAAGACATAAAGGGATACCCCTGGTATGGCCGAGCTAGGTGGGCTACGTGTATAGCTTAGGTAGCATTCTGGAATACGTAAATCAGCTCGGCGAGATGAGTTGAGTTACGTACGGGTTATTCCGAGCTATATGGAAGCACGACACCGCCACGAGTAAGGCAGTGGGACATTCCAGAATGATCTAAAGGCGGTTTCTTATGAGATAAGGAGCGATCCCGTAGCATAAGGGATTAGTATGGGAAGTCCTAATGAGATTAGGAGTATGCCCTATATAGGGAAGAATCCTATATGGAAAGAAAGACCTCTACTAGACGAGATCTAGTAGGATATGGGAGCTCGTCCCTAAAAGGAAAGTCCTATTAGGAAATGGATTCCTGAAGCTAATAGGAAACCAAGGCACGGGATGTCTAAATCAAAGCCTTCTTCAACTATAAATACATAACGATATCCATGAAGAAAGGTACGCTGTGAAACCTACTTTCATACGCATTGTGATTTTGGCTTTCAAGTACGTGATACTAACTTAGGCATCGGAGGGTCTTTGCCAACGAGAGGCAAAGGTGCTCTAACCCTTTTTCTGTCTTGCAGATCTAGGGTTGATTCAAGGAAGCACGTGATCCAGGGTTACGTGGATTTATCCCCGTACAATTGGCGCCGTCTGTGGGAAAGCTGACAGAAAAGCTTGATCCCTTCCAACAGAGATCAACAATGGTGCTTTCAGAACCTCTTCTGTGCACCCCACAGAGGAAGGATGTGGAAGACGATGGCGGAACCACCCTTGTTTACACTACGAGAAAAAGTGCAAAGGTGGACGAAACTCCTGCAGTTCTAAAAGCACCACAAAAGAAGCCTGCCACCAGAAGGTTTAGCATAGGGCATATCCCTGAAATTTCAAAGTTTAGGGATACGCGCCTGATAAACCATGATTCTCCAAGATCAGACGAGCGACGGAAACGCTCAAAAACACCACCAAGAGGTGGGGAGGCCTCAACCCGACGTGAACGGAGGAGGAGCCCACCGGGGAGGGATGATCACAGGCGAACTAGGAATAAAGAAAAAGAGGATAGCCTCGATAGAAGAGAACAGAAGGCAGAAGAACTGGCCCGTGAAGTCACTCGACGAGAACGAGAGATTCAGGACCTGAAGAAACAACTCCAAGAGAAGGAGAAGGATTTACGTTCGCGGACGAGATCCGTGCAGTACGTAAAAGAAAGAAGGGTCCATCATCATGATGACGTCTTTGCTGACCGAGCAGCCTCTCCACGAAAACGGAGAGAAAGGAGTACTTCAGTGGAAAAGAGAGAAAGAAGGAAGCACGCTAGGGATAGATATGAGAGATCTGGTTCCAATGAGCACATTCCTGAGCAGCGTGCGAGAAGGATGGACGTTGGCCGAGCTAATGGAGGCCCTAAGACTGCACGAGAGGCAGCTAAGGAAGCCCTAGGCCAGATCTCCAAATCACCATTGGCCCACTGGATCCGCGCGGAGAAAACGCCGAACAGGGTGAAACACTCAGTATTCATCCCTTACGAAACCAGCACGGATCCTGTGGCCCACATTCAGCACTACCAGCAGGCCATGTTTATGCATGAACAAGATGATGCACTATTATGCAAAATGTTCCCATCCAGCCTAGGGAAAGTGGCACTGAGTTGGTACCATAAGCTCCCAGAAGGATCCATCCTATGTTGGACACAACTGGCCGAGGAGTTCACTGCTCGGTTTCTTACAAGCCGAGCAGCTCCAAAAACCTTTGATACGTTAACCTCTATGAGACAGAGGGATGATGAGACTCTGCGTCAATACTCAAAGCGCTACTGGGAAACTTTCAACGAAATTGAAAATTGTAGTGAAGAGTATGCTCTGGCAACATTCAAAACAAGCTTGCCCGTGCACAGTAAGCTACGAGAATCGCTTACCATGCATCCAGTGAAGACTGTGGCCAAATTGATGGAGAGGATTCAGGAGCATGCACGGGTAGAAGATGACATCCTGCAGGCTGGGGGAAAGATCGTAGTTGGACAACCTCAGCTCCCAGAGAAGAGGACGATGGAGTCAAAGGTATACAAGAAGGACTTCACAACGGGACAGAAGGATTACGCCCAGCAAAGGAAAGACAAAGCTGAACCAGACCCCAAGTCATACTTCACCGTCATGGCAACTTTCAATATCCCAATCTACAAGATGCTGTACAGGATCAAGAATGAGCAATGGTTCAGAAGACCCCCAAAGATGACTGGGAACCCAGAGAAAAGGAGGGCTACCAATCAACACTGCAGCTATCACAGGGATTGGGGGCACATGACCGAGGATTGCGTGGAGTACAAGAAATTCTTGGACGAGAAGGTGGCGGAAGGCCATCTTAAGGAATTCTTGGCTGACAGCAAGAACGATGCCGAGCTAATAGAAGAAATGGACTACGAGAAAGGTCCAAAAGGGACAATCCATATGATACATGGATTGGTGGCCCCATACACGAACAATGAGATAAGACACATCCAAAGGGTCAACGGGCAGGCAAAACAAATCATGAAGCTCGGCATGAAGAGGCCGAGGGCGGAGGGAGTCGTGGAAACACCGGTCACCTTCACTGATGATGACCTGGATGGGGTATCAGTACCCCATAACGACGCGTTGGTAATTACCCTACGAATAGGGGATTACGACGTGGAGAAAATCCTTGTGGATCAGGGGGCTAGCACGGAGATCATGTATTACCACACTTTCAAAAAGATGGAACTCCCACCGAGCTCGTTGCAGAAATGCTTAGTTCCACTGGTCGGCTTCAGTGCGCAAACAGTATGGCCTATGGGAAAGGTCACACTACCTGTCCGAGCAGGATCAGTAGTACTGAAGATTGACTTCCTTGTGGTAGACATCCCTTCCTCCTATAACGTGATTATAGGGAGGACATGGATGCACAAAATGAGGGCGGTCTCTTCAACTTACCACCAGAAGATCAAGTACCCCGGAGCAGATGGAATAGAATGCATCAAAGGTAACCAAAAGGTGGCCGATCAATGTTTCACCATGGTCCTGAGAAAATCCCCAAAGGCCGAGCTGGTGTAGACAGTTGAAGTTCCAGACCAACCAACTTTGGAGGACGTCGGAGGCGATCCCACCAAGAAGATGGTGGAAGGATTGAAGAAAATACAGATTCAAGAGGACGATGCAGAGAGGTATTTCCTGATCGGCGAGACCCTCTCCGAGCTAGAGGAAAGAGATCTGGTTACTTTCCTTAAGGACCACGTTGATGTGTTTGCTTGGACCCCCCAGGAAATGCCTGGGATAAATCCTGAAGTCATTTGCCACCACTTGAACGTGGACCCTCAGCACAAGCCAGTTGTGCAGAAGGCAAGGAGGTCGGCCCCACAGCACGCAGACGCTGTAATTGAGGAAGTAGAGCGGCTACTAGAAGCGGATGCCATACGAGAAGTGAGCTATCCAGATTGGTTGGCCAACACAGTTGTAGTCAAAAAGAAAAATGGGAAGTGGAGGGTCTGCGTGGATTTCACCAGTCTCAACAAAGCATGCCCCAAAGATAGCTTCCCACTTCCCAGAATTGATCAACTTGTGGATGCTACATCAGGCTATGAAAGGATGAGCTTTCTTGACGCATATCGAGGATACCATCAAATAGCTATGTACGAGCCCGATCAAGAGAAGACGTCCTTCATCTCCCCCCAGAGGGCTCTACTGTTACAAGGTTATGCCATTTGGGCTAAGGAATGCTGGAGCAACCTATCAGAGGCTGGTTACTAAGATGTTCAAGGAACAGCTCGGCAAGACTATGGAGGTCTACATCGATGACATGGTAGTCAAAAGCAAGTTGAGGCCTGATCACCTTGCCGATCTAAAGGTAACCTTCAACATTCTAAGAGAATATAAGCTTAAGTTAAACGCTTCCAAATGTGCCTTTGGGGTTAGCTCGGGGAAGTTTCTTGGGCACTTAGTAACTAAAAGGGGGATTGAAGCCAACCCGGATCAAATCACGGCTCTGCAAGGCCTTCAAAGCCCAAAGACCACAAAGGAGGTCCAAAGGCTAACAGGGATGGCAGCAGCTCTTAATCGCTTCATCAGCAAGTCCTCAGACCGCTGCAGACCTTTTTTTCAACTTCTGAAGAAGAGAGAGGGCTATGAGTGGGGAGCCGATCAGGAACAAGCCTTCCAAGAGTTAAAAAGTTACTTATCATCACCACCCTTACTCTCTACTCCAGAAGCTGGGGAGCGGTTGATATTATACTTAGCGGTATCTGATCATGCGGTCAGCTCGGTCCTCCTACGAATGAAGGGGACAGAGCAAGCTCCGGTCTACTTTGTGAGCAAAACAATGTTAGATGCTGAGACGCGTTACCTACCGTTGGAGAAATTGGTGTACGCTCTTGTCATAGCTTCAAGAAAGTTACCTCACTACTTTCTACAGCATCCCATTACTGTGTTCACAGAATATCCACTAAGAGCCTTGCTAAGAAAGGCAGACTTCTCTGGACGAATATCCAAGTGGTCCATCGAATTGAGCCAATTCGACCTTGACTATCAACCGAGGACGGCAATTAAAGGGCAAATCTTGGCTGACTTTGTAGCCGAGTTTACCCCAACGGTGGCTCCACCTCCACCAGCCCTCCACGAGAAGGAGCAAGAAAATCAATCACCCCGAGCAGCCAACGAGAATGGCCAATCTGGACCCAGAGGAATGGAGGCTCTATGTTGATGGGTCAGCTTGCAACAAAGGATCTGGGGCAGGAGTAGTACTATTCTCTCCAGAAGGTTTGGTACTGGAGCAAGCACTACGGCTGGGATTTAGCGCTACAAACAATGTAGCAGAATATGAAGCATTGCTCGCTGGATTGAGGAGCGCCTTGGAGCTCAAGGTAACAAAATTACGGATATTTTGTGACTCACAATTAGTTGTTAATCAGCTTTCAGGGGAATATGCTACGAAAAGCGAGAAGATGGCTGCATACTCAGAAGTGGCTGCATACTCAGAAGTGGCCAAGGATTTGCTGGACAAGTTTAACAGAGCTCACATCCAACAAATCAGCTCGGGACAGAATGCACACGCAGACTCATTGGCATGCTTAGGATCAGCAGTAAACACGGAGTACCGCCGTACAATAGCTGTCGATTATTTGAGCGAACCAAGCATTGGCCGAGCGGTAGAGATCGTGATGGAAACAGAGTTTGGGCCGAGCTGGATGGACCCAATAGTGGCATACCTACGAGATGGGACATTGCCAGAAGACAAGAGGGAAGCTCACAAGGTCAAAACCAAATCAGTACGCTTCTGGCTCTCACCAGAAGGTAAGCTTTACAAAAAGTCTTTCCTTGGCCCATATTTGTTGTGTGTACACCCAGCTCTTGTTCAGGGATTCCTACATGAGATCCATGCTGGAACGTGTGGGGGACACACCGGTGGCAGATCCATAGCCCACCGAGCAATATCCCAGGGATATTGGTGGCCCTACATGCAGGAGGATGCAAAGGCTTTCGTTAAGGCTTGTGAAAAGTGCCAGAGGTTTTCTCCCCTCATCCGAGCTCCAGCGGAGGATCTATTGCCTCTAACCAGTCCATGGCCATTTGCCCAATGGGGATTGGATATCGTGGGTCCTCTCCCTATGGCAACAGGGAAACGAAAATTCCTACTCATTGGCACAGACTATTTTACTAAGTGGATAGAGGGTGAAGCTCTGGCAAAAATCACCGAAGCCATGGTGGAAAGATTTGTGTGGAACAAGATAATCACAAGGTTTGGAGTACCTTACTCCATCATCTCAGATAATGGATCCCAGTTCGGCAAGAAGTTCAAAGCTTTTTGTGCTCAGTACGGCATCAGGAACTATTACTCCACCCCAGCTTACCCACAGAGCAATGGGCAAGCAGAAGCTTCAAACAAGACTATCTTAAAAAGTCTCAAAAAGAGGTTGGAGAAGAAAAAGGGAAAGTGGCCCGATGAGCTTCCAGCCGTACTCTGGGCATACAGAACCACCCCACGGCGGTCTACGGGAGAGACACCGTATTCCCTTGCTTACGGAACAGAGGCAGTAATTCCATTGGAGATAGGCTTGCCGACCATCCGCACAACTCTCGTAGAGTCGGGGGGCAATGATAAAGCCCTGGCCGAGCAACTTGATCTCGCCGAGGAAAGAAGGGAGCGAGCCCTTATCACCTTAGCAGCATATCAAGAGCAGCTACGGAGGAGCTACAATAAGAAGGTGCAGCCAAGAGAGTTCAAAATTGGAGATTTAGTCCTAAGGAAAGTCTTGGCTAACACCAAAATATCCTCTGACGGAAAGCTCGGGCCGAACTGGGAAGGCCCATACAAGATTGTGGGAATTGCTGGAATTGGGGCCTATCGTTTGGCTGACCTGGATGGAGATCCTATACCACGGCCATGGAATGTCCAGAACCTGAGAAAGTTCTACCAGTGATTTGCTTATGTGATTACGAGTACAATCACATCTTTTTTTAAAGTAAATACGAATAAATTCACATTTGTGTTGGCACCTTGTTGGGATTACGAATAAAATCACCAACAATTATTTAGATTTTTGTCTTTATTAATAAAAATTTTGTTTTTCTCCTACTGTGAGGTTGTTTAATATGAACCCGAGTTGCTTCCAATCCGGATTCCTATTGGGGAGCAGAGAGTGTGTGTATTCCAACGAATATTGGTAAATCTCTAAGTATGAAAACACTTAGATTTGCAACGAAAGCTGCAATAATTCCTAAGTACGAGGAAACTTAGGCTTGCAACGAATATTGCAACAAAAATTCTAAGTATGAAGAAACTTAGGTTTGCAATGAACAATGCAAGTTTGCAACGAATATTGCAACAAAAATTCTAAGTATGAAGAAACTTAGGTTTGCAATGAATAATGCAAGTTTGCAACGAATATTGCAACAAACATTACGAGTATAGCAACAATGAAAATCCTAAGTATGAACAAACTTGGGTCTGCAATGCATACTGCAGTAGTTCCTAAGTACGAAAACACCTAGGCTGTGAGAGGCTCAGGTACGAAGATACTTAAAAAACTCAGCATAAAAACAAACTCAGCACGGATAAAGGTTGGGGAAGTAACAAGTACGAAATACTTGTAAAAACAAAGGAGCACGCAAAAGTACTTAACAAAGTATCAAGGTATTAAAAAGGGCCACATCCAGCCGAGCAAGACCGCGCAGGGTCAAAATCAGAGTATAGATGATAAAAGGTAAGATTAAAAAGCATCAAGCCTCTTCACCGTGCTGACCTGCGTCAGTGGCAAGGTTAGGGTCAGGGTTGCTACCTCCAAGACCCTCAGCAACGTCATCCCCCAAGACGGAGGGATCAGTAGTGGTTTCGTCTACTTGGGGCTGCTCGGTAGAAATATCATCATGGACTTCAGAGTTAGGCTGAGCTTGCGCATTCAGATTGGGTTGAACAACAGCTGCCCCACTTGGAAGCTCCATATCAGTCCAAAGAGGGGAAGACGGATCCACCCCGAGCTTAGTAAGGCATCGCTGCCAAGCCGCCCCCCAAACGGCATCTTGCACTACCGGCATTTGAGCTCTGTAGTTGTTCGTCACCTCAAGCACGGCCCTGTCATATTCAGCTTCAGCCTTTGCATTGGCAGAGGACAGCTCGAGGCGAAGTCGTTGCTCGTTTTCCTCAGCCCTCCCTTTTTGCTCAGTCAGCTCGTCCTTCAGCTTAGCCACCTCCTCCTGAGCTTCTTTGAGCAGTTGAGCATGATGGGCACTCTCCCGCTCGGCTTTATCAGCCCTTTTTTGTTCTTTTTTGAGGTCTTTTTCAGCCTCTTTTGCTCGGTCGAAGCCAGCAGCGGCTTTCTGCATGATCTGCAGAGATAGACACAACTAGCAATTAGGGAGGACAGTATCACGGAAAGAAAGTACCATCTAAGGAAATAACAAGTAAAGCTTTATACCTTGGCGCTTGATTGGAAGATCGACTTCATCAGAGTGTCAAAGGAGCTGCTCCTCTCCCTCTCCATGTCAAGCGATAGAAGAGCAGCTCTGGACACACCAAAAGCAACCTCGGTGGAGGAGATTTTGTCGGTCACGGAAAGAAGGGCGCCATCAGGGCGAGCCAAGGCTGGAGCCCAAGGTTGCACCAGAGGTGGCGAGTCACGGAGAGTTTGGCCTGAACTTGAGCTCCCAGTTCTTCTCCTCTGAAGGGGAGGCTGAGTATCTTGAGGGCTCTCCACTGGCCTTTTATCCCTCTGTTGCTCAGAAAGGGAGACTTCAGGAGCGTCAGAAGGGTTGACAGCATGGACGACCGGAGGGGCACGAGATGCTGGACCGCTAAGGTTCAACACGTCTAGTAAATTGATCGGCTGACGAGGCATCTCTTCTCGATCTGGTGAAGGAGAGTAGCCCGATGAGTCGTCGGAGTCTGCAAGAAGGGCAGCTTGCTCGGTCAGGGATTGAATGATTGAACGATGATCAGTGGCTCCTTCTTCTGATTCTCCTTCTACTATTACCCTCCCAGATGTACTTGGTTCTTGGTCAGCTCGGACGAGGATCGGGATGGCAGTAAGGACCTCTGGGACGTGGGCAAAGGTGATCTGTTGTTGAAGGTCTGTTGGGGCTGGGGGTGTCTTGACCCTCTCCTAGCTCGGCCTCTTCTAGATCGGCCAATCCTTTGCTCCCCAGAAGGGCGTGTGGCAACCAGGGGAGCAGTTGGTGGCCAGGGGTGTCTTGTTCTTGGCTCTCCTACCTTTCTGATGTTACCCCAGTATGTTGGGGTATAGCCCAGTAACAGGTGGGCTGCACGGCCAAGACCAACAGGAGTTGGTGCAAACCCGTCGAAGTAAAGGGCAAGGGCAATATCCTCGCGATGGAGATTACCGTGGACCAAACGACCACCGTGGTTAAGGTTGCCCGCTGCAAAGACAACGCAAAAGAAATACGATCAGCAAAAGTGTCCCTAAGGATGAAATGTAAAGACAGTACAGGTAAAAAAAAATACTAACGTAGTTTGCCTGCGGTAGTGGGGCAAGCGAAGCCGATAGTGATCCCCTCAGCATCCCTTGGCTCCCAATTGCCAGTAACCACAAGAAAATCATCCGCCTCGCCTTTCGAGGAATTGGGCAGATCGGTAATGAGCTTCTGCTGGGGATCCCTGGCCTTGAAATAATAGTTGTTGTCTATAGTGGGGACTACACTATATAGGTAGTGTAAATCCCACCAGTCGAGGTGCAAACCGAGCAGTCTGTTTAAGGCAAGTGTGCCCATGACCACCCTAACGAAATTAGGGCACAACTGCATCGGATTGAGTCTGCACCTGCTGCAGACTTCTCGAAAGAACGGGTGGAGGGGGAACCTAAGGCCTCCCTCGACTATGAAAATTAGGGGTACATGGATTTTTGTTTCATCCTGACCCTCCTCTCTTCCGTCATTACGGTTGTTTAGCCGGAATTGTACATCGGCGGGAATCTCATACGTCCTACGAGACTCTATTATTTTCTCAGGAGTACTTAGAAGAGCCCTATGCCTTCCCATTTTCGCTAAGGATTTAGGGTTTCACAGTTGAAACCCAGGGGAAAGAAGATGAACAGAACGCTAAAGAACAGCAGAGGAAGATGAAACGTGGAAAAAGAGATTTAGAAAGGTCACTTACGTGAAAGAGATGAGCCTAGTGCGGTACTTTCCGATGAGAACGGAAGGCTTTTTCCGACGAAGACCGGGAAAGGAGTTTGGTAGCCGAAAGCTTGGAACGGCGGAGATAGCAAACGAAGTTTTCTCTCTCCCTGCTTTGCTTCTGACAAAAACGAAGTGAAGAAGAAGGGGAGAGGTTTTTTGGGATTTAGAAGGTTTTGGGGGGGGGGGAAAGTAATGATTATCTCGCTCGAAACCCCAAAAAAGTGGAACGTGACGTACGAAAAACGTCAGTGCAATCGTCCTTTGGGCTTATCCGGTGACCAACGGGTCATTTCGCATTTAATGCGAGAACAGTCTTGCTCCCCACGTGAGGGGGAGGCGTGCAAGAAGATGCATCTGGAACCATGGAAGCTCTGCGCACTGCTGATGAATGACAGCAGTAGCAGAGCTGGGGAGCAATTGGAGTGGGTAAAATCTAATTACCCTACTATTAGGCATAGCACGTGCCTATGGCGGTCACCACGAGAGGGTGAATAGCTCGGCACCACATAGGGAGTCCGTGGGCCCTGTGCCGAGCTGATCCTGGACCATGAATAAGGTCAGGATAATTAAGTAAGTTAATATATCAGGATGCACTAGCTCGGCATAAGACATAAAGGGATACCCCTGGTATGGCCGAGCTAGGTGGGCTACGTGTATAGCTTAGGTAGCATTCTGGAATACGTAAATCAGCTCGGCGAGATGAGTTGAGTTACGTACGGGTTATTCCGAGCTATGTGGAAGCACGGCACCGCCACGAGTAAGGCAGTGGAACATTCCAGAATGATCTAAATGCGGTTTCTTATGAGATAAGGAGCGATCCCGTAGCATAAGGGATTAGTATGGGAAGTCCTAATGAGATTAGGAGTATGCCCTATATAGGGAAGAATCCTATATGGAAAGAAAAACCTCTACTAGACGAGATCTAGTAGGATATGGGAGCTCGTCCCTAAAAGGAAAGTCCTATTAGGAAATGGATTCCTGAAGCTAATAGGAAACCAAGGCACAGGATGTCTAAATCAAAGCCTTCTTCAACTATAAATACAGAACAATATCCATGAAGAAAGGTACGCTGTGAAGCCTACTTTCATACGCATTGTGATTTTGGCTTTCAAGTACGTGATACTAACTTAGGCATCGGAGGGCATTTGCCAACGAGAGGCAAAGGTGCTCTAACCCTTTTTCTGTCTTGCAGATCTAGGGTTGCTTCAAGGAAGCACGTGATCCAGGGTTACGTGGATTTATCCCCGTACATTGTTGCGGCTGCTGCACTGATGAAGTATCTCAAACCTTTATGTTGCACTTGATGTCCTTTTGATTTATGGAGACTCGTCTTAGTTTCAATATTTAAATCGCTAGCCCGTTTTGGCAAAATATATGTGCTGAATAAAAGTGTGTTATAGACCTAGGGAGAGGGAAAGTTGATTGGAATATTGGGTAGCCTTATGTATGACTTCGAAGTCTTAGCCTTTGTACTCCTTCAGTTTCTTAAGCGGCTTCTTGCAGCTATACTTGATCTCAGCCAAGGCTGCTTCCCTCTCCTGCTATTGTTGTTGTTGTAGTGCCTGAGAATCAAAGAAAATGTTGTTAAGACGTCAAACCCACACCAGCTTGCACATTTCTATGAAGAGGAAGCACATCCTAGTGGCAGCAAGAATAAGGGATTGAAGGTTCCCAAAATGGCCATCGCTTACCCTCCCCACACATCTGTTGTCTATATTAAAGCAGAAATTGCCATTAAAACCGGTGCACACACCTCATATAGCACTTGATGGTGATGTAGTCATGGCATATCACAAAAGTTCCACTTCGTAGATGATCATGCACTATAACTAAAGAAAGGAAAATAATTAGGCAATGAGGGGTAAAGTTATAAGTAATTGGAGAAAAAGTTGCGTTTGCATTTGAAAACTCCCCAACTCTTTCTTTCTTTTGACTACCTTCCAGCTTCTTTCACAAGGCTCCGTTTCTTTTGATGTAATTTTTTACCAAAAACAAATTACACAATTTCCGGCGTTGAAAATCCCAAAAATGTTTTTTTTTTTTTTTGGGAAAATCTTTTACTCCTTCGGCTGTAAAACGACTTATCCTTGATTACCAGGTAAGTTATTTTACAATCTGTGCCCCATCCGTTTTTCGGCTGTAAAATGACTTATCCTTGAATACCCGGTAAGTTATTTTACAATCTTTGCCCCATCCGTTTTTTATTTTATTTTACAATCTTTGTCGCTTCATATACAAGATTATATCAAAGGTCATGGCAAACAGGCTTCAACCGTTTATCCACAATATTATTTCGGAGCAACAATGAGCCTTCATCCCGGGCCGTTAGATACAAGATAACATCCTAGTTGCCCATGAAGTGTTCCACTTCTTGAAGATTAAAAAGACAGGCCCTAGAGCAACGGTGGCTATCCAACTGGACTTGAACAAAGCTTATGATAGAGTGTGTTGGGACTTCTTATTCAAAATGATGGAAAGGATCGGCTTTGATTAGAAATGGATTGACTGGGTTAAACAGTGTGCATGCACAGTGAAATTCTCGGTTATGGTTAATGGAGGTCAAGTGTGCGATGTTTTTCCTGAAAGGGGACTTCGGCAGGGTGATCCACTATCTCCTTATCTCTTCCTTATGGTAGCGGATGGTTTTTCTATGCTCTTAAACAAGGCGGTTGGTAACAGATCTTTGGAAGGGATAAAGATGAGGAAAAAATGCCCGATTGTATCTCATATGCTATTTGCGGATGACTCTTTAATTTTCCTTGAGGCAAACCCAATTTTCCTTGAGGCAAACCCACTTTATTTCTCAAATTTCATGCAAATTGCCAACTGTTTTAGTGAAGCTTTAGGATTGTCCATCAATGTTCAAAAGTCCAGAGTTCGTTTTTCTGCAAATGCGAATGCAAGCCTGAAGGATGAGATAAAAAGGGTCTTGGGAATGGAGGAGATGGATGATTCCACCAAATATCTTGGTCTTCCAGCTTTTTGGGGAAAGTCGAAGAAGGAATTCCTGGGTTACATCAGAGATAGAATTGTGGCTAAGGTCCGTGGATGGGGAAACAAACAGTTAAACCAAGCTGGAAAAGAAATTCTGATTAAATCAGTGTTGCAAACCATTCCGATGTACCCTTTTATGTGCTTTAAAGCTCCCAAGTCTATTTGTGCTCAACTAGATTCTATCATCAGTAACTTTAAGTGGGTAAATGGTGATAGCGGAGGGAAGATCCACCGGGGAGCTTGGTCCAAAATGACTATTCAAAGGGTTTGGGAGGCATGGGTTTCAAAGATTTCGGCTCTTTTAATGATGCTCTTCTTGGACACCAATTTTGGAGATTGATAAACAACTTGGAGTCGTTATGGGCTAGGGTCCTTAAGGGGTTGTACTTTCCTAATTGCTCGTCTTGAGGCGAGGAAAGGTGCCACTCCTTCTTGGATTTGGTACAGCTTGTTAGTAGGCCGTTCTCTCCTAGACAAGGGCCTGATTTGGCTAGTAGGCAATGGAGAATCTATTCGTTTTTGGGAAGATAAATGGATACCAAACTTGCAACTCGATAAAATCTCTTCCCCTCTGCCTCAAGGTTGTGAATGGACTCGGGTCTCTGATTTTATAAGTCAACAATCTGGAGGGTGGGACTTGGAGAAACTGAGAAGTTGCATCTCGGAAGAAGAGGTAAATGCCATTACAAGAATTCCTTTTAGTCTCGGCAAGGGCCCAGACAAGCTCATTTGGCGCCACTCTTCCTCTAGCAAATACACGGTGAAGTCAGGCTACTCCCAAGCTCTGAAAGCCTTCCGTCCTACCTATGAAGGTCATCTTATGTTCCTTCAGATGCGATGTGGTCTCGCCTTTGGGCCATTCCTACGGTTCCTAAGGTATGTATGTTCATGTGGAAAATAGTTAAAAACTGGATTGCTTGCAAACATAATTTATTTAGAAGGAAATGTGGCTTGAATCCTCTATGTCCCATTTGCGAGATGGAAAACGAGTCTATTGAGCATATACTGTTTCGATGTTCCTGGACGCGAGCTGTTTGGGTGGGGAGTGGAAAGGATTTTTGGGTTTTGGATAAGCCTATTAGTGCTACTGATAGGTGGATGGAGGACCTGTTATGTGGAGATTTGGCTAAGCTAACTAGCAGGGAAGTGGTGGCAGAAATCTTCCAAATTTGCTGGGCAATTTGGAAAGCTCGAAACGATTGTGTTTTCAACGGCAATGTTCCAAATCCTGAGGAAACTATCCTTAGAGCTTCTAAGGCGAATGTTGACTACTTGCAAGCTATTACGCACATTCCCAGAAGTATTTCGGTAAAACAGACCAGTTTGGGACGTTGGGTTCCTCCCCCTCCTATGGTTTTTAAATTTAATAGTGATGGGAGTTCTCATCCACTCGCAGCATGGCTGCCTTTGGCATCATAGTCAGAGATAGTAGTGGTAAAGCTCATGCATGGCGGTTCGGAAGAGAGGTTGAATCATCTACAATTTTCGTAAAAGCTTGGCATTACGTATAGCATGCACTATTGCGCTAGAACTGAATTTGGAAGAGGCTATTTTCGAATCTGATTGTCTGGCCTTGATTAACGACTTAAACTCTCGTGATGAGCAGGGACCTTGGGAGATCAGAACTATTATTGATGATATAAAATCCTGGGCTTCATCAAGGTCTTGGAAATTTGTCTGGTGTAGTAGGAAAGCCAATGGGGTAGCCCACTGGCTTGCCTCAAATTGTTTAGAGAGGAGATTGTTATTTCAATCGGGTTGTATTCCGCCGGCTTAGATAGAGTTCTTGAGAGGGATCTCCCTCCTTAGCTGTTTTTGTTTGGCTATTTTTTGGTAATATATGCTCCTTTAAAAAAGAAAAAGAAAGAAAAAAGACGGCTGAGGATAATTAGAGGTGCCCATACACCAGAATGGGTCGGTTTCGGGTGGGTCCTAATAACTAGATTTGTGCAAGTTCAAGTTCAGCTCATTAATAATCGGGCTTCATTTGATATGTGCAAACCCAACTTAACTAGATTTGTGCAAATTCTTAATTTCCAAAGCCTGTCTAACAAACCCATTTAATTTTCTAATACGTCACAAAAATAAAAATTAATCAACCATAAGGATCACAAATTAGAATTCACAACCGTATATACTATAAGTTTTAAGTTCTCGCAAACTATTAAAGTAAATAATTGTTAAAATAAAAGAGAAGAAATGGAAGAGCAAGAAGATAAAGATGAAACCTACCCTTTAATAAGAGAAGATGCACTGCTTCAAGAAAAAAACCTTAAGCAACTAGGACCTCTGTCCCAAATTGTTGGTCATGTGGGATCCTAATACAATTTTTTAACTATTCATATCTTCCAATCTATAACGTACTTTATGTGTAATATGGATCTTATTTGATAGATCTCAATTAATTATATAATACAAAGTTTTTAAAAGTTCTTAAAATATTATAGATGGAAAGATATGTACAGTTAAAAATTGCATTGAAATTCAAACAGGACAAACAGTTTAGGACAGAGCGAGTACATCATATTAAAATAAAAAAATTATTTCAATCAGGCCGAGTAGGTCTGGGCCTTAAGGAATTTTCCCAAATCTAGCCCATTCAATAAAAGGGCTTAAAATCTCAACGCAACCCAACCCAACCCTATGGGCCTAGATCTTTATCCTGAACCCTAAAAAAACGAGCTGGGATGGGCTGGATAGGTGGGATTCCGGGCCGGCGTACATTCCTACGGATAATGGCATGTTAAAAATAGTTGTACATGCTTAATTTTTGCAGGGGCAATCACGGAAATCACTTTTATAAGTGTTCTCTCATTATTGTTAGTATAAATTACATTGTCCACCGGTAGAATCTCAGTTAAAGCCGAGACAAATATCCATCTAGATAGATTTTAAAATGAGTTGATAGCAAGTTATTTTTAACCAGAAACCTCTTATGAGGAAGCAAACCTAGTCCCAAAGCTTTTCTCGAATCAATCAATCATTCATCAGTACATACCCTACAAAAATGTATTTTGCCTACAAAAATCTCCAAACCCTAGATCCTAATTTTCTAGAATTTTTCCTTTTTTAATTTTTTGAATTAAGAGAGAAAGGAAGAATACACACACACACACACACACACACACACACACACACACACACACACACACACACACACAGAGAGAGAGAGACGTTGGATGTGGGGGGAAGGGAGCCTGAGAGGGGAGAGAGTTCGTGGGATAAATTTTTTACTTTATTCATTTTGTCATAGTTTTTCTTTTTAAACTTTTCTATAATTGATACCTAGTCTTTTTTGTTTGTTTGTTATTAGTACTTGAAAAGCAACAAACAATTAGTATAAGAAAATATTTGAATGCATACATGTTTTTCTCAAATGGTTTCAATCCTTAAATAGAATGTTAATTCGTGTCCGTTCAATACAACGGCCGGAAAAAAATACGCCAATGAGACTTTTTTGTTTTATCAAGTAGCGTTGTGCCGTTAGATGAACAAGGTCGGGTAAAACACCAGCCAGTGTAATTTTTTATCAATTAGTGTTGTGCCCGTTCGATACACATGGCTGCCAAAAAAAAAAATACCATTTGTGATTTTTTTTTTCCTGTTCATTGAACCGGTACAACTCTAGTTGTTTCTAAAGGTAGACAGAGTTGTGACCCAAGAACCACCAAAGTTGGAGTCTTGTACGAGGACGTCTATTGGTACCGATGCATAAATTGTACGAAATGTGGCGTCCACTTTTAAGTCCTACACAAACAATTCAAATTGTTTATTAATAGTATTAATATAATTTTCGAGTGGTTATCCTAAAAATTAGTTCAATAAGATATGTGTAAGTAGTTCGAGCTGATTTTTAGCAAAACCAGTCAATTTTTTTTTTAATATTAATGAATGGTTGGATTATTCGTATGGGATCAAAAGTGGGCCTCACATGCCGTCTGTACGATCTCTCCACCATTGGCACCCGTACCCCTAGCGTTACTGTGTTTTTACAATCGAAACCATTTGATTTGTACTATAATTAACTTGTTTGGAGAACTTGAAATGATTCAATTTAATTGAATGTTGATAAATACTTTAGGGCAAAATCTAATTCTTGTCTTGACTAAAAGTACTCACCGAATGAAATGAAATTTTTGCGCGTTATCTCAAGAAACTTATCTATACATAATCAGCAATTTTAATTACACTAACGAAACCTGCAACATATCTCTCTTTTTTAGTTTTTTCAATTGAAAGGGTGGTTAGGCCTGGGACGACCAGTGACTAACGTAGTTAACCTCCCTCTATTCATGAATACACAAATTGTGTCCGTCTCTAGGCTCTAACTACCACCGAACTCGAATTAGTACCCGAAATTCGATTTTGGCTGAAAACCAAAGAGGTCACAGAGGGATGGCAACGGATAGGTTATGAATTGGAAAACCCTATTCCACCCTCGATCACCAGTTGGGAATTTCTTCCCCATCCCCACCCCGTACCATGGGACAGAGTGATAGTTAGGGTTTGGTTGCTTAAGCTTAAGTCGGCTTAAGCTGTCTTTGCTTGGATATTTCTTAAAATATTTGGGAAAAAGTCATAATTTTACACAATTCTGATTATTTCTCGTTGAGACGAATCTATAATCACAAAAAGAAAGATGCAAAACTAACACACTCAAAAAAAAAAAATTTGAATAAAGACAACCATAAAATTCTTAATCCAATGGCACTGGAACGGGTTAGTCTCAGCCTTGTCCCTTCTTTCTTGTATATTTTATCTTCCAAATCAAACAAGGTTTGTTTGTTTATAAAGAAATTTATGCTGGAAAGTGAAAATGAAAAGTGAAGTGAAAGAGAAGAAAGTGAACAGAAAATTTCTGTATGAATTAGAAAGCAAAAATTGTCATTCTAACACATTTAGCTTGGAATTCCCATAAAATCAGTTATTGAACTCCAAAAAAGAAAATCAAATCTGCATTCAAGAAGTATATGAGATAGGTGGTTCAATAGCTCAACGTATCAGAAACTGAACACAATGAGAGTATAACTGAGATGCTTCTTTTTTGGCTAAGCAAATTGAGATGCTTCTTGTTTTGAGAAATATATAGCCAAAGGGCATTTGAATTGCCTAAAATTTGAACTCCTCCATGTTCAAAAGTCTTCCACCAACTGAAAGAATGTGGTTTAACCAAGTACATTGTGGAACAGATGAAAAAACCCCACTTAATAAATTCTGCATTTGCGAAATCGATTCAAACTTCATATCAAAATTTCCAGTACAGAAACACAGCATAATCAAAGTTCACAATCTAAAAAGCTTGCAGCATTTCATCATTTAGCCTGTCCATTTTAGGAAGACAAGTGATCAACTTATGGGAGCTCAAGGAGATGTCCATCCAAAACAACTGGTCTTCGGTTTGGTTGCACGTTTCAAAATCAATTTTGCAGACACATCAGTATTCGATATGAAAATGATGAGTGTTATGTTTACAAACACTCATCTTTTTCATATGTTGACAAACCGTTTTTTGGATTTTTCTTATGTTTACAAACTGTTTTTGGATTTTTTTTATAGCAAAATTGATACTGAAAACTCAACCAAACGAAGATTATACAGGAAATGTCATCATGCACTCTAGCTCAACAAGCTTGACCCTGTTTGATCACCATTCTTCGCAAATCATGCTTTTATGAATTGCCAAAAAAACTCATTGGAAAATTCATCAGGACTTGAGATTCACTTCGCCAATTCCTTAGAGATCAGATACCGGAAAGTGAAGTCATGAGGAATCCACTCAATTCTCTTCAACAATTTTCCCTGATCAACACTCTTCCTTAAGGAATCAGGCAAAAAATGCTCAATCATCTTGATGAAACTGGCTGGACTTGAACCCAAGTGTTTTGCAAAAGAGTCTACCATCTTTGGTAGAAGGATCTTCTGTTCTTTGTTTACTTTGAAGGTGGTCTGAATGTAGTCTTCTTTTGCAGCTTCCAGTTCTTGGAAAACTGTCTTTGGCGTGTACATACGAACCTGGAAAAACCATTATGCATCATAAAATGCAAAAAACTTGCGCAAAAAGGAATATATCTTTAACTCCATTGTGGGCGCTGGATGCAACTTAAATTTTAAAGTTGATCATATAAGCAGAAGAAGCCAAAAGCATGAAACTGGAGCTTATGAATTACAAACCTTTTGCAGCTTATTTGACCTATTTTTGCCCCAAAAGAAGAAGCAGTTGCATCAAACAAGTTAGTCATCAAAGGAAAAAGAAGCTAAAATTTGGCATTATTTTGCTGTTTTTTCTTTCTCAAAGCAAAATTCGATTGTTTTAACTGTCCAGTTATGCAAACTTTTTCTGTGTTGAATGAAACAATGCTTTGCACCAAAACTGCAGTTTTTGAGAGGAATAGAGGAACGGGTAAGGGTGTAAACATACCGCTGGATCAGAATGGCTTCCTGAACAAAGCGCAAAATATATGCGAGGTTCTGGGTGGTCTATCGCGTATGCTTTCCTTGCATCTTTAAACTTGCAATTTGCCTTTGGGAAAAACAATGATTGAAGCCACTACAATAAGAAGTAAGCTTCATTAGCCCCATCTGAAAGGTGATTCTTGACTTCAAAAATTTGGAATAAAGCCAGTATTTGCCAAGAAATGGCGCTTGTTTCATAAGTAAACTGAAGGAGGGAAAAAAAATTCCATCAAACAACTAAGGGAGCTGCTTCCGTATCCCCCACCTTTGTCTCGGGGATATCATGCCCCCCCCCGTATAACATTAACCACTAAATGGCGCAACCGAAGCGTAACAAAAAACCACAGATGGCGTAACCACTTAATGGCGTAACATTAACCACTCAATGGCATAACATTATCCATAAGAAGGTGTAACAAAAAATCACAGATGGCGTAACACGTTATGGCTCACTTTTCTTATGCTGTCTCCCTCATAACATTAACCACTAAATGGCATAACATTAACCACTATATGGTGTAACCAATGTCCCCAGACAAGAGGGGGATATCGAAGCATTTTCCAACAACTAAACAGATGTTACTCTGGTGTGGGTTATTTTTCTTACGTAATGAAACGACAACAGAAGTTTTGATACCCATAAAAAGAATGCAAGGATCAGAATTTACTTGCAGTGGACGAGGCAATCGGCAGCCTAAGATTGAACTTTGTATTATGTCTACGCTTATGATTTGACCTCCCACATTATACGCAGCCTGAATAGTGAAGAAAACCTATGAATTTAGGAAACAAAATTAAATAGCTAGTTTCCTGTTGAAAGAAAATCAAAGAGTACTCACCTTGAGGAATAATGATATCCTTTTGAGATTACTACGTGGGATACCATAAACCAAAATTGCCTGAAACGTCAAACAACGTCTAATTTTCATTTTTCTCAGCCTCATACCACCAATATAGCGAAAGACATAACAGAATCTCATAGATTTGGAGTTGTAGGATTATTACATGCATCACTAGTGCATTGTGCACGTTAATCCAGAAAGCTAGCTTCTCCTCGTGCTTCATCTTTTTAGGATCCACTTCTACCAACCGAGAAACAAGTGATCTGCAATAAGACATACAAATGCATCTCATTGGACTGCATGTTGTGTAACGCTGAAAGTTCAGGTCCCAAAAAATGAAGTACAATGAAGTACGATTGCTTGAAAAGAAATTTGAATCTAAAAGTTTATTTTGATTCAGCATTCAAATTCTTGCCAAACAGTTTGTCAGCTCTAAAAAGTAAGCACTTTGTTGTCAGTACTTTCAGAGCGTTCAGTTTTATCAAACAGATCATTGTGTTCCCATGTTTTGTCAATCTTTTGCTTAATTTGATAGAAAAGATATGCAGACATTTACAACAATCAGACTTACCTAAAGTCTCGCAGCAGATGCTTCACACGTCTCAAACTCTGACTGTCTCTACAAATCCATCGCACCTCAATCATTGTGTTGTAAGATCCACTGAATTCCTTTGAGTACCCTTCAAGGTTGAATGGATTGTCCATCCATGTATGGAAAGATGATTTTTCTCTGGGTGGTGGGCTCCCGATACCTCCTTCAAGTTGTGGAGAGGAGTCACTAGAGCATGAGGAGAGTGAGATTGGAGAGGACAGGAAACCATGATTGACCAACGGGGGATCAGCAAGTTCACTATATATTATTGAGATGCACTTAATCATTTCCTCAGAAATCCAATTTGGATATTCCGGACTACGATTAGGAATAGTGGTACTGAGATGTTCTTCCAGAGTAGTGGCATTTGAAGTAGAATCTGGGGCACGCTGTTGAGAAAATTTTAGGACAATAATAGTCAAACCGTCATTTTTTCAAGCACGGATAGAACTGTTTTTGTATTGAAAGTGAGTAATGAATCAAAATCAAGTGCTTTTTTTCTGCACACCATCAAATGGTTATGAAACCGGTGAAGTATAGCAGGAAAACATTTATCAAAAATTGATCTGACATGTATGAACAACAAAGAAAAGCCCACCAAATCTTTTCCTAAATGCTTCACGATTTCCTTCAATTTCTAACATCTTCATCTGGAAAAACAGTGTTTATGAAACTTCCTTTTGACAAACTGAGATGAGTGTCCTTCGAAAGCTTAGTTTAAAATACAACATTTGTTAGATAATCAAGTTATCAAACTGAAGTGTTGATCTGAAACAGGTCCAAATGAGTAGAAGCATGACAGAAGAACCAATCTTTTGAGGGGGGTTTCATCTGTTCTCCCTAGCGGCAATACATTATAAACATACTACTATTTAGATAGGTGTTTCGGGTGAACTTTACCTCCAGCATTGACAAAGGTAAGGAATGGTAGGAGTTTACTGCCTTGGAAAGAGTTCCCATTGGCGGGTAAGTTGTAAAAGAACAAGCTGAATGCTGAGATAGTGAGGAGTGGCTCCAGTGAATATTAGAGTTTTCAACTATCATTGATCCTGAAAGGTGACCGGATTCCTTCCGTGTAATATGGTGTCCAGGATGGTCTGGAAACCTCGATTTGTTCATTGCTGAATTTGAATAAGAATTTTCATCGAATGTAGACAAAATGGAGGCTCTTTCATCAAATGTCTTGCGATACATGGAAAGGAGACACTTCTCCAAATTGACAACTTCCAACTCTAAAATAGCTATCTCCTTGATAAGATCCTCAGCAGGCTGAGATGAAACCGAAGTATAAAACATGAATTGTTGACTTACATATAAAAGTAGGTAAAACAAGAAAGCACAAATTTAATAAGCCGAAAAATGGACTAAAATTACGTTACGTGAAATTTATCCAGCTTTTATCTGTGAATATCTCTGTTTTTCTCTGGAAAATAAAGCTCATTGCAAAAGAGTGATGATTTTCCGTCAAGTTCTACCACAAAACTTGCAGACTTGATTAATAAATTATTATTGGAAAGGAATATCATAGAAAGGATGCATATCCAACCAAAGACAGGAATACAAATCATATAACAATCGCATATGCATTGCATAAAAATTGGATGATAGTAGTAACTAGTAAAGAAGAAAATGAAGCAAACCTTGGTGATTGACTTTCCATTTTTGGGATCATAGGAAAGAGGCCTATTAGTCAATGCCTTTTCTAGTGCAGACCGAACCACGAATTGGTCCTCTAGTTGCTTCTGCAGATGTAGAATCTGTGAAGAGAGCGAAAGATAAAACAATCCGCGGTTTATTATACTGTAAAATGGATTAAGATACTGAATAAGTAAAACAAGATAAGTTTAATCATGAATACTAAGAGTTCATGAATTTGATTTGACTAATGACAGCTAATGCCAATTACCAAAATGCATTTCGACAGTTCTACCGATACGCAACTATTGTGGGTTATTGGAAAACTTGCACAATCTATGGGAATGACCAGTGTGACCAACAAGATAGTGAAAGGGGTTCCGTATGGAGGCTTGCCTTTGATTAGACCAAGGAAGGGATTAGTCGTGGTGCGCATAAGCTGGCCAGACACCCCTCACCATCGGACCAAAAAAAAGAAGATAGTGAAAGGAATTCTCTCTAAAAAATTGGTACTACCATTTATTCCTTCACATACTCTACGAAAAAACCCAGAAAGCACCACTCAGACCAAACACTGGTATTTTGTACCTCTTGCTCCAAAGAATTTTGAACATCAGTACTGAGGGATTGCCTCTTGTTGGATTTAACACAACTCTCCAATTCTCCCATATCCTGCTATGAAACACCTAAAAGATCAAGAACTCGGAATTTGCCTTTAATTCCTCAGAAAATTGATTAATTAGCAACAAAAAAAAGGTTATACCATAGCAGATAACTAATAAACAAAAAAAAAAAAGTTAATTCTTACTTCAATGACCGAAAGAATCCGCCATGACTGGCATGGTAAACAAGTTTTTACCAGAATTCAGAAAATAATGTTTCTACTTTGACTAGGAAAATTTTGCAAATGAGAAGAAAATTTTGAATAGAGTTCAGAAGAATATCCAAAGCTAGGACTATAAGAGAAACAGGAAAATCTGCTTACCCACTTTGAAGAATGATATGAAGCCTTGAGAATGTTACTCAATTTGTCTTGTTGAACTCTATTCATGGCAGAATCTCTGTCAACATGGATAATTAAAACTAGTTTCAGTTCCAAAATTATTCACCAACGAAAAGTTTCAGGTCAAAATAGCAGTAAATACAATGGAAGTTTAACTGTGTTTATTTGGTTAACTATGCTTACTTCCAGTCACATATTCTTACCCCAAACTGTGGCCTTTCTTAATTCAACAAGACATACACTCAAGCAAAAATTCAATTTTATTTACAAACTTGATCACCTGCCGCATCTCAATCAAAATAAAGGGGAAGAAAGGAAAAAAAGACTACTTAATATTCAAAGCTGGGTGAGGCTTATTAGCTAACAAGTGGTGGACTTGCCAAAAGGTTATTTGTCCGACGGCATCAGGAGTGCACTCAGGTGCCGGGAGAAAGGAGGTCATAAGTTCTACTCCTCTTCCAAGGTACTAATCTAACTATTCTGATAATGCTCTGATGAAAAGAAAAAAAAAAAAAACAAGTGGTGAACTTTGCCAAACTAACTCTGAGAGAGAGAGAGAGAGAGAGAGAGAGAGGGATAGAGAGAGTTTACATAATACTGTAGAATGTTTGTGCTTTATAGTTGCATTTTTCATGAACTCAACAGTCAACACTTTTTGCAACTTCAAGTATGAATATTGCAACTACCCTTCATGCACAACAGCACAAGAACAGTGCAGGTTAAAATTCAGACTCCACTTTTTTCAGAATTCTACTGAGACAGCATTAAATGAAGCATGTATTTTTTCCAACAGAAATTGACAAATGGCCGAACGGGAACAAGAGCAGAATTCAAGAAAGATCCAAGAAAGCATTAAATGGTAGCAGCAGTAAAAACTCTGCTTAGAAAAACAAGACAGAAAACACAGTGAGAGTCTGAGACAGAGAAAGACTACTCACACTCACATGGGGAAAGCTGAATCTCTACTGTTTTTCAATGACCAAATGGATTTAAAAATCAAATAATTCTTGCATAAGACATATTTAGCTGGGCTTAAGAGAGTGGGTATGTTTTTGACTTGTCACTTGTCTTAGAAAGCAATACCACCTTTGTGGCTTTTGCAATGGTGAGAGCTTTTGTTGCATTAAAAGAAGCAAATAAGCTGGGGTTACTTTTCGATGCAAGAAAGTCACAGTGTGAACTTTAGGATGTTTTTTAGGATCAAATTAAAAAATAAAAAAAAACTTTGGTATTTTCTATGGTGTAACAGCGGTGGTTTTGGGGCATCTGTGCCCTAGCCCAAATTGTAAAATAGCTCAATTACAGTTGTTTGATCGAAATAATTAATAAAAAAAAGTAAATTGAATGTACTAATTAAAAACGAGATGATTTTGTGATTTTATGCACTATTACCCTTACCGTACTTACCATTCACAGTTGTTTACATAACATGGAAGTTGGGTAGAAGGTGAAGTTTCAGCAGTTCAAAAAAGAAGAAAAAAAAAAAAAAATTAGAAGGGCACCCATGATCTTTTTAGACTATTGTTTTTATGTTGATTTTGGGAATTTTTTTAACTCATAGCATCTCTTAAACTATAAGACACGTAGTGGATAACCTAAAAATTGCGATGAGAAGATAAATCTAGTTTAATGTTTTAAATTGTGAATAACAGAATATCAGAACCATTATTTGAAAAAATTAATAATTTTTATCTCAAATTTCTTAATAAATTATTAGAAAATTTATTTGAACTTTAAATGTAATTATAATAGTCAGCGCCTCAACGGTAATGCTGGTTGATAGTGATCAGTGAAGATTGATACAATTAACGAAAACAGACGATTAATTTAAGTAGTAGTTGTTTAACCAGTTGATTGAATCATTTGTATTATTTAACATGACATAATTCTCATACAGATAATGAATGGTAATGGTGGTTGCCAGTGATTAGTTAGATCATAGATGTGAATCGATCCGCTATGAGTAACCACTAAACTATTAGTCCACATAATTAAGGATCCGCATCCTCTTCATTCCATATATTATGGAGTTGACATCTCACTTATGTTACAATGGCCGTATATCTTGACTTCCTTAGTTTACATAAAACTATGTCATTTTGACTACTTGATTAAATTTTTGATAATTATATCAGTATAATCTGAGATATTTTAGTAGTACTCAAAAAATAATTATAGTAATTCAAAAACTGTAGTAGCATTTTTACTGGTTCAATGTTTATCTAGGATAAGATTTTATTGGTATGGTCTCAATACTGCAACCTGAGAATGTCAATGGTTCTTATCCTAAAATGATCTTGACTTGTAAACATAATTTTCCATTTTTTGAAGGCTTTTCTAGGTCTTAGTCCCTACAATTATGGGCAATTTTTAATTTGGTCCTCATATTTATAAATTATCAATTTCATCCTTATAGTTCAATATTAATCCAATTTGGTCCTTATATTTTAAATGTTTCAATTTCGTTCTTACGATTTCTAGTTTGTTTCATGCAGTTTTTTTTTTCTCTAATTACAACGCTCGTCTTCAAGTTTGTATAATTATATATTATGCCTTAAAGTTTATAAGTATGTTTACTTTCCTAAGTTAGGTTTTTAAACAATTTAAAGTTTAAAAGCCTAACTTATATAGGATGCCTTCATGGGTCTCCGATCAGAGCTAGTTGTTGGATGTTTCTTGCAGGTTCTGGAGGTGGCGCTGCAGTGGAGGCTTCTGGTGGTGGCGAGAGCGGCATTGGAGGCTACTAGTGGCTATGACGCTGCGTTTGTTTTGGGTTTTTGGATTTGGCTTGGCCTTTTTGGGGCTTGGCAATTAGGTGTTTGGGCTTGGCCCATTGGGTGTTATCGGGCTTTGTCCCATCAAGTGTTTTATTTTATCCAACCCTTGGTAGATTCCGCTCCATTCCCCCCCCAACTTAATGTATATCCTTTGTCAAGTTTTCTTAATAAACTTTCTGCCGATAAAAAAATAATAATTTAAAGTTTTTTTGGGGTTGGAGTGGGTCCTTCTAATCAGTAGATACTAGGTGTTTAATACTTATGCCTCTGGTTTCTTTTTTTCAATGCCTCTAACTCGATCATATCTTACTAATACTTCTTATAGATATCAGATGTATCTAGCTTCTACTAAGATTACTTAAATGTAGTTCAGCATCTACGTGAGTAAGTCGTACTTAAAATAGCTATGATAACTAATGCAAATATATCACAAGAAATTAGTTTTATTAAGTAGAATTTTAAGAAATATCTACTTGTAAACTTAGGGAAATATAAAACCTTATAAACTTAAGAGCCAGAATATATACTTATATATACTTGAAAGGATAGTTTTATAATTAGCAACAAAAAAAAAACCTAATTGAAGCAAAGCAGAAAACTTGAGGATAAAATTGAAACATTTAAAATACAAAAACCAAATTGAGACCTATATAAACTATAAGGATAGAATTGATACATTCAAAAATATAGGACTAGATTAAAACATACCCATAACTATAGGGACTAAATAACTAGATATTCAAATTACAATTACCGTATGCTTGTACTAGTAAAATACTAGGTCATGTTATCCAAATATTGTTGCACACAATTTATTTTATTTAAAGTCTAAAAGTAACTTATAAATTTAATGAAGTAATTAAAATAACGTAGTTTTATCTAATTTAATTAAGTCTAAAAAAATGATCGATTACGTTTACTAAAAAGTCGGTTAGATGTCAACCCCACATCAAATGGAATGGAGAGGATGCAGATCTCATAATCAAATTGTCCAATTCGAGTAGTATATATAGTTCAAACATGCAAGTGCTCGATCAAACCGATTCGATCAATATTTCATAGTAGTTGATTGGGTGTTGAATCGAGTAATGTGACTTAATTATCTTTATTATACTCTTTGATTGTAATAGGGCGGCAAATGAGATGAATTCAATCCATTTGAGATGTCAACGAATTCCAAACACTCAAATTATATTGCAACGTCACTCGTTACAAATTTTTGTGACTTTACTTACTATTCTTGTGACTTGGACCTACTAATCTCAATACAAGTGACCGTTAGCATATTTAAAAATGCAAAAAGGGATGCGTTTGTCATTATATTGCATTTATCTATTCAGTGGTAAAAATTTTCAAGATATTTTTAGGAAAATATACTTGCTACTTGAAGTTGTGTGCATTAAAAATGATACATAAATGCCATTTGCTCGTCAATTTACCTTGCTTAATGAGACCGTTGTTGCATTTGTCACTATATTGCATTTGTTTATTCAGTGGTCAATTTTACCACGCATTGTGATTCCTTTCAACTTTAGGAATGAATTACTTATTACTTAATGTCGTCTCAATATGACGTTCTTCACCGCTGAGTGTTACTTTTTTACCATCTAATATTATCTTACTTTCAAGATAGGGAGATACTTGTTATCAAATTTAGCACTTTTTTTCTATTTGTACTTTTCGATTCCACATTTGCAAATCATAAAAATATATATATATATATATAAAATAATAATTGGAGTGGACCACTGATATACTCGTACCGTTTATATACACAAAGGTATACATCCAGAATACGTAGTCGATATAATTTATACTCTTTCTTTATTTGACGCAAAATGCGATTGGACTGAGTCGTGGATGTACCTAATTGTAAAACTGCACGCCGTTTCTTGTTGTTCTCGACCGATTTATTGCTTTTGTGATTCTGCCGTGCGTGTGCATTAATGGGTCAAATCAGCGACAATATGGTGGGATGCACTTACAAAAAGAGAGAAAAATGAATCACAGGAAGCCCCTCAAAAGGGCTGAAAGATAAAGGGAAAAAAGGATTAAAAAAGTAACTTCATTGCAACGAAATCACTTGTTTTGGTGGGCACTAATCTTTTTAATTTCTCGCCTTTTCCGACGGTTAGGAGTGTTTACGTCAACTTACACGTACATTTAATCTTTTCCCCGGTCCGGTCAAAGGCCCGTCCATGCCATGAACTAGGGAATACAAAGAATTTATTACTTTCCTGCGGCATAATCGTAAGGGTCAAAGTCAAACCCTGATCGATGAATTATGTGGGGAGTAAATCCACCAATCAACCGGACTAAAATTACTTCTCAACACTGACAAAAATTTGGGTGCAGCCAAACATGGTCCAGTGTTATTGTTGTGTTCCAACTCACAACTCCAAACAGCTAAGAAAAGCTCCAAGACTTTTTCCTTGATCCACCCAAAAAATAAAGGAGAAAGAAATATGGCGAGCTTTCCAACACGACATACAAAGATTCAAATCCTTTTAGGTGCTGAGAATTGGAAAAATGACAGCTTAATTTAAGTGGACTCTCTCCTGTGAATCCAATTATGTTTAAAAAAAAAATAATAATTAATTATAGTCCTCAGTGAGTAAATGATCCAATAGTATAGCAAGGAAAGAACCTTAAGATAATTATTATAGCTAAATTCAAAGATGCTTCAAGATTCTAAATAATCGTAAAGACATGTGAGCCTTGTTCGTTTTGGTTTTCAAGAACCGGTTTACTCAATTATTATTCAATTATTACCCCCTATTTTTAAATATTATTTTTATTTTTCTCGCCATCTCTCTCCAATCATTAATACCTATTTTTTAATTATTATCCCTATTTTTCCCTCTAACATTACAAAAACCAAAACTCAAAACCCAAACCAAACACAATCTATAATTCCAAACTGGATTAATAGGAGAAAGAAATAGGTTAGCTGTTTTAAGATTTTAAATTTTACAAAGCTGTTGCGAGTATTTCTCAATGGATTAATGATTGTGGGGATTTCTAGAACCTGAAATCAAATTCTAGAGAAAATTGATTTGGGTTGGATTTCGGAACAGATATAAAAGTATTCTAAAAGCCGATTTTCAGTTTTTTGCGGTAAACAACATCGGCCCTGTTCGTTTCCCAGTTTAGTTTTAGTTTTAGTTTTGATGACATCATCATTTCCCTCATTTCTCTCTCTACTTATCACACCTGATGACATCATCAAAACTAAACTAAACTATCTAACCAAATACAGCCATCAGTTTTTACTCTAGATTATTATAACTCAAAGTTACAGTGAACATGTTTCTTTGCTTCTATTAAAATTCAAAATCCATAAATTGCAGCAGAATCAAAAGCTATAATCTTAAATATATATCAACAATTCAACAAACATAGCAAACATGCTTGTAGTATATGTCAAATCGACTCGCGACTTTTATTGTGCATTATTGATGCTCTCGATCAAAATGAAAGAACAAAGATAATACACACAGATATTGAATTAGGTCTCTGATGCCTTCCAACTTTGATAAGGGAGTGTGAGTCTATTATCACTTGAAAAGGTGAATAATGTTATAGAGACGATCCTCTATATTTTCACTCATCCTCTAAATATAGAGGATCAAAGTGTTTAATACTCTCAAGTAGAGTAGGGTTTGGATGGTTAATTTGGAGTGGTTTGGTATTCTCAAATAGAGATTAACAGTCTAAGTTGGAGATGCTCTAGACGTCCCTTTAGTTTGTTGGTTTTTGGACGTGTAGGAGGCCACAACTTTAGAAAAATTTTGTGAGAGGAGCAAATTTGTGCATATAGAAGGTTAGGCCAATCTTCTTCCTCCGTACCTCGTCGGTTGAGAATTACATTGGTTATAGTATTATTGCTTATTAACAAGAATAAAAACTGCCAACTTAATTAAGCGCCTTACTAGAAAAGGATGAGATTAGTCTCCAGAATCCAGATAATCAATCGATTGGATCGAAAATTGAATTAGAGCATTGATAGGCGCGCAATGTCATAGATATAAGCGCCTAAGTAGGGCGAATTAGCGCATTAGAGGCACGATTTATTCCATTTTCCACTAGATGCGGTGTTGTCTTTTGTTTTTGGTATTTTTGTTTGATTTGTAGGAAACAGGCCAAAAGAGCACGTAAAGCGGACACAAGGCAACCGGGCATGTTGGGAACCGGTGGGACCCAAGTAGGGACGACCAAACAAGCTTGAAATGCATTATGAAGGTCTCGGTATCGATACAGGGGTTTTCCTGTATCGATACCCAAGTGCTCATACGCGAACAGAATGTCTGGGTATCGATACAGGCTTTTAGCTGTATCGATACCGAGCGGCTTATAATCAGCGTTTGACTTTGCCACGTGTTTTGACTTCGGAAAGGGATAAATACCTCGTTTTGAGGCCGAATTAGGGTTCGCAACTTTGTTTTCTTTGCTCTAAATTAGCAGCCGATTATTTCCTCTGGAGATTCTACTTTCCGGAGACTTTTGCATTAAAGTTTGGAAGTTTTGTTCACAGATTCGAGTATTGCTTCGGTAACTTTCTGTTTTATTTACATTAATCTCAGTTCGCGGGAGTTTGTCCGCGATCTGATCTCGAATCTTTGTTTTAATTCATATTCAATTATAAGAGCATGTGTTATTTCAGAATTTTCTTATTTGTTCAAGTTGTTATGAGTGAGTAGTCTCATAGGTATGGTCGCAGGGTGATTAACACGCCGTGGCCAGGGCTGGATTTGTTCTTGCTCCTATTTTCAAAATCAATAATGGAAAAAGCAATTTTAGGTTATTAAAGAGCTTCCGTTGGACGAATCTGAGCTTTGTCGGAGCCCATGTAACGCGGGGAACGGGGGACCAAAACTTGTTCTTCGCTGTACATGGGTAATGGCGACCGCGAGGATTCGCATCTTTCGGGGTATCTTTTTCTCTCTAAAATCAAACGTTTTTAGAACACCGAACGGAGCGGAACTGTCTGGGCCTGGTCACTGGTGTTATGAACCCTACGACCGTACTTGCTTTTAAATAGTTCAAGTAAAACCAAATTCTCTTAATTTAGTTAATTTTTCCCATCAAATCACAAGGGTGGCTACCTAAGAGCCGTTTTAAACCTGCAACCCGAGTTTTTAGTAAGCACTCTCCACCTTCTCTGTGGATTCGATTCCGGTCTTACCGGGTATTGTGCTACACCGGTCTCAGCCCTACGCTTGGGGCAACCCATTAATTTAGGTCTAGGATATCGGTCAAGCAAGCATCCACAGGCATGAATGCCATTTTTTCATTGTCATTCTCATTTTTAGAAAATGAACAGTGCCATTTTATCAAAAAAACTGGCAAAGGTGCTACACTCATACATGTCATTTTGCCATCGCCATTACGATATCTCTCTCAAATGACAATTTTGCCATAAATTTTGCCCTATATGAAAAAACAATTGGCATTTGCTACTTCTTTTACCATTTTTGAGAATGGGGAGGTATTCTCTCAAAAATACCAACCCATAGATGAAAAAAACTAAGCTATATCTGGAGAATCAAATATTGCATCACATTTTTGTTTTTGTTTCCCGAAGTACCTAAAATTGACTTATTTAAGCTTCTGTTTTTCAAGCAAGTCAAAGTGTATCAATTTTCTAAGGAGACTGACAGACATGCTTAAAAACCCATTAAATACCTCGAACTGCGTTGACCTTTCTGTTTAATCGGATACTTACACATTTCCAACCAACTCCAATGCCATTAGATTTAATGCAACAGATTAATATTCATATCACTAATTAACAAAGATTAGACAAAGATGCTTGCTGCAATCGATACGATATTAAGTAATTATATCCAGTTTTTTTTTTTTTTGACAGACAGACAGGGATTTCCGGTCAGCTTACACGCACTTCGACTAATTTCCTCTCCCGGTTTAGTCAAAAGCAGGCCATCCACGCCAATACTAGGTGATTCACAAGAAATTATAAATTTCTTGACGCCTAACAAGAATCGTTCCCTCCTTGGGGGTCCCTGTAGTGCAGAAAATACACTGTATGGTGCAGTGCGCATCTCTAGCCGTACATTGTCGAAATGAACGGCTGAATGGTGCACTACACAGTGCAATGCATTTTGTACACTACACCATCCCCCGAGTCCTCTATCATGTGGGGAGTAAACCCATCGACCAACCGAACTGATGATCCTCAGGAATTGTTATACTCCTATGTTCTATCACAAGAGCTTATTTAACTACTCCTATATAAATATCATTGGAAGGTCAAACAATTACTTAAATTCCATGTTAAGTCGTGGCTTACAAGTATTTAAACATTAAAAAGATGATTTTTCATAGGAATGTGAGATGTGTCGGTATCAAAATGAATGTCACGTGAAGGTACACTTTGACTTCAGTGGCATTAATCTGCAGTAACTTTTTTCTGGCATACATTGGAACAACATTATAGCTATTTCAAATTCATTTTTAAAAATACTTTGCGTATCCTGTTAAATTAACGACGGTCCTACTGGTTCATAAAATAAAAAAATAAAAAAAGACGACGGTCATAAAAAGCCAAGAAAATTTTCATTTTTATTGGCCCAACACATGAATTAATAGTATGCTGCACCAGCCGAATTCCGTATCACCGAAGGCTTTCTGTGGCCTTTGGTTGCCACGGGACTTCAGTGCGACAACCCTCAAGGTTGCCTATTTCAAATGGCGCACGATAAATTCCGATGATATCCGCTCGTTATCAACACCACACTCTTAATTTTCCCGGATTGCCCAAATTTAGATCCTTTGAATGTCGCATGCTCTCATCAGTATCTAGCTACAGTGCTAGACACTTGGTTGGTTTCCGGTTCGATTTTTGGATAAGCAATCTTTACTAGCGAAATTACTTTCTATAGCTTGTCATTATCAACGGGACTCTCGCCTTGTCATTAACTCCTGTTGCATCTACATGTTTTCTTATCACTCAGAATTTTAACAGCGGTGACGGGTACCATATTTGTGGTTTAGTATTTGTGTGAAGTCGTGAATTTTTTGTGATCTTGTTGTTATATATTGTTGCACATGGTTTAGTTTCATTATATAATTTGTTAGCATTCCTGAAACAAAGTTGCATGGCAATCTTTACCCTTAATCAATTTTAAGCTTTTTAATTTAAAAACCATTTTGACAAAATATAGTCAAATCACTATCAACAGATTGAATCTTTTTGCATCGAATAGTACACATTGGTGCAGCAATTTCTCACTGCTTCCGAGCAGTTCGATAGCTTGTCTTACGCAAAAGCACATGTACAAATGGAGAGAGAGAGAGAGAGAGAGAGAGAGAGAGAGAGAATTAGTCAAACCCAGCGAAAAAGAATGGGTGAAAAATGCATGCATCTTTTCTTTTTCTTTTTGGGAATCCCAAAAAGGAGAAAACCATGGTACACATGTTAAGGTGTACCATAGCATAGTACGTTTTTTTTTGTGTATGTGATGCATAATTTGGTATGTCATTCAAGTTTTTTTTGTTAGTTACAAAGGGGGTGTACATTGAAAGTATCTGGTACAAGAAGAGTTTTGAAGAATGACACGCATGTTTTTTTGTGCCTGTGAAGAGTATTTTTAGTCTTACGCTTCGCTATGCATTTCTATGGTATCGGTAACATATATTTTTTTTGTTGAAGTTACGAATAGGGTGTACGCCGCGGAATAGGGTGTACGCCGTGGATGTTGTACACCTCAAAATAGTTACGCATTTTTTTATTGTTGTGGGTTACGATTTTTTATTTTTGATAACCATCCCAAAAATTTTGGAGGTGTGTATCATTGAATTCTCCAAGGGAAAATGTAAGGATCAATTTTTTTTTCTTTTTTTTTTTGATCGGATAAACACATGCATCTTCAATATAGCTCTTCTGGTAATGAAAGGAGACAAAAGATTGAAGTACTTACTGTTCATGAAGTACTTACTCCTTCCCCCTCTCAAAATCACACAGATGAAACTGGTTAAAAAATAAAAATAAAAACCAGAATTTTTCTATTGTACACCAAAATGGTTTTAGTGTATGATATCCCAAAGTATTCCAAATGTTGTGATAAGTATTTGTGTATCAGTTCATTTCTGTTGTACCAAAAAACAAAAAAGTATATATCAGTGCCAAGTATTCCATATTATGAAAACCGGACACCAAAAACGGAGTAGTTTTGCATAAAACAAGGTTGTTTTGCTGTGTTTTACTGTGTTTTGTACTGCCACAACATCTGAAATACATACTTTTGGGATACCATACACCAATACTATTTTGGTGTAATGACTCGGGTTCGAACACCTCTCCATGGACATGAACCTCATGATAGCATCCTCAATGGTATTCACTAGGATCCGATAATCTGGGAAGCACATTCAGCAATAACGTACACACAAATTTTAGAGTGATCCTGCTGCGACGAAAAGAATGTGGTTCAAGATGAATCGCAAATACATAAGGGCCCATTTAGAAATCTCCAAAGTAATGCGGTAAATTAAAAAGAAGAAAAAATGATTGAAATGGTGCTATGCATACATCAGATGAACTTGACCAAATAAATCGGAAAAAGATCGCGGTGCTTAACAGTAAAGGAAGCATGAAAATAAGAAAGGATGATCACATGCAAATGGCTACTTCCCCAAGTAAGAGAAATGCAGGTCCCCAAAAGCTGGAACGAAAACACACTTGATTCGTGGAGCCAAATGCTGCAAGGGTATAAGGTCACTGTCCCTTGTATCTAACTGCATGCATTATGCTCGATGACGTTCTAGCAACTACACTCGACCACGTTCTGAATGATATGGAAGACTGCGTACTGGGAAAATTGTCACTTCTTTATTTGGATGCAAGATCATTGACCCATTTCCATTAAATTCCAGCTTCCGTTATTTTGGTCTAAACATTACTTAAGACTTCATTGACTGCTTAGTTTCCCATTTGATAAAATGGGAAATCCATGAAATCAATTGGTTGATTTTATGAATTTCTCATTTTATCAAATGGTTTGTTGTGGCTTAACCACAGCAGCTGATGGTTCCTTTGGATATTGGTCACAAATTTTGTCTTAAGGCTTTGGACAGTAAACAAGGTTATGGGTATTGGCTATGATGGAGATGAAGAAGTAGTGATAAGCAGGATTGCTGACATGGTAGCCCAAGACAAAGAAAGGGCTCCATGCCAAATCTAACCATCTTGAAAAATTGAGGAATATTCTGAATACTGCCTAATTGGGGTTGTTTGGTTAGTTTGACTGTCTGTTGGTACTTGGTAGGTGTGTCTGGCTTTCTGGGTTTTCTTGTTATGGTTTGGGTGTTTGGGCTTCTTGGGTTTTCTGGATTCAGGGCTTTTTGGGTTTTCTGATTTTTGGTTTGGGTGTTTGCTGGGTGTTTGGGGCTCCTTGGTTTTGTGGTGCTTGTAGCTGAGGTTGGGTGGTTGGTTTAGGTTCTGGTGTCCCCTTGTCTTAATGGTTTTGGGGTTTGAATCTGAGTTCCCTTTGGTGAGTCTTTTTGGATTCGCGGCTTGCTTTCTTTTGGGGGTGGCTTTTCTTTTGGGTTCTTTTGGGTTTGGGTCTGTCTTTGAGCCCCTGCTTAAGCTGCTCTCCCTATCCTGTGTCTAATTTTGTCTGTTTTTTCTGTCTTTTGTGGGTCTGCTTCTTATTAAAGGAAGGAAGAATACGGAGAGCTTTTCCAAGGTGGAGGTTTTTGCTACAACTGCCACAATTCAAAGGATGATATTAGCCTGCTTAATGTAGGCCATTGCTACTATGACTATCCAAATGGGATGGATGTACTGCTAATCTCATAGGAAGCAAGAGCTTGGTTTGATAACAAATTACGGCAGCAATCACAAATCTAAAAGGGGCTGTCATAAGAGGACTGTGCTACATAGTTTGCAACTGGACTTCTGACTTGTATTCAACTATTGCGACTTTTCTATAATTAGTTTGGTCTCAAATGATGCTACCAGTTTACTTTTGGATGCCGCTCGGATGGTTTGGATGATGTTTGGTTGGGCTGTTGATGTTTCTAGCAATGTCACTGCTGCTGCTGTCTCCTACTGTTTGCTGCAGCTGCTATTGCTGATTGCTATTCTCAATCTGTATGCTGCACTCACTCCAGGGAGGATTGGTTTTCTTGCTGCTGCTGCTTCTTAATATCAGTTCTGTTTTGCTGCTGCTGCTGCTCTGCCATGCTGGTTGAGTAATGGGACTCTCAAATCCTGGATGCTATAATTAGGATGATTATGAAAATGACCAAGATCTATATGGAGGACCCTCAAAATCTGCCTCTTTGGAGGTGATTTGCTGCTGGTACATTGGAGGATTGTTACTGCTTAAATGGGGTGCCATCATAGTATAAAGCAGATTTTTGTGGCATCTGGAGATTTCTGTGCTCTAAGGAATACAAGTGGGAGTTGCAACATATTTGGTTCGGTTGACTTCTTGTTAACCAGTTGTTTTCCTTTTGGGTCTGTGCCGGCCAATGATTGTCGCGGGGTGGGGTGTCAACAAAGTTGGGATGTCTCCTCGCGTTGTGATGTCTTTGCCTCGTCCCCTTTTAATCTTTGTAACGTGTTTTCAAAGATTAATAATAAAAAAAATTGCCGCTCAAAAAAAAAAAGAAACAATATTTATCATAAATTCAACTACAAAAATATAGCCACTAAACAAGGACGTAACGATACTCACATTCGACCCTTCAAAAAGTTCTGCAAATCAATAACATATCCTCAATCTAAAAATATAGTATTTGCAGATATATACGAATAGATAAAGCCTGCATGGTTATCTAAAGAATAATATTACTAATTACCAGTAACAGGAAATATTCAAATCTCAAAAGACGGAGGACTAAAGATCCAAGGAGAAAATTAAGTGGAAATTTTAGACTAACCAATTCAGTTTTCCTTGGTGAATGGTTATTTCAGCGACGAGTCATCCCACTTAAGTTAGAGCTGTACACTTATACTCTTCAATCATCGTCAACCTAAATGAGATACAGCTGTAAGTTGAGGTCTATCACGCCACTGCCAACTTAACCCCTTCTAGCACGCTTACGTGATGAGCGATTCCTTTTATCTGAACTCCCAGAGTGAGAAGGTCAATCAGATTCTGCTGCCACTACAATAAACTCCGTGCTTTAGAGGAGACAGCACAAATAAACTAGATGTGAGCAGTTTAAACATATTAATCCATTGATATGTCTGTGTGCCTAAACAAATATCAAAGGGTATCAACTTCGAACCAACTTCTAGATATCAACATTCATCGAAATTCCTCGTGCGATGTACGATGCCAAAATGATGAGGATCTCATTTTTTGTTTATGCGACGCACTATGCATGCGATGCAAAAATGATGAACAATTATTTTCTCTCTTTTTTTTTTTTTTTGGAAATCCTAGCAATGACTAAAAAAACAGAATTAAAATTTAGAAATGAAAAAATGTTTTTAAACCCAAATAACTAAGGACAGAAGTACAAGACTAATTTTCCAAAAATCCCAGTGTATTCTATGTAGCAAGGGCAATGGCATTAAGGATACAAGACACGTACCTTTACTTGTTGTATGTTTTACCTCTTTCGCTTCACTTTCACTTTTTTGTTTTTAAAAATAAAAAAAGAAAATCAAGTTGGGCCTCAATGTCTTGTAAAAATGCAACATGAAGATATTAGAATATGACTAGAAGCTAGTCAAATATTGATACATATAAAACCGACGACTGATGAGACCTACTCTACTCAGACATAAAGATCTATTGGGGATTCCCCTGGCAGAGGACCAGTGGACCAGGGGAACTTGATTAGAACTCAGTAGCCAACCCACCCCGTGAAGAGTCTCCTATATGCGGAACAATTCATCCTTAACCTCCCTCGTGGCCAATGAGGTATATCCATAAGAGTCCCAATATTAGTAGAACTACCACTCCTAAAGGAAGTGGGATGCCTAAAGCTATCGGCCAAAATGGGTGCCAGCCTTACCAATATTCCCAAATTTAAGAGACCTAATCTCAAAGGGATTCTACCTCCTAAAGCCTAAATAAGCACATCTCCATTCACCAAATTTTTTTATTTTTTATTTTTTCTCAGATCTCCATTCACCAATTAAGGTACCTCCTAAAGCCTAAATAAGGTCAAGCAATAGAGGGAAACCAAAACTGCTTTATCAGTTGGCTGGCTCCGTCTGTGGGAAACTCTTCCCTAAACCCCATTTTTGAGATTCTGAACTGTGTACCTTGTCCTAAGAAAGGTGAAAACAATAAGAAAGAAGGTGGGAAATTGGCTCAAATGGGAAGGACCTTATAAAGTCTTGCACCATACTAAACATGTCATATCCAATTTTTTCCAATTGATCAATAAACGAAAAAGCCCATAAATTGGCCATAAATCAAAATGAAGGCATTATGAAGACGATCGATGTCCCAAGAAACTATAAACATCACCTCAACTGCATACATGGAAAGTTTATGGGTTTGTTTGGAACTTGTAGAAAGGAAGGGAAGAGAAAGGGAAATTAAAATACAACAAATCTATTACATTGTTTGGTTTGAGATGCAAGAGAAGATAAAATTGCAAAATAAAGCATTGAGCACAAAAAAATTTACTCACTTACCTTCTCAATTATTCTCCTCTTTCGTTCATTTTCAAAAAGTTCCAAATAGAGTGTAAAGGCACGACCCTCATAGATGAGGAAAATTTGGTTGAGGTGGTTTACTCAAGGAAACCAAAAAATAGTTCTTTAGTGAATAAAAGATGTATCGACATTGAAAACAACATAGTAGTCCCCGAGATAATGACAACGAATTGTCAGTAAGACTCTGATTCTCCGAGGCATAAAACTTCCTGATAGTGCATTGAATAGACTTTCCAAATTTCTAGAATTCTCGTCATCAATAATGTATTGCAATTGTACCCCAGGAGCAGAAAATAATTCAAAAGATATGCATACTTGCTAAAAAGGACTTAAAGAATGTACCATTTGCGAGTTAATTTGACGATTGATGTTTCTGTTTGTTAGTGACGTTATGGTTCCAGCAGACAGAAAGTTCGGTAGCCTTCTCTATCCCTTTCGAATGGTATGGAGCTATGTTGTGAATACCAAATTGGAGCGAACCCAATAAATCATTCTCAATGCATTCATACCTGCAAAAGTTTGAAACCTCAAGAATATCAAGAATCTTAAAAACCATTTGGGGCTTTGCAACAGCGATACTCACATTTTCCTGCAAAGGTTATCAGTGATCACTGAGAGATTAATGACTTGCATCCTTGTCTCCAGAACCTTATCCTCAGCAAACTGATCAAATGGTTCATACATAAAATGGGACAGCTTCTCAACATTTGCCTCAAGTTGCTGCTGCTGGTCCTCAAATAAATGTTGCTTTATTTCCCTCTCTTTCTTTGTAATCTCATCCTTGAATAAGTCATCACCAAACATAATAAATGCGAACGGATATGAATAAGAAATCACCCTTCTTGATCTCAAGAGCCTGTCAAGACCATTTCTGACCCAACTGACATCTCTAATTGGCGAATCCTTCTTTTCCAAGTTTACGACCTTCTCTTCCAGGGTCCCCTCTAGCTTAGATTCGTGTTTAAAGGAATCTATGTGAGCTTTGTAGCGACTATGATAATGCATGTAACGATAGAGGTAACACTTTGCAAGCTTGGTCTTCTTTTCACGATCCTTTTCATAGCGACCGCAACTGTGACCATCGGGGCCAATGGCCACACCACAAACCCAACTACATAAAATGAAGACAAAAATCATAACAAGGATGACCACAAAGTCACAGACTGAAATTAGAATGGCTGACAGACCATTTAGACCAAGAAAGAGTTTGCAACAGACAGACAAATTTTATCTCCCATAAATTATCATATGATATCCAATACATCACATACAATACAGCTTAAGAAAATCTTTTCAATTCCATCCCATATTCTGCTTGAGTACCAAAAAAAAAAAGCTCCCCGATATGCATGTAAAAGATTTCTATGTCCTTAACTATAAGCAATACTGTTGGGAATCTAAATCGACGGGCGTTTGAGTTCCAATATGGGGTTTCAGAGATATGTATCTGCTATTCATGAATTCAGTCCAAGAACTTGTGAGCCATCTTCCACGGATTCGGGTACGAGTTTGGGATCCAGTTGAATGTTGGTGTAGGTCCTGTAGGAGTTCTATGAATAGTTCATGGTAAATTAGAATAACAAAATATGCTTGCTAGGTAAACATCCAAATATGCATTTCGGGCACAGGCTCTTATGCCCTTACCCAAGTGCAAAGACTGTTTCTTTCTGATCACAACAGAAAGGTAATTCATCTCATCTGGTATTTTTGTCCATATCCTGATCACGTCCAGAATGTCACATCAGGAGTACGCATAACATTTACCAGGAGCACGTAAGAGGCAACCACGAGATCCGCAGACACAAAAAAAAAAGGAGAAGTCTATTATACACACTTTGACCAATATTTTCGTTAATCACCAACATAATCCATACCTAACAGAGAATATTTTTGTGGCTAAACAAAATACGTGATTCATAACACATCTGTGCATACCCTATATACCAATCGTAACAAGCCAGAACAGTACGTAACTAATAGTCTAATAAAATTAAAAGAAGTAACAAATCAACCCATAAAAATGTGTAACACATTCTTACATGAACCTTAAAGTTAACTTCACTCTTATGCCATACGTAACTACACCAAAACAATAATACCAGTAGTATAGCACAGGGCAGTTCCACCTCTCAAGACAAGAAGACAACAACTACCTAAACATTCCTGTAATACACACAACGTAACATTCCTTTAGTACACACTATGTGTACGATATCCTTCTCCATAAACAAACACTTGCTGTGTATACAGATAACCTAATGGGACAAAGCAGAAATTCATCGCAATAGAGAAATAACTTGTGGGATTTCCCACAGGTCCTAAGCAGATAATTTACAAAGATAGCACCCACTTGCCCAATAAAACAAACGTGAGTAGAAACAAGTCTCACCAAAATATTGGCCCACAGATGCACCTCACAAGGTTGCAGCCGCCATTCTTCTCCACAGCTTTGTGACACTTCGGACAAGGCTTTGTATGAACTGTAATCCAGTTAGCATTTGCTGTTTCATCACGACATTTCTTGGTCCATAGCTCCCACATCGAACATGAACAGGGTGAGTGTGCTTCAGCTAAACAGCTGAAACAGAACTGTAAACCACACGAACATTCAACCTCACAAAATTCATCCTCTTCAACACGTATTGCATTCCCACAATGAGGAGTACTCGGGCACCACTTAACCATTTTATTATCCTCAATATAGGACTCAAGAAGAATACGATCAAACTTTTCAGCTAAATCAGGGTCCATTTTGCTGACAAGTTTTCTAACAATAGCTTCATCACAAATAGCATTGCATTTATGGGCCATGCACCGCATACGCTTACTCTGACCCTCATTTATCTTCACAACAAAATGGCCAGTCCAACCTACAAGCAAGAAAAATACCATATAAGTGGAAACCCCAGATGCATATGTCCAGAATGATAACGAAGCATGTTTCCAAGATTCCATATCCTGAAACAACAGGAAACTAGATAACCAAACATAATGTTAACCCATCGACAATAAAAACAATCGGGTACGTACAAGACTCTCAGTGGTGTAGACATATGAAGTAACTCCGTCAAACCCAAAAAAAAAAAAAGGTACATAGGAGAGCCGGAGGAGTACAGGCATGATAACTAACTCCTTACCGCATCATAATGACGAACTCCATTGAAAGATGGTTTATATTTACAATTCCTTTGGCTGTTAACCAAAAATGACATATTATGATGTAGTCCAAGGTTTTTGAAACTTCGTAAAATATCAGTAACATGCAAGAGATGAAGGCAACAAGCAGGCCAAAGAAAAAAACTTAACAGTCGTTGCAGAAGCTGTGGCCACAGTCCATTTTTGTGACCACAGTACAGGGTACATCCTCCATACAGATGTTGCACACTATGGTAGGAGGAGGCTGTGAATCAAGATCATGATTTCCAACCACAGTCAGACCTGCTTCAGCAAACAAGCAAGCTTCCCCCTTCTCCACAAGCACTGCAAACAACCTCTCCATATTCCAGCGGTAAAAGATAAGTAGAGTCCGTGCATGGTGTTCCCTTAAAGATAGCAGGTCCATCACTCTACGCAAATCTTCCCACTATAGGTATGCCAAATAACTGTAAGTCTAAGAAACCCATAAATACACATTTCAGAGTAGCAAAATAAAAATCAGGTGAGAGTTTATATCCCTTTACCTGTGCAGCCAAAAGAGACTCTTTGGTTATTACCTGCAAAATGCCCCTTAATGATTTAGAAATATCCGGATAAGAAAAATAGCAATGTCATTCTCTAGCTATCAAAGACATGAAAAGTGAATATTTTTCCCTTTTCATCATTTTCTACCATTCTATTGCTAATCAAACTGCACCTTAGGTCATATCTAAAAACTTATTTCACTCTTGGCAAAAAGTACGAGGAGGGGTCAAAATCTGTTTGTCTAAAACCCAAACCCTTCTCTTACAACCTTGACCAAAACTTACAGCTTCCCAATCACTCAACCCCTAAACCGACAAAAAAAAAAAAAGAGCAGCAAGCTGACAACCGCAAACTAATCCAACCTGACAGAGAACTAGGTTCTACCACGAAACATCTCCAACTTATCAGAGAAACATAAGGCTTGCAAAACAAACAGCTTTTACAACTTTTCATCATTCTCTAGCTTATCAAACACATGAAAAGGTAATAGTTTTCCCCTTTCCTTAATTTTTTATCATTGACTTGCTAATCAAGCTGAACCTTAGGTCATCTAAAGTACTTTATTTCTCTCTTGATTAAAAGGGGGGGAAAAGGGATCAAAATGTGTTTCTACGCTTTCCTAAACCAAAACCAATCTTTCACCTCCGTAACCAAAAAACTACCACAATGCCAATCCCTAAATCCTTAAATCTATCAAAACAAATCTTCTAACAGCACCAAGAAACAATACTAACTAATCCAACAAAAATCATATTTCCACCATAAAACAGCTTCAACTCATCAGGGTTAAAATAAAATAGTTAGTTATAGAACAACCTTATTTACCCCAAAAAAAAAAAAAAAACAACAGCTTTTTCAACCATCAGACTCTGATCAGAGTCAAGATTATGAATTCAAAATGGACAAAGAAGCTCTAACTGGGCAGCAGATTCATGTGCTAATGGAGGCCCCTTGTCCAGAGACACTAGCTCAGCTGCTCCAAGTTATCCAAGAAATGTACTTCATTTTATTGGCAAAAACCAAAGGGGCCATAACCTGTTCAATTTTCCCCCGGTTAGTGGTTGGGGGAAAGAGAAAGGGTTGTAAATTCACTTGCTCGATCACTAGACTACCTGCCCGGCCCAGGTAAAACCCCGTTTGAAAGGTCTTTGTTTTTTTTTCCCCCACAAATTAACACTAAACAACTCACCAAATCCATTAAAGTAATAGAAAAAAAATCCCTGAAAATAATTTTTGGACAGTGTGTTTGTCATATTGCGGTTTGCCCCTTTGATCCTGTAATTGTTGTTTTAAATTTAGTAAATTAACAAACAAACTTATCAGACAGATAAAAATAGTATGTGGGTTTTGGAGAGAGAATGAATTGAACAACGTGATTGCAAAACCAACAGTTTTTCCAACCATTAGAGTTGATGATCCAAACAAAAACCGGCATGCATGTGTAAAAACTTAGAAAATTTACTAATTAAGGTTAAGAATTTGCGAGTAGCAGTAATACGAGGTAGGAGGTATGTACACACTCTCTCTCTCTCTCAAATGCTTTTCTTTTTCTATTGTATTGTACTGATTTCATTTTGTATAGAATAAAATTATTTTTTCCGATCAAAAGAATTTGGAAAATTTTTAGGTTTGCGCAACTTTGCATGAACCGAATACTACCTTACAGGAAAAACCTTTGGAAGGTCCCAAGGGGAGATCATCAGACTCACAGTCATCGAGTCCGTCGATGCAGTCTCGATCGGAGAGGTAATTATCCTCCTCATTACCTGTACTATCCATCGGGAAATACCAAGAGTAGGTATCTGTGGAGTGGAGTCTCTCGCGCGCTCTCTCTTCCCGTATTTTGGCTCAATCAATGCTAAGCAGGAGCAGGAGTTGTTTCGGCTAAACTTGATTGTCATTGGTGAGGCCTGATTTGGCTACATTGAAAAAAACTGGTTTTTTAGTTTTTTTTGTTGTCCTTATTTAATTTTTTTTTTGCATTTGTTAGTTTTCGGTCGAGTTTTTGTGGTTTTTTGACTTGTCTCGACGAGAGGAATCTGAAAAAAAAAGTATAAAATTGTTAGCCAAACTTAAAGTTTTGTGAATAAAGACGAAAAATAATCCAAAAAACTGGTTTATTTTCGGCGTTATTCAAAAAACTATTACTTTTGACCATAATTTTATACTCTTTGGATTCGTTTTCAAGAGATAAATTCAGAAACCACAAAATCTTGACACAAAACTAACAAATGCAAAAAAAAATTGAATAAGGACAAAACGAAAAAAATCAATTAACCAGTTTTTTCAATTTAGCCAAATCAAGAAAGTGTTTGTTTTTGTGTAGGCGTCTTTTTTTACTTGGACGGGGTCCATAATCCATATGCCCTTTTCTCGGGGAACTACATTTTTATATTCCCCTCAAATGTATAATTTACACTCCGCACACTTTTTTCTAAATTCACACCTCCATCAAAAAAAAAAATTAATAGAATCCGAAAATTCATAGAAAAGCCTAACGGCACTTACAACGACTCCGTCCAAAATACACCGATAAAGATCTAGTAAAAACAACCCAGCAAAACAGGACACGAGACAAAGATCTAGTAACATAGGTTGTTCACTGGATGGGCAGCTCACTTGTTCCAGTGAACATAATGCAAGAATTGCATAATTCGCTCACAACCTATGTTAGTTGGACACGGGTGTGGGTGTCGGGTGCAGGTATATATCTAGGTGTCGGATTTAACTATTTCTCATTTCAAGGACACAGAGACATGGCAAAATATTCAAATTCGTTTCTATTTTTTCTCTTACGTAAAATGGTGCTTTAAGGTTCTATAGCACATTTCATAGATAATACAGCAAGTTTATGCATACTTCCATGATAAACTCGAATTACAATTAGGTTTTCTATGAAAGTGTCTTACTAAACTTACCGGACACATATCCCACACCCTTATCTGAGTGCATATTGGCCAAGCCAGTCATGGATACCCACAGCTAGAAATGGAAAGTACAACAGGAGAAACTGAAAGTGCACGAAACCAACACTAGCAGACTGGGAAAAAATTCTGGAATCTTCATAAACCAGAAAACAACATAGAAAACAAGCACGTAACATTGACTAAAAGAAGCAACGAACCATGTCAATTAGAACAAAGGGCCAAAGGCTCGAGTCCCTTCACCTTTAGCCATTGAACAAAAACCAATTTCAGTGCAAACAAAATGTAAAGAAAACGAATTTAACACTCATCTTTCAATAGCACTCCTTTTTTCTGTCCTTAGCAGTGTCAATTTACTCAGTAATGTATCAAGAATTGACTATTAACAAGTGCAATTTTTGGAAATGCACATACAATAAACAGCAAAAGAGAGAAAAAAAGAAAAGAAAAAAAGAAAAGAAAAAAAGAAGTGGTGGTGTAACTAAAAAAAGGGAGTGTTAGAATCATTTTTCGAAATAAAATTCCGAAATCGACTTTGAATGTCAGCCCACGTGGAGAGACGGCTTTACAGCTATTCTCTTTTTACATCTTGATGTCTCTGAACAAATTACCGAGAAAATTGCAACATCATCCGGTAGTTTCTTGTGACTCGACAGACTAGCATCTCATATACCAAATGGGAGCTCTCTCCTTAGCTATCAGAGCCATTAAGTTAGCTAGCCACTGGAGCTATTAGATTGCCTTGAAGAAGATGATTCAACTATCTCTGGAACCTGGTCTAGCAAATGGTTCATGTCATCTGGAAAATCAACCTTGGCTCGGTTCGTCTTTCCACCCACAACAACTGTTGTTCCGTCTTGTAAGGCCCATATCTTTCAGTTAATCCGAGGAGGGGAGAGACACAAAGGGGTTAACATATGACAAGCATAGATCAGACACATCAGTTGAGCACTACCATGTTTAGCAAAAATCAACAATCGATGACTCAAATGCCAAATTGTCCAACATGACAACCAAGGAGCTGGGGAAAAAAAAAAAAAGCAGAGAAAAAAACATTTGCTAACACTTTCTTTTTTTATGACCGGATGTCTGGGCCTTCCGGGCTCTAGAGGTAACAACCGGGCATAACCCCAGTTGCCCGAAGAGTTTGCTAATACCCCCATTTGCTGACACTAATTATCACTGTAATAAAAATTTCTCTACTAAACATCTTTCCATGAGTAAAGAATCAAGATTTTGTTTCTAGTCAAAAAATGTCATTGTCTTCTGTCATTAAATTTAGGAGAACAAGTTATTTCCGCCGGCGGTGGAAACAAATGTTTCCTCCAAATCAATCACAGCAGTCCGTGTGATTGTGTACTACACAATCACATTGACTACACAATCACACGGACTGCTGTGATTGATATGGAGGAAACATTTGTATCCGCCGGCAGTGGAAACAATGTTTTCTCTAAATTTAGAGTGGATAAATTGTTCACATTTCAAGTATTAGTATGTAGTTTTTAAGTTTCCAAACAGATACCAAAACCAAACAGCATCTCAGAAACAGAATCATTACCTGTGAGTGAGACAGAAAACTGATGCAAGTTGTGAGCATGAGAAAACCAAAGCCAGCATAAACAACTGGCACCCCTGGGTCAGTCTGATTTCAACAAAAGAGAATTAGTTTCACCATTGTGAGAAAACATACAAACATTTACACGAATGCAATTCAAAAACATTGGATGATATCTTTTCAAATACAATTACTGCATCCATTACCTTCAAGTCAAGGCCTGTACTACCAATCGCATCCACAATGACAATTTTATTGCCATCAATGTCAATAGGAAGTTTAGAGTTAGGCCGACGAATTCCAGCAAATTTCCCTTCAAGATCATAGAGAACGATTGATTGCAGATCACGAGCAAGCATTGATCTAAATTTCAGAAGAAAGGAGACATCTATGAAGAAAGCTAGGAAAAAATACAAACGCAGAACTTCAGGGAAAAGAAATTCCAACAAACACCCCGCCTCCCAAAAGGCTATTTACGATCTCCCCAAGTGGGTACTAAACTTCGTAGTTCTACCTACAGAAATTGTATCGAAAACTGAAGACAAAGTGATCAATAACCACAATCCACATGGGAAATTAAGTTGAAGAGAAAATACGGTACTAAAATGTACATACATTCCCTTGACATTTGGAGAATCAGGACTTCCAACTGGTAAGAAGGTTCCATAAAGCTTCTTATCCCCATTGATTTTTAGCGGTGCCATAGCCAAATTAAAAGGCCCTTCATCATCCCTCAGTATTTGTAGGGCTGAGAGACTCCAATCTGTCTGGTATATGGTGAACCCACCATACCTTAATGGGTCATTTACACTAATTGTTTTCCTCATTACCTCTTTCCCCTCAAGGTCTAGCAGTGAGAGATCAGAGTAGAACTGTCGAACCTATAACACAATTGAACAGAACCAAAAAGAAAACTTTTAGCAGGAGATCTAATCAATACGAAGGATCAAAGATGAATATTATATGACCTTAAAAGGCTAAAAAAAGTGCCCTCTCATTCTAATGCGCCATTTGTTTCAGCGGAGGGAGGAAATATTTCATATCGAAAATGATTTCCACTAAGACATTTTCTGTGTTTGGTTGCAATTGTCAAATTTATGGTGCTAGCAACTATGGTAGTGATGGTGGTGAGTGGCGGGGACAGTTGGTGGTGGTTGGGGCGAGGGCAGGGTAGTGGTAGTGGTAGTGGTAGTGGTAGTGGTAGTGGTAGTTGTAGTGTGGTAGTATTGCTGATCCAGAAAACATTTTCCACTGAAACCAACTCATTTTTTATGGCCAAAGAAAATATTTCCCCATTAAATAGATGAGTTCTCCAGACCGACTGTTTCACACTGAATGAAACAATTAAAAGAATTATTTGATCCAATGGCCCATGGGCACACACACGCCCGCGTGCGCAAACACAGACACACATTCAGAGAGAGAGAGAGAGAGAGACCTCCCCACTATCATAGTAGTCCATGAAGAATCTGTTGACATGAACTTCTGTATTAAAAGCTTCGGTAGGAAAAGAGAGAAACCCACTTGGTCCCAACACATCTCCGACAATGAAGTTTAGGCCCTGAGGAACAGTAACTGAACCTTTGAAGCTCCCAGCAGCACTCAGAGTTCCACCTACCATTATCAGCAGCATGGCTAAATGCACGCCAATTGGAGCAAACCGACCAGCCAGCCCCTTGAAGGCATATAAAGAAGGCCCTTTCAAGAAAACCTATGAAAAGTGGCTTGTCAAGTAAAAATGCTTAACCGGGCAACACGTTGAAAGCTTGTAAACTAACAGCAAGGATCAAAATTTCGTTTCCGGGCGTTATGTTGGTAAGCATAGACAGAAACATTTCAAAAGAGAGAAGACAAATTTAAAATACAAAAACTGTTTACACACGTTTCGTAAATCTTATCTTAGTGCATAAAAAAGACTGATAATTACTACTCAAACGTATTTAGATTCTATAGATTGATTCACTGATTCGTAGGGTGGAACAAGAAATATACTTTATCATGAAAATATGAAATGAAATGGAAATTGTCGAGTACTGTCAAATAAGTTCCTAAGCCGAGTTGATACAACTTTTGTTTCACTATTTGTCTCTAAGTTTTGTTGTGTTCTTTATGTGTTTCGTGTTGATCTATTAAGAAACAGAAATGTTTTGGTCTGTTCCAAGGAATAAGAAAACGCCTATTTCGTTCCTTGATTTGAAGTCCAGGCTTATCTGCATAAGTATCAGAACAAACCCAATATGATACTGAAAGGATCAAAGGATCCAAATTAGTCTCTTGTTTGCTACTTAACATGGAATTACATTACTCCTCTCACAGTCTGAAGTACAACATAAATCAGCTCATGTCAATTACTTCCTCTGCTACTTGCAGTCCTAAATAGGTGCTAGTGCCGCCTGTAGTAAAAACCACTTCACACTAAACATCATCACAAATATATTGAGTACTTAAACTGTTTACTATCATCACCAATTACTCTCCGAAGAGAGAGAGAGAGAAAAACGGACACATTTAAGGAAAAAAGGTTAAATGTCATACCTCATAGCCATGTCCCATCAAAATGACACCTAAATCCCGAACCGATGCTCTGGGCAGAGTTTCTGCAAATTCCTGCTTGCTGATGGACTCTGCTGACTGTGAGAAAGACCATCTGCAGACAAGTATAAAAATTAGTTTTGTGTTAGGTAAAAGCTCTTCCAAACATTTGCAGCTAAAAAGGGCAATATATTTTCAGATAAACCAACCAGACCTTCTTGCTACCTTAACCAGGGGGATCTGTGTTGTATATGTGCAGGCCATGAGGGATGCTGCCAAGAGACCCAACAGTGAGAGAAACAGCGGACAAGAGAACATATGGTCGAACCCAAGGGCAAAAATCCATCTCCAGGTGAAAAACCCGAGGGCAGGATTGTCTTCAGAGTATTTCTGGAAGTAGAAACCTGGAGCCTCGCCTTGCTCGATAATGGTGCCTGAAGGGTCATCAAATTAACCATAATACATCTGAGACTTTAGCGGTATCCCAAGAATGCAATGCCACTAAAGAATATTAATGACAAGAAGGACCTCATGGAAGCCTAAATTGAAAAGCAAGATCTCTAAATCCATTTAAGGTCCATGTTTCTACCAAAAACTTAAGGTCCATGCAAGAGCACATGGTTTCAGGAATGACTGCATAGAGTACTAACTATGGAATAACGAAAAAAAACCCCTAAGGAAATTATGTTTCTTTTTTAAATTCGCTCCACTATGAAGGGGATACAAAAAGGACAACAAACACTAGGAACCCTGCAAATAGAAGTAGATTTCTTATGATGCCAAACTCATCTTATTCGTGATAGTGATGATTCTTCTCCTTTCAGAATACCTGCAATTCAATTACTAAAAGACGCACATCGCTCAAGCAATTTTGCTTATTGAATATGACTTCACAGTCGTGTGTAGCTGAAAAGTTGTTCTGCTGATTCCAACAATTCATTTAGCCAAACTCTTCCACATAAACAACCCAAACAAATACGTATAACACAGTGGTTACGGGTCAAGTGCCAGAACTTATGCCCATGGGCAAAGAAAACAATATAAAATAAATTGATTTTTGAGAAGCTCCACTTTTCTATTTTTCTGGCTTTTGCTTTTCAATAACAACTTTTACCACAAGTTCAAATCCAAACAAAAACAGATTTGTGGGTCACTGTTGTGCAGCAGTGGCTGCTGGGTCCCCATGCTTTAATCGAAGGCGTTCATTTTATTGGGCTTTTTGAAATAAGCAAGTGATTCGGAATTCATATCAATCTATCATGTTTATCTTACAGTTTATTCCCAAAATCCTTTAAGCAGTCGATTTTTTTAAGACAAGTGCGCTCTGCACTATGCAGCTTCTGATGTTGGATCAAATGTTGATTCACACGACGAGCACAACAAAATCAACAATTCTAATAAAATTTTGGGACCTGATATGGGCCCATATGGCCATACAGCAGCTACCCCGAGTTTGGAAAATGACAATTAAATTATTAGGGCTGCAAACGAACCGAGCCAAGCTTTAAAGTGTTCGAGCTCCACTTGCTCAAAACTAATCTAGCTCGCGCTTGGCTCAAGCTCAAGTCAAGCCCAAATAATCGAGCTCGAGCTTGGCTTGTTTCTTATCGACGTGTTTGAGCTCGGTTAGTTCACTAAATGAGCCGAGTTACAAGTAAATCTGGCTCGGCTCATAGACAGACTAACGAGCTTAAAACTCAGAGCTCGAGCTCCACCCATCTACTAATTAGCCGGACCCATAACGAGCCAACAGCCGTTTCGTTTCGTTTCATTTATCCGGACCGTTGGTCGCCAATTGGACGGAGGAGCTCACCACACGCGTGCAGTGAGTTCCCATCAAACATATAGTTACTTCATTATACTACGGAAAATTATAGAGAGAGAGAGAGAGAGAGAGAGAGAGAGAGAGAGAGAGAGAGAGAGAGAGAGATGCAAACACATACCCACGGCCATTAAAGCGGCAACCGAGGCCATTTCCCCAATCGCCAATGGCAAATTAGACAGAACCGACAAAACCTTCCTCCACAACTTCTTCACTAACTTCAATTTCCCAGCGCCGGAATCCCCGCCCCTACTCGCCGGCACGCCACCGTCTCCGTCCTCCGACAGCGGCGGTGCACCCTCGGCGACTGAAATTTTCTTTGAAAGGCTCCCTTTCTCACTCTCCACGCTTTGTTTTGTGGCCTTGAGCTGACAAGTGATTGTGAGCGAGTGATTCCTGTTGTAGTGACAGAGATACTGAAATTGGGAAGTGGAGAGGGAGAGAGAGGATTTTGGGAGATGGGTATTGTGGTGGTGGTGGTGGTGAAAGGGTTTTAGAATTGGAGTTGATAGGGTCAGAGACAGTCGAGTCTCCATTGGAGGAGATTTTTCTGGCCTCTCCCTCTCTCTCAAATGTTAACGACAGTGGTCGTTACTCTTTATCCAGGAAGAAGATATTTTCTAATTTCATTTGTTAATAAAATAATATCTTAGGTCCAACGTGCTACCTTGCTGCTAATCAAACATATTAGATGTCACACATCATATCTCGGAATCGAGGCTCATCCCTCTTCTCTATGTAATACATTAGAAATAATGAATGACAAAAAACAACATATTGGCGTGGGCCCCATTCAGTATCGTATAATGTGTGCCACATAGATAGATCGCATGTACCGCATGACGCGTTTTGATTGGCTGCAGGATCACGTCTGCGCTATACGTGGTATCCGCTCGGGACATGAAAATTTTCGGTGAATGTCGATGAGCAATAGGAATATTTCCATCAGCAACTGTAAAATGGGTGCATTGTTATTTGTGGCGAGCATAATTTTGGAGTCGCCATGTGCAGGGATGGCAACGGGATAGAGCAAAATAAATATTAATATCCCTGTTTCCGAATGTCATACCTATCTCCTATTCCCTTTCCTTTGGAAAAAAATTTGTTGGTAGGATTCACACCATTTTTTATGGACCCTGCACCAATTCAACTAATTAAGGCGAGGGTTTTGTTTACCCTCTTTTGGTGAGTGAACAATTTTTTTTCCCCTTTCCTACCCCGATCCCTGACAGAATTTTTTTTTCCCCCACCATTTTCACCCCCAAAACAAGAGACCGGAGGTCATTCCTATGGCAAAATGGCAAAAATCTTCACAAGTCTGGAGACTGGAAGCCTACCAAGCCCCATTAAACTATGGCAAAATTACCTCCGTCCCATCCCCCTCTCTGACCTCCTTACCCCAATCCGAGCGTGTATTTTTCGATCCAATAAGCAAATGGGTTGGGTTTGGTATTTGACCAAATGTCAACAACAATAATCGACTTAAAACGGGGCGGTTCTAATCGGGTAAAATGGGTGGTGGAAGCAAATACCAACTCAACCCATTTTGCTTATGGGATCAGGAAATACACGCTTGGATTGGGACGACAGGTTTGTGATGATATAATAAGAGCTAAATACTCAATAACAAATCACTATTTTATGCCTTTGTTTACCTTGTATTGATTTTTTAGCAACTCTCATCACTCATCAATATTTTGTTTTCTTGTCGAACTACTCTAAAGAGAATAAACTTAGAGAAAGTTACTATGGTTTTGTGGCTCGGAATCATCTCGGTGGTATTTTAGGGACGGTCTCAATTCTCTTTTCTAGTGCATACACCCCAAGATCTACTGAAGCGTTGGGGTTTCGTGAAGCCTTAGTCTCTGCTGCTAATAACAGGTTTCCAAAGATCATCGTGGAAGGTGACTGTGCCCAAGTTGTTCAGGAACTCTCTCAAGAAGGAAAATCTTTTTTCTGATTGTAGCTCCATTATCTCGGATTGGTTAGAGCTTGTTCCTCTCTTTTCGTCTTGTATTTTTTTCTCATATCAAACGTTCTTGCAATAGGGTAGCCTATTCGCTGGCTAAGCAATCCCTATTAGGTGCTCGATTGGAAATTGGGGGGGGCTGTCCCTCAGTGGCTATCCAATCTTGCCCTAAATGATGTTCCGTTTTCAGGCCGTATTACTACTTAAATAAAATTCATTATCCGTTCCGTGAAAAAAGAAAGGAGACCTAATTATCCTCCAAAGCCGGCACCTCCCTGATTTCTCCCGCTCCAATTCCGACCCAATATGAATGGGGCAGGGGCAGGGGACGGAAAATCCAACTCTAACCCGCCCCATTGCCATCCCTACAGAAGAGTGGCAACTAAACACCCGTGAATCCTAAGTTTATACCAAAGACCCGTGATGGTCTCCTATGGGCTAGGAGCTGAGAAATGGGAAAATTGCTCTAAAATGGTAGTAGGGACAATTAATTGCAAAAACATGGACCACTTTTTATAAATTGCATATACATGAAACCTATAATAATGTTGACCGAAATACCCCCTTCTTGAATCTGTGATTTCGAGTGCAATGAATTTGTTGAGGAGTGCAACCGTTGTCAATGTAGAGTGCAACAAAATGGATGAAGGGTGCAATTGTCAGAAAACCTTCCTAGTGTGACTTGAACACACACCCTTCTTGAATTCGGACCAACGTGGGTGCAATGAATTTGTTGAACTCTTCTTTCATTTTTGTTGAACTCTTAATGGAGAATTGTTGCACTCCTCAACAACTACTTTGCACTCATGTTGCACGTTTTTTACTCAAGTCAAACTTTTTGGAAATATTTTTACTAATTATTGCAATCTTCTTTCACTTTTGTTGAACTCTTTAATAGAGGACTGTTGCACTCCTCAACAACTGCTTTGAACGAATGCTGCACGTTTTTTTACTCAATTCAAACTTTTTGGAAATATTTTTACTGACTATTGTACTCTTCTTTGATTTCTGTTGAACCCTTAATGGAGTACTGTTGCACTCTTCAACAACTATTTTGTACCCATGTTGCACGTTTTTTACTCAAGTGAGAATCACATCTCCTTTATCCAAATTCAAGAAGGATGTGTGTTCAAGTCACACTGGGAATATTTTCTGACCATTGCACCCTTCATCTACTTTTGTTGCACTCTATATTGACAACGGTTGCACTCCTTAACAAATTCATTGCACTTGAAATCACAGGACCAATGGAGTATTTCGGTCAACATAATTATGGGTACCATGTATCTGCAATTAAAAAAGTATGTTTCATGTTAGGAGCAATTTTCAAAATGTGTTCCATGTCTTTGCAATTAATTGCCCCTACTACCATTTTAGAGCAATTTTCCCCTGAGAAATCTAATCATAATTGAGAGAATCAATTAACCTAGATATAGAGTTACAGAATCATTTTCAAAGCTAATTCTTGCCCACAATTTTTTCGTGGGTAAAGTACAATTTACTCCCCTGCACACTGTCACTTTAACCCATGAAGTTTTTCATATTATAAAATCTGATGAAATCAACGGTTGCTAAAATCAAGAGATTTTTCAATGCTAAAATCAAAGATTTTAGTAAAATTTGATTTTATCTGATTTTAACTCCTTGTGATGCCCTCACACTTCCGATCAAGTGTTCATGACCCCCTTGCTTTTAGTATCTTGTAGTAAAAATATCAATTAAATGGTATTAGGGTGAAATAAATTCACCATCATGGAAACCTAAAACTTGATATCAAATTTATTGAATCTAAAGTTCAAAAGACAAAATTATTCTCCATTTTCTCCTAGGCTTTACACCTCATTTTATCAACTGTATAATTCTTTTATCTCACAAGTTTTGTATAGGCTGCAGACAAGCCGAATCAAGTCAAGTTTTTTAATGTTCAAGTTCGTCCGTTAAGTTTTAAGTGAACTCGAGCAAAGCTCAAGCAAAATAAAAATTCGACGAGCCGAGCTTGCCTGGGTTTTAGTCAAACTCGAACTTGTTCAGGAGTCTTAATAAAAAAAAAAATTAGATATTTAAATTCTCATACAGGTCTAGAACATATTAAGGTTATAAAAATATATTCAAATTTAAGTTTATAGTACGTTTAAAAGTTAATACACTTATAAATTATAAAATTTACATTCTGAACATGTAAAAGTTTCTACATACAAGTTATATATAAAATCCTTATGTTATATATATATATATATATATATATTCTATGTTTGTGAGTCTAATCGAGTTGAATCCTCTCAAGTTCAACTTCGGCTTAATTTTTAAACGAGTCTAAATTGAGACTCAAGTTTGATTCGCTTAGTACTTGCATCAAATTCGAATGTGAATTTATGGAATCTATTTCCAGTCAACGTTTTTTAGTCCAAGATCGTAAACATTAAATAAAGAACAATGATAGGTACACACCCTCTCAACCACTCATGTGAGAGAGGGTGTGGTGGAGAGGGTACGTACCTATCATTTTTGTTAAATTTAATAGACTAATATTGTCTAAGTTCGTAAACAATAAATTAATAATAATATACTATAGTCTTCTTGAGAATCCCTGACAACTTTTCTTAGAGAATGGCAGAGACTATTTCTAGGAAGTAGGGAAAGAGTTGTGAGTATACCTAACTTGCACCCCTCATGCATATTAAGGTGACGTGACTGACAAAGACAAACTCATTATTTCAGGTGGGCCACACATTTGCTTCTCCTTGTTTGCCACGTCACATAGGTGTACTCATATCATTTTTGGTAAACATTTGTTCCAACTTCCAAGTGGTGTTTCTTTTACAGTATCCACCCATTTGTTCTGCACTTATCAGGTAGTACTACCACACCAGTCTTCTTGGTCTTCGACTACTCTTTGATAATCCATGAACATATTTGACCATTAGCAGACCTTGTGGGATCTTCATCATCAGTCAAACCCCCAAAAGCCTGGGGACGACCTCCATTGAATCGAAAGGTATGAATCTTTTTCTCTTTTATTGCTTTTCCCATCTCTGATACTCACACCGATCTGGTCCCATTATTTTGTTAATCTGATTTTGTTGATCGATTATGTGGTGGTTTGTTCCTTAATTGTAGATTTTTTTTTGGGTGATCCACTGATTTTGCTATCTGGGTTTGGTTCTTTTACTCCTTTATAAAGCTGTTTTTGTGCATACTATTCACTGGTACTTCACTGTTCATTTGACCTAATTACTTCATCTTTGGGATCCCTTTTGTGTGTGTGTGAAATGTGATATATGTATACTGAAATGCGTTTGTAAGTCATCCGATAATACCTTAGTTTCAAAAGATGCTTTGTTTGGGTTTGGTGTATGATTAGTTTCGAGGATTCAAGAACAGATGGCATGACCCCTGACTCCCCTGGGCAAAAAAAAAAAAAAAATCTGATTCTGTCTATGAACATACGCCCGCAGCAGTTTCCCATGGATATTACGCGTGCTAGGGGCTGTTGGTTGGGAAGCATCAGATTTGAACATACAAATCAAGGGGCTACATGCCTGGTTTTTGGTTGAAAGTATTATGGTCTGGATTAAACATGCATCGAATATAACATCCCTCAGAGTCTAGTCCTACTATATATAACGAGCCAGTGGTTACTTTTGTTTGGTACGGCAATTTTACAAAATTTTACAAAATTGTCCCCTTGAGGGCTCACCACACCATACTGCCCGCTCTCGCCGTGAACGGGAAGGCCTCGGGAAGGTACCGCTTTTAGCTTTTCATCTCTCTCTCTCTCTTTGATCACCGAGGAGATACCCAAACGGCGGAGTGTTAGCAACAACCGAAAGTTTCACCTTTGCCCTTGCAGAGGGCAGATTGGAATCGGGGTAGTGTCTCGTCAGGGATGAGACGGTACCATCCTCTTTTTCGCCGAAACGATAAGGTATATGTAGATATGAAACTAAATATTTACAGAGTTCATATGTAGATATTGGATGGAGTGTGTATGTGGTTTTGATCCTTTTAAAAACATAATTATTGATGCTCTTTCATTGTTTGATGTCCTTTCCGCTTAGAGTTCGTTATACATTTAGTAATTCTATTGTTTTGGATAATGAACTGACCATTTATTTCCTTGTGTGAAGCCCTAATTTGTTCTTTTGGATTGGGAAGCCCTAATTGGAACTTTAGATTGTTGACAACTACAATTTATTTTTAGTCGAAAGTGATGATCAATATGGTAGATGAAACACTCAATTCTAGACATATCAACTCAATCGACAATTAGCTATTCAAATGACCTGCTAACTTTTTAGCCTAACCACGTGGCTCAGAAGGTTAACAAGTCACACAGGTTCCCCTGGGTGTTTCGTTATATAGCATAGACATTTCCCACATCTTTTCGATGTGGGACAATATATCTCCCCGATGGGCTCTCACATTTGATGCCTAGGAGATGAGAGAATTTGCTTCACAGAGACAAATCCTACAAATCAAATATCTCGACTGAAGAGTGAAAACCCATAAATTCACTATCAAGGAAAATGCCATTGTCTAAAAATTTTAGTTCAAAGTTCTCTCCTTTTTCTGTTGGCGGAAGTTGAAAGTCCTTTTTCAATGGCAAGGTATTTTTCCCTGTTAGCATGAAGAGGTTATTGAGTGTTCTTGGAGTAACGCTCCACACCCCCTATTGGTTAAATGTCAATCCAAAACAAGGGGACAAAAAGATGATTGGTTGGAGAGGAATTTTGGTTATTAAAGATAGAGAACTTTAGTTATAAAGGGCAATTGCGGAGCCACGGTAATCATATTGTTCAAATACTTACATTTGACTACGCTGCGATGAAAATGATCAAGGAAAATCTCGAAGTGCAAGTTAAATCCTTGTATCAGACTTAAAATCTGAAGATGCGCAATTGAATTGTGCACATAAATTTATAGGAAGCAATTCTACGTTGTAAGATATGTATTCTCTAACTACACCTCCATTATAAAGTTGAAAATGAAATATTTAGAAAACTGAGAACAAGTTCATTTTGGAAGTCTATATAAAGCATCGACATGTGAATTTTTTGCCGCTGAGTTATTTTTGAGCTAGAGGAGCAAAAAGCTTAGTTAGCATAGCTATGGTTCTGTAACTGAGTAAGTGCTTTGACATGACAAGTTATGCTATATTTCTTTTCCTTTATCTTTGTAGTAGAGTCATGAAACGAGAAAGCATGTCGCAAAAAGATTTCTATCTGCCCATTAGTTTAATTTAAGGACATTGCATTAGTTATCGAGAGCCAAGAGCAGCTTATTAAATGTGTTTTGATGTCACTTGTGAAGCTCTAATTTTAAGTCCATTATTTGAATGTTTATTTGTGTCATGTGTGGAGAACAACCCTCAATGGTTGATAGTTTTGATATGACAAACCTGGATACACTCATAAGGAGTCTGGCTTGTAAAATACAAATTTATGAAGGTCTAAAGAGTATTTATTCTTGGTCCGTTGCTGTTCTCTTGTATTTTTTTTATCACCTTAATTACTAGCCTCTGGATGTTACAATTACAAAATCTACAAGCCCTCCCTCCCCCTTCTCATATTCTGTTCATTTTAGGGGTGACTTTGGGAAGTAGCGGTAAATGTTTGTGGAATTGCATAGCAGATTTTCGTACTATCTAGCTCTAACAAAATGATAATGGGGTTCAAAGCATCATTCTCATTTCACAAAATTGTGTACCTCTTCTGATAGCATATTAAGTCCGATACATGTCCAGTATATGTCAGAGCCTGTCCTAAAGTATCCGACCTGAGAAATACTTGGACGCATATTTAGCATGTGTAGGGAACGTATTCGTGTCCACACATCCGTGATACGGATACGAAAGGTTCCGAGACATGGCCATACTTCTTAGCTCTAAATATGAGCTTGAGAATAAAGATTCGTTGTTATTGGGCCGATTGATTTCTTCCTTATTTCAAAAGGTGATTTATGACAGAAAGTAGGATTTCAACAAATACTCCCTCCGTCCCAATTTGTTTGTCAATTATTCCATTTTCTGCTGCGTCTGAAATTGCTTATATCTTTCAATATAAATGTGTTTCACGGTTTTAAAAATTTTGTATAATAGAATTGATCGTGAACTATCAAACAAGATCCATATTGCATACATTTGGAGATCAATATTAAAAGATATAAGCGATCGAAAACTGACACGATTATCAAAAATTGACTAACAAAATGGGACGGAGGGAGTATATTTTTTCAACGATATAGCTCGCACAGTTCCTGGCTTCCTGCCCTTATGTTTGAGGAATAGCTTACTCTAATGGCATATCTTTCGGGGGGGGGGGGGGGGGGGGGGGAACTACTGCTATTTAAGGATTTTAGCTTGCAAGATGTTATTGCCAGATAAAAACCAAGCCTTACGAAAAGGATTTTTTTGGCTCTCCACCCCTTTGCTAAGTGTCATTACTTATAATCTTCATTTCCAATCAATAAGAAAGTTGATAAAAAATCTTTTAGTTTTCATCAACTCTCACCTGTCACAAATTATGGTGGTTTGATAGTTTCAATTACTCTTCAGATGCTCCTAAATTTAGTTGACGATGTCCTTATTTTCTCTTACAATATATGTATTCTCATCTTTTTAGTTTACTGCTTTTGTTGTACTGAGGGTTGCATATGCAGCATTTGAAAAACTCAAGTGCTACATGACTTTAATCTTGCTTGTATTGCGTTCTATTTGTATTGGGCCTCGTTTGCGCGCAATCGCTGCACTAGTATAAATAATACCATGAGGTGGTGGTATTATTGATGCCATTACTGCTAGCCTGATGGAATTACTAGTACTAGGGAATTATATATCTCTTTCCTATTAATCCCGTCAAACAAATGGGCCCTTTTTGCACAATTTGTGCATTCGTTGATAAAACAATGACTTTTGTAGGTTTTCATTTTATTTTTCATGTTCATAATAATTAAATGCCTGTAATCCCAGCAATACTCTGTGCACATGCTTCATTTAGTTTATTTTACTGACATAGTAGTGTGCTTCATATGCAGCTTCTAGAATACTCTTAAGAATATGATATTCATTTCAAATTACTATATTACTGACTCCCAAACAACATTCATTTGCAGGATAAACTGATTGTTCATATCAGTTGCGCAATTTGACCATATGCTGGTGCTGTTCATTCAGTTCATTCCTGAAAGTTAGACTGCATTCTTTGTACTTAAAAGAAAGACATTGGTCTCAGCTTTATTGCACTATCGCCAGACGCACGAGGACCTCATCACCGTTGCAACATTTCTATTCACCTTTTGGTGATATTTAATGCTAAAGGAATTGCTGGAATTGTGAACCTGAAAGCAAATGGAAACAGTTTCAATTTTAAAGATGGAGGATAAAAAATCTCTCAATTTGAGGGATCCACCTAGTAACCGTCTAACACCCTTAACAGTGTTAAGGGGTGTAACATGTTTACTGGTGTTATTTCTAACAGCATTTATGATGTTAGTATATTTTGGCTTTGTGGCTGCAGTCATCCTCCGATTTTTCAGCATACACTACAGCAGGAAAATAACATCCTTTTTCTTTGGCGCCTGGCTAGCTTTGTGGCCTTTTCTATTTGAAAAGATTAACAAAACGAAGGTGGTTTTCTCGGGGGACAGTATTCCAGCGAGGGAGGAGCGCGTTTTGCTTATTGCGAACCATCGAACTGAGGTTGATTGGATGTACTTGTGGGACCTTGCATTGCGCAAGGGACGGCTTGGTTCCATAAAGTATATTCTTAAGAGTAGTTTGATGAAGCTACCCGTGTTTGGTTGGTCATTTCATATTATGGAGTTCATTCCAGTGGAGAGGCGGTGGGAGGTTGATGGATTAATCATGCACCAAATGCTTTCATCTTTTAAGGATCCTCGAGATCCCCTTTGGCTTGCACTTTTCCCTGAGGGAACAGATTTCACGTAATTTCTTACATCCCTTTTTTGAATAATTGCATCACTGCATTTTTGTCTGTCTTCTGCCGACACCTGCAATCTGATTGATAATCAACTTGATGTATTGTTGTATACAAATTTCTGTGGATTATTGCCGGGATCTTTAGTGATGTCTTGTGGAGATTTAGATATGTTATAAGGCACGTTAATTGATTCATTTTGATTTAAATGCATTTATGGGAATTCTATATGCTGTTCTGACAAACCATGGCATATATTTTGACAGTGCAATTTTTGGGTTTCTTTTGGAAACATGCTTCCTTCTCTTTCATTTCTGTGTAGTCATTAAGTTTGTATGTGCTGTTATGCAGTGAACAAAAGTGCATTCGTAGTCAAAAGTATGCTGCTGAAAATGGATTGCCAATCCTTAAGAATGTCCTGCTTCCAAAAACCAAGGGACTTTTTGCCTGTTTGGAAGAATTGAAGGACTCGTTGGATGCAGGTTATTTAATGCTCCCTCTCTCACAGTTTCACGATATTCCATTTAATAGTCTTTGTTTGTTTCGCTAGCATTTGTTATCAGTGTTGGAAAGTTTAGATGTGGTGATATGAATGAGAATTCTATTCCACTTGCATGATCATTGATCTGAAATGGGAATATAGTCGTTGGTAGGATCCAATTTAATCCAGTAACCGACCGCTATGTCGTATTATGCATTGACCTTGTAGACTTTGTTCTGGAAAAAAAGAAACTCGTAGACTTCAAGTTCAGCTTCTTCTTTGTCTTACATTCACCCCTGCCCTTCCGCAACCCCCTCAACCCAAAAGCCAAAATACATTTTCTTACGTCTCCCAGATTCAAACTCAAATATTTTTCTACAATAGAAGATAAATCACATTTTGCCTTCACGAGTCCAGATAATACATCTACATTTCTCATGACATGCTTTCATGTATAACTTGTTGAATTCTAAATATGTCATAAATTGGAGTATTATATTGTTTTCCATTGCATCCTTTCTTTGTGTTTTACCTGCTCATCCCTTCATGTAGATTCCAACATGTTTTAATCTGTTTACTATCCCCTCAGTTTATGACATAACTATTGGGTACAAGCATCGCTGCCCAACTTTCTTCGACAATGCCTGTGGAGTAGAACCTTCTGAAGTCCATATCCATGTTCGTCGTATCCCTGTCAAAGACATCCCAACATCTGAAGACAAGATAGGTTCGTGGCTGCTGGATACATTCTCCCTCAAGGACAAATTGCTTTCTGACTTTTATTTACGGGGCCATTTCCCCCGTGAAGGAACTGAAAGTGGTTTGTCTGCAGTGAAGTGCTTAATGAACTTTTTGGGTGTAATCGCCTTGACCAGCCTTTGTACATTCTTAACCTTTTTCTCATCGGGATGGTTCATAATGTACGTCTCTTTAGTTTGTGCGTATCTGGCAACTGCTACGTACTTGCATATTCGACCTTGTCCATTGTTAGCCATGTGAAAGCTGCATGTTTCTCTTTTCTCTCCATAGATTCCACCTACTGGGTATGTACATCCCTGTGGTTATTACGACATTATAATAGCCAACTACTGTGGCAGTATTTGTTATAGAAATGAGCCAACCTCATGTTAAACTCTAGAACAATTTTGGGGACCAGATATGATGTTTTGGTGCAATTTCCTAGAATTAATGCTTTCTTGATAAGTTATGATCTCCTTGTGTTGCAGTTCTACTTGTTTTATCTATGTGGGTTGCGAAATCTGTCATAGTCTTCATAGTTTATTTTGAGAACTCTGCATTTTCGATGGGTTGAGTGACTGACTGGATGCCAAATTCAACTGAAGTACGGTTGAATATGGAAGAGAGGAGGAGGGCATAAGGTTGATTCCTAAGTTAATAGCACATAGAGGGTTAGACGCGTGCGTTGGCCGGTTGGCGTAAGCGAATTACGCCAACGAATCGTAGATCTTAAGTGAATGGGTCTAGCATAGATAGTTTCTTGGCACGGGTAACTATGTTAATTATGTGGAAGCATACCTTTTCCCCAGATATTTGAAAACTTCTTTTGCATTTGTTTCTGAGTTCTACCCTTCCGTCCCATAATTTTAGTGACACGTGGCACTTACTGGTGGACTTCAATATTTGGTGGGTAGACAAGTGAGCTCTTCACGCAGCTCCTCCATGATACCTCCTTCGAGGTGCCTCCTCCCAAGTACTCCTCCAAGAAGCCTCCAAAACACATCACTATGACACCTAATGATATACCCCAGGCATCCCCTATCATCCATCCCCTTTCACTAGCCCAGCGACTCTGTACAAGACCCTAGGTCAGGAGCAAGGCCTGGGTACTTGCACGAGGTGAGCTCCACCTTGACTGGCCATAGAGAGAGGGGCTAGACTACATCACTTGACATCTGACAGAAGATCTTTGCAATATCCAAACAAACTTGTTGATACATGGGAGCCTGTATCATACTTACCATCTGGCCATGATACATGCATCCATATATCACCCAACTATCTATCAGAGTTCCATGATGTAGAACTCCGGTTCTCACAATAACACTTTACGAGAAACTCTACCTTGCTTCTCCTCCAAGGCTTCAAGGCTCCTACATAAAGAGGAGTTAACAGAGCATTCAAGACAGACATTTAATACCTATCTACTACACTTGTTTCAGGTGCCACTTCTCTCTCTCTCTCACTGCTCTAAGACTGCTCTAAGCTCTCCCCTCCATCTTCGGCGGTTTCGAGCCTTTGTAGCGCCCGCAATATTCTCAGAGGGATACCTCATGTACTCTTCCCAATCCTCACACCCACAAGGAAACATCATCATTATTCTTCAAAATCAAAAGATTTCAAAATTAACCCTTGTACTGTGGTGGTAAAATTGAAATCCCATACGATTTTCCCTCCACTTTTGAATTGTGAAATGGGAAGTAGAGGCAAAAAATGAAATGTTGTACAACTTTCTCATTTAAATCCATAATTAGAAAGGTGGACCAAAATTTTGGGATGAAAGGAGTATAACGTAGCGAATTAGTCATGTATATCCCAGACTACACTATCCAACTTCTGAACTAAAACAAAGATACTGAGTTTCTCAATCTTTCTCAGAACTCAGAAGTACTCCATTCATTCTCCGATCATTCCCAACTAAAAGAGTAGTTTTTTTCTAACATCTAAATCTTGTAGCCTTTAGAGAATCTACTCTCTATAATGCTACCTTTAATTCAACCGTTTCAAGGAAACTACTTTGTGAGATTATTTGTTAGGTGACTTTGCATGAAGGTGCTATGGAAATGAGTTAAAGATGAGGGTTTTAAATTGTGGTATCGATGATATAGTCATATATCGGTGGATATCGGACTGTATAGGGTTTCTAGGTAAGTTAGCATTATGAGTACCCATTATCCAACTACACATATTGGACCCATGCCATAGTGTACATTCCGAAAGCCTCACTGAGCTAATCACCATAGGGAAAATTACATTTCAATAAAAGAATGAATCAATTAAAATGACTGAGAATCTTAAATACATGAATAATATTATGTTCTCTGCCCAGAGAGACAATCAATCGAATGCCTAGGCAGTCATCTGTTATTTTGCATAATCCTACGAACCCAATATTGCATGGATTCGAAACATAGATATAAAGGAATATAGATAGAATAAAAATAGACACGAAAATCGGGCAAATCTTTCGTCATAAGAGAGCAGTTTTCAGCTGGTGGTTACCGGTGCGAATCATTTACCGGCTGGGATGTAACCGATGAGGATCTTTCAGCTGTGAGGATGTTTGATGATCCTCTGTAGAACCACGGTCCTTGCCCTACGAATATCCCTGCTGCACATATCAGCTTGTAAACCTAATTCATCAACATTCTTCATAAACATTTGCAACTGCTTCTTTATCTCCTCTATTCCAACTGTCACAGCCTCTTCTTCAATGGCGAAATCAGCATTATGCAGAAGCGAATCGATCTCCATCTCCAACCGATCGATCAGCACCCGAATATTATCCAAGTCCTTAATAGCAACATAGGTCCCCACTTGCATAAAGTTGAGGACTTCCTTCTGTCCTTTCAAAGCAGTCTCATAGTTCTTCCATAAAGAATCAATCCACTTACCCATTGATCCCAACGGAATAGCAGTAGCTGCAGCAAGAGCTGACGCAACTGGTGGTGCTGCCATGGCTGCTGCAACCACCGAGCAAATCAACACCGCGGCAAATGTGGCAGCGAATATTATGCTTGAAACCTTCCTCCATGAATGAATGTTCTTGAGCTTCTTGTCAAGCTTCTTCTTTCTGAGTTGCAATTTTTCAAGCATTACAATCTGGTGCTTATAAACAGATTGAAATATTTGGATGAACTCTTCGGTGAAAGGATCACCGGAATTCCTGAAATTCTTCAACTCCTCTAGGGTTTTTACATACTTGTTACTCCCATCAGCTTTCTCAGTCTCTTCATCAAACGTTTGAAGCGCGACAAGTATGAGCAACTGGCTATCACGAGCACGATTGAGGCATTTCTCTAATGCAGCACAGAAATCCAGGGTTTGCAAACTATTCTCAAAGTACTCCTCCACAAGCTCAAACAACTCCTCATTCTTCCATATGTCCTTCTTGCAATCCAAGATCACTTTCACTACCTCCTGGTTCATTTCCAGAAGGCATCCTGTTACTTCTTTCAGCGAATCGAACGAAAGTGCACGAACTTCGACCCCAACTGCAAGAGTGTTGATCACTTGATTCGTTCGAGTTTGGAGGTTTGTGTCGAAAGACTGCAAATCCTCGTCGAGCTTGCATGCTGCTTCGTAGGAGTTGAGCTCTGTTGAGTATTTGAGATTGTTGTTGAAATGGATTGGTGGTGGTGGTGGTGGAGTTTCAGCTGCGGGTTTTGAGCTTATGTGATTCCCCATGGTTTGAACTATTAAGATCTGAATAAAATCAAGAGAAGATACAAACCAACTTCAATATACTATCTCAAACAATCAATTCTGTCAATCTAACAAAGGATTTCCCTGATAAACCAAATTCAGAAATCTAACTGTTGGGTTGTAAACCTCGAGGAATAGTTGGATTATGAAGGAAATTTCCGGTTCAGCTAACAAACAGGCGAAATTGAAGCACCAATTTCTGTTCAGTTATTATTTTGGTAACCAGTTTTGCAATACACTTCTCAGGAAAATTGTTTTCAAATTAAAACATTAAAACATGGTATTGCTTTCGAATGGAGATTTTGAAAGAACTTGTTAAAAATCCGATTTTTTTCACCCTCATTAAAAAATGTAGTGGAAGTCAACCACGTTTTTCTACTAGTCAAAGTGAGGGTATCGTCCACCCTTTTTCAATGAACTAGAACAAAATCGGACTCAGCTTGTTGATGTGCTTCTGTGAAATGAATTGTTCCCCCCCCCCAAAAAAAAAAAAAAAAAAAAAAAAAACCTTCCTAAAAAAGGAAAACAAAAGGTGATCAAAACGAAACTGCAAAATAAAACACATCTACTATCCAATATCCATAGATTTCGCAATCTCGGAAAATCGAGGGAATTCACTTGAATCTATCCAAGCATTTATGAAAGTGATCAAAATCAACACAACCCATAATTTCGTATACTTCGTGAATAAACAAGAAATTGCACGAGAAGTAACTTGAAGCCTTTGAAAGTGATAATCAGAAGGAAGAATTACTACCTGATAATGGAGCACGAGAGAAAATTGGGGAAATGGGTTTTGCTCCGTCTCTGTTTTTAAAGAGGAAAGCGATTGGGAAAAAGTGAAGAGAAAGGGAAAGGGAAAGGGAAAGGGAAGAAAGAGATATGTGGCAGGGTAACGAGGAATGAAGAAGAAGAAGAAGCTTACAAAAGAAATTAAAACCGTCAGGGGGATTTCAGGAAATAGCTTGCACGCATTACATAAATGAAATTGGAGGTGGAAAACGCGGGAAGCAATGACCTCTCTCTCTCTCTCTCTCTAGAACTGCACACAATTGCATTCATACAGTGATACAGGCATATATGTATATCACCGACCCATTGAGCTTTTATACGTATGTATGTATATATAGTATAGCTTTTGATTTCGGAACGCGCCAAAATAGTTGTTATTACCAGAAATGAGATACTTCAGCTGGAAGACTGGGTGGTGACTCAGCGCAGGAAGAGAGAGAGAGAGAGAGAGAGAGAGAGAGGGAGAAGGGTCTTCTAATTTGAAGTTGGTTGTAAAAGCTGTCGTGTTCTTGAAATGACCTAAATACCCATGTTACTCTTTTGTTTTAATGTTTTCAATACAACTTTTTACAGAAACAATTGAATTTGTGTTGGATTGTGAAATTCAGAAGGGAACGATTTTCACACTTGCTTTTTGTCTATATGTACTTTTTATTTATTTATTTCATTAGTCACATAAAATTACCAAACTAGCCTTTTTTCTATATTCACTTTTCACATAGAAGAAAGACCAAAGAAAGAGAAGTGCGTGAAGTAAATGAAAGAGTGAAAAATCATTTTCCTTTTGCAAAATAAGGAAATGAAAATGGGAGTTATATGATAAAAGTTACAAAAAAGGAGTGTGTTAAGATAAAAAGAAAATGTGAAAACCATATTCCATTCGCAAAATAAGGAAAAATGAAGTTACATAACGTATTCATTCTTTACTTGCATTAAATAACTTGCACTGACGTGTCTGCGTGGATCTTATTTTTCGGAACAGTCCGATATACGTGGGACTCCTGTTATTTTGTGAGGCCAGCCTACATCTGGAGACACTTTTAAGCACGTTTATATTCGGATATGAATACACGAAATTTTACACATTTTAGACTTTCTGTTAACAAAACAAGGTGTAAACAAAACTTGAAAAGGAATGCAATAAATTTTTAGAGAAAAAGAAAAGTAAAGAATTTTACTGCGTGCATAAAAAGGTGGGTGAAAAATTCGATTGACTAAACAGAATCATCAACCAGACGTAAAGAAAAAGGAATGCAATAAATTTTTAGAGTCGGAATAGTTACTACCACTCATTGACAATATAATTATACATATATTTATTTTACTTGGAAGTCAACAAAATGAGAATGAGAACTACTCTATCCGTTCCATAACATTAGTCTTTTAGGAAAACTGGAAAAGTCAGATCCCTCCGTTTCTTTTTAAGTTTTGTAGATACGTAATTTAAACTTATTAAAAAAGTATCATTATTAAATTTTTCATATAAATTTTTACATCCACTTTTTACTATTGCTCTTGATAGAGACATCATCATTAAACTATATCTACTAACTTTTCAAAAATGAATCTACTTTCAAGGGTAAAATAGGAAATGTACTAACTTTTTAACATCCCACTTATTTAGGAACAATTCATAATAGAATACACTACTCTTTTCAAGAAATGGAGGGGTATTATTTTTTGAAGTGAATTAAAAATGAAGTACTCTAGTGTCTGATGTTTTAAATTTCAGAAAATTGGCCTAAAGGCCAAGTTTGAAGCTTTAAATGGTGTTTAATCCAACTTAACTTATTTTAAGGTCTCCAATACATTGATGCGAAATTTTTAAGAATTCAAGGATAACACTAGACAAAAATACCCTTAATAATCCAAAAAAATTACAAACAATAACCGGTACATCCTGATCCCGTCACTTTTCATTTGCCGTTGATAGACAAGCCTTGAAACAATTGGTCACTGCTGACGGAAACACTTGAAATTTCTGACCCACTTGTCCCACCTCTCTCTCTCTCTCATGCATGGGTGGGACAAAATTATTTTTCTCTCTTTAATTTTGGGGTTGGGTTCAATCTTAGAATTTAATTTTAGAGGGTTTAAGCTCTCCAGGATAAGGTATAGTGGGTTTAGGCATTTTGGATTTAGTCACTTAGGGTGCACTTTTCAATTATAGAGGTTTAAACACTTTCATAGGGTACCCTAGGATTTTAGGCACTTTCATAAGATTTTGGGGTTTATGCACTTTCATAGGGTTTGGAGGGTTTACGCACTTTCATGGGCTATCAAGGGCATTTTTGGAATGTATAGATGATTTGTCCTCTTGGCATTAAAGAATTAGTTTGTGTCCTATTTCTATGATTAATTCCTATGCTATGTCCTTGTCGAAGGAAGACATACCCTTTAAATTTTCCCGCAAAAGTATAATGAATTATTTGAGATATTTTTAGTCCGACAAAATTAAGAAATTTTGTGAAAAATCAAAATTATTAGTCGAAGTGGGTAGGGGTGGGAATTATGGAAATGACCCATTAACAAGACACGAACACGGCACGAAGGTCGACCACTTTTTCACACGAACACGACCCGCCGATACCAAAATTCAATGGGACGAATACGGGTTAGATCTCCGTAACTTGATATGGATACGTATAACCGTTTATTTTTTTGTGTCGACCCATTAGTCTGAAATGATACGACACGGAATTTCACTCCAATCATCTCATCATTTTTTTTTCTCATGGATCGAGTTCTTAAGCAAAACACCCGTAAGTCATCCCACCATTTGATATCACTTTTGCAGTTATTGTTGATTGATTAATTTGCGTCTCGATGAAACTATACAAGAAAGGAATCAATCAGAGTTGTACATATATCTTGCTATAGACGCTATGATTGAAGTCGCATTCATGTGTATAAATATACAATCATATATAGTAATTACCTAAATAGAAAAAAGAAAAGAAAAAAGTTGACATGCATGGTGCATTATGAATTTATGATCTAGGAACATATATGGCTTAAGAGAAGATGGAAATGGTTCACATGAATATTCTCTATGTATTTGAGAAGAGAAACAAGAAGAAATTTGAGATCATTTACCTGAGATTAATTCTCTTCAAATATTTCTTAGACACTGCAACTTGGGTAACTCCTGATTTAGCTTGTCCAATAGATTGCAACCCCTAAGAAGCTATTTATCCTAAGTGAACTCCGAACGGGTAACTTGTGAGAAAAGTAATCTTTGAATTTTGTGCACTTGTAGTGTAAAAAGATGAGGTAAGTTCACATTTTCAAATACAAAAAACGGAGCAAAAGTGACCCGTTTTTCTCTCTGCACCGAGACAGCAGCACTGCGTTCTCCAACCCGACTCTTCCTTTCCCCGAAATTCGGGCTGTCCTTTCAGATGACACGTAACCTTAATAACAGGTGTCGTTAAATGATACACGCCACGTCTAATTTCCTCTTTTAATTCACGTGCTTAACTTACACCGCTGTCCTCATTTGTTCTTATCAAGCCACATATGAATATTGCAATCCATTCTTCTTAACCAAAGTTAATCAACTCAACAACTTAGGACATCGCTTCCCAAAAAAAAAAAAAAAGAGAGAAAAATCTGAATTCCAAATTACTACAAATAAAATAAAAAACAAAAAAACATGGCTTAGTTTGCATGTGTACCCATGTACGCAGCCAATTACGGATCCAGAAAATTGACATAGAGCTAGGGGCGATTTAAATCATAATCTTAGAAAAATTTCTCACGGGTAAGCACAACCAATAAATAGCAAACTTAAATATTTTTCACTGAGGATAAAAAAATAAAAAATTCTACTGCACTTTATTAGAAAAAAAAAAAAATCGAACACGAGGACAAAAATTAATTACGATATTCTACACATGAAGTGTACTTTTTGGAGTTTATTAGGAAATTTAAACACATTGAGGATGAATACCGGTTTAATTTTATAAGGAGATAATTGAAAAGAAATAGAAAGCAAGGGGTAATAGTGTAAATGTAAAAACTTCAGGGGGTAAAGCACAACTAATTAATATGGGTAGAGAACAACCAATTAATATATGCCAAACTTAAATACTTTGAACCGAGCATAAAAAATTCTACTGCACTTTTTTTACACACACAAGTTACAATATTCTACACAATGTGTAATATAATTTTTTAAGATCATTAGAAAATTTAAACACATTTAGGATGAATACCAGTGTAATTTTATAAGGAGATAATTGAAAAGAAGTGGGAAAGCAAATGGGCAATAGTGTAAATGTCGAAAAATTCAAGGGGGCACGGGACCCTTTGACCCCTTACTAGATCCGCCCCCGTATGCAAAGTTCACTACGTGGGATGTTCGTCACTTGGTTTGCTATTGGTCAGTTTCTGTGGAAACGCTCGCTGCTTGTGGAACCACTAGTGTTCCAACTGTATATCTATGATTTGCATGTGTAGCTTCGACATGGTTTTCGCCTTATCAATGTTTGCGGGTATGTCCTTTAGTTTATCGCCGCATTTACGTTCAATTTTTTTCGTGTGTCGGTGCTCTCTTTTGTATTCTATATGGTCTTATTATCCTTGTTGTAATAGTTGTGCAGAGTTTTTTTTTTTTAGATATTAATACACTTCTTGCTACTTTCACCCCCCAAAAAAAAAAGAAAAAAAAGAAGATATGACTAACTCTCGAGCCTACTACTTAAGACATGGAAACTTCTTGCCAATGGACGAGGATCTTGATATGGAAACTCAGAAATTTGATATTCAATCTGGTAACCAAAATCGGATTTCACAATATCCCTGAATCTCTGACTCTCTGGACTCCTTCAAATATTTTCTGTAAACGACTTGAGTCTAAGTTGGGTATGACTATATTGATATTTGATTATATTGAATCTGCTTACATGGGGACTTACTTTGGAAATCGAAAGATTAGGTTTTTCAATTTCTTAGAAGTGGAATTAGATCATATATATACTCAATGTTTGGACTGACCATGACGCCAATGAGGATAGAAGTACTAAGCCCTTTGGTGATACTATTGCGCTTGAAAGTCCCTCTGAAGAAACTTAATTGAGAACATTGATAATGAGCTAGTACTACTAGATATTCCATATTCTATTGATGGCATTGTAACTCAGATAGTGGATGACTACGAAGAAGCTATGAAGCACGGATACGGATACGAGATACGGATACGGATACGATACGGATACATAGATACGTGATCATTTTTCTAAAAAGTCGGATACGATATGTTGGGGGATATACGTTGAATATAAAAATATTAAATTAAATATATGATATATATTTAATTTTTAATTTGTAAAATTTCATTACACAAGTTCACCATTTTATATATATATATATATATAAACAGTGAGCTTCCTATCAAGAATCCCGCAAGTTGTTAACGTCCGGACCTCCACTTTTCGAACCAAATTTGGATGATCCGAACCGTTAGATGTGTTTAAAACGTGTTTTTAAGGTCCACCGAGAGGATTTGGCAAAAAAAAAAAATACCCGGAAGGGCTTGATCGGAGCAGTTTTTCATAAAAATGCTATATGTGCAGTTTTATGAAAAACTGCTCCGATCAAGCCCTTCCAGGACGTTAGGTCCGGACTTGCGAACCTCCATGATTCGAGCATATTTTTGACGATCCGAACCCTCCAATGTGTTCAAAAGGTGTTTTCAAGGGTCCCTTAAAAAAAAAATGAAAATAATGCATTTTTTCTTAAATCCATGGGTCCAGATAAGAAAATTTGCGTACACACACACACACACACACACATGTATACAATGTGAGATGAGGGATGTGTGTGTGTGTGTGTGAGAGAGAGAGAGAGAGAGAGAGCAGAAGCTATGTCGATCGATTTGGGGGAAAACACATATAAAGCCCTAATTACACTTTTAACCCACAAAGTAATAACATATTTACCCTGCGCGTCTGAGATGTATCCTAGCTATCCAAAACCAAAGCGTATCCGAATACCAAAAAAATAAACTTCTATTTTAGATACTTTAAAAAACGTAACGAATACGTATCCGGAGAGTATCCAAGAGTATCGGTATCCGATACGGATACGATACGTGATACGGAGGCCAAAATAGAGTATCTGTGCTTCATAGCGAAGAAGTAGTACTTGACAATGATAATGAAGAAGTGCATAAAATTGAGACGGTTTGTTCCAAGGATTTAACTTCTTGTGCAAAGTAGGAGGAGATGTCCTAGAAAAGCAGGATGAGATGTTCTAAACACAGTAGTATGTGTGTGTGCGCGCGCGCGCAAAGGAGAGGATTAGAGTTAGGGTTACAAATTAGAGAAGAAGAATGATGGGCAAAAAGTCTGTTTTATCCCTAAAAAATGTCACAAATTGATTTTTCCGTCTATTTGTGTGACCACCGTTATCAATTGGACTCAAATCGTACAAAATTGAAACTACAGAGTTCGTTTGAGTGAAATTGAAAGTAGAGAAACCAAATCGAGACATGAGTGAAACTAAAGGGACCATTTCGATAAATTTTCCTTTTTTCTAAGCTGAAGTAATTTGTATTATTATACTAGTTAGATTAGCAAATTGAAGGATTAGCAAATTGAAGGAGTTGACTCATTGTTGTGCCAAAACCCAATGTTTAGAAATTTTAACACACCAACAAAGAAAACAAGACACAAGGATTTACGTGGTTCTCCTTCAAGCACGAAACCTACAGGTACGTCCACGGGGAAAAGTAAGAAGATGCACTATAATGGAGAGAAATATACAGAGTCAGTTATTTCTTGTTTGTATACTGCATGGATGTGTAAACTAGTCTACTAATCCAACCAAGAACCATGTTGATAGCTGTTTGGTAGCATGTTACAAGGCTGTCTTTGTTTTCTAGTTTCCACTCTTCCTGGCATCATTTTGTTTATTTGGTTTTCTAGCAAGTTGAAAGATGAGTGTTCCATAGTACCAAAGCCATCTCTGAAAAATCTTGGATCGCTCAGGTTTAATAATTTGCTAGATTTTTAATCTCAATAAAACAAAAATCAATCAATATATGAACCAATCACAAGCAAAAAACAATTAAACAAATGAATACCAAATATATGTTTAAAACCCCAATACGGGTAAAAACTATGGCAAGGAATCAAATCTTAGCTTTTTGGCGAGAAAAGTTAATTTCGTCGCCAAATGGGTGTCCTTTAGCGAGGAAATATTCATTTCCTCGTCAAAAAAGCCAAATCTTAGCTTTGTGACGAGGGAAGATAATTTCGTCGCCAATCTTAGGTTTTTGGTGAGGAAAGATAATTTCTTTGCCAAATGGGTGCCCTTTAGCGAGGAAATGAAAAAAGCCAAATCTTAGCTTTGTGACGAGGAAAGATAATTTCCTTGCCAAATCTTAGTTTTTTGACGATGAAAGATAATTTCGTCGTCAATCTTAGTTTTTTGGTGAGTAAAGATAATTTCGTCGCCAATCTTAGCTTTTTGGCAATGAAAGTTAATTTCGTCGCCAAATGGGTGCCCTTTAGCTCACCAAAGCTTTCCTGTTTGGCGAGGAAAGATAATTTCGTCGACATAGAGTATCTTTTTGCCGACGAAATTGATTTCCTCGCCATAAAGACCCATTTCACGAAGAAATTTGAATTTTCTCGCCACATTTCGTCGCACTATCCCATTAATGTACGTGATATTATATTCATATATAGGGCTTTAGGTTTGTTTTGTTTTGTTAGGGCTATAACAAATTGGTTCAAATTTAGTTTAAAATATTTATTTTAACCGCGCACGAGTAACCCGGGTTGACAATACTTAAAAAATTTTAATTTATATCTAAAAAAAAAAAAATTTCAGTACATTTTTTGAACCCAGCGAGGTCGCTTGACCTCAGTGGGTGTATGGTAGAGTCGCCCCTGTTGCCACGTGCGTTGCACATGGTACAATATTGTTGATCTACAAAGTAATATCCTAAACCCTAGTCTTGGAGATATAAACTAAAAAAATCAATTGTAAGTCAAAAGTGAATTAGAAAATTACAATATATCATCTCATTGCCGACCAAAAGTCTCTAGTTTTATCTTTAACAATCAAATTATTTGATCCTTTCTTTCGAAATTAAACTTTTTCGCTAACAGCAGAAGTTCATTTATACTATTAAACATGGTCTCATTATGAAGATATTGTCCATAATTTTTCATGGTACCTTCAAAATAGCTCGGACCTACATATAATGAATTATACCTATTTCTCACAGATGAGTTAGAGAGTTACTGGCTGTGTTTAGTTAGATAGTTTAGTTTAGTTTTGATGAATTTTCGGTTGAAAGGACAGCCCGAATCTCGGAGAAAGCAAGAGTCGGGTCCGAGCACGCGGTTCTGCTGTCTCGGTGCAGAGAGAAAACCGGGTCACTTTTGCTCCGTTTTTTGTGTTTTCTGTTACACAAGTCTAATGCAAGCTTAGCCATTTGAGTCATTCTATTTAAACTTTGAAGGGGAATGATTTTGAAACTACAAATTTTTATAAACTTATTTTAGAAGCCATCTGTTGGTGTTTAAATAATACAAAATAACAAAAACAGTAAAATAAAATTTGAAGTCCACTAATAAAAAACCGGTGTGCAAAAATTATTTCCCAAACTTTAATTGCCAAAAACTAATGAAAAATTCCAATTTCTTTTGATAAAATAAAAGTACTCAGTAATATTCATTAAAGTTTGAATTTTCTAACAAAGATCAAATAGTTTTAGATTCTTGTTTTACGGACCAAACAATCTTTGTGACGGAGGTACTATTAAAATTTTTAATTTTTCAAATTTATTAACTCATGTTTTGTTGTTCTTACGTAGGAATTCTTTTGTTAAAAGTAACTCAAAATCGCGTTGTTGAGACTTGAGAGAGGGGAAAAAAACTTAAAGACAGTAGTGATACTATGTCACTACCAGACAATCTTTGTGACAGAGGTACAATTAATACTTTTATTTTTCAAAATTTAGTAACTCATTTTTGTTGTTTTTACGTAGGAATTCTTTTGTTGAAATTAATGCCAAAACCACGTTGTTGAGACTTGAGAGAGGGGGAAAAAACTTACAAACAACAATGATACTACGCCACTATTAACTATTTTCCCTGACTTGCACTGATCATTCTACTAAATTTGTCAAATGATTCTCTAGGGCCACCCATTTGTATTATGTTTTTTTTTTTTGGAAATTTAGTAACTCATTTTTTGTTGTTTTTTCGTAGAAATTCTTTTTGTTGAAATTAACGACAAAACCGCGTTGTTGAGACTTGAGAGAGGGGAAAAAAACTTACAAACAACAGGGATACTATGTCACTACTGAGACATGCATCATTAACCTTAAGATATATATATACAAGAAGTTTCTGTTAGATATATTAAATATCTAACGGAAGGGTTGTTTAAGCTAAATGTAATGACTGTTATCCCCTCTCTCAAGTCTCAACAATTCGATTTTGAGTTACTTTCGAAAAAAGAATTCCTATGTAAAAAAAAATAAAAATGAGTTACTAAATTTCGAAAAAAAAAGCACAATACAAATGGCTGGCTGTAGAAAATCATTTGACAAATGTAGTAGAATGATTAATGCAAGTCGGAGTAAATAGTTAATATCACGCGTTAGTAGTGGCATAGTATCACTGTTGTTTGTAAGTTTTTCCCCCTCTCTCAAGTCTCAACAACGCGGTTTTAATTTGGTGCTAATTTCAACAAAAGAATTCCTACGTAAAAACAGCAAAAAATGAGTTACTAAATTTCAAAAAATAAAAATATTAATTGTACCTTTGTCAAAAAGATTGTATGGTAGTGATGTAGTATCACTACTATATTTAAGTTTTTTTTCCCCTCTCTCAAGTCTCAACAACGCGGTTTTGAGTTACTTTCAACAAAAGAATTCCTATGTAAAAACAACAAAAAATGACTTACTAAATTTCGAAAATAATAATAATAATACAAATTGGTGGCGCTAGAGAATCATTTGACAAATTTAGTAGAATGATTAATGCAAGTCAGAGAAAATAGTTAATATCACGCGTTAGTAGTGGCGTAGTATCACTGTTGTTTGTAAGTTTCTCCCCCCTCTCTCAAGTCTCAAAAACGTGGTTTTGGCGTTAATTTCAAGAAAAGAATTCCTATGAAAAAACAACAAAAAATGAGTTACTAAATTTTGAAAAATAAAAATATTAATTGTACCTCTGTCACAAAGATTGTATGGTAGTGACGTAGTATCACTACTGTATTTAAGCAGAATGGATAACAGTCATTACATTGAACTAGACTTCCCTTCATTTAAGCAGAATGGATAACAGTCATTACATTGAACTAGACTTCCCTTCATTTAAGTAGAATGGATAACAGTCATTACATTTAGCTTAAACAACCCTTCCGTTAGATATTTCATAGGGTGCTGATTTTGGGGCTCCATTTTTTTATGTAGGCACTCCAATATTTAATAAAGTTACAAAACTATCCTTTTTAAGATATAAAAATTACTAAAAGCACTCCACCCCAAAATTATCTTCTCATTTACTAAGGCACTTCAAACGGAAAAATGAACCAAAACCAAACATAAACATTAGGTTCTAAACATTAACATTAACATTATGTTCCAAACATTAAACATCCAGAACATAAACATTAGGTTCCAAACATTAAACATGCATCTATGTCAGATTGCTTCACGCCACTTTGCACAAAAAAAAAAATTGCTAGAATTCTCCAAATAAACATCATACAATTGAAAATGTTGATGCTGCAAAATCTTCATAATGGCTGTGACACAAGATCTTTATATTTTCGTACTCATTATCTACCATTTTCCCCTCAAAATCTTTATAACGGTCTCAAATCTACATTTTAAACTCACAGTGAGACAAACAAAGCACATCACCAAAGTTAGTGAACTCTTGCGAGGAAAAGTAACAGAACTTTCAAGAGACTTTGCATGGATAAAAGGATGGTTCTACAATCATAGGCCGAAGGCCACTTGTCCAGGTTGTTCTGGTGTAGAACATGGAGACAATAACATAAAGACTTTACCAAAGAAACATCATATATGGAAGTAGGCAATTCAGTGACGTGCAGTAAAAGGAGTTGAACAACTATCTGCTTTTCTCTGATAAAAACAAAACTATTTGTTTTTTTGGAGTGCCTGAAGTAAAGAAGAAGAGTAAAGGTCTTTTGGAGTGCTTGAAGTAAATCATGGAACTTGTAGAAGAGCAGTTTTGAAAAACCACTGTAGCTCGGAGCCCCTGCATCAAAATTGGGAGTGTGAATATCAGTTTCTCCTAAGCTGGAACGAAAATTTCAAATTTCTCTCTCTAGATACCATCCATCTCCCTCCTCTCTGTATTTTCATCTTCTGGGTTTCCTGCCTGGGGGGGAGGCGCTGCCTCTGTCCCTCTCCCCACGGGCTTTCTATCTTTCTCTTCTCTACCTAATTCTACAGCAGATCTGGCCTTCGCCGTCCCTTGGTGCTGCTCTCCACCATCGTTCTTCCTCCTCTCTGTTTCGCTTTGCGACCGCCGGATATTTTTCTCTTGGGTTATCCGGTTCGGCTTAACGGCAAGGCTCGTTTTGGAGTCAGGTGGAGCGTGGACTGTGTGGCTTCCCACCGTGTCTCATTCTTGGGTGATTCCGGTATGGCCTAACGGCAGTTTTTCTGGTGTGGCGTGGAACTTGTGTTTTGCTCTGTGCTTCATGGGTGGCCTTTGATGGTGTCGTTCGGCAGTGGATGGAGCCCAGGTTGTTGTTATCCCTGACTGTTTGTAAGGACCGAAATGGCGGCTCCTTGGCGGTCGATCTTGGGGTACAACAATGTTGAGGGGCTCACGGTGGCGTGCGTCCTCATCTTTGGTCTGAGGGATCTCGGTTCTCTGCCTTGGGTGATGGGTGTTGCTATTTGGTGGCGGTTTGGTTTCTGGCGTGGTGGTCGGCGGCGTGGTGGTGCGGCATTGCTATTTTCTGCTTTAGTTTTAGGTTTTGGGCAGGGGTTTTGGGTTGTTTTGAATATCTGGGCTTGTGGGCCATGGGTGTTTTGTTTGGATCTCACTACATTTTTAGGCTAGGCCATTAGGAGTGTTAGGTTTGACCCACGAGGTGTTTTGGGCTTTGTCCCATCAGGTGTTTTTATTTTCTTCAACTTTGGTTGGAGTTCTCATCCCCTCTCCCCTACTTGATGTACCCTTTGTCAAGTTTCTTAATAAACTTGTTGCTGATAAAAAAAAAAAAAAAAATCAATTTCTCCTATATATATATATATGCATGTCTCAGAAGCTTGACTAACTATATGCGTCTAATTTGAAAATCTAATTAGATGATGTGTTTCGAAAACATATACTCGCTCCGTCCCAAATTGCTCGTCCCTTTTGGGGAATCCAACTATTTAAGGAGACAAAATTATTGTCTTAGAGTTTCAAATTTAGTCTTCAAAGCTGTGAAGTTTATTAACTGGTTTTAAATTGTTTATATCTTTCAATATAGATCTCAAAAAATATACAATATGAATTTAGTTTGATAGATCTCAATTAGTTGTTTTATACAAAGTTTTAAAAATCATGAAAAACATTATATACTAAAAGATATAAACAATTTAAGAAATGACACAGATTTCAAAAACTGTGTAATAAATTGGGAGGAAAAGAGTACTTTTAAGGGTAAAACTGGAAGTTCAATATATTTTGGTAATTGTTTTTAGAAATAAGACCAACATTTTAAGACATCACTAAATAGAAAGAAGGACCAGTAATTTAGGACGGAGGGAGTATATCCATGAAAGGATAACTTTTTTTTGTATTCGAAATCCATTATTGTATAGGAACTAGAGAATCCAAATCCCCAATAAAAGCAGACGGGTGCAGAGGAACATGTGGCCACCGAGGAGATTTCAACTAACAAACGAATATGCCTTCTACCTCAAGTTGCCAAAGCAACCCGGGTCCGTGATGTATAAAGCCAAATTCGCCAACATTTTGTGTCACGGGACCTTTCACAAATCCAACTTTGTGTGCTCTGGAGTCAAGTCTTCAACTACCACTTGTATAAATAACCAATTTTTTTCTTTCGACGGCCTGGAGTGTCCGGCTTACGTGCACTTTGATTAATCCTCTCCTCGGTCCGGTTAAAGGCAGGTCATTCATCTTGCAGGGATTCGGGGATTCATCACAAGAAATAATTTTCTAGCGGCCTGACCCCTAATAATCAAATCCTGGTCAATTATGCAGGGAACAAACCTACCAACTAACCCTTGAGGCTTTATATATAGCAAAATTAATCAAAAAATCAAACGCCTCCACTTCTAGAGTTCAATTTTTTGTTAATCAGAAAAAGAAAATTTTATTATTATAAAGATAAAAATGAATCCATTACAATAGGAAAAGAAATGCATTGAGATTGATTCGAAGAGACCAAAACCCTCCTACTGCTGCAACTCGCAAAAATATGCTGGAAAAGAAATGCATTGAGATAGATACAAGAGACCAAAACCCTCCTATTGCTGCAACTTGCAAAAACATGATCTACCCCTCACCTCTCGATTTTTTTTTTTTAGAAAAATAAAACCCCCCAAAAAAATCAAACAAAACAAAATAAACAACTGTTGATAAGATTTCAACAAAAAAACAAACAAAAAAGTGGGTTAACATTACCCACCATGTTCTTGTTCTTGTTTCAATGATCAGAAAAGTTCATCTCTTAGAACATGATATGTTAACTGACTATGCGAAAAATCAATGCAATTGGATATTCTTAATTGCTTGTTTAAATCACAATCTTCAGTTCAGATTTTTGTCAAACTTCTAAACTAAAAATTGGATTATTTTATCAAGCACTTATTGATATTTGATTGAGTTGCTTTTTTGTAGAAGAGTTTATATATCATGTTCTAAGAGATGAACCGTTCTGATCATCAAAATAGGATTTGGAACATGGTGAGTAATGTTCACCCACTTTAAAGGTTGGTGAACAAAATTGAACTCACACTTCTCATATTTTCTTCATGATATCAACATTTGGACAGGGAAATATACTGTATCAACCCTCATTTGCAAGTACTTGTCATAGCATATCGAAAGATGTAAGGAATATCCATATCAAAGAAATTTTCTTTACCTTTGTTCTTTGACCTGTTAACCCGGATTGGCATACCAGTAGTTACCAGAAAACTAAGAATTTTTAAGATCTGAGTTTGACTCTTATCCACATGCTATCAATTACGTGTCGGCCAGTTCATATATGGCCTTACTTTGAATTTAATTGAGCCCCGCTAGTAGACGGCAGATTAGTTTCTCTAATTAGACGGTGCATTCATTGGTCTGGATACCTAGCTAAGAAAACCCAAAAATTGTCGTGTCAAACTGCAAATTTGATACAAACTAGCAAATTAATTTCTATCAGAGAAATCAAGTGACACTACTTGTATATGAATCCCTCCTCCCCTGATTAGCAGTATTTAAAGTCGGAACGTAACTTGGTATAGACTAATCTAACATATACTCCTATGTAAAAGGTTCGAATTAACCTGAAACATAACAAGGAGCGATGCCTTAAAGTCTCAGCCTTGATCACATGCCAAATCTTGGATGGTTTTTTTACTGAGGAAAAAGTTCGTGGCTCTCATTCATTTTGAAGGAATCTCAACTGTACCCTTTTCAATTGTGACCACCCATTGGTTCCATGCTTTTTATTGTTCACTCTATATATAAGTCCATCAATCCAGCAATATCAATATCAAAGCATTGCGGAAATTACAACCAATTCCAAAATTAAGCAACAGGTTATTTCTAGAGATGGAAGCATATGCAAAAAAGCTTGTCATTGTGGCATTGCTCCTTGCTATAGCCATTGGCCATGAGCCAATGATGACTACTGGCCAGACCATGTGCGGCATGACCACCGACGGCCTCATGGCATGCAGGCCGTCTGTGGCTGGCGAAAACCCTGCACCCCCTTCGGCCACCTGTTGCACGGCTCTTTCCGGTGCTGACATGAAGTGCCTGTGCAAGTACAAGAAGTCCAATATGTTGGCTTCATTTGGTATTGACCCAAACCTAGCCATGCAACTCCCTGCCAAATGCAACCTAGCCCAGGCATTCCCTTGTGCATGAAGTGCTAACTAATCACTTGTGGTGGGGTTTGTTTTGGCATTTGTGATTAATTTGGGCATTTGTGTTCACCTTTTCTGTTTTAGTGTTTTTCGACTGTTGTGGTGGTGGTTCGTTTGTGCTTGTTTATGGATGTATTTTCATTTTTTTTTGTGGTAATATTGGACTATGACCTCTTGTTTTTAATTTGCTACTAGAAATCCTAGCTCTTCTAGTTAAAATTGGTAAAGACTTTAATATGGAGCTCCTTATTTATATCATTATAAATGACTTGACAATTATACAATTGTGAGCTTGAAACTGACCGACGAGTAAAACATGGTCCAAGTATGACATTCTAATATCCAACTACTGCAGCAGCACTTGTTATTGAAATGAGCCAACCTCATGTTGAACTCTAGAACAATTTTGGGGACCGGATGTCAAGTTTTAGTGCCATTGTCTAGAATAAATGCTTTCTGATTAAGTTATGATCTCCTTGTGTAGCAATTCTACTTTTTTTTTTTTGTGGACTGGGGACACTAGGCAGCATTAATTTAGTGGTTCGAAAAAATCAGAAAAGATAGCGAAACATTAGAGAGAGAGATTGAAGTGTATCCATTCATTTATCAATCGAAGATGGTTTTTAGATCAGTTCGTTTCCAAGATTTTGCATCATCGTCGCTGGGTGGGGGTTTTTTCACGGTGTTTGTCGACAACCTTCCCAATGGCATTGGTCAGCCATGGATCCTCAAATTCTTCTCTAACTTCGGCAAAGTGAAGGATGTTTTTCTCCCATTCAGAAGAAGTAAGCGAACGGGATGCCGATTTAGCTTTGGCAGATATGAATCAACCAGAGGTGCAGATTGCGCTTTGAGTGAAGCAAATGGAGTCTTGATTGGGAGAAGATACCTAATTGTGGAGAGGGCTTCGATACGATAAGGTAAGTTTTTCACCATTTCCCAAACCTAGGCTCAATTTGGGTGTTTCAAATTTTGGGGAAAAAGGAAATAAACAAAAGAAAGTGAGGCACGAGGGCTGTGAATCGGGTTTTAAAGATGAAATCAGAGATGTGGAAAAGAGGATTTCACTGAATTTGCAACCTATAGCTACTGAATGGCTTTCCAAAAGTGCAGTAGCAAAATTAAAGATTCTAACAACGCCAAAAGCGGTGCAAATAGCTTTGAGGGAACATTTCAGGGAGGTTACTGTTAAATCTCTGGGAGGCTTGAAGATTATCATCACATTCCAAACAAAAGAATACCGTGCGACTGCTCTTAACAATTCATTGTTTACAAACTGGTTCTCTGCAATAAAACCGTGGAATGGAGAAGTGGCTGGAGAGTCTAGGCTAGTGTGGCTTAAATGCAGGTGTAAAATCCCGATTTTAAATTTCTATTTATGTGGCTAAATAGCGTCTATTTATGGTAATTGGGACTTATGAAATTAGCAACGGACCATTTCTGTACGTACTCAATACGGTAACGATGACCCTCGGATTTAAATTTGTCAATGATGAGTTTTTAGTTTTTTTTTTTTTTTTTGAGACTAGAGTTTGGGCGCATTTGGACAGAATCCACGTGGACCGGACATGCGATGAGACAAAGAGATGGGAAATTACGGATGGCAATTGGGGGAAGTAACATGTGTACTTGGGAAGTAACATGTGTACTTCTTTACCTGTTTCATCCCTAACCACCGTTATATATATATGCACATATGTCAGTTTATAATATACATAGCATAAATAAAGGACAAAAGGGGAAACAAGAAGAAAGAGGAAAGAAGATTAGAGATTGAACTTGGAAACTCCTGAAACCCCAATCATCGCTCCGACGCACCGCAGCCAGGAATTAAGGAATACTCCTTGACGGACATCTCTCTCTTCTCTCTCTCGGTATATTCTCTACCTCACTATTTTGTTTACACCCATGCCTATATGTATGACTGTAGATTTCTGAGGTAACAAACCAACACGCACACAGAGAGCCAAAACCGGCAGCCACGGCTGCCGGCCACGGCTGCCGGCCACTTTAAGAACAGTTCCACCACTCTCCTTCGCCTCTGTACCACACCATTTCCCCTCTCCCGAGCTCTCTCGCTTTCACTCGAGTTACCTATTGCTCGAAATTACTAATTCCTCTTTTCGGCAAACTATCTGGGAACGGGGACTAGCCACCGTAGTTTGATCTATAGACGAATTAACTCCCAAAATAGAGTCTTAAGAATCCAAAGTGAAGTTCCTGGACGCTGCTGGCAAACTCACGGACCAAACCTAGTGTATTAAACTGCTTGTTTCAACTTGGGCAGGAACAATTTTCTGTGGGTCTCCCGAGCTGTTAAAAAAGATGAGTTTGTCCCTTAATAGAAATTCTGAAGTTGACCCAATTCTTAACCAACGCTGTTTAGTCCTAGACTTTTTAAATACCCCTTTTGCCGGTGTGCTGGTGTTGGATTAACCTCAATTGAAGACTAATTACTTGGCAATATTGCCGGGTTAGTGATAATCAGTGTGGTTCTATTTAGGTACAAGTTCGGTGGAGTATCTCACACACGTGATGAACTAGGCACTTCTATAAGGTGAGTACGCAATACCTTGGTTACATGCATTTGCTTAACTGTTTTTATATCAAATGCTTCTTGCTTTTAAAGCTGGAAAATGTGAATCACGTGTTTTGTTTATTTTGAATTGAATTGCGATTTCCTTTAAAATGATGGAAATATGAATCATGACTTTCGATACAATAGGTGCTATTTTGATTAAACCGTGGATTATCGGAGAATGGCCTATTCACATGCATTTTTATTATGGATGATTTAGACCATGGAATATGTTTTGAGAACATGACTGTTATGATTTTCTTAAACATGTTCTGCTATGTTATGCGGTTCGGACGGTGTCCCGAGCTCTAGGGGACGGTAAAGAAGCTAGAGGCACGAGGAAATAAGGGAGGGGTGCAGGCCAGACACCAATATGATATCGGTATCATGGGTTGCTCTCTCTGACCTAGGGGTCGCTCCCCATTACGTCTGGCAATACCGTCGAACACTAATATTATTTTCATGGCCTTCTATGGAAGGATAAAGAGTCCTTCTGCTAGGACTAATGCGAATGATTGGAAGGCAGATGCCATGGATATTGATGTTTAATGATTTATCTTCTCTCATCTCTCCTTGAATTTGAAGCATTTTATGCTATGAAGAATGTTTCCATGGTCAAACTTGTAACCTTGGTATTTCGTACCACACGAGCATTCGCTTATGAAAATCTTTTCCATTTTCCAGGGAATAGCGTGTATGGCCCTCGACTCGTCAATGATTGTTGGTGCTAAGTGGACACTCCTAAGTTGTCTAATGGTTTGTAATTATTATATCCCTACACTTAGAAGCTCTGGGATTATGTTAACTATCTTACGCTTCCGTTTACTTTGATCTATGTAGTTTGAAATGCTGATGATGATGAAAATCCCTAAACTAGTTTTTAGTAGGCCTTTGGCGGCTTAAAACCCGCTTGGCCGGTCACGACTTCTAGGGTTGGTTTTGGGTCGTGACAGCAGGGGTATGCCACTTAGTGACTGGAACGCAGGATCTTTCAAACGCATTGCAGAAATCTGGGGTGATTTTATAACTCTCGATGGGGAAATATTGAAGGAGGAATCATATGACGTGGGTAGAATGTTGATCGCAATTGACAATCGGCACAAAATAGATGACTGGATTAATATTACAGTGAGGGGAAGGAACCACATAGTTTTCATGTGGGAAGAAGATTGCAATGACGTTTTAACGAAAAACTGGTTAAGGATTGGTTGAAGATGCACATTCCTGAAGTTAGGGTTAACGAGTCGGGTGATCCCAATCACAACAAAAAAGACGAGCCATGTAGGAAGGTTGAGGTGGAGATGAACAATACTGTGATGGGTCCACATGGAATTTGTGAGCAGTCAAACAGGTTGGACAAATTGGAGAATTCTCCAACCACACCATTAATGATTGAAAATGGCTCCACGGTCATGATTCCACAGAGGGCGGCTGGGCACAATCTGGAGGTAATTCAGGAAGAAGGTGAAGAGTCAATTGTGGGTGAAACTCCTGATTTTGGGCTCAATAATCAAGTGGCATCTCCTGTATCATCACCAGTAAACCCAGGTGATAATTTCAACCCTCAAATGCCATGTGAAGGTGCGCAAATTAATAATGCTGCAGAAAACTCAATTAGCTCCTCCTCGGGGGTTGAAGTTTCAATAATGGGAAGTTGTTGGAATGTTTTTGACAGCTGTGGAGGGATTTTAAATGATAACCATTCTGTAAATAGCTCCGCTAATTCACCTAAGTTTTTTGAGGCCCAAGAAGCTGGTTGCTTTAATGTAGTGGGCTCTAAAGAGTGTAATTTTACTGCTGATCTAGAAAAAGAGGTTATTAATGAAGAGAATGAGTTAGAAGTGGAGAATTCTTTGGAAGTTCTGGATGCCAACTTAGATTCTCTTGAGGATAACCATAACCCTATTCAAGCTGCAGTCAAAGGAATCAAAGGAAAGAAGAAGAGGAAAACCATTGACGAAATTCTTGGATTTTCAAAAGTTAACACGAATTCTCAAAATGGAGGTAGAAACAAAAATAAATGTGTGGTCTTAAGGTCTGTTGTAGCAGCTGCTGCATTGTCTGCATCTGTCTCATCAGAGGGGATCTACAACAGAAATAGAATTCTTCTTGACGAAGCTCAAACCATCTGGGTTGTCAATAAGATAATGGGACTTGGTTATGATGGAGATGATAATGAGGTGATTAGTAAGATAGCTGAAATGGAGGCCCAAGATAAAGAAAGAGCTGTTTGCCACCGCTAATTTTTGTGGTGTGATTAGGTGTAATGTTATATATGGTGGAATGTCAGCTTGATTGCTTGTGGAGTGTTCAACTTTGAGGCTTATTAAAGAACTTCATGGCTGGCAGAATAATGCTTGGTGTTTCCTGATGCATTTTGGGGAGCTTTTTGATTAAGTGATCACTGTTTTATTTTCTTATGGGTATTCTCTTATGAGCCTGGTTGCTATTTTCCATTTTAGCTTCCAGTTGGTTACTTGCCAACTGTACTTTGTGGGGTTGGAGAGGCATATGCTTGTCGAGAGGAGGATAGAAGTAGGGAGCATGTTCGTGATTGACTGTGGAATGCTGGTCGAGAACAAGATCATGGTGATCGGCACAGTACTAGAGACGGCTAATGGTCATTTTGCAGAGGCGGTGGCAGAGTGGCTTGGCGGCGAAGATGTTGGGACACTTTAGGGTTTTCTTTGGATTGTCATTTTTTTCCATTCTGGGCATGTGGCCCATCGAGTGTGAGCTTTGCCCAATAGGTGTGTTCTTTGGCTCATTGGATGTTTTCGTTGGCTCCTTGCCAATTGAGTTTGGGTCTCGGATTGGGCATAAAATTCTTTGAATTTTTTGCTTTCTCCTTGTTCCTATTAGTCATTGTATCTTTTTCGATGATTAATGAAAATTTTTTGCTGTGCAAAAAAAAAAAAAAATTTCTACTTGTTTTTACCTATATTGGTTGTGAAATTATAAGGTTGATTCCTAAGTTAATAGCACATAGAGGTTTAGACAGATGAGTTGGCGTAAGAAGCTAACAGGAAATAATCGTAGATCTTAAGCTAATAGGTCTTACTTGATTATGCGAAGACAGTTTCTTGGTCCGAGTAACTATGTGAATACTTTTTCTGAGATATTTGAGAACTTCTTTTACATTCTTATGTGATTTCTATAACGTAGAGAGTTAGTCATGTATATCCCCAGACTACACTAGTCTTCTTCTCATCTTATCCAGTTTCAAAACTAGAACAAAGATTATGAGTTTCTTAATCTTTCTCAGAACTGAGAAGTAATTTCCATCCATTCTATGATCATTACCTACTAAATGGTATTTTTTTTTTCTAACATCGAAATCTTGTAGCCTCTAGAGAATCTACTCTAATCCTACCTTCCTATGTATTCTGTAATTCAACCATTTCAAGGACACAACTAGTAAGATTATTTTGTTGGTGCAAAAATCCGGGAGTCTTCGAGAAACTGAGCATCTTGATGATGGTACTTGTTTCGAGGCACGTTACTATGCCGCTTTCCGAAAACAGTATTTGCCCCCATCGTTTGGTGTGCACCGGGTTGATAGCGAATCTGTTCGAGGATACAACGAAGCCCAATCAAATGATCTTGTGCCTGCGTCCGCACAAACTAAGGACAGACAGAATACCGAGTCGTAAATAGAATCAAAGAACCAAGGGATTGCTGGTACCGTTTCCGCAGAGTAACGGTACAACAAAAAACTAGATCATTTTTGCAGAGTAACAAGGCTAAAATTCCGTGTTAAATGAATGTGATTTGGGTATTATTTATAGACCCAAAGCACCATTCCGCACTGGGTTACAACCTTTGGTTTAATACCCTTTCGTACAAGTCACAACTTTCCAAGTTGAGTGACACCCAACCGCGAACCATTGTCTTATTCGCGCCTGAAATCCGGGCGCAGACCCGCTGGTATTGATACCTCCAAACTGAGGTATTGATACAGAAACATTCTGTTCACGAGAGAGCCCAAAGGTATCGATACCTAGTATCACTGGTATCGATACCAATCCATTTAGACCCGTACGCCACGTCAACGACACCTTATCGCCAAGACGCAATAAGAAAGGGCGCCTATAAGGCGCCTCGCGCCTATAAGGCGCCTCGCGCCGACGTGCTAAGTGCAAAGTGTGCCATCAAAGCGCCACATTGCAACCACACAGCCCACTGCCACGCTAGCGCGCGCGTGGGGGTGTGTATGAGTGTGTTCCATCACCGGCTACGCTGGTAAAACGCGTAGCACCATAGGTGCCATGGCACTTAACCCAATGTGAACATTATAGTAGTGCTCCCATATATAAACCACTCAACCTTTTCCTTGCTAGCCAATGTGGGACAAAACCAAAACACTACAAAAAAAGCTTTCTAAAGAGCACAAGGAATATTTTGATAAAACCCCAAATAAACACCCATTTATTTTGATAATTTCCAACAATCCCCTACCATTTTCAAAATAAAGATGAAGCCTTGGTTCCTTTGAAAAGTCTTGTGCATCAATGAATGTATCACGATTTTAACCATCACCTAGTGAAAAACATCAAAGTTAGTCAGAAAGCATGGTAGACTTGTCTTTTAACCAGCGATCCTTCAATGACCAACCGGACACGTTTCACGCACGTATCTCACTTGACTCAGATATTCAAAAATTGCCGACACGTGGGTTGGCCGTGTGTCTATATCTTATTTCGTGAGTGCTCTAAAGTTCTAGCCCGTGACCTATAGAAGGCGGCACCACCCTCACACTCATATAGGTAGACTTTTAAGAATGCCCCTATAACAACAACATCCGCGTAACTAAACCTTTAGAAGTCTATTAAGAGCTAAGTAGCTCACCTCTTCTTTTAAATTACAGGTACCAAACAATTTACCATAGGATGGGTGTAACCGGAAAGTGCTTGCCATCACGACTTATGGTGTAGTTTGCTCATTGAACCCAAGGACTTGAAGCTAAACAAGCGTTGGGCCGAGTTTCCACCAGGAGTGATTATATTTTGTAATACCCAGGTTTGGGGGTAGATGGTGTTTAGTCCCACATTGGTTGCTTACATGAGTGATCTTGGGTATATAACAAATCATGTGGGCTACTACTAGTACCTTGAGCTTAAGCATTTTGGGCCATGTGGTGAGGCTTGTGGATCAAATCAAGGTACTGGGCCAGTGGTCTACGTGGGGCGTTATAAATGGTATCAGAGCTCCGCCCTGGTCCAAGTGGTGGGTAGGATGCGCTCTGCCACCACGGACACCAGGGGAGGTTGCTGGGACTATGCAATGAGGACGTTGCATCCCTAAGGGGGGAAGATTGTAATACCCAGGTTTGGGGGTAGATGGTGTTTAGTCCCACATTGGTTGCTTACATGAGTGATCTTGGGTATATAACAAATCATGTGGGCTACTACTAGTACCTTGAGCTTAAGCATTTTGGGCCATGTGGTGTGGCTAGTGGATCAAATCAAGGTATTGGGCCAGTGGTCTACATGGGGCGTTATATATTTTACTGGGCTTAGGTCCCATCCCCTGTAATGTTTTCCACACCAAATCTCTTGCAAGACCTTTTGTTAAAGGATCCGCCAGGTTTTGACCTGACTTGACATAATCAATGGTTATCACCCCATCGGTTATCAAATTCCTCACATAGTTATGTTGAAGTCCTATATGCCTGGACTTCCCATTAAATACCTGGCTGTAAGCCCGTGATAGTGCCGACTGACTATCACAATGCAAAGGTATCGATGGCATAGGTTTTGGCCACATGGGTATCTCCCATAACATACTCCTTAGCCACTCAGCCTCTTTGCTACTCGATGCTAGTGCCACAAACTCGGCTGCCAAAGTCGAGTCGGTAATTATGCTCTGTTTCTTTGATCCCCAAGAAACTGCTCCACCACCCAGAGTGAAGACCCATCCACTTGTTGACAAGTGATCTTCATTCTCGGCTATCCAACTAGCATCCGTGTATCCTTTCAGAACCGATGGATACCCACTATAGACTATCCCATAGTCTATAGTTTTCTTTAAATACCTCAAAACTCGATTAATCGCATTCCAATGAATATCACTTGGGTTATGCGTATACCTACTCTGTTTACCCACCGCATAAGAAATGTCCGGGCGAGTAGATCTCATAGCATACATCAAGGTTCCTATCACTCTAGAATAATTTAGTTGTGACACTGCTCTACCTGTATTAGGATACAACTTTGCATGTGGATCATAAGGTGTAGAAATCGGAGTACAATCAAAGTGATTAAACTTCTTTAGTATCTTCTCAATATAATGAGATTGAGAAAGAACTATATTTCCTCCTTGCCTTGTAATCCTAATTCCTAGAATTACATCAGCTACACCCATATCTTTCATGCTAAACCTAGATGAAAGCATATCCTTTGTGCTTTGTATGCTATCTAAATCAGTCCCAAAGATAAAGCATATCATCCACATACAAACACACGATTACATCTCGGTTTTCGGTAAATTTGTTATAAACACATTTACTTGATTGGTGTATCCTAAACCCGTTTGATACAATTACCTTATCAAACTTCTCATGCCACTGTTTAGGTGCTCGTTTAAGTCCGTAAAGAGACTTAACAAGTTTGCATACTTTGTGTTTTTGTCCTTGCACAACAAACCCTTCCGGTTGCTTCATATAAATTTCTTCATCCAATTCACCATTCAAAAATGCAGTCTTTACATCTATTTGGTGAATATGAAGTTTATGTATCGAAGCTATGGCAAGAAGAACTCTAATAGTAGAGATTCTCGCTACCGGTGCATAGGTATCGAAGTAATCAATACCTTCCTTTTACGTAAAGCCCTTGGCAACCAACCGTGTCTTGAACTTGTCTATTGTGCCATCAACTTTCATTTTCTTCTTGAAAATTCATTTACAACCAATGGCTTTGTAACTCGGTGGCAAATCAACAAGAATCCCTGTATCATTACCCATGATAGAATCCATTTGATCTTGGATTGCTTCTTTCCAGAAAGCACAATCTTGCGATTTCATAGCCTTCCCAAAGGTCAAGGGATCCAATTCCACATGATATGAAACCAGGGTATGATTACAAGTAGTGTCTCTAGTTCCTTCAACTAGATACACTACAAAGTCAGGACCAAAGGACTTAGCCACCCGAGCCCTTTTACTTCTCCTAAGTTTGACCTATTCCGTAGGTTCTGCCTCTGTTTCAGGCCCATAAGAGATTGATTCATTCTCTTCATTAACCTCTTTCGGAATAGGAACAAACCTATTTTCATAAAACACAGCATCCCTTGATTCAATTATGGTATTAACCCCATACGAATCATTTGGCTCGGAAACAAGAAACCTATATGCCTTACTATGTAAAGCATAACCAAGGAATATGCATTCAATTCCTTTTCACCCAATTTCTTCCTTTTGGGTTTCGGCAATCTCACAATTGCTCTACAACCCCAAGTTTTAAAATAACTTAGGTTAGGTTTCTTCTTTTTCCATAGCTCATATGGAGTTATTTGTGACTTCTTGAGAGGTACCCTATTCAAAATGTAAGCAACGGTAAGTATGGCTTCGCCCCACAAACCCGTGCCTAATCCTGAATTGCTAAGCATAGCATTAACCATCTCTGTTAAAGTCCGATTTTTCCGTTCAGTCACTCCATTTTGTTGTGGAGTATATGGTGTCGTTTTCTCATGAATTATGCCCACTGACTCACAGTAATCCGGAAAATAATATTCACCACCCCTATCAGACCTTAAATGCTTTATTGTTTTTCCACATTGATTTTCAACTTCAGTTTTGAAAGTGATAAACTTTTCTAGAACCTCATCTTTTGAGTGCAATAAATAAACATGACAATACTTAGAAAAATCATCTATAAAAGTTACAAAGTATTGCTTGCCTCCTTTAGAAGGGGTGCTATGCATGTCACATACATCACAATGAACATGTTCTAACAAAGTTGTAGTTCTAACAATCTTAGGAAATGGAACTCTAGTGATTTTAGTAAGTGAACATACATTGCATTTATCAACCATATCAACATCATACTTAAGGCCCAGTTTTCCAAAAGATTTTAGCACCCAGATGCTAAAATCATGATATTTCAAATCAAAAAATGAAGTGGTTCCGTGTATCGTTTTTCGATTTTTTTCGCGCCAAATTAAAGTACTCCTCGGGTTTAGTTTGGTGAAAAAAAATTGAAAAAAGATATACGGAACCACTTCATTTTTTGATTTGAAAAATCATGATTTTAGCACCTGGGTGCTAAAATCTTTTGGAAAACTGGGCCTAAGGAATTAAATCTAATTTAACCATCATATCCATCTTCCTAGTATTAACATGTCCTAAACGATTATGCCATAAAGAAAGAAAATCAAACAAGTAAGCAGAAACTGTGAATGTGTTATTAACGTTGAGTTTGTACATGCTCTCACAAACATAGTCTTTTCCAACAAATGTGTCATTCTTAGACAAAACAAATTTGTTTGACTCAAACACTAGCCTAAAGCCATGCTTATCAAGCAGGCTACCAGATACAAGATTTTTCCTAACTTCTGGTACATGGTAAACATCGGTCAAAGTCAAAACATTCTCATAAGTGAACTCCAAATCCACTTTACCCTTGCCTTTGATAGGAGCGGGAGATGAATTCTCCATGTAGATAAAGGAACCATCATCAACCACTTCATAGTCGGTGAAGTATCTCTTATCAATGCAAACATGCTTTGTAGCCCCTGAGTCTATCCACCAGTTTCCGGCATCCCCAACCATGTTAATTTCTGACACAACAGCCAAAAATTTACCCTTTGGACCCAATGCCTCTGGATCCTTCTTCTTCTTAGACTTGCAATCCTTTTTGAAGTGCCCTGGTAGACCGCAACGCCAACACTCAACCTTTGGCTTTTTCCCTTTCGGGTCATCGCCTCGGTCGTAGCCTTGCCAAACCTTCTATTTCTTATGTTTACCGTTGTTGGAACCTTTTCCGTCTTCCACCACATGAACTTTGGAGGTACCAGCCCCAAGTTCTTCCTTTTCTTGATGCCTTGTATGTTCCTCCATAGTGAGATAAACAACCAATTGCTCCAGCGTAAGTTCCTCGACTTTGTGCTTAAGACTTTTCTTGTAGTCTTTCCAGGAAGGAGGAAGTTTATCAATCACAGAAGACACCACGATCGATTCATCCATGTTTATGTTCTTAATCTTAAACTGATTCAAAATGTGCTGAATTTCATGCAACTAATCAATCACAGGCTTGTTGTCTACCATTTTATAATTCATTAAACTCACTGACCAAAAACATTTTGCTTGTTGCATCCTCTGTCAAATAGCGGCCCTCCAATGAATCCCACATCTCCTTTGCCATCTCCGTATTCGAATACACATCGAATAGTGCGTCCGAGAGTGCATTCAGAATATGCCCCTTGCAGATGTAGTCATCATTCTCGAATTTCATCCTCACCCGTGTCTCCTCCAAAGTTTTATCTTCTTTCTCCTCTGGATACGGTGCAGTGAGAACATACACGACATTTAGTGTCATGAGCATGAAGTGCATCTTCTTTTGCCAACGCCTGAAATTTTCGCCATCAAACTGGTCCAATTTCACGAAATCCTGTGTCAATTGTCGCACGCCATTCCATAATACTGTTTTCGATTGTTGGTGCAAAAATCCGAGAGTCTTCGAGAAACTGAACGGCTTGATGATGGTACTTGCTTCGAGGCACGTTACTATGTCGCTTTCTGAAAACAGTATTCTCCCCCACCGTTCGGTGTGCACCAGGTTGATAGTGAATCTGTTCGAGGATACAACGAAGCCCGATCAAATGATCTTCTGCCTGCGTCCGCACAAACGAAGGACAGACAGAATACCGAGTCGTAAATAGAATCAAAGAACCAAGGGATTGCTGGTACCGTTTCTGCAGAGTAACGGTACAACAAAAAACTAAAAAGCGATCTGTAGTAATTTTGGCAGAGTAACAAGGCTAAAATTCGGTGTTAAATGAATGTGATTTGGGTATTATTTATAGACCCAAAGCACCATTCCGCACTGGGTTACAACCTTTGGTTTAATACCCTTTCGTACAAGTCACAACTTTCCAAGTTGAGTGACACCCAACCGCGAACCATTGTCTTATTCGCGCCTAAAATCCAGGCGCAGACCCGCTGGTATTGATACCTCCAAACTAAGGTATTCATAGAGAAACAGTCTGTTCGCGAGAGAGCCCAAAGGCGATAAGGTATCACCTTATCGCAATAAGAAATGTAGGCGCCTAGTGCCGACGTGCAAAGTGCGCCACATTGCAGCCACACAGCTCACTGCCACGCTCACGCACGCGCGGATGCTGAGTGTGTTCCAGCACCGGCAGTGCCGGTAAAGCGCGTAGCACCATAGGTGCCATGCCACTTAGCACTATGTGAACATTATTGTAGTGCTCACATATATAAACCACTCAACCTTTTCCTTGCTAGCCAATTAATGTGGGACAAAACCAAAACACTACAAAAAAAAGTTTTCTAAAGAGCACAAGGAATATTTTGATAAAACCCCAAATAAACACCCATTTATTTTGATAATTTCCAACAATTTGGTCGGTTACTTTGCACTAATATGCTATGGAAATGTGTTAGACCAGGAATAAAAGTCGCCCCTCTGTTCGTGGCTGCTTTTTTTTGGTAACCTCCTCCGCTCGTCTAATGCCTAGCAACTTTTCAAACACTGCCTATAGGGGTGGTACCGTAAAACATTTGGTAAATTCATATTAGTACTAGGCAAGCTAGCATTAGTGAGTACCCATTGTCCAACTACACATATTGGACACATGCCATAGCATACATTCCAAAACCCTCACAGAGATAATCACCATACAGAAAATTACAATTTCATAAAAGAATGAATCTATTGAAATGAATGAGAATCTTAAATACATGAACAATAGATGTTTTCTGCCCAGACATTTTTTTGAGAAACAATCGAATGCCTAGTCAGTCATCTGTTATTTTGCATAATCCTACGGACCCAAGAATGCATGGATCCGAACATAGATATAATAAAGGTATATAAATAGAATCAAATAGATACGAAAATCAGGTAAATCTTCCATCATAAGAGCAGTTTTCAGCTGGTGGTCACCGGTGCGAATCATTTACCGGCTGGGATGTAACCGATGAGGATCTTTCAGCTGTGAGGATGTTTGATGATCCTCTGTAGAACCACGGTCCTTGCCCTACGAATATCCCTGCTGCACATATCAGCTTGTAAACCTAATTCCTCAACATTCTTCATGAACATTTGCAACTGCTTCTTTATCTCCTCTATTCCAACTTTCACAGCCTCTTCTTCAATGGAAAAATCAGCATTATGCAAAAGCGAATCGATCTCCATCTCCAACCGATCGATCAGCACCCGAATATTATCCAAGTCCTTGATAGCAACATAGGTCCCCACGTGCATAAAGTTGAGGACTTCCTTCTGTCCTTTCAAAGCAGTCTCATAGTTCTTCCATAAAGAATCAATCCACTTACCCATTGATCCAAACGGAAGAGCAGTAGCTGCAGCAAGAGCCGACGCAACTGGTGGTGCTGCCATGGCTGCTGCAACAACCGAACAAATCAACACCGCGGCAAATGTGGCAGCGAATATTATGCTTGAAACCTTCCTCCATGAATGAATGTTCTTGAGCTTCTTGTCAAGCTTCTTCTTTCTGAGTTGCAATTTTTCAAGCATTACAAGCTGGTGGTTATAAACAGATTGAAATATCTGGATGAACTCTTTGGTGAAAGGATCACCGGAATTCCTGAAATTCTTCAACTCCTCTAGGGTTTTTACATACTTGTTACTCCCATCAGCTTTCTGTGTCTCTTCATCAAACGTTTGAAGCGCGAAAAGTATGAGCAACTGGCTATCACGAGCGCGATTGAGGCATTTCTCCAATGCCGCGCAGAAATCGAGGGTTTGCAAGCTGTTCTCAAAGTACTCCTCCACAAGCTCAAACAACTCCTCATTCTTCCATATGTCCTTCTTGCAATCCAAGATCACTTTCACTACCTCCTGGTTCATTTCCAAAAGGCATTCTGTTACTTCTTTCAGCGAATCAAATGAAAGTGCACGTACTTCGACCCCAACTGCAAGAGTGTTGATCACTTGATTCGTTCGAGTTTGGAGGTTTGTGTCGAAAAACTGCAAATCCTTGTCGAGCTTGCATGCTGCTTCGTAGGAGTTGAGCTCTGTTGAGTATTTGAGATTGTTGCTGAAATGGATTGGTGGCGGTGGTGGTGGTGGAGTTTCAGCTGCGGGTTTTGAGCTTATGTGGTTCCCCATGGTTTGAACTATTAAGATCTGCAGAAATCAAGAGAAGATACAAACAATCAATTCTGTCAACCTAACAAAGGATTCCCCTGATAAACCAACTCCAGAAATCTAACTGTTGGGTTGTAAGCCTCAAGAAATAGTAGGATTATGAAAGGAAAAATCCGGTTCAGCCAACAAAATTGAAAATCCAATTTCAGTTCAGTTGTTATTTTGGTAACCCGTTTTGTAATACACTTATCAGGAAAATTGTTTTCAAATAAAAAAAAAAAAAAAGAAGAAGAAAAAAAGCTTCCGAAAAAGTACTGAGATTTCGTAGGAACTTGTTAAAAAAGTTCGATTTTGTTCACCCTCATTAAAAATTATGGTGAAACCCACAGTTTTTTCTACTAATTAGAATTAGGGTAACGTTCACCCTTTTTTAATAATCTTGTTTTCCCAAAAAAAAATTCCCGAAAACTAGTCTGAAAAACTGTGTTTCCTAGAAAAAGAAAACAAAAAATGATCAAAACGGAACTATGCGAAATAAAACACAATCTACTGTATGTATACCCATAGATTTCGCAATCTCGAAAATCGAGGGAAATCACTAGAGTCTATTGAAGCTTGTATGAAAGTGATCAAAATCAAGACCACCCATAATTTGATATATATTTAATAAATTTGAAAGTGATGATCAGAAGACTACCTGATAATAGAGCACAAGAGAAAATTTGGAGAAATGGGTTTTGCTCCGTCTCTGTTTTTAAAGAGGAAAACGATTGGAAAAAAGTGTAGGAGAGAGAGAGAGAAAGAGAAAGAGAAAGAAAGAGATATGTGGCAGGGTAACGAGGAATGAAGAAGAAGAAGAAGCTTACAAAAGAAATTAAAACCGTTAGGGGGGTTTCAGGAAATAGATTGCACGCATTACATAAATGAGATTGGTGGTGGAAAACGCGGGAAGCAATGACCTCTCTCTCTCTCTAAACCTGTACACAATTGCATTCATAATTTCATATAGGCATATATGTATATCACCGCCCCATTGAGCTTTTATACGTAAGTATGTATAGCTTTTGATTTCGGAACGAGCCAAACGTACAGTTAAAACCATTTACCAGAAAATGAGATACTTCAGCTGGAAGAGTGGTAGTGACTCAGCGCAGGAAGATAGAGAGAGAGAGAGAGAAGGGTCTTCTAATTTGAAGTTGGTTGTAAAACCTGTCGTGATCACGAAATGACCTAAATGCCCATGAGACTCTTTTGTTTTAATAGTACTAACTTTTTACAAAAACAATTGAATTTGTTGAATTAGTTTTGATTTTTTGGGTCATTATTTGCAGCAAATTACCAATCTAGACTTATCTCTACATTCGATTTTTACATAGAAAGGGCAATTTGATAGTTTTACATGGCTAAAGTAAAAAAAAAAAAAACGAAAGAAAAAGAGAGTGCATGAAGATAAAAAGCAAGTGTGAAAATCATTTTCCGTTCGCAAAATAAGGGAAATGAAAATGGAAGTTATATGATAAAGTCCAAAAAAAAAAAAAAAGTGCGTGAAGATAAAAAGAAAATGTAAAAATCATATTCCATTAGCAAAATAAGGAAATGAAAATGGGAATTACATAATGTATTGATTCCTTACTTGTATTAAAGAAACGATTAATGTTAGTTTTGCACAGACTTGTGTGCATGGATCTTATACATCTGTGGAACTCTCGTTATTTTGTGAGGCCAACGTACATCTCGAGACGCTTTTGAGCACATCTATATTCGCATATGAGTATACAAATTTGTACCCAATTTAGACTTTTTCTTTTAACAATGCAAGGTTTCAACAAAACTTGAAGATATCCTCACAACAAATGTTTTCCCTATCCGACAAATATTGATTTCACTTCACTTTTTTATTAATATATTGATTTTTCCCAAACCAATCCATTTATCTCACACTTTAAGATTATGTATGGAATTTTATTTAAAGAAAAAAACAAGTAAAGAATTTTACAGCATGCATAAAAAAGTGGGTGAAAAATCCGATTGACTAACAGAATCATCAACAAGACGTAAAGAAAAAGAAATGCAATAAATGTTTAGAGTTGGAATATTTATTTCACTAGGAAGTCAACAACATGAGAATCAGAACTATTCTATCCGTTCCATAACATTAGTCTTTTAGGAAAAGTCATGCTCCTACTATTGTTTTTTAAAGTGAATTAAAAATGAAGTAATTTAGTGTCTGATGTTTAAAATTTTTCCGCACCAGTTGAAAGAATTAACTAAGATATTTTTAGTCCGTAAAAATTAAATTTTTTTGTAAAAAATCAAAATTATTAGTCGAAGTGAGTAGGGGTGGGAATTTTGGAAATGACCGGCGAACAAGACAAGAGCTTGGCAGAAAGGTAGAGAGTTTATGTCAACAACTTTTTAACACAGTCATAATCATGACACGACTTGCCAACACCAAAATTCAACTGGATGAATACATGTTAGATTCGCATAACTCGATAAGGACATGAATAATCATTTAACCTAAAATGACACGATACAATTTTTTTACTGACAAAGACTCGAAAATATGCGAGTACGTCTAATAGCTAAAAAAAGATCAAGATCCTATATAGAGAGTTAACATTTTATTGCAGAAGATTGTTGTCAGACAGTATGAGGAAAGCACATGAGAGCTGCCAATGAATTTGAATGAGAGATCACTTTACCAAAAACGAAAACGACTAACAAAGACACGAAAATAATTAAATCTAAAGATTCCATATTGGCATTTTCTTTCTTATATTTGGAGAGAAAAATTGATTGTCAAACTGATACAATCATCTCATCATTTTTTTCTCATGGATAGAGTTCATGTATGGATAAGCAAAACGCCCATAAATTATCCCACCATTTAAAAATCTCACTTTTGCAGTTATTGTTGATTGATTAGTTTATGTCTCAATAAAAACATACAAGAAAGGAATCAATCAGAGTTATACATATATCTTGGTGCTTTATATACAAGCATATATAGTAATTACATAAATAGAAAAAAAAAAATAAAGTTACATGCATGGTGCTTTATTATTTAGGAACTTGGCTTAAGAGAAGATGGAAATGGTTCACATGAATATTCTCTATGTATTTGAGAAGAGAAACAAGAAGAAATTTGAGATCATTTACCTGAGATTAATTCTCTTCAAATATTTCTTAGACACTGCAACTTGGGTAACTCCTGATTTAGCTTGTCCAATAGATTGCAACCCTAAGAAGCTATTTATCTAAGTGAACACCGAACGGGTAACTTGTGAGAAAAGTAATCTTTGAATTTTGTAATGTAAACATAATACGAAAAATAACTCCAGATATCGAAAGGGCAAGTGGTACAGCCAAGTAATAAATGAATCCTAGCTCTAAGCCGTTCATGTGTAAAAGATGAGGTAAAAATCTCAAGTTTGCCAGTTCATATTTTCAGAAAAACATAATACGAATGGCTGGCCCTCGAGAATCGTTTGACAAATGTAGTAGAATGATTAATGCAAGTCGGAAAAAATAGTTAATATGACACGTTAGTAGTGACATAGTATCACTACTGTTTCAAAGTTTTTTTTCCCCTCTCTCAAGTCTCAACAACACGGTTTTGGCGTTAATTTCAACAAAAGAATTACAACGTAAAAACAACAAAAAATGAGTTACTAAATTTCAAAAAATAAAAATATTAATAGTACCTCTGTCACAAAGATTGTCCGGTAGTGACATAGTATCACTATTGTCTTTAAGTTTTTTTCCCTCTCTCAAGTCTCAACAACGCAGTTTTGCATTAATTTCAACAAAAGAATTCCGATGTAAAAACAACAAAAAAATGAGTTACTAAACTTGGAAAGATAAAAATATTAATGGGTCCACCGTCACAAAGATTGTCTAGTCCGTAAAACAAGAATCTAAAACTATTTTATATTTGTTAGAAAATTCAATCTTTAATAAATATTACGGAGTACTCTTAATTTATTTAAAAAATTGGAATTTTTCATTAGCTGTTGGCAAATAAAGTTTGAGAAATAATTTTTGCACACCACTTTTTTGTTAGTGCACTTCAAATTTTGTTTTACTATTTTTTATTTTTTTTGTATTATTTAAAGCACCGAAAGATGACTTATAAGATAAGGTAATAAAAATGTGTAATGCCAAAATCATTCCCCTTCAAAGTTTAAATAGAATGACTAAAGTGGCTAAGCTTGCATTAGACTTGTGTAACAGAAAACACAAAAAATGGAGCAAAGTGACCCGTTTTTCTCTCTGCACCAAGACAGCAGCACTGCGTGCTCTGACCCGACTCTTCCTTCCCCGAGATTCGGGCTGTCCTTTCACATGAGTGGTTATGCCTTCTGTGGGAAATTCGAAAATGAAACACGCCACGTCTAATTTCCTCTTTTAAACCACGTGCTTTACACCGCTGTCCTCATTTGTTCTTATCAAGCCACATTCGAATATTGTAATCCATTCTTCTTAGGGCATCCCATCAGCCTTGCTACTTTGGCTTTGGAGCTAAACTACCGAGTAGAAGTGCAAGAAGTGCAAGAAATGCAAGAAAATCAGCCTCGCCACTTCCTTGGGTCAAAATATAATTGCTACAGTGCCTTTACTTTCCCAGCGAGTCACTATTCATGGGTTAAGCCTTATATTGTTGCTTTTTTTACTATTCATGGGTTAGCCTTATATTGTTGCTTCTACCTTCATGGGTTAGAATAGAGAGCCTGATTCTGTGAGTTTTTGCAAAAACGACTTACTAAAGTATAAAATGTGTTTTTGAGGTTAAATTTGGTCCAAAATTTGCTGAGGCTAATGAGGATGCTCTTAACCAAGTTAATCAACTCAACAACTTAGGACATCGCTTCCCCAAAAAGAAAAAAAAAAATTTTGAATTCCAAATTACAAACAAAATAAAAAACAAAAAACATGGCTTAGTTTGCATGTGTACCCATGCACGCAGCCAATTGCGGATCCAGAAAATTGACATAGAACTAGGGGCAATTTTTAATCATGATCTTAGAAAAATTTCTCATAGGTGTTGAAGTTTGGCTTGATTTTATGTTTTTCGGGCGTTTATTGCATCCCTAGTCCGGACCAAGGCTTCTTTGGTACGGACCAAGCAATTCTGAGCAGTTTGGGAGGTTTCTGGTCCCGTTGTCCGGACGGGAATTTTGGTGGTCCGGACTACCAAGCCAGGGTGGTCAAAAAAGGTTTCAACATCTCTGGTCGGGACCAGCGTGGGCTTGGTCCAGACCATGGCGACGGGAAATAGCCTTATATAGTATTTTTTAGGGTTTTGTTGCTTTGTGAGAGTTACACACTTTGAGAGGCAACTTTGGGAGATTAGAGAGAACTTTGTGAGACACTCTTTATAGCTCTTTGAGCTTTGTTTCTTCGTGATTAGTGAAACCCTTTGATCGTGTGACTGCCCGTGGATTAGGTTTGCATCCCCAACAAACTGAACCACGTAAATCCTTGTGTCTCTTGTTTGTTTGCGTTTCTCTCTCTTCTCTATTCTGTGGTTTGGTTTGATTTCTTGTTTGCAAGGCATAAATTACATACGTTTGGTATTTGTTGCTCGCTTCCGCCCAACAAATTGGTATCAGAGCTCTAGGTTTTCGACTTAGGGTTTGTTTCCGGTAATCTGTGTTTTTGCTTTCGAAGAACATGTCTGACGATACCGGTAAAACGGATCCTCCAAAGATGGGTGATACCTCTAAATCCTCTTTGAGTTTGGCATCAAGTTTTCGTCCTAGGACTTCAAGGCCGATTATGTCTGGTGCAAAGTTTGACGTTGAGAAGTTTGATGGCAAAAGTAATTTTGGCATGTGGCAGTGCGAAGTTATGGATGTCTTGATCGAACAGGAGTTGGATTTTGCTTTGGGGGACAAGCCTGGAAATTGCGATGAACAGGAATGGGATCGGATCAACCGCCAAACATGCGGTTTTATCAAGTTGTGTCTCGCCAAGGATCAAAAGCATTTTTGTTATGAGGGAAACACAGGCGAAGGATCTTTGGAAAAAGCTCGAGGATAAGTTCATGACCAAGAGCGTGGAGAATCAGTTCTACCTAAAGAAGAAGCTCTTCAAGTTTCAATATCGTTCAGGTATACAGATGTCTGAACACTTGAATGACTATAATAAGATACTTGCTGATTTGTTGAATTTAGATGTGGAAATTCTAGATGAGGATAAGGCCCTGCTATTGTTAAATTCCTTGCCCAAAGAATATGATCACTTGTCTACCACTTTATTGTATCGGAAGGATACTATTAAGTATGATGATGTTGCGAATAATGAATATCGCAAGAGAGAGATTCAGGCACATGGAGACTCATCTAGTGAAGCCTTAATTGTGAGAGGCAAGTCTGTAAGTTAGAAATTTGGTGGCAGTAAGAATAGGGGTCACTCTCGGTCTAAGTCGAGGGGGGCTTCTTCGTCTGGTAGGCTTGCTCGAGATGAATGCGCTTATTGTCACGAGAAGGGACATTGGAAGAAGGATTGTCCTCTCATTCAAGCGAATGGGAAGGGCAAGAAAGGTCCCAAGGTTAATGTAGCACATTCGGATGATGAAGATTCGGATCAAGCGTTAGTGGGAGCATCGTTGGTGTGTCAGACTGATCAGTGGATTATGGATTCTGGTTGTACTTACCATATGTGTCCGAATGAGGACTGGTTCTCTAGCATTGATATGGTCGATGGTGGAGCTGTTGTTATGGGCAATGATCAAGCTTGTAAAATTCGTGGGGTAGGTAAAATCAGACTGAAACTGCATAATGGATCCGTTCGGTTGTTGACAGAGGTGCGGTATGTCCCATACTTGAAGAAGAATCTCATCTCGTTAGGGGCTTTAGACTCCAAAGGTTATCGAACCACTCTGAAAGGTGGAGCTCTAAAGGTTGTAGATGGTGCAATGGTGGTAATGAAGGGCATTCATCAAAACAATCAATACTTTTTGCAGGGGAGTACAGTTTTGGGTGGAGCAGCCACAGTTTGTACCAATTTAGGGAAGATTAATCGGATACTACCAGATTATGGCACATGAGGTTGGGCCATGCGGGTGAAAAAACCATGCAAGGTCTTGTGAATCAAAATTTGTTGAAGGGTGCCAAGGCTTACAAGATGAATTTTTGTGAACATTGTGTTCTTGGGAAGCAAACTAGAGTTAAGTTCGACACTGCTGTTCACCAAACCAAAGGTACACTTGACTACGTACATTCTGATGTATGGGGACCTGCTAGAGTTGCTTCCATTAGTGGTAAGTATTATTTTGTTTCTTTTGTTGATGATTATTCTCGCTGTACTTGGGTTTATATCTTGCAACATAAAGATGAGGTGCTTAATGTTTCTTGACGTGAAAAAAGTTAATTGAAAATTAGACAGGTCAAAAGATTAAGAGTCTCAGGTCAGATAATGGGGGGAGTGTATCGATCCGATCCTCTCTTTGAAGTTTGTGAAGAATTTGGAATCGCGCGACACTTTACGGTGAGAGGCACACCACAGCAGAATGGTGTGGCAGAGAGAATGAATCATACCTTACTGGACAAGGTTCGATGTATGCTATCCAACGCTGGATTGGGTAGAAAGTACTGGGCTGAAGCAGTGACATATGCTTGTCATCTCATCAATCGATTGCCATTCGTAGCACTTGAGGGTAAAACACCCATTGAGGTATGGTCTGGGAAACCTGCTAGTGATTATGATTCCTTGCATATTTTTGGATACCCTGCTTATTACCATGTCAGGGAATCAAAGTTGGATCCTAGAGCCAAGAAGGCTTTGTTCTTGGGCTTTATAGAAGGTGTTAAGGGATACATATTATGGTATCTGGATTCAAAGAAGGCAATCACTAGTCGCGATGTGACCTTCAATGAATCAGAGATGCTTAAGCCGCCTGTGCAGGTTATGGGTGATGATGTTGCTCAGAAGCAGGTGGAGTTTGATACTCAGATGGTTCCTCAAGACAAAGTTCAGTCAGCTATTGAAGATTGTGGGGTTGATGGAGATGATACATATGAGGTTGAAGTTGAAGTTCCAGTTGAGAGTTCTCCGCAGCAAGAGGAGCCCATTGCAACGTCTAGACCGAAAAGGACTATCCGTGTTCTGTCTCGGTATGTTGATATGGTTGCCTACGCTCTACCAGTTACAGAAGAGTCTATCCCGTCCACTTTCAAAGAGGCCATGGGTTGTTCAGAAGTTGGGGAGTGGAAGAGTGCTACGGGTGAGGAGATGAACTCTCTTCACAAGAATCAGACTTGGGATTTTGTATCGCTACCAAAGGGAAAGAAAGACATAGGTTGCAAATGGGTCTACACCAAGAAGGAGGAGTCAATGAAGAAGGGTGGCATTCGCTTCAAAGCTAGACTAGTAGCTAAAGGCTACGCACAAAAGGAGGGAATCGACTACAATGAGGTATTCTCCCTTGTTGTGAAACATGCTTCAATTCGTATTTTACTAGCTTTGGTAGCTCAATATGATTTGGAATTGGCTCAACTTGATGTGAAAGCTGCTTTCCTTCACGGTGATTTAGAGGAAGAGATTTATATGTCTCAACTTTATGGATTTAAAGTTGCTGGTAATGAGAATCTCGTTTGTTGTTTGAAGAAGTCTCTCTATGGTTTGAAACAGTCGCCGTGGCAATGGTATAAACGGTTTGATAGCTTTATGCTAGGTCAGAAATGCACTCGTCGCCAGTTTGATCATTGTGTGTATTTCAAGCAACTTGCAGATAAGTCCTTCATTTATTTGCTTTTATATGTTGATGATATGTTAGTGGCATGTAAAAGCAAGGTGGAGATAAACAGGTTAAAGGTTCAGCTGAACAAGGAATTCGAGATGAAGGACCTCAGCGAAGCACAAAAGATTTTGGGGATGGAGATACAGCGTGATAGGGTGAACGCACTATTCATCTTACACAACAACAATATTTGAAGAAAGTGCTTGAGCGGTTTGATGTTGGTAAGGGCAACTCAAAGCCGGTGATCATGAGTGTGCCTATGGCTCCACATTTTAAACTTAGTGCTTCTTTATCTCCTAGTTCGGATGAGGAACGTAAGTATGTGGCTAATGTTCCTTATGCAAGTTTAGTTGGCAGTCTTATAAATGCCATGGTCTACACACGGCCTGACCTCGCACAAGCGGTAAGTATGGTTAGTCGTTCTATGCACGATCTTAGAAAGGTGCACTGGCAAGCGGCTAAATGGATTCTGCGGTACATTCTGGGGACCGTCAATCTTGGTTTGAAGTTCGAGAAAAGGAAATCTATCGATCACTTGGTTGCTGGTTTAGTTGACTCGGATTATACGGGTGATCTTGATAAGCGTCGTTCAACTACAGGGTATGTGTTTACTATGGCTGGTGGACCTGTGAGTTGGCGGTGTACTTTGCAGTCGACCATTGCACTGTCTACAACGGAGGCCGAATATATGGCTGTGATTGAAGCCATAAAAGAGGCCATTTGGTTACAATGGCTGGTAGCAGATTTGGGTGTTGAGCAAGAGCATGTTACATTCTATTGTGACAATCAGAGTGCAATAATTTGGCAAAGAATCAGGTTCATCATTCTCGGACCAAGCACATTGATCTTCGTTCCACTTCATTTGTGAGGTTATTGAAGATGGGGAAGTCTTACTTGAAAAGATTGGTACTGTTGACAAGCCCGCGGATATGCTCACAAAAGTTGTTACTGGGGTCATGTTCAAACATTGTTTGGACTTGATCAATATGCAACAAGTTTGAGCACCTTAGGGTGCATGCGCCATTGGGCGCTTGGTTGACAGTCACATTGGCACGATCATTGGGTATTTGGTTTTGTTTTTTTGGTTTGTTGCTGCATCGTGGAATTTGGTTCAGCAGCTTGATATCTCGCCAAGGTGGAGATTTGTTGAAGTTTGGCTCGATTTTATGTTTTTTGGGTGTTTATGGAATCCCTAGTCCGGACCAAGGCTTCTCTGGTCCGGACCAAGCAATTCTGAGCAGTTTGGGAGGTTTCTGGTCCCGTAGTCCGGACGGGGATTTTGGTGGTCCGGACTACCAAGTCAGTGTGGTCAAATAAAGGTCTCAGCATCTCCGGTCTGGACCAGCGTGGGCTTGGTCCAGACCATGGCGACGTGAAATAGCCTTATAAAGTATTTTTTAGGGTTTTGTTGCCTTGTGAGAGTTACACACTTTGAGAGAGGCAACTTTGGGAGATTAGAGAGAACTTTGTGAGACACTCTTTATAGCTCTTTGAGGTTTGTTTCTTCGTGATTAGTGAAACCTTTTGATCGTGTGACTGCCCGTGGATTAGGTTTGCATCCCCAACAAACTGAACCACGTAAATCCTTGTGTCTCTTGTTTGTTTGCGTTTCTCTCTCTTCTCTATTCTGTGGTTTGGTTTGATTTCTTGTTTGCAAGGCATAGATTACATACGTTTGGTATTTGTTGCTCGCTTCCACACAACATGTATAGCACAACCAATTAAAAGCAAATTTAAATATTTTTCATCGAGCATAAAAAATTCTACAGCACTTTTTTAGAAAAAAAATTCGAACATGTGGACAAAAGTTAATTACGATATTCTGCACATGAAGTGTACTTTTTGAAGTTTATTAGGAAATTTAAACACATTGAGGATGAATACCGGTGTAATTTTATAACGAGATAAGTGAAAAGAAGTAGAAAGCAAGGGGTAATAGTGTAAATGTCAAAAACTTCAGGGGGTAAAGCACAACTAATTAAAATGGGTAGAACACAACCAATTAATATATACCAAACTTAAATATTTTTAACTGGGCATAAAAAATTCTACTGCACTTTTTTTACATACACAAGTTACAGTATTCTATAAAATGTGTAATTTTTAAAGATTATTTGAAAATTTAAACACATTTAGGATGAATACTAGTGTAATTTTTAGAAGGAGATAATTGAACAGAAGTGGGAAAGCAAAGGCGTAATAGCAGAAGTTCAATTTATACTTACATGGTCTCATTCTAAAGATATTGTCCATACTTTTTCATGGACCTTCAACATAGCTTAGACTTACATATAATGAGTTATTCCTATTTCTCACAGATGAGTCAGAGGGTTACTGTATTTTTAGTTGGAGTGGGTAAAACCTGGTTACCCTACTAATGGGTATAGCACGTGCCTATGACACTCACCACGAGAAGGTGAGTGGCTCGGCACCACGTAGGGAAGCCCTAGCACTGTGCCGAGCTGTATTGACCATGAATAAAGGTCAGAATAATTAAGTAAGTTAATACATCAGGATACCATAGCTCGGCGTGAGACAAAAATGGATGCCCCCGATATGGCCAAGCTAGGTAGGCTACGAATATAGCTTAAACAGCATTCTGGAATACGTAATTCAGCTCAGCGTGATAGCTGAGCTGTGTACGACTTAATTCGAGCTACGTGTAAGCACGACACCGCCACGAATAAGGCAGTGAGACATTCCAGAATATTCTACAGCTGCTCCTTATGAGATAAGAAGCGATCCCGTAGCATAAGGGATCAATATGGGAAGTCCTAATGTGATTAGGAGTATGCCCCATATAGGGAAGAATCCTATATGGAAAGAAAGACCTCTGCTAGACGAGATCTAGTAGGATATGGAGGCTCGTTCCTAATAGGAAAGTCCCATTAGGAGAAGGATTCCTAAAGAGAATAGGAAACCAGGGGCACGAGATGCCTAAGATGATGAACGTCTACACCTATAAAGACAAGGCAATAACCATGACAAAAGGTACGCTGTGAAACCCATTCATACGCATTGTGATTTGAGAGTTTATAGTACGAGATACTAACTCAGGCATCGGAGGGCCTTTGCCAACAAGAGGCAAAGGTGCTCTAACCCTCTTTCTGTCTTGCAGATTCAGGGTAGAATTAAGAAAGCACGTGATTCAGGGATACGTGGATTTTATCCCCGTACATTAGTGTCTCTATATCCTTTATGAAATTAATTTTGATATTATGCCAGCATAATAGAAATTAAGAGTCATGCTTGTTAACATAAAAGTATCATTTTCGAATTTCCGGTTGAAAGGACAGCCCGAATCTCGGGGAAAGGAAGAGTCGGGTCGGAGCATAAGGTGCTGCTGTCTCTGTGCAAAGAGAAAACCGGGTCAGTTTTGCTCCATTTTTTGTGTTTTCTGTTACACAAGTCTAATGCAAGCTTAGCCATTTGAGTCATTCTATTTAAACTTTGAAGGGAATGATTTTGGAACTACAAACATTTATAAACTTATTTTAGAAGTCATCTGTTGGTTTTTAAATAATACAAAATAACAAAAATAGTAAAATAAAACTTTAAGTCCACTAATAAAAAACCGGTGTGCAAAAATTATTTCCCAAACTTTAATTTCCAAAAACTAATGAAATATTCCAATTTATTTTGATAACATGAAAGTACTCAGTAATATTTATTAAAGTTTGAATTTTCTAACAAAAATCAAATAGTTTTAGATTCTTGTTTTACGGACCAAACAATCTTTGTGACGGAGGTATTATTAATATTTTTATTTTTTGAAATTTAGAAACTCATTTTTTATTAATCTTACATATATATATATATATATAGAGGAACTCTCTAGTCCGGGACTCTTCAGTCCGAAACTCATAGTTCCGGATCAAATTTTCATGATTCGAGCCGTCCAATGTGTTCAAAAGGTGTTTTCCAAGGTCCACGCGGGAAATCTTCAAAAAATAATACCGGGAAGGGCTTGATCCAAGCAGTTTTTCGCAAAAATTGTAAAATATACAGTTTTTGCGAAAAACTGCTTGGATCAAGCCCTTCTCAGTATTTTTTTTTTTGAAGATTTCCCGCGTGGACATTGGAAAACACCTTTTGAACACATTGGACTGCTCGGATTTTCCAAAAACAATTTTTAAAAGTATCAAAACACCTCAATCCGGGAAATCCGGGATCCTTGACTGGAGAGTACCCGTTATATATATATATATATATATATATATATACAATCCCGTTCTACTAAGGACTCCCTCAAACTCCCAATTTGCAGACCTCATGGATCGGGCTCGAATCTCGACGATCCGAACCGCTCAATGTGTTTAAAATGTGTTTTTAAGGGTCACTGCGAGGATTTGTCCAAAAAAAATATCCGGAAGGGCTTCATTCGAGCTTTTTTCGATAAACTATATATGTACGGTTATTATGAAAAACTGCTCGGATGAAGCCCTTTCGGGTATTTTTTTTGTGTGATTCCTCGCGTTGGCCATGGAAAACATGTTTTAAAACATTGAGCGGTTTGGATCGTCGAAATTTGGTCCGGAAAACCAGAAAAGGGGTGGTCCTCCGTGAGGAGATCCGTGAGGGAGTCCTTAATAGAACATCTTCCTATATATATATATGAATTCTTTTGTTGAAAGTGTTAATGTTATTGGCAATTTCCGGGTTTTGTTAACCTTTTGATCATGTAATTTGTTCTTATGCGTTTTGGGGAGGTTTATTTTTGGTTTGTGTCTAGATAATTCACCCTTTGGTTGAAGCTTTTGAAGATCCTCTCTTGCCCATGTCTCAACTCAATTTCAGATCATGAAAGGTATAATGTTTAATTTTGCATTGTCACTTCTTCATTTAGATTAGGAATTTAATCTATTTTTGTTGCATGATTTTTCATTTCAAAGTCTTATAGTGTGACTGTGCTAAAATTTTCTAAGGCATACATCACTTTCTAAATTGTTTCAGACAATAGTGTCAGTCTTGCGCTACCCGTTGCGCTCGTCTTTGTTCTAGCTCTTGCTAGTCTGTTTTAAGTTCTGTTGCGCCAGTTAGCGCTTGTAGCTAGTTTAATGGCACAGTTACTAGCGCAACACATTTAATTTTTTCATCTGTGTGTGTCGTTCTCTCATTGGTCCACTCTAGGGTTCAGTCATTAGCACTACAAAAGCATCTTTTCTCTCCTTTAGCAGCTGGACTTCTTGCATCATCAGATTTCAGAGAAAGAGAAACATTTTATTCATATCAGCTCTATTCTTGATGCATAAACGATGATCTAAACCTTGTTTGATCATTTTTACTAGTCAATCTAGAGCTATGCTTTTGTTCACCATGCATATGCCCTAGACTGATTCTTTTACCACAAAAAACCTTCATAAAAAATCATGTTCTTCATGTTATGTTTTGATGCCTTTGCTCCTGCATGAGTCGAACGAGTTTGGTGCCGATTTGTTTTGGAGATCAAGACGTGGTTGCTTGAGGAGTTCACAGAATCAAAGAGGAAGTACGGGGTACTATATCAAGGGTTGGATTTAGGTGTCACTTGAAGCTCGTGGGTAATTCCTAAATTGATAACTCTTGTAGTCCTTTTGGTTTGTGATATAAAATTGTCGGATAAGGCAGTGGTTTTATGCTTAGGGTACTAGACCCTAAGTAGTTTCCACGCATCTCTCGTGTTTTGTCTAGTTTATTTATTTTTGCATTATATTGAACATATTGAATTGTGGAAAATGAAATGGAGTATGGGTATGTGTGGCAGGTCTGGGGGGTATTGGTCCCAAAATTGAACTTCGCGAAGGGAAAGTTTATTGCTGGTAATTAGTTTCAGAAAGTAACTCAAAACCGCGTTGTTGAGACTTGAGAGAGGGGAAAATACTTAAAGACAGTAGTGACACTACGTCATTACCAGATTACAATTAATATTTTTATTTTTTGAAATTTAGTAACTCATCTTTGTTGTTTTACGTATGAATTCTTTTGTTGAAATTAACGCCAAAACCGCGTTGTTGAGACTTGAGAGAGGGGGAAAAACTTACAAACAACAGTGACACAATGCCACTACTAACGCGTGATATTAACTATTTTCTCCGACTTGCCTTAATCATTCTACTACATTTGTCAAATGATTCTCCAGGGCCAGCCATTGTATTATGGTTTTTTTTTTCCCGAAATTTAGTAACTCATTTTTTGTTGTTTTTACGTAGGAATATTCTTTTGTTGAAAGTAACTCAAAACCGTGTTGCTGAGACTTGAGAGGGGAAAAAACTTAATGATAGTAGTGATACTACGTCACTACCACACAATCTTTGTGACAGAGGTACAATTAATATTTTTATTTTTCGAAATTTAGTAACTCATTTTTTGTTGTATTTACGTAGGAATTCTTTTGTTGAAATTAACGCCAAAACCGTGTTGTTGAGACTTGAGAGGGGAAAAAACTTACAAACAATAATGATACTATGTCACTACTAACGCGTGCTATTAACTATTTTCTCCGACTTGCATTAATCCTTCTACTACATTTGTCAAATGATTCTCTAGGGTTAGCCATTTGTATTATGTTTTTTTTTTGTTGAAATATGAACCAAAGAAATTACTTGTATGCACGCCCCACGTACGAATAATGCATGGACGGTGCATCTTGACCATCCGTGCTTGTTGTAATCCCCCAGGTTTGAGGTAAATGGTGTTTAGTCTCACATTGGTTGTTTACATAAATGAGCTTAGGCATATAACAAACCATGTAAGAGACTACTAGTACCTTGGGTTTAAGCATTTTGGGCCATGTGGTGTGGCTTATGGATCAAATCAAGGTACTGGGCTAGTGGTCTATATGGGGCATTACAAATGGTATCAGAGCCCCGCCCTGGTCCAAGTGGTGGGTAGGATGCGCTCTGCCACCACAGATACCAGGGGAGTTTGCTGGGACTATACAACGATGACGTTGCATCTCTAAGGGGGGAAGATTGTAATATCCCAGGTTTGGGGATAGATGGTGTTTAGTCTCGCATTGGTTGTTTATATGAGTGATCTTGGACATATAACAAACCATGTAAGAGACTACTAGTACCTTGGGCTTAAGCATTTTGGGCCATGTGGTGTGGCTTGTGGATCAAATCAAGGTACTGGGCTAGTGGTCTACATGGGGAATTTCATAAGGTAAGTGACCAAAATCGGACTCCTTTCATCACAACATCCGTAATTTATGTACCAAGAAATGCAAATTATGTACAAATTCCCATAGATGCGACATCTATATAATAAGAAAGAGCGATTTCTAAATCTCTTAGAAATCTTAACCTTTCATTTCTAATTCTACAGTTAAGAGAGTACATAGAGTTCCTATAAATCTAAGCCGTCCATTTTGTTTCCAAGAATAGCTTAAGGTATGGCTAGGATTAATTTCCGAAACATAGGAGAGATCACGTCCATTTTGTTCTTTTTTAGACTACCACACGTAACTCTCTCTCTCTCTCTCTCTCTCTCTCTCCCTCCCTCCCTGAATCCCACAATCTCCTTCCTGATTTTTTCCTTTTTGTTTGAATTTTCAAAATTATTTGTACATTTTCTACCATTCCCTCTCTCTTTTTTACTCCTTAATCTCTGTGTAAACCTCGAATTTTAATTGTGTCCGAGTATTCCGTAGCGATTTGTAACCCTCTACCCACCGTTGTAACACTTCGTGCATGTGATCGGCTCTGTATATAGGATTTTAGAGGCTATGAATATCTATTGTAATATATAAACATTGGCCAGTTTTCTATTTTACTGATTATAAATTTTAAATTTATAGAGAAGTGATAATGTACATTTTGCTAATTTAAAATTTAAAATCCATATAAGCCTCATTTTGAAAGTTATATTTTAATAGGGAGCGTAGTAGGGTAGTTGGTTGGAGTTAGGATATGTCGTTGTGTGCTTCACGCACGGAAAATTGTTAACTCAATTACTATGCTTTAATTGTTGATTTTTGTAGAGTTGGAATTGTTTGAGATGGGTTGAAATATTGCACGTGAATTCAATATTAATTTGACAGTGCTGATTGTTCAAGTGCGTGCTTATTATTTGGACATGGGCGAGCTAGTTCAACTAGTGTTGTGATTGCGCACAAAGCGCGCAACCAAGGCTCATACTAAAAAGAACAATGTGCATTATTTGAACCAAAAAATTAAATACTTTCGTACATAATTTGGTTCAAAAAATTATGATTGATTGTACTTTATTTTTGGCCCAAAAATTTCAAACCCTACAAGCCAACAATGTGAAATACTTTCGTACATAATTTTTCAAATTTTCCTGCATCGAATTAAAGATCTCTATTAGCAGTTTAGAGAGAGAGAGAGAGTCCCCTTCCTATCCAAACTCCCTTAACTTAGTAAGTTACGGACCTAGGGGTATTTTCGACTTTCCGGACTAAATTTCGACGATCCGAACCGTTAGATGTGTTTAAAAGGTGTTTTCAAGGTCCAACGCGAAGATTTGGCAAAAAAACATACCCGGAAAGGCTTGATCGGAGCTGTTTTTCACAAAAACGCTAATTTTAAAAAAAAATTGGGAAGGTGGAGGTCCGGAACTTAACAGAATCCGGGAGTTTGGAGGTGAAGTTTGGTGTATATATATAGGTAAAACTTTTAGTCCACACCTCCCGAAAATAAGAAAAAAATAATTTTTTTTGTGTTGCAAATTATTTTTAGAAAATCCGAGCCGTCCAATGTGTTCAGAAGGTGTTTTCAAGGGTCCACGCGGGAAATCTTCAAAAAAAAATACCGGGAAGGGCTTGATCCAAGCAGTTTTCGCAAAAATTGTAAATATAAAATTTTTGCGAAAACTGCTTGGATCAAGCCCTTCCCGGTTTTTTTTTTGTTTAAGATTTCCCGCGTGGACCCTTGAAAACACCTTCTGAACACATTGGATGGACTGGATCGTCAAAAAAATATTTGGATCATGAGGTCCGGAAACGGGAATCCCGTTTTAGAAGTATTCCCTATATATATATATATATATATATATATACACGAATTATCCTATCAAGGATCCCGGATTTCCCGGATTGAAGCGTTTTGATGCTTTTCCCGATATTTTTTTGACGATCCGAGCCGTCCAATGTGTTCAAAAGGTGTTTTCCAAGGCCCACGCGGTAAATCTTCGAAAAAAAATACCGGGAAGGGCTTGATCCAAGCAGTTTTTCGCAAAAATTGCATATTTACAGTTTTGCGAAAACCGCTTGGATCAAGCCCTTCCCGGTGTTTTTTTTTGAAGATTTCCCGCGTGGGCCTTGGAAAACACCTTTTGAACACATTGGACGGTTCGGATCGTCAAACAAATATCGGGAAGGTGGAGTCCCGGATCCGGGACTCCCGGACTAGATCGGGCCTCTATATATATATATATATATATATATGCGCGTAAGTACTTTATGTTTTGATTGGACATAAATTGAAAAGCCAACAAACCACCAAGGTAAACCCAACAAGTTAGCAATATTATAAAATACTTTCGTATACATTTTTCAAATTTTTCCGCATTGAATTAAAAGATCTCTATTAGTAGTTTATTTTGGTGCAAATTGAAATTGGGGACATTATGGTAAAATAGACCTACCAAAACCAAAACTGTCTCTTTATCTATATCAGGATAGGGATTCTCTGAAGAGAAAGTTGACATTATTTGTGAGTATTCCAATTAGGATACGGGTGGAGAAAAAATTGTAATAGATGCCAAGAATATGGATCTTTTACCCAGCAGCGAAGATTTTGAACTAAGATTTCCAGATGGACGGGGTGAGGTATTAGTATATCTAACACATAATTTAAATGGAAAAATTTGTCCTCTAAAATGGAAATATTGAATGAAGTGATCGTAAATTATGAGATTTGACTCTTTGCCTTCTAGAAAAGATAGTAATCATAGATACTGAAGTTGCTTATACCAATACCAAAGGGCTGACTCATACAGAGCTAGAGAAAGATGAGAATCAATTCCTAAGAGCCTTTCAAAAAATTCCAAAATATTGATGATATACCCAATTCTTTTATTTATTTGGTTATTACTTGATAGAAGAAAAATCGAATTGTGAGTGAATTCCTCATTCTCCACTGGGGAATTCACTCACAATCTCCAAGCTTCGCCACAGCACAACCTTCTCCCACTCCAAGTCGGCCACATCGCCACACTTCTCAAACACTGGTGTGACATTTTTTTTTTGCAAGGCAAAAAGATTTCATTAATCTTGAAATAAAAACAAGATTAACAGGACAAGGCAACAACAGAAAATGCTCAAAGAGTGAAGAAACCGCCCAAACCGAGACCCAAAACCAATGATTGGCAAGGAGCCAATCATGGACACCCGTTAACGAAAGCCCAACACCCCAATGGGTCAAAAAACCAAGATATACAATAAATAGCTCATAAACCCCCCAATGGCCTAAAAATACCCAAATAAAATGGGCCAAGCCCAACAAGACAAGCCCAAAAGAAAACCCTAATCTGCTCCTTGCTCCATCAATGCCACCGTCGCTCCGTGGCCACCTGTAAGGAGACAAATCGTTGCCACGCCGTCGCCGGAGACCCGGGGAACAAGCCCCTATTGCTGTCCCGGAAAGCAGCTCAGCCGCCTCACCACAGTAGGCATCACCGAGTAACCCATCAGCACCGATGAATTCCTCCCACACTGCAGTCCAATCGCACAAACCCCAACCTCCATCGAGCGTCACCGCAGACCCCAACCATCATCGAGTGTCGCCTCCAACCTTCATCAGCATCAAAGCCCTGCAAAACAATGAAAAAACCCAGCCACAACACAAGCACTTCGCCGCTAAGCATTAAACCGGAGAGGCCCAACAACCCAAACAACCGGTGGCTGTGTGAAGAACAAGGTTGACCCGCCACCACCACCAACGCCGCAAGCCGCCGACAAAGAGATCGTTAACACTAGGCGAAACGCTGTTAGGCACAAACCCGGAGAACCCAACAGATCTCTGGAGGCAGTGAAGCAGCAAAAAAGGCTAGAGGTAGGAGGGAAACAGAAGAAAAAGAGAAGAAGAAAAAGAAAGAGAGGGAGAGAGAAGAAGACAGGAGAGGAAAGAGAGGGAGAGAGAAGAGGAAAGGTCTGGGGGGAGGAGGGGAGGTGCCGCTCCCCCCCCCAAGCGGAGAACCTTGGGCGGTAGAAACAAGGGCTTAGAGAGAGAGAAAACTTAAAAGTTGTGTATCCTTAAAAATTGTAACACTAGTGTCACATTGATGTGGTGCATGTGCCAATCGTGCTCTTAGCTGCCCGATCTTCGCCAACTGGTTCACGACCAGTTGCGAGTGTTCAACTTGATCTCTTCGATGGCGGCTTGAAGCCGGACTTCCTTGCTTTTCTCGTCCACTTCTACCATCGTCTCGGCGCTGAAGTAGTTGTCCAGTTCAAGAACCCCAATCACACGTCGAATGCCCCGAGTCTAGTTGGCCCCGGATACAAACATTTAGTAGGAAAACAGTACAAAAAACAGTAAATGAATTGATAATTCTGGAAAATCATAAGAACACGAATTACAGATAATGTATTAAAACAAACTGAAACCAGTGTTTGACATGGTTTCCTTAAAACAAGATCGCCGCCTCACCATGCTTGTTTGAGGTTTTGATCGACGTTTGCCTCGGAAGATACAACGGCTTCAAACAATCAATCAGTAACACCTACTGGATCGCTCAGTCGAATTATGTCTGTACTCTCTCTTGGAAACAACAATGGAAGAACTTTGGATGAAGGATTTTTTGCTATCTTGAAACGATGCCAAGGACTCCATTTAAGTAGCTGAAGGAGGAGCCAATGTAATCAATACGATAATCAATATGGGAATTCAATATGGGGAATTGAATTCTGTAAATTCAATTTCTAGAAAAAAAACTGTTGCAGCTATTAATCTAGAATTAAACATGTGGTATTAGTCAACCACAATTAATACTGTATCGTCTAGTTTCGATGAACCCAAAGGCAAAAGATGGAACCACAGAGGTGCTTTGGGGGGCCAAAGGGCTCCCCACTTTCAAATTCCCAAGAAAAAACCTAGGTATTTTTTTTTAGCATGATATGTTTGTATGGTGGGCCTCCCCTCAATCAAAAGAAAATGATGCTGAATATAGGACCATATAAGTACAACCCACTGATACATCTTACATGGTTGAGGTAATGCATTGTGTGATACTTTCATTTTTTCACCATTAGTTATTTTTAATATTATTAATCCTTAAAATTGAATTACACAAAGATTAACGGGAACCGAGGGAAGAGGCATCACAACGTGAGGGACCATCCCAAAGAGGTTGGCACCCAACCACAGGACAATCATATGCCACCTTGAACCCAAAACGAAACAAGTTGACCAGTAGTCAACAAGTAACAAGAATGAAATGCCAAAAATACAAAATGCACAATGACCAAACACCTAATACACCATGGCTACAGCTCTATGAGAATACAACAGTAAAGTAGCAGTAGTATTTGATGCTGATCTGCAGGGCCGGCCCTAACGTTTGGGTTGCCCTAGCCGAACTCCGAGCTTGGTTGCCCTCATACTAGTAAGTCATAAAAAAAAAAAAAAATACACGTAAAGGGACATAGAAAAATCGAGGTTATATTATATTTTTTGCTTGGATAAATGCAAAAAAAATTAAAAATCAAAATCAAAATGAAAGAAGCCGATCTCTATATAAAAGAGAATGGATGAATGGGTCTTGTACTTTTGTCATTTTGGGCTTTGGCTGTGTCAAATCAAAAAAAGATTGGAACGCCTGGGGATTTGATCTCGGGTCAGAGGTAGTTAAAACATTCAAGGAGACCACCACGCCAAGCTCTCGCCTTGGCAACATATTGAAACTTTTTTATATTTATATACACCTTACTATTTTTTTTCTTTTTTTGGTTGCCCTGCCCAGGGGGTTGCCCTAGCCCAAGGTCTTGTCAGGCTTGGGTCTGGGCCGGCCCTGCTGATCTGCAGCTGTTTTTGTTGAATTACGGTCCCGGTACTAGGTACTATTTATACAATTTTATCAAAATCTGCTTGGATCAAGTCTTTTCCGGTCATTTTTTAGGTGATTCCACGTGTGGGCCCTTAAAAATATGTTTTAAACACAATGAACGGTTTGGATTATCAAAATATGATTCGGAGAGTGGAGGTCCGCATATAAGCAAAGTAATATCCTCGTGTGAAGCCCTTCTCGGTCTTTTTTTTTTATTTATTTATTTTCATGATTCCTCCGCGTGAACCCTAAAAAACACGTTTTAAACAAAGTTTATATTTATATATATATAGGATCATGATCTAATAAGGGATCCCTTATTTAAAATTTGGTGCGGACCTAGCCTTTTTTCAACTTTCCGGATCAAATTTTGACAATCCGAACCGCTCAATGTTTTTAAAATGCATTCTTAAGGGCCTACGTGAGGATTCGTCGATTCGTCAAAAAAAAAAAAAATACCCGGAAGGGCTTGATCCAAACAGTTTTTGATAAAACTGTACATATCGAAAACTGTTTGTATCAAGCACTTCAGGGTATTTTTTTTTTGGCAAATCCTCACGTAGGCCCTTAAAAACACATTTTAGAAACATTGAGCAGTTTGGATCGTTAAAATTTGATCCGAAAAGGTGAGGTGTCACGTCCCAAAACTCGAATGAGCGGCGGCGTGACCGGCCGGTAATTTAGCTACCAAGGCCTGACTTCATCTTCCTTTCAAACAACCAAACACATACTATCATTTCAAAAGAAATTGCGGAAGCTTTATAGACATTCACTCTCCAGAGCCAACTACGTGTTTCTAATACAAACATTGCTCGAAAACTTAGACAAACAAAGGTCTTGCTATCTAATACAGCCACAACATCCACAAAAAGAAAAGGAAAAAAAAAGAAAAAGAGCTGCACTCCCTTATGCATGTACACCAGCTCTTCCAGCCACATCTATTCACATCAACCTGGAAAAGGTTTAGGAAAAACATTTCATAAGCGAAAGCTCGTGTGGTACGAAATACCGGGGTTACAAGTTTGGCCATGGAATTGTTTGATACTATACAATACTTCAAATCTTCAGGAGAGAGAAAATGCAATTTCAAACATCAAAAGCCATAGTATAGCCCTTTCAATCATTTAAACTAGTCCAGTAAAAGAACTCATTATCCTTTCATGGAAGGACACGAAAATAATACTAGTGTTCGACGGTATTGCCAGACGTAATGGGGAGCGACCCCTGGTCAGAGAGAGTGACCTATGATACCGATATCATATTGGTGCCTGGCCTGCACCCCTCCCTTATTTCCTCGTGCCTCTAGCTTCTTTACCGTCCCCTAGAGCTCGGGACACCGTGCGAACCACATAGCATATTAGTATCAAAACATATAAGATATATAAGTCATGCTCACAAATCATGTTCCATGGTCTGACTCATTCATAGTGAAAGTACACGTGAATAGGCCACTTTCCGATAATTCACGGTTTACTCGAAATACCAAGTTTCACAAGGAAAACACGATTTCATTTATATAAATATATATATTTTCAGCATTTAACCCAATAGCATATCGTTCACAAGACATTTAAGTAAGACACATGATTCACCTTTTCCAGCCATTCAAGCAAATCTTTTCTGAAAAGCATTCAACAAAATACAAGTAACAGGGGTATTGCGTACTCACCAAAAAGTAGCTTCGAGCTTAACACACGGCTATCTACTCCGCGGTGCTTGCACCTAAACACAAAATTATATAGATGTCAATCAAGAGCCATATTCTAATTCCTAATGGGAGTAGTATTTGCTTAAGGACCAGCCGTACTTGACCCAAATTGGTCCCTTACAGAGGTTCTAATGCCTAACAGGAAAACCCCAATTTAATTTTCCAAAGACCCTTTAGATCCTAACCCAGATTCTAGCAGCAACTAAGAAGAACTTTGCTTGACCGACCGGGTGTATATGAATTAAACTAAAGACGCGTCCCAAGCGTAAGACTCTCAACCGGTGTAGCACAATATCCGGAAGTACCGGAGTCGAACCACAGAAACGGACGGACGGTGTTTGACTCAAAAGTGTTAAATTTTAGTTTAGCCCGGCTCTTAGGTAGCCACCCCTTGTTCAACTCGATTGATTTATTAACTAAATGAATGAAATTAATTACTATGGATTTAAAAGAAGAGTACAGCCGTGGGAACTCCAGCGTCCGCGACTAGCCTAACCAATGTTTACTCAGGCCACAATTATTCAATTTATTGATTTTAGAATAGGAAAAAGGATCCCTAACAAATGCGCACCACCTGTCACCAGTTTCCGTGCGCATTCGAATTCCGGCGATGCCTGAGTTTTGTTTGCTAAAAGAGTTTTCGTCTTCTAAAATTGCTTAAAAATTAAATTAATTCGAACCCAAGGTAAAAACATTAGTTACACTAGCCACGGGATGCCTTTGCCCCGTGGCCGCACTCTACGAAATTACTCACTCATGCTTTTACTAAATGCAGCAATAATATTAACCCTAGATCTAAACATGCTTCAATCAATTAAGATGAAATAAATAAAAAACATGATATCACCGATTCGCGGAAATGAACGGATTCAGACACCGAGGGAAAAACAGGAATTCAAAGCTGGAAAACTGAAGAACTTGAATTAAACTTGAATCCGAAAATAATCCTGAAATCAGCAGCAGAAGTTAAGAAAAATAAAGCGTAAGTTATGAATGTGTAACCCTAATTTCGAGTTCTAAAGGGAGTATTTATATGGAATCCCCGTTAATTACAATTAAAAACCGGAATAAAAACGAAATTCACTCCCCGCGACCCAAAACGCCGCCGTTCACTTTGCCGCTTAAGCCCTCGGTAGCGCTACACCTATTTTGGTGTAGCGCTCCCGAACCCCTTATGGCCCGTTTGACCGTTGACCCCCCTATTGACCGTTGACCTCGAAACCCACCGGTAGCGCTACACCCTTTTTGGTGTAGCGCTCGCGAACTCTCTGTTCCGTTTGTGTGCCATGTTCGAGCACTCCACCAAAATCCTTGTAGCGCTCACGACGATCCAAAGTGCTTCCCTCGAGAAATTAACTTCACCACTTGGTCTCCACGGCCTCCCATGCTCTCTAGCTCCATCTCGGCCTCTTCATTGTCTCTAATTAGCGCCGAAATATCTCAATTTCCTGCAAATCAAGCACAAACACAAAAGCCAACCACATGCACGCATTAAATGGAAAATAAGGATTAACCGCACGTCTAACGCGCTAATTCTACCCTACTTAGGCGCTTAAACTCACGAATTCCACGCGCCCATCAAACTTTAACCCAGATTCTTGAGTCTAATTGAGTCCAAGTAGTGAGCCAATTTAGGGGTTGAAGTTCCTAATTTCTAGAACCATTTACTGATGGGATTTGTGAAACCTAGCTCACCATGGACACAATATGTATTTATACATACATATACTAGCTAGCACATAAGTTGGAGAGAAAAATGAAGATTACCAGGATAAGAGAGGAATCGGCGAGCTACGGTGTAAACAGGGGTTGTCGGTTGGAGAAGATCTTCTTCTCCTGAAGTTCACGCCCACTACTATCTTCCTTATCCTCTTTCCTCTTTTCTTTGTTAATAGGAGTAGAGTTAACTAATTAAAATATAAGTATTATACATATATATATATATATATATATATAACGGTGGATTGAGGGGTGAGTCAGATGGGGAAAATTACACTTGTAATTCTCCCTTGGCCACACTATGACACGTGGCCCCATGGTTCCGATTGACGCCAAAATTTGTCCGTACGCGTCTAAATTCCGGTATCTGGAAAATCCCAAAAATTCTGCATAAGCTAATTTAAACACAAGGGTCATTATAGCGTGGTCAGTTTTGTAAGAAAAATTTCTTATTTCAAGAAGACATTCCGTATCCCAGATGTTACTCAATGGCTCCTAAATGTAGATAAATATTATTCGAGTATCGCATATGACTAATCAATCAAATCGCTTCTGACTCCGTGCACTAAAAATTGGTGCTTAGGATTCAACTAATATTTCGGTCACTCCTAAGGACTACGTGACCCTCTTCTTTTCAAGACTAATAATAATAATAATAATAATAATAATAATAATAATAATAATAATAATAATAATAATAATAGGATTTTACATGAGGTCCGCACCAAATTTTAATAAGGTATCCCTTAGGTGATCGCTATCCTATATGTATATATATATATATATATATATATATATATACGGCTAGTATCCAATCCGGGATCCCGGAAATCCCGGATTGAAGCATTTTGATGCTTTTCCCGATATTTTTTTGACGATCCGAGCCGTCCAATGTGTTCAAAAGGTGTTTTCCAAGGCCCACGCGGGAAATCTTCAAAAAACAATACCGGGAAGGGCTTGATCCAAGCGGTTTTTCGCAAAAAAATGCATATTTACAGTTTTGCGAAAAACGCTTGGATCAAGCCCTTCCCGGTATTTTTTTTTGAAGATTTCCCGCGTGGGCCTTGGAAAACACCTTTTGAACACATTGGACGGTTCGGATCGTCAAAAAAATATCGGGAAGGTGGAGTCCCGGATGGTAGAGTCCCGGATTAGATCCGGACTCTATATATATATATATATATATATATATATATATATATGAGGCCATCCTTACTGAGACATCATCAGTACAAATTACTCATCATTATCTGGAAGAAGGTAATAGCAGAACCCCCATCACCTTTTCAAAATGTTATATTATCAGAGTGATGCATCCTCAAGAATGGGGCCTTTCAACATTTGCAACCAGGACATTGAAAATTAATGAGCAAAAGTATAACTATTGGGACTATGCCAGGGCATGGACCTACGCATTCTATTATCAGAATCCAGTAAGAACCCACTCATGGTTCTTTATTATGAATCCGGAGATTGTACAGAAAGAAACTGGATTTCCATCTTGGTTTCTCCATTGGTGGGAATACCATGCACCAGAAATTGAAATTTTTCCAGAATCAATTCAGAAACAATTCCCTGTTTGGTATAAATATCATCCGAAGCTTAAGGGAATAACAGCGGTAAATCCACCAGAAGGACAAGACCTCTTATGGTTTTGTACCGAATTCAGAATTAACTGGATTTGGCAATGGGGATATGAAATAGCCGAAGATCATCTTCGTATCCCAGAAGTTCAAAGAAATTTTTTCGTTAAATGGTGGTCTCGTTTCGAGACTGACAAATGTTTATCATTTATCAAAGAAACCGTAGAACAGTATCAGGCTGATTATATGTCACAAGTCTCAAGCAGTAACCCATCACAGGGTCCAGTGAATTTTATTCAGCAGATAAAAATGATGATTCATAATCAGAATCCGAATTTATCTGAACATGAGCAAGATATTAAGCTTATGGAAATTATCAAAGATCAGTACTTGGCTACTCAAGGAACCAGCTCATCACAAACAGACGCCAAGAGCGACATCTCCATGTCCTCTCAAGACCAGGATCAAGGTCAATTCACTTGCCTTGCCGGAGAGTCTCAAGACCCCAATGACGACACCGAAGTTTATCCTACTGAAGCGGATCTTTGGGACTCAATGATTGAGTTAAAAATGCTGAAAGGCAAGGAAAAGAAGAAAAATCGGTAGATCGTTATCCATGACGATAGCAACAGTAATCGTCGGCACAAAACGACAACAGCAGCAAAAGCGTCATCAGTGACGTCATCTACAGTACTAGATATTTTGTAAAACGTCATCAGTGACGTCATCTACAGTACTGCTACAGTAGGTCGTAGCGCTTATAAAGAGCTGTAATCTGCCATTCGTAGGCAGGCTTTTCAGTACCTCTCTCTCTCTCTCTCTTGTAATCCCTCTCCTCCCTTCCACTTGTAAATCACTTCCATCTACCACCATCATAAATAAATCAGTATTTTCCAGTAAGTTTCTCTGCCTTCTTCTATCATACGATCCATTCAGCGGTACTTGCATAAATATAAGTATTTGCATATTGGTTTAATTCAAATTGCTTTTAAACCATTGACTTTACCAGGATTAAATTCTAGTATTCAAGCAGATTTACGTGATGCTAGATGCAATGATTGGAAATCCTCTCTTATGGGGATTGTTCAAACTTGATGATTCATAATTTGAATTTCCTTTTGAAGAAAATTTAACTGCTTTTCTTTATTTTGAAGAAAACCTTGTAATTCCTGAATAATTCTGGTTTCAGGATCAGTAACAAAAGGATAAACAATTTCGTGATCCTGCACACGACTATAAATTCCAGTTGGATCAATCTTATTGATTGGCATAATCATATTCAAAAAAGGTGTTCCTAGAATCACTTGTTGCTGCAGATTTTTAACAAGTAAAAACATTGTTGGTAAACAAGTACCATCGTTACAGATCAAAACATCCGATAACTTATACTGAATATGCATCCTATTTCCACCGGCGGCGGTTAAGGACTGAACAGTTTTTTCAAAATACTTAGTGGGAACTAACCCTTCCTGGATACAGTTCATGTCTGCACCACTATCTACTAGTGCAACAATATTCTGAATTGTGTATTCCTGATTAATAACAAGATTAATCTGGATGTACCATTTCTGATGAGTGACCTTACTGATACTATTTAAATAGGTTAATGCCTCAGAAGTTTGAGGCTCGTCTTTGGGTTTTGGGTCGATGATGGGTTTTAGACTTAACTGCTCTAGGCTAGAGAGTCTATGTTTTACAGATGTGATACTACCCTGGGCTTCTAACTGAGATATTTTCAAATGTTTTAATTCAGATTTGAGATCATTGACCTCTTTCTGAAGGTCCTGAAGAGTAGCTGGTTTAGAACTACTGGTTCCTTCTAAACGATTAAAAACTTCATTAATACTATAATACCTTGCAGTATTATTGGGTTTTTCAGATTCGGGTTCTAACATAGAAGAACTAAGAGACATCTCTATAATTTTTCTCCGGATTTCTGGGTCTTGTATCCTATCTACAAGATCAAGGATGTCCTGCTGAGACTTGGTTAAGACATTTAAGCTTAATCCATTGAGATTGGCAAATACTTTTAAATGTTCCTGCTTAGAGGAGGAAGAACAGCACTTACCCGTGCAAACTTCTAGTGGAGAATATTCGGATTCTGAGGAAGATGAATATTCCAAATCGTTAATCTCATCACTACTGTCAGATTCCTGGTTAGACTCATCACTAGAGTCAAGGAGTAACTTACTGAGTTGTAGACGAAGACCTTCATCCATTTGAAGTTCATTCAGCTTTTTCTTGGTCAGACATTTGTTGGCATAATGACCAATTTTCCCACATTTGTAACAGCGGGCTTCAGATTTCTTTTTTGGGGCAACTTTCTCTTTACCTTTACCCTTGGTTTTTCTAGGCTTATTCTTAGAATAATCCTTGTCATAAGACTTTCTCCTATACTTTTTCTTATATGGTCTGGAAGACTTAGAAACAGTTTTCCTACGATGTTTCTTAGGATAATTGGTGGGTATGTCATAGGCAAACTGTTGACAGAATTCGCCAATTTCCCTTTTACCGGTGAGATTCTGCTTTTTGAGCTGATATTGCAGCTTCATATCATTACAGATGGTTAATCCTACTTGGACACAAACACTAATAAGGTGTCCATAAGTACAACTAGTCCATTGGATAATGTTCCCAACACTGAGCTCCATGAGTCTTTGACGGACCTTCTGAGCAAATAAAGGGGGTAAACCATCTATAAATTTGGCCTTCCAATGTTCTGAATTAGCGTCTTTACGCTGCATAACTTTGGTAATAAAAACATCCTTGTACCATCTAAAATGGGTTAGTGAAGGACATCGCAAATTCTGTAATAATTCTCTACCTCGCTCTTGGCGCTGTTCTACTGCTCCTATAAAATGTAAAATAATAGCTTGAACTAACGAATAAACGGCGTCGGGAGCATTAGTGGTTCGTTGTTGTGATACTGATTGACCAGAAGCTTGATCTATAGCCATATCGGTGACTATTTCCTGCTTGACAGCACTGAGAATTTCAGCTTGTTGGGCTAAAGACAGATAATTATCCCACCAGCCTTTAAGGCTACCGGTAAAACCATTAACTATAAAAATGGCAATATCTTTATCATTATTATTTGCAGCTTTGCAGACACTAGAGTACATAAGCATCTTCTGAATAGTTTCATAAATCTGGTATTCTGATAAACCATCTATGTTCCAATCATAAATAGTTTTGGCACTATAAGCAACTTGACTTTGGAAAAAATTTTCTTCCCAAAGAAGATCTTGAGGAGTAGGCCTCTTATAATAGGTTCTACGGATATTTTCATTATCACCATAATCAACTTTATTAAGACTCATATCTTTCATATCCTGAAAAGAGTTTTGAACTGTCTGAATCTGATGAGGGGTTAACTCTTCATCAGAATTTTCAGTCTCATCTTGGCAACTAAGAGTACTGATATGAAGTTTACTATCCATACGACCTATAAGTTGGTCGATAAATTCAGAATTTTTTTTCTGATTAGAGAACTTAAAATTTTCTAAAGGAATGGGAGGCTTGATGTCAGGTTTTGTATCCTTTCCTTCGAAGGATTGGGTCAAAGAAGAAGACGGGGTAGTTACAATTACCTTCTGATTCTCAATGACAGCTTGAACATCATGCTCAATACGGATTAACTGCTGACCAATAGTCTGCAAACTCATATTGGTAAAGTTATTCTGTTTAATGACACAAACACTTTCAGGTAAATAAGAAGTAGTAGAGGCCTTATTAATATCCACATAAGGAATGGCTTCTAAGGTGTTTTTACTGTTTTCCATTTTAATGGGTTCTGGAGGCGGATGAACAGATTTAGCAATAGTACCATCTGATTTACTCCAAACCTTTTGAAAATCATGAATAACAGCAATATGATACTGATGTTGGTACCAATTCAAAAACCATTTTTTGAAGGGTACAATAGTTTGACGATATTCCAAATCTTGATAAAAATGATTTTTGATAAAATCTTGTTCAGAATTATCAAACTTGGTAAAATACCAGTTTCTAAACTCCTGATGCTTAGGAGACATGAATTCTTTACTGATAAGCAAACGAATACGAGAGTTAGAAGAATAATCCATAAAACTAAATATGAAAAGCCATTTCAGATACTGTTGGTGAGTCACGCTTCTTGCTCTCACTACTACTGTAAATTCCATGAGGGATTTGTTGTTCTGAAATACGGATTCCTTCTATATGGGATTCAAGAGGTTCATTTAGAACTTCTGTTGGGGTTTGTTCTGGTGTTTCAGACACAGAGTGTCTAGATGTGGTTGGGTATGAAACTTTGTATGGAGGAAAGCTATTTCTAGAAGAAACGCTTCTTAGTAGAGAGATACGGCTAACAATATCGGGGGTAAATCTTATCTCTACATCTCCTTCGGCTGTTTGGACAATTTGATCCACTTGACTACTGATTATTGGTTGTGGTGCCACCGCGTTGGGTATGGTCCAGTTGGTAGGGAAATTTACCTCATCCCAATCAATCAACCTTGGTACTGCTACGTTAGTGGTTAAGAGATTGCTCTCAACAACTACAGTTTTTCCTGGATCACTACGCAAAATAGCGTTAGGACACATAGTATTAATAACTTTGTAATGAATACGATAAATAACTGCAACAGTTTCAGATCCTGGTAAGAAATTATATCCCTGTGTTTGGATATGCAAACTTACAGCTTCAAATAAATTTCTATCAGTCAGAGATAGAGCAAGGTTAGGATAAACATTAAAATATACTGGTCCATGACATAAACTAGTTTGAACAATCCCCATAAGAGAGGATTTCCAATCTATATATACACACATATATATATATATATATATAATGTGGGAAAACAGTTGTGGGCCATTGGATCCTATGCCTTTCACGCGATTCAACGGCTCACAACTGTTTTCCCGCATTTTTTTTTTTAGGGAGCCCTCATAGGAAACTTCTTGATCGACCTCTTCTTCTTCGATTTCTGTTCTTCTGGAAACCCTAAAATTTGAAAAATCGAGTTCAAAAATCGAGTTGATTAACACCAGATAGAGCGAGGGAAGAGAGAGAAGAGAGAGAGATACCTTCGAGATTTCGTCAAACACGTTTGGATTTGCTTTGTCGATTGATCGATTTCATCTCTTCGAATTGCCTTCTCTCTCTCTCTCTCTCTATGTTACCCAGCGTGAAATGAGTTTCTGTTGAGGGGAAGGTATCCGGATGGAGTTATTACCCGGATCCTGACCCGCGAACACATTTTAACCTGACCGGCGACCCGTGAGTTCTTTTTAAGTGATTTTCTAATCTGAGCAGTTGGATTGCATCCAACGGCTGTCATTAAAAGTCCCGCACATTTCTTTTGAATGTTTTAAAACATGTTTTTGCATGATCCAAACCGTCCAATGTGTTTAAAAAGTGTTTTCCAGGGTCCCCGCGAGAAATCGTCCAAAAAAAATACCGGGAAGGGCTTGATTCGAACAGTTTTTCACAAAAACTGCACATATATAGTTTTATGAAAAACTACTTAGATCAAGTCCTTCCCAGTATTTTTTTGGATGATTTCTCGCGGGGACCCTTGAAAACACGTTTTAAACACATTGGACGGTTCGGATCATGAAAATTTGATCCGGAACTATGAGTCCCGTACTAGATCCGGACTCTATATATATATATACAATTCGGATCTGGTCCAGACTCCCTAATTTTTGCAAAATCCGAACTTTCAATTTACGCCGTTGGATCTCATCCAACGGTTGGGAAGAGAATGCAGTTCTCGCGGGTTAAAACCCGGGTTAAAAGAAGTCGCGGGTCGCCGGATACGGGTAATAATCCACCCGCGGGTCAAACACCCCCCAACCCCTTCCAGATCGTGATTTCAAACAGGAGAGAGAGAGAGAGAGAGAGAGAGAGAGAGAGAGAGAGAGAGAGAGAGAGAGAGAGAGAGAGAGAGAGAGAGTAGGCGATTGATCGAAGAACAGCTACTCGAATCCTTCGACTTTCATGAAATCGAAGACCAAATCGAAGGAGAAGATGAAATCGACGATCGAACACTGTTGAGAAGTTAGAGATTTTGTACTCCTCGCTCACAGTCGGGTAGCACGAAAACGAAGAAAGCCGAAATCGAACCAGCAGGTCCTGGGAAGTTTAATGAGTGCAATAATTCTAGTGGATTCATGCCATCTTCAAAGCTACCACTCTCTATTGGACATAGTGTATTTGCGCTAAGGTATGTTTGGGATTCACCAGGGATCATTGATAACATGATGTTATTCAGCTCATCAACATCTGCATTTTTTGGTGCCAAGATACCATGAGAAACTGTTGGGGTGTTTCAATCCAATTAGGTTCATTTCCTTCGATGAAAGCAATTCCATGTACCTTCCCCTCACCAACATTCAATATCCATTCTGTGAATTCACTTAGTTGCTTGTGATCTTTATTAGACGTACTATTGCTAATAATACGCATATTCGTCTTGAGATGCAAGACTTTACCGTGGTTCCAAATAGTTGATGAGCTCACTAAAGCTGCAATTGTAGCCTCTTTCCTACCCTTTGGTACAACAGGTAAAATTTGACGAAAGTCACCTCCAAGTATAATTAGCTTTCCGCCAAACACGTGAGCACTCGAACAAAATTCCGTACCCTTTAGTATATCCCTTAAAGTGCGATCCACAGCTTCAAAACCATGGCGATGATGCATTGGAGCTTCATCCCAAATAATCAATGATGCCTCTTGAATTAATTTTGCCATGTTTGATTGCTGAGTAATATTACATGATGAGAACTCATCGAGATTTATAGGAATTTTAAAACGAGAATGTGTTGTTCTCCCTCCTGGAAATATCAAGGCTGCAATTGCGGATGATGCAACAGAAAGGACAATTTTCCTTTTAGACCTAAACTTTGATATATTAGCGTTCTCCACAAATAGACTGAACTTAGGATTGGCTTTAGTACTACACGTTCTTTCTTCGAGCCACATGATGGCGTGACATCGAGAACATACCATAGTTCTACGACCGAATTTCCATCTGCTCATTACTCGTCCTCTTCTTTGATGTAACATAGTTGGAACATCTGATATGAGAGAGCATTTTAGATCATTTAGATATGCATTTTCCCTATATATTTTGTGTCTTCAACTACTTTTATTTGGTTGATTAATCTTTAGATTAACTCATTAAAGTTGTAGATTTATCGTTCATTTTTTAAAATAAAAGTTCATCTTTTATGAGAAATTTTATGACCCTTTTTTTTTTTGTTTTTATATCAAACAACAATCAACTGTATGGGGCAATCGTGATCTCTACTATACATAAAGCCCTTTAATTCGAATTTTAATTTGGAGTGCCTAAAGTAAAATTGAAACTTGTAAAATGGTAGTTTTGGAAGACCACTGCAGCTTGGAGTGCCTCCATCAATTTTTGGAGCGCGATTATAAATTCCCTAAGAAAAATTCAAAAAATTTAGACTCTTATGGACATTTTTCTTATAATGAGTGTAATTTTTCAGAACCTTCTTTACCTTATATTAAGTATGCGAACGTCCTTCCTTCTACTTTCAATTTCCCTCATCAAATTAACTAAATCTAGTTTCCAATAACTATAAATAGTTCACAAAGGATAACAAGAAAGAAAAATTCGCATGTTTTTTTATCTTTATTGTATTTTTTGGTAGTTAAATAGGTGTCCTGTTTGAGGAATTTATTTCCGACCCCATCCTAGTTGGTTTGAATAATTAAGTTGGCATCCTCAAATTCAAATAAATCTGAAAACACCCTTTCTCTCTCCAAATCTTTCCTAATTTATCCTAATCTCTCTCTTCTATCTTTCAAATCTTCTTATTTCCTACTCCAATAATTCTCTCCCTTTCCTAATCTCCTCTCCCCTAAAATCACAAAAACTACGCAAACAGTTACAAAGAAACAAGAAAAATTCTTTATGACAATAAACACAGAAAACATGATAAATTAATAAACCATATTGACTGTACGAATCACTTGGTAAAAAAATTAACCATGATTCCTGTGTTAAATCACAAGTAACAAATACACCATGAAACCATGAAAAACTTTCATACACTAATACACCATATATTCATATCAAATAACATTATATGGTAAATTAATAAACCCCAATCACTGTATGAAATTACCATTTTTAAAGGACATGTGAACATGGTTTATCGAATTACAATTTTTACTCTATCGAAAAAGAGCACCACCAATATCAAATCTGGAAAAAAAAAAAAAAAAAACTACCCACCATATAACTTACTTTTTTCACACCAAGCAGAAAAAGAAAACAACCACACAAAATGAAATCATGACACAACCCACTGACGGTTATATCTTACATATGTAAGGTGTGGCTACCGCCGCCTTGTGTATGCGCATGTCGACGCCAGTGGATTGTTGGCGACGATGAACGACGATGGAGACGGATATAGCCGGCAAGTGCCTCTCACGATAAGGGATTGTAAAGGTGTCCAAATGGAGGAGAGTGAGTGGGTCTGTAACGACCCTGATTTTTTCAAAATAAAAATTTCGTTTATTAATTGATTTTCCTTTTCTTAAAATTATTTTCTTTAATAAATTACTCTTGGTAATAACTATTTTGAGCCAATAATTATTTTTGTGCTAGTGTGTACTAGTATAATTATACTATAATTTGTCCTACTAGATTTCCTACTAGACTTCTTCCCATTAATTCCTAGATTTTCTTAGGGTTATTAGTCATGTGTTTGCACATGAAGGAAGGAGGGAGGAAGCTTCTTGAATTACTTGGTCACCAAGTATAAGTGCATGTGCAAAATCCCTCAAAATCTTTGCATTAAAATGGTGCACATGTTGGCATTAAAATGGTAGCATATGGGGGAGATTGACCGGCCATTTAGAGGGAGGAGGGGTGCCCAATTTTCTTCTATAAAGAGAGACCATGTGCTTCCTTTAACAACCTAGGTTTTACTAGATTTGGGGTAGTACCCTAACCAACTAGTCTTGTGCCTAATTTAGTGCACATGTCTGTGTATAACTAGTACCTAAAACCCTATTAAGAGTTACTTTCCCTCCAAGCAAATTAGGTGCATGTGCTTCATTAATGTGTAGGAATATTAGCAAGTTCATTCATAAATAACCTAGTTAGGGCTAAGTTTAGGTAGCCTATTAAGGCACATGCCTCCTAACCAAATAACTAGTAACCAAAACTCCCTAAAACAAAGGTGGCCATGCACAATTATACCCCTAGATTTCCTATTAAAAACCCTAGGATTTTCCCATGTTAAACCTAGGATTCTAAGTACTAACCTAAGGATTTTTGTCTACCAAAATTCCTACAAATTTTGTACTAAAATCTAGCAATTTATTGGAGAAGAATCTTGGCACATGGGATGGGGGAGGGGCCGGCCAAATAAGGGGAGAGAGGGGCTCACTCCATTGCCTATAAATACCCATGCCCATGCACTTGTTTTTCACACCAACCAAGAGCTCTCACTTTCCAAAGTTCTTGTGCTTTCTTCTTGGTCTTCCTCCACCACCACAAAAACAAAAGCTAGAAGCTTTAGTGTTCGTAGCTCACCGGAAAACCAACCTAGCTTGTTCGGCTTCAGGCTAATCACCGGAAAACAAGGTAGATTACTCACCCTAACCTTTAATTAGCCTTTCCTACTTTCAATTGGTAGATTGCTATTACCTAGTTCATCCATGTTTACTACTAGAAAAGTTCCTTAAAGTGGTTTACTCAAATTTTTGGAAAAATTAGTCAAGTTGGGTAGATTACTTATCTAACCTCTAATTAGCTTTTCTACCTTATAGTAGTTGATTATACCTAGATTATGCATGGTTACTACTAAAAAATTTCTTGAAGTTGCCTACTTAGTTTTTTTTTTTTTTGGAAAATTAGAAGAGTTCTTAAAAGCTTATAGTAGGAAGTAGATTACTAACCCTAATCTTTAAGTAGATTTTCTACTTATTAGTTAGTAGATTAATTACTTCTTTAATCAAACATGTTTACAACTAAAAGTTCCCTAAAAGTTGTTTGCTTAACTTTTTGTCCGAAAATTAGTAGAGTTCTAGAAAACTTTCGGCAAAAAGATAGATTGACTACAAGTAACCTTTTTCATAAACATGCGTAGTCAATATTGTGTCCGAGTTGAGTTAGACTTTTCAAAAATACTAGTCATGATGCCGAGTGAAAATCAACCTTTCAAAACTACGCGGTTATAATGCCCGACTATTTTATTTTGGAAAAGAAAAGACTAACTTTTCTTAAAAAGTAATAGTTTAAAATTTGAAATGACTTTTGATTAATCAATAAAGATTTTCTGAGAAATTTAGACTGTTTGGAAAAGTTAGTGCATAAAAAGGGCGTTATTTTATGTGACACTTTTCACATAGGAAAAGTATTTTTTTTTTCATTTTTTTCGCTCAAGCAAAGAAGAAATATTTCATTGAAGACAAAAAAATATTACAAGAGAGAGGAGAGATAAGGATCTAACAATAGAAACAAGCCAACAAGACTACCCCTAAAAACCACAAAACTCCGAAACACCTAGAACCCCAAAGAAAGCATAAAACCACTAAACCAACAAAGAGAGAAGCAACAAGGGTAGCCAACAAACCAAACAAAGCTCCTAAGACCACTCCACCCGAACCCATCTGAGACCACTCAAAGCCAAGCAAACCAAACGAAGCCCCTAAGACCATTCAAGCTCCATCCGATCCCATCCAAGTTCCCTCAGAGCACAATCAGAAGTTGGTAAGATTATGAGTTCAAAGTCTTTGTTCCTCAAGCTGCACTTGCATAAGCTTTCTCAAGGCGCCTCCATCATTTTCATGAAAGTGGAGCCCAAATCTTTTCCCAGCCAAAATTAAATCCTCCATCTCATCCACTATTAGGGCATTCCTTCTGGTAATATCCTCAGTGGAGATTGAAGTGTTATGGATATCAGAGGAAGGATGGGTGGAATCAAAAGGAGAACAAGCCAGACCATCACCAGGGCACTCTCTGACATTATTGGTGAGAATATCATACAAAAGCCTCCTCCTCCTTCTCTTCTTAGACCTGTCTTTCTTGGATTTGAATTCCTCAGGAATGATCTTAGTAGAGTCAGGGATGGTGGTAGAAAGATCTTGCTCCTTAGCTTTTGTCTCTCCAATATCCACTAAAAGGTTGATCCCAGGAATTTGAGAAGCCCTAATGTTATTTCCAGAATTGCATACTAACGGTTCATCCAAAGCTTCCTTACCCGCATGATCCTTATTCACCTGTTCAGTGTGGTGGGCCTCAAGGAAAAGAGAATGAAGGCCCAAGGAATCCTCCACAAAAGATTCTAAGCCATGAGAGGGATTAAAACTGCTGTCGATAGAAACCTCTTCTGACTCCTTGTCCCATGAGAGAGCCACCATGGAGACTTTCTGAACTTGAGAAAGCTGGTCAACATTCTCACTCACCGAGTCTATCCCCAACATTTTAGCATTATCAGAAAGAAAATTGCTAGATTCCACCTTTCTAAAAGATTCTTCCTCCTCGATTCTGATGAGATATCTTAACCCATCTACAACAAGTTCAACACTCCCTTCTATCCTTTGAATTTGGTCAGTTGCAATTAGGATTCTACCCTTTTCATAAGAACCTTCTTTTAGGGTGTTCTGATCCACCTCAAGAAAGTCACCCCAGATGCTGCCAGTCTCTTTGAAAGTTTGCGAGGAACATATATGCACTTAAGGGCATCCCAAAACATGAGATCCAAACAAATCTCTCCTCTTTTGCTTGTTCGCCGTTCCAAGGTTTAATATCTTCAAACCAATTCATCACCCAATTTTCTCCTAGAACCTTATCTCTGGATCCTTCATTGGCAAAAGTAATAACCACATACCTCCCTCCAATCGCTTTAATTTGGATGCCGTGCACTTTTTGAGAGTTAAAGACACTTTCCAGTTCTTTCGTACAAAGAAGCTTTTGGATCTTTGCCAAGGCGCTCTTGTACAACCATCCATTCCCAATAGAGTGGCACTGAATGCTCTTAGTAGCATACACACCTCTAGTGACTTGAGCATAGGTTTTCCTTGCCTCCATATGAACCTGCGCTTGAGGATGAGCTTTTAACAAGGTTCTATTGAGTGAGCCTCCATCCCCACTAAAATCCCCTCTCTGCTGCGAGACACGACTCTAGAATGAGGAACCATCCTCTATGGAGAACCTTGCAAATTTAGTAATGAGACTATTGTTTTCAATCCAAAGACCGTTAGTTTTGGCAATCGCAATATTAGCCTCATCTTTGTTAGCATATCTGACAAAACCAAACCTCTGACCAGTACGTTTGCTCCTTTTAAAGGGAAGGTAAGAATCTGCGACTATCCAAAAACGACTGAAAAATTTCTTGAACCAAATAGCACCCACATCGAAAGGAAGATTGTCCACAAACAAAGTAGTATGGTTAGCCATACCAAACCAACCTTAAGATAGATCAATCCGCAGCCAAACCAATATCAATCAACAACAAACTAAACCATAGACCACAACCAAGAGAAAATAGACACAGGGCAAAACGAACACCTTATTTCGAAGAGAAATTTTCACAAACACCTTATGTGCAGGAAGGCACAGCAACTCCACTGGATTAATAGACAAAAATACCACAGCCCAGGAAACAAACACCAAATAGAACCACAATACGGAAAACCACAGCCCCAGGAAACCAACTCCAAATAGAAATGAGCACGACAATCAGAACGGGGTGCGAAAAATACCTTGAACCGACAAATCCAAAACGTGTTCAGAGAGACGCTGCTCCGGTCTGATGGATAGATGCTGCTTCGGCCTGATGGATAGATGCTCTCCGGACGCCGAGGAAAAAGGAAGAAGAAGAGTGGGGAGAAACGGGGAGAGGCATGGAGGGAGGCAAAATCTGAACGGGCAGATTGAAAGAGAGGAAGAATCTGGAAGGGGTAGGGTTGGGTACGGAGGAGAGTTAGGGGAAAAAGCTTCAGAACGGTGGTGGAGACCGGCAACGGCTGGGGTTCTCCAAATCGCCCATAACCTCCGACTTTTAGTGAGGTTATGATGGCTACTTTTTGCATTTTTTTTTAGTGTGAACACTCTTGTACCCCAAAAGCCGCGGCAGGTTGATCAAATTTGTATTTTTTTTTTCATGAGACACGTTTATCGAGAAATATTGCATTGACACGTTTTGAGCATGATTGAGCATACTGCATGATCATGTCACATTACGATTACTGACACGATACGACTTACGGGAAAAAGATTGAATAGCTGTTGATGAGAAAAAGAGATGAGAATGAAAATGTGTTTTGAAACAGAAAGAAATGTGATCTCGGGAAATGAAATGAAAAGAGATGAAACGGAATTGAAAATGGTAATGCAGTCTTAACGCCGCACGTCATGTGAGTGTGCGCCATGATGTGGTTGGAGTTAAGTAATACGGTAGTGCAGTGAGAGCACCGCCCCATTTTCGTGGAGTAAACTTGGTGGTTAGGGCTAGGCGTGCACAACACATAATGGACGGACCTTGAAACGTACCGTGGGATCAGTAAGACAAGGTAGCCGGGACTATGTACATGTGTGTGCGGGGTGAACGGACCTTGTATCTTGTTAGTGTGCGCCTGGATACAAGCAGTCGGGACCTCGAGTGGAAAGGTTGGTGACCGTCAAATGAAAGGACACGAAAACGGCCCAATAACTTTCGAGTGGTGTGAGCTGTTGATTTGATTGAAATTTGAAGAACAATACTGACACTGAAAAGATGATACGAGACACTGATACGAGTCATCGATACGAGACACTGTTTTTTTTTTTTTTGCACGGCAAAAAAGATTTTATTAAGCTTTGGAAACAAATTACAAAGATTAAAGGAACCCGAGAAAAAGGCATCACAACGCAAGGAGATATCTCAACTTGGTTGAAACCCCTCCAAGCGAAAATCATATGCCCTCAAGGACCCAATGGGAAATAACAAGGATAACCAGAGGTCAATCCTTACAAAACTACACAACACTAGGACATTCTCCATTAGCAGATAGCATAATCAGATTTTAAACCAACAAAAAAACCAGCCCCAGTCAGTCTCAAACAAGACTCAAGAGAGAAAATATCAGACCTCATAAAAATAGATCAAACCCACGTACACCCACCCACACTTTTTACCCCTCTCCAAACCCCCTAATGAGCGTACAAAATCTTTTCAAATTCCTAGAGATGACAGTTAGCTCTCTCCTCATCTTAGAATCCATAACCACAAGTTAACAAATAGCTCTTTCTAAGTTTTGAGCTTCCATTCCAGCTATTTTCCCAATTACTTCAGCTTCATCCCCTTCATAACCAATCCCAAAAGATTTGTTGACTGCCCAAATGGCCTGAGCTTCGTTTAATAGAATTCTATTTCTGTTAGCAATACCATCCGATGAGAGAGAAACAGACAGAGCAGCAGCTGCCACGGCTGACCTAAAAACCACACATTTTTGCTTACTTCTCCCAACTTTATAGCTTTGTGAAGAAACCTTAGAAAAACCAAGGATATCATCAATCGTTTTCCTCTTCTTTTTTCCTTTGATTCCTTTGATAGTTGCCTTGACTGGAATGAGTCGGTTGGATTCATGTTGGTCTGAGGGAAGACCATCATCATTTACCTTCTAAAGTTTCTGTCACCTCGTCAACATCTTCTGTCACCTCGTCAACATCTTCTGTCACCCCTTCATAAGGGTGAGATAAATGCTTAAGCCCATTAACTTCTCTAATGTTGGCTTGGGACTCTTGAACTTCTCCACTAAAATCTTCCGGGTATAATCTAGTTGCCCTTGGAATCTGGACAAGGTCTTCACCTGTAATTGCATTTGCATGCTTGGTCTCCTCATTCAACTTAGTTGTATTAATCACTCTTGGAAGTTGAACCTTTTCCATGATGTTTTCAAGTCTAACTGTCTCAGCACTGTTCAAATTTTCCAGCTCAGCAGCCTCTTTTGCCATATCATCCTCCATCCTAGCTTGTTTTGACACATCAAACTTCAACTGAGCCCCATCTTCTTCCTTTCTACTGCTTAGGGGTTTGGAATCTTCGCATTTAGCCTTCTCATCTTCATCTCTCAGATAATTATCCTTGCAATTGCTGTGACATGATTTTGGCACTACTTCATTGACTGAGTAGGAATATCCCACCATCTCCTTAATTGGTTTTTCAGCAAATGGGTCATTGCATTCCTCCTCCCAAATCTTCACTTTGTAATTTTTCCCTCTAACAACAATGTTAATCCATTCATCAATTTTCGTTTTACTCTCAGTAACAATCATCATTCTCCCTACATCATAAGAGGGTTCAGAGTCGCAAGTTTGAGTGGGGACTGAGCTCGAACCGCAAGACTGTTGTGGGACTTGGACTTGCCACCTATCCAGAAGTGGTGAGGTGTGCGTTGAGACTAGAAAGAGAAGAAATGGACTTCCAAGCTAAGAAACGAGGAGGAGAACCGGGGGACCAATTAGGAAGAACCAAACCAACAACCCTAATAACAACCCTCGACCATATCCGGTGCAAACAAACCAACCATAGCAGACATCCAACCTTGGAGGGGGAGTGATGTTGGACAAGGATCAGCACAACGATCGGGACGCGACTATACGAGGGCACGATGCTACAATTGCAATGGTTATGGGCACATCAGTCGATCCTGCCCGCACCGGTGGAGTGAGGGAATCAAAGGGTTTTGGAACTAGTTGTGGACGGTGCCACGCGAAAATAAAATATTTGTTTGGAAAATAATTTTAGAAAATGATTTTTTTTTTTGGGTAAATAAGCTTGAAATAAAAAGGAGACAACAGAGTCGCCACCCGGGTTTTTATTTTGGAAAAGGTTTTGGTACCCGAGAAACCTGTTTAAAATTTAGAAAAAGAATGACTCTCGTGCTGCTGATTTTGGAAAATGATTTGGTCTGCGAAAAATAAGAAATTTTGGGTTCGGGAGCCAGGTTACGAACAGAGAAGGTTTTTAAGGCACCCCTGTTCGTCCAATTTTAAAAATGATGGTCTTTACTCAATGCTTATGGGATTTCTAGTAAGTATTTTGTTACTTAATTTAGAATAATGATCAACAAAGGCATATCAAAACATGAAAATTACGACTAAGTTAAAAAAATAAATAAATAAGAAAAAGAAAGAAATTAACAGTGCATGCATTATAGTGATAATAAATGCCCATGCAAGCATTGAGGGGTATGGTGACAAAGTTAACAGGAAAAGGTGCATGGTTGTGTGACTTGATGAAAAACCATTTTTTCTTTTAAACAGAAAATTAATTGCCGTACGGCAGTTGTTAAGGAGGGCACGGCAGTTGGAAAAATATTGGTTTTGATATGATTCTGGGATTAAACTCTCTTTTTTTGTTTTCGGTAAATCATTTACCTAACATAAACAGAAATTTATTAAAAACTAAATGAGGGGCTATTGCACCCAAATATTGCCCGGGCAAAAATAAAAAAGAAGAAAATTTTATTTTTATACACAACTGCCAAACGGCAATTCTTTTCTACCTTGCACTATTTGATTCTTGTAAGAAAACACAAAAATCCACAGGTTTAGTTGAGACAAATTTCATGATGTATTGCTGATGTGGAATATGTCCCTCTGGCGATTTGTTCCTGAGTCATCAGTTGACTAAGAAACCCAAAACATTGGGAGCAATTTTTTTTGTATACATGATACTGCCGTACGGCAGTGAAGAACCACAGCACCGCAGTATCAAATAAAATTATCAAAGTTTCATTTTTTTTGTAAAGAAATGTTAGCCCATGGGATCAAAGATAATATGGATAATCCTCTTGACACCCCAGAAGGCCTCCCCTCCAATTTGGCGAAACCGTTGTGTTGAAACCGAGTGTTTTACCTTTAGAACAAGAAAACTTCCGAGAGAATATTGAACGTACAAAAGCTTAGTGAGTAAGAACGACTGGAAAACTAAAGCTTAGTGAGTAAGAACGTGATTTAGCTCAGACTAAATGAAGAAGAAGATGGTTGAGTTTCTGGGTTGTGGAAAATTTCGAGCAAAACCGTGAATAGTTTTGATGAAAATATTGGATGAGGACTTTTGTAGTAAAAAGGGAAGGAATATTTAAGCCATTTTTGGAGGTGTTTTCTGAAGGTATTTTCCTGGAAATTTTTCGATGGTGAAGGTTTAAAGATGAGGAGGATTTAGAGCCATTTTTCGTGGGGTTTTTCAGGGGATTTCCTCATGGATTTTCCTCCTCGAGGGTGGCGGTATTTATAGAAAAAGTTAACCGACTCCTTCCTTGGCGGCCACACAAAGTAACAGCAACCTACGACGGCCTACGACGACTTATAGGCTCAGCTTTCTGTTTACGGAGAATCTCACGCGAAATTTTCGCAAAAAAAGCGACTGTAGCGGTTCGTAGTTGCACCGCATTTGGGGCACCGCCATAGGGCGGTTTAAGGTGTGAACTGCCGTGTGGTATGTAGGAACTGCTGTGCAGCAGTAGGTTACCACCATGCGGTGGTCAATTGAGGCGGTGGAAATTTTGGACTGCTGTGCCGTGTTACAACACTGCCATGCAGCATTGTTACACTGCCGCGCAGCGTTGTTTCACCACCTTACGGCATTGCACGGACTGGTTAATTTGCCGAACTTCGCGGGGCTCTCGCGGGTGCTACCGAACTCCGTTTTGCACATGGTTGGTACCGTTGAAAAGCTTGTTAATTCTACTTTCTAACCCAAGTGGTTTGGACCCAAAATAATTTGTACATCGAAATGTGTGACCATTTTACCCTCAGGTGGTCGAAAAATAATTTGTTTTGGTAAAATCCTCACACCTCCCTCATTTCAAAACAAATTGGGGCATATTATATATTGATACGAAGGGCTTTTAATGTACCAAAAGATGATGTATGCTAAGGTTTGCTTTGAAGGGGTTTTCCTTCCGTTTTTTTTTTTAGAAAGAGAAAGGACGTTGTTCAAGCTTCCAAGAATTTTTCGATTCGTTTCATCATCGGGGAGTTAAAGATGCCTGTGGATTTTTAAATTGGGGTGTCTACAGTTGCCCCTCTTTGACGAGACTTGATATCATTGTGTAATACGAGTCGCGTCAAAGACATAGACAACCCAATTTCGGTGTCCTGGGTATCCTTAAGCAAAAACAAACATGTAAACATTCAATGCATGTGGTCGCGCTTTTTCAAGCTGCGCTTTTTCAAGCTGCCTACGTACCTCATTGTAAGGATCAGACCAGCGTATATAGTTTGTTGGGACTTAATGCATATAATATGCAAACAAAAGAGTTATAGAAAACTTACCTGATTCAGATTTTGAGGATTGTCACCTTGTCTCTCAACGAGGGAAAAAAATGATGTGTTGTGAACAAAACCAGCGAGCGAGGCTCCATGAGTAGTAAAAAATGATTCGAGCGAGGCCGGCGAGGTCCCCCAAAAATAGCGATTTGAGCGAGACTAGCGAGGTCCCTCAAAAACAGTGATCCGAGCGAGACCGGTGAGGTCTCCCAAAAACAGTGATTTGAGCGAGACCGGCGAGGTCCCCCAAAAATAGTGATTCGAGCGAGACCAATGAGGTCCCACAAAAATAGTGATTCGAGCGAGATTCGCGAGGTTCCCCAAAAACAGTGATTCGAGTGCGACCGGCGAGGTCCCACAAAAACAGTTATTCAAGCGAGGCCCGCTAGGTTCCGAAAAATAGTGAGTACTGCAAGACCAGCAAGGTCCCCATAAAAAGTTGAGTGCGCGAGGTCAGTGAGGTCTCGTGAAAAGTTGAGTAGTGCGAGACCAGCGAAGTCCCTGTTAAAAGTTGAGTGTCGAGGCCAGCGAGGTCTCGTGAAAATGTGAGTGCGCAAGACCAGCGAGGTCTCGTGAAAAATTGAGTATTGTGCCAAACCAGTGAGTGAGGTTCCTTGATATTGGGTGAGAAATGTATCTCAAAAATTGAGGATGAGATATATATCTCAAAAACAGATTTAAAAAAGTTGTCCATGAGGACTTTTTGCGTGAGACTCAGGTTCTGACACTTGACGACACAATGACAACATTCCCTTTTTTTTTAGATAGTAAGTGGCGCAACAGGGTCTCTTTTTGCTTCACTATTTTTCCTTTTCGGACAGGGTCTGGTTTAATTAAGGTTGCTTCTGATGAAGACTTCGAGCTTTTGAGTCTTTTTGGCTTTCTGTCAAGGCTTGAGCGTTTTGGGCTTTTTGGCTTTCGGTGAGGCTTGAGCCTTTTGGGCTTTTATGCCCCAATCTTGTGCTTCCCCCAGTAGATGACATTGAGCTAATGTGCCCCAGTCTTGGACAAATGTGCCCCAATAAATGACAAGCTTCGGTTCTGAACCCATCGACTTGTTTATCCGAACATACGCCCTTCCATGCATTGAAATCATCTTTCATGAGTTTAAGAATATCAAAATCACCAAGGGTTGATTGGACAAAAAGACCTTGTGTGAATTTGGACAAGGCCCAGACGATTCGAGTGACTTTACAAAGATGCCCCTGATTTGGGCGGGGATGACATACTCATTGACCTTCTAACAGAGGGGTAGATTTTGACAAGACTAGGTTGACTCAATGGACTCGAAAGAGTGACCTTCCTAAAGGTGCTCCTGACTGGGCGGAGATTGACTACTCATGAATTTGGCAGATGCGGGTTATTTTACTGTATTGACTTTTAGAGAAAGAAATTGGGAAATGGAAAAACGTGCCCCACCATTGATGTTTGAAATTGTCATAAACTTGAGTATTTTTGTTTTGAAGTTGTTCTACTCCATCAAATTATGTTCATTTAAATTGATTATTTTATCAAAACACGAGAATTTTTATCGTGAACCCATGCCCTCGGGATGCTGATTCACTGATTTTTTTATTGAGTTACCCCGGTTCAGACTTTTGCTTATGGTGTTGTGCAATGCTTTGACTTTAGATTTTCAAGGGAAATGACATTGTTGCCACTGGATCCTCGCTATCAAGCTGTGCTTTTCAGTCTAAAAGGACTTTATTTAGGTTATAACGGGACCAAGGCTTTGGGCTTGACAAAGAAAGGATAAAGGTTCAAAAAAATTCATTTTCTTCTGGGTTATTAGAGCTAGCAGCTATCTCATAATCTTTTGGTGCCCCTTCTGTTTTTGAGACATACCTAAATGCATTCCTTCGTGCCCCATTTTGGCTTTTGATAGGCACTTTCTTCCTGTCTTTTTTTTTTTTTTTTCAAATCTTCACATTTGGTTGTGCCTATGTTCTTGGCACTTTTATTCTTTTGAAATTTTAACGTGCCATTGGCAACCATGCGTTTGGTACTTTCATATGGACATCCTGCTGATAACTATGCATTTGGAACTTTCGTTTCTCTTAATTCGTCCCAGTGTGGGGGATAGCTGCCTAGCTGGGTTGTTTTCAAAGAAAATGATTCAGGCTCAAAAGGGCTATCAAGGGATATACTTATCTGGGGAATAAAAACAATGAATGCCTTTCTTTATTTTGAATTGCACAACTTGATAGAGAGAATCTGTACATGCTTTGACTTTTGCCTGGATCTTACTTCAAAGTTTTGATCCAACGAGCTTTGATTTATTTGCCTTAACTTTTGCCTAGGCCGCCCTTGCGGGTTTTCGACCTAGCAGGCTCTTTCTATGCCAAAGCATCACTCCTTGATGACGTCAAAGAATGGCACCTGAAATTCCTTCTTCTTGTGAAAGGCGAGGGTTCAATTAAAAATTATCTCATGTTTTGAAGTGGTTTTCATGAATATTAAATGATGGTGGAAAACAATTCCCAATTGAAGGATTATTACAAAAAAAAACTTCGAGTTTGTTATGACAATTATGACACAAAAGCGTGACATTGATTTTTGAAAGTTGCGACCGAACCACTGAGGGTTGCCTACGTATCCCTTTGCAAGGAATTAGGTCGTGACATAGTTCGGGACTACAAAGTTGACTCCTTTTTTTTTTTTTTTTGACAACAATGAGAAATTACAGACTCGAACTTGGAAACATGAAAGCATAATAGACTCGAAGTACAAACTGACTCAATAAGAGAGAAAACTTGACTTGAAACTCGAAGACTCTCAAAACTCGTGGAGGATTTGACTATTGCATGGCCGTTGATGGTTCATTTTCCTTTCTCATCCCGTAGGTTCAATGCCGGTTCTGAAGTGTCGAGCCTGTCATGGGTGTATATAATCGGTTCTAGCAGCCAATCATCTATGATGTACTCAGATGGGTTCAAATCAAGTCGTTAGACGGCAGGTCCTTGGTCTGACCATTAAGAAATTGGAAGTACAGATGATGGTTCACCAGGCTATTAACGGGCCCGGTTTCAAACTCCTGGAAGAACAGGGGTAGCGTGGAAAAGTCTAGAGGGTCATCCTCTTTTGGTAACTGCAACTTCTTAGGTTTATTGTCCTTGGGTTCAATTGGATCGTATTGGGCATGGAAAGAATATCCATTGAGAAACTTTTTTTTGCTTCCCAGAGTTCTAGCCAGCCATTGTACATATCTTCAGTTATAATTTCAGTGACGGGCTGTACTTCTTCCTTTGAATATTAAAACTCTTCTCTTTTGATCCGATCCTTAGCAAGGTTTCTCTGTTCATTTTCCCATCCTCCAAGGGTATAAACTCAGGTTTCCAAGGGTATTTCAACTGAAGGTTTTGGATTGGATAGGGGTATGATGTATTGGCTAGGATTGAATTTAGTGAAGCTTGGGTTATTTTTGGTGGAGCTGAGGGTAATTTGATTGACTTGGGCACTTGGTTTGTGTTGAGGCATGGAGTTAGAGATAGTGTTGGGCTGTTGGAGTGGAATTAGAATGGTTCCATTGTCAATGAGGTCCTGAATTTTGTGGCGGAGGCAAAGGCAATTATTAGTATGATGGCCAAGCATCTGGTGATAGCTACAAAAGGTGTTTGGGCCGGTTATGGTAAACGGGAAGTTCTTCAAGTAATTCTCGAGGCTCGAGTGGTTTGAGAAGGTTATTCTCGAGAAGGCTTTTGTAGACAGAAACAATGGGAGTAGAAAATTGGGGAAGGTTTCTTCTTGGGCGTTTGGTTCGGATTGTGATCTTGGATTTGTTGTTTATGGAGCTGGGGATGATACATCCAAGGTTGTCATTTTTTATGTCCTGGTGGTGCGTTTTTGGATTTCCGATACCAATGAAATTTTCAAAGCCCATAGGTTTGAATTCTTTCAAGACAGATTCATCTAATTCAGAAATTCTGGCCAAAGCTGCAACCATCTCCGGGCTTTTCTTGGGTCGTTGGGGGTTCTCTTGGATTGGTGGGAGATGGTTACGGATGTCTTGTACCATGATCATGAGTTGGGCGATTTGATTGTCGATCCGTTTGCCCATCTCATTCATAGTCTTCTTGAGCTCCTTAATTTCAGCTTCACTACAAGAAATTACACAATTGCCGACTAAAAATGCCAACTAAAATATTTTAGTCGCCAAATGGCGAACAATTACCGACCAAATAAAATCTAGTCGGCCAAGTGTAATTTCATTGCCAACCAAATATGTTTAGTCGGTAAATATTTGCTCAATGCCGACTAAAATATGATCTAGTCGGGAAAAATATGGTGGCAAAGTGGATTTTTGGTGGGAAATTTATTGCCAACTAAAGTTTGGTCGGTGATTAAATAGTTTTTTTTTTAAAAATCTTGGACGATATTTCCCGACTAACCATCTAGTCGGCATTTGTTAAATTTTTTTGTACCAATTTTTTTGCGCGAATTTAAAAAATCACGAAATTGATGGCGGGAAATTTTGGTATTTCCCGACCAAAAATTAGTCGGCAATTGATCTTATACAATTGCCGACCAACACATTTAGTCGGCATTTGTCAGCTTTCTGAATAATATTTTTTTTTGAGATTTTGATTCAATACCCACTTGTTATTTAGATGATTGTTAACGTCCAATTACATATCTATCGATGCGTGATCAACTTTATTCTTGGTAGAAATAATGTACTCCATGTTAAAGATAGATGGTTCGGATCGCCAAATAAATACTCCGTTGGGGCTCTAATGTTCCATAACAAGATTTTAATGTCTCGGAATACTTTAAACGGGATCCGATCACGTGATTGTCGATGTCCAATGATCTCCGATTTCGGTGACAATGATGGAATCAACGAGGCGTGAAATCCTAACGGTTCAGATCAACCATGGTAAAAATTGACTTTGTAATGATGGTTAACATCTATACATAGAATGTAGTTGATACTAAAGTAAGTCTTGTACTGTAGTTGAATGTAAAGAAGCCACACGACCACGACACAATCATGATGATTAAGACCGTTGATCTTGTTGTACTTATTGATTAAATCAATCTCGTAAAATTTTGGCTCAATAGGGTTTACAAAGCTCCTTGATCAAGACGCAATTTGTTATTTAATTGGATGATAGTTATCGTCCAATTCAATGTCTATTGATACGCGATCAATTTTGTTCCTGGTAGGAATGATGTACTCGATAATATGTAATAGATAGACGGTTCAGATCGCCAAATAAAAACTCAATTGGGGCTCGAGTAGTGCAATATATGACTTTAATGCCTCAGGATGCATTAAATGTGATCCGATCAACAGCGCCAACCAGATTTGAGACCAAGCTTCGTTTCTGGTATGAAACCTAGTTTCAGTCGGTGGAAGCGAGAGAATCCACAACCTCCGCCGCACACATCCTTCTGTCAGCATTCGATTCCACTTGACAGAGGAAGCATAACCGCCGTTGGGGAAAGCAGCGACGACCACGGCTCAGAGATCCGGGAAGGTACCCCACCTGAACAGAGCTTTCTAAAATCTCCTTCACCTACTCGATTTTCACGCCTTCTTCATCTCGAACATTCATATCGGCTACAAAAATTTTATCTGCTATTATATTTCAGGAGAGAGAATTATTTTATTCCGATTAGACAAATTGGGGGTGAAATAGTGCCCTAATCCTTGCTTGTTAACAAAAGGGGTCCTCATATCATTTTAGCCAAGGGGAATCCTCGTCGGATGCTCACGTGTGAATCAGTAATCCTTATTTTCATGATTTCCATTGCTCTACTTTCCTTGTAAAAATAGACGCAAATGTATATGCATATACACCGCATTGTACATTTACACGCATAAGCCCGCATCTATGTGAATGTAATTTGGTGTTTTCCCTAATTTTAAGTTTCACTTGGTGTTGCTATTTAACTTGTTAGGTCCAATCTATTTCTTAACCCCCAATCAAACGTAAGTTGTCTCAGTTATACTGCTTGCCTAACAGAATATGAGTTCACATTGTTTGACCATAGTCCCTAATTCCCCTCCATTACAAATCAATCAATCAATTGCTGTCGTGTGGAGTATTTGACATTTTAAGGATATATTTTATAGTTATTGCCAATTCTTTGTTCAATTAATGTACCAAATGCTGGGTTCTTGGTGCTACTTTGCATAACTTTTTCAAACCTAATGATGATTCACTCCGTGTAACTTGGTTAATTTTTTTATTTAACTTCATTGAAGTTAAAATTAGTACTCAAATTCATTAAATAAGCTTTTATGCCGATGTTCTAGGAAAACCTAGGTGCATCAGTGACAATGTGCTGGTTGAATGGTATAAATAGAACGTCTTGTATTATGTGCTTTTACTCTACTGGAATTTCTTCAATCTTATTAATTGGAAACATTTCAATCTTAAAAGCTAGCTCGAGATAGACTCGCACACTCAATTTTGGACACAAAAGGCACCTGCCAATGTACTAAGCCCAAAGTAACCCATTGTCACATTTCATTTCTTGATTCTATGAAGAACCTAGACGCACACTAGAATCAAGAAACTTTTAAAGTACCAGCCCTTAAATTTTTCTTTTCTTTTCTTTTCCCTCTCCACCCAACTTCCATGTTACCCTTTGCATGTCTCATGAGTCATGATAATGTCAATATTCAATTTCTTTATCTCTAAACCTTGTATATCGTACGTTCAATAACACCATCTTGGTTAATTTTACCTTTTTGTACTGTTTTTAAATTCTCTTGTGATTGAGTGGTATTGTGGCTTTGATTCTTTAACAAACCATTTGATATCCATGATTCTTTATGTGCATGAGTATTTTATGATTTGCACATAGAAGAACTAATAAGTATCCTTGATTCTTTAACAAAGTTCTGCTTAAGCACCAAATGAGGTTCCTCTCCCTCTAGTAGGTATAAGCGACTCGATGCCTCGGTATTTTTACTTTTTGGGTGTTTGTATTGTCTGGATACAGTGTTGATGCTATGAGGGTAAGATATAATTTTTATTTGTTCGAGTTATTATTTACGCATTATCTTATAAAGCTTTGGACCTCCTACAAAAATGTAAAGTGTTGGACGTGCTATGAAGTCATGAAAACAAAGTACATGTGGTATTAACTTGATGATTCTGGGCCATCTCAATGGACCTCTGTGGACGCTGGTTTTTCGCTCGAAGCGAAAAGAAGAAATGGTCCACGGAGTTTTGGTTATGAAAAAGGCGATCCGGGAAATGAAGAAAAATTTAGAGTCGCCACCCGGGGTTTAATTCTTTGGAAAATGTTGGGTACCCGAGGAACCGTTTAGAAAAATAATGACTCTTGTGCCGCTGAAAAAGGGTTTGATCTGCGAAAAATAGAGATTTGGGTTCGGGAGCCAGGTTACCCACGAGAAAGGTTTTGTTCGAAAAATGCACCCCGCGTGTCCGGAATTTCCGGTCTTTACTAAACATTTGTGGGATTATTCTTTGAAAAGATTTTATGAAAAACTTTATAACACATAAACAATATATCAAGTAATATCATGCTTTAAAAGAAATAAATAACGATCACAAATCAAATAGCACGCAATCAAGTAGATAAATACGAGAGAATTAACTAAGAGGGGGTGTAAATGCAAGAACATGAAGTAAAAGGGGTCAAGTGTAATATATCCCACTGGTTTTTCCAGAAAACAGAGCATTTTCCAGTGACGCCGTACGGTGTCTAAATGTACACCGCGCGGTGTACTTTGGATGCCGTACGGTGCCTCTGTGCACATATTTTTTCAAAAATCCTCATTTTGTCCGATTGAAAAGAAACTCTATTTTTGGTGTAAAACCACGTTATTTGTTAACCGAAAGGGGTTTGGAAAATGGTTTTAGTAAATGGATGTACCTCGTGTTTGGGATGGCTTTCCGAGACAATAGATCATATCCCGAAATGCCCACCCGAGAGGCTCGAGCTTTACTAGAATGTTTCCTTTTAGGCTCGAGGAGGAGCTACGGAGCTCCCTTCGAGCTCGACGGAAACCCCTCAGAAGATTGCAATTTGAAGATGAACTGTTATACCTTGGAATAGAACTGGACGGATAAGATTGGACGATTGCAAGGGATGGACTCTGGGCTTCTGAATTTGTGTATAGGAGAGGTTTTGAGTTGTGAGGGAGTATGGCAACGAGTTCTCGGAAAGTGTAATGGTATCACTGGGATTTTTCGATCGGTTCGTATGGGAGGATTTTCGAGTTTTTCTCTTGATATCTGCTCTGATTCCGCTCTCGAACTTGTTTGGACGGGGTTGGATTTTATAGACAAAGATGAGCTGCTGGAGGAATATCATCATTGCCGAATATCATCATTCGATCGAATATCATCATTCGTTCGAATATCATCATTCGTTTCTGAGCTGCTGGAGCTTCCCGGGAATCCTGTTGATGGGACAAGGGTGCCGTACGGCGTCAAGGGTATGCCGTACGGTGCACATGGTAACACCGCACGGTGCAAATGGATTTTCAAGCCGTACGGTTATGGGTTTTGGGCCGTACGGTTCAGGTGGTTTTAGGTTTTTGGTTTATTTGATCCGTCCGTCCAAGTATCCGTTCCAAGGTACATTTCGCGCATTCTTTTCATCATCGGGGATGCACAAGTCATCAAAATTGGGGTGTCTACAGTTGCCCCTCTTCGACACGGCTTGGTCACCATCATGTTGGTGCAAGTCGTGCTAGAAGATTCGGACATCCCAATTTAAATAACCATGTGGAAAACAAATAAAACAATATATTTGGTCGAGCTCGGAGCTTCCTACGTACCTCGTATGAGAGGATCAGACCAATCGTAGTTCGTCGGGGCTGTCATGAAAAAAAGCTGGCGCCTCATTTTTCAACGAGGGAAAAACAAATGATATTTGCAAGAAAATAATTCGGAGGCTTCGGAAGCCGCGAAAAATAATTTGGGAGGCTCTGGGAGCCGTGAAAAATATTTCAAGAGTTCGGAAAACAAATGCCTTGGAGGACTTAGAGCCTTTTTTGTGACCAATAGGTGCCTTGGAGGACTTGGAGCTTTTTGTGAAAAATTGGTGCCTTGGAGGACTTGTGAAAATAAATTGCCTTTGAGGACTTGGAGCTTTTTGTGAAAAATTGGTGCCTTGGAGGACTTGTGAAAATAAATTGCCTTTGAGGACTTGGAACTTTTTTGTGAAAAATTGGTGCCTTGGAGGACTTGGGAGGCTGTGGAAAGCCGTGAAAAATAATTTGGGAGGCTGTGGAAGGCTGTGAAAAATAATTTGGGAGGCTGTGGAAGCCGTGAAAAATGAATTAGGAGGCTGTGGAAAGCCGTGAAAAATAATTTGGGAGGTTGTGGAAGCTGTGAAAAGCTGAGTCGTGTGGGAAACCAGCGAGTGAGGTTCCATAGTGTGTGAAACTAGCGAGTGAGGTTCCATAGTGTGGGAAACCAGCGAGTGAGGTTCTGTGAAAAACTGAGTCGTGTGTGAAACCAGCGAGTGAGGTTCCATAGTGTGCGAAACCAGCGAGTGAGGTTCCGTGATAAATGAGTTGTGTGTGAAACCATCGAGTGAGGTTACATAGCGTGTGAAACCAGCGAGTGAGGTTCCATAGTGTGTGAAACCGTTTCGGGATTACAAAAGTGCATGTGACCGTTCGGAGTCACAAGAGTGTGTGTGTGACCGTTCAGAGTCACGACAGTGTTTATGACCGGTTCGGGGTTATGAAAGTGTGTGTGTGACCGTTCAGAGTCACAAGGGTGTGTGTGACTGTTCAGAGTCACGACAGTGTTTATGACCGGTTCGGGGTTATGAAAGTGTGTGTGTGACCGTTCGGAGTCACAAGGGTGTGTGTGTGACCGTTCAGAGTCACGACAGTGTTTATGACCGGTTCGGGGTTATAAAAGTGTGGGTGTGACCGTTCGGAGTCACAAGAGTGTGTATGATGGACTTTTGTGCCATTGAAGATTTTGATGTATCGGGAATAGACATTTCAAATCAAAGAGGTGAGAAATTTGTTTTGAAAACATTGAGTGAGAAATGTATCTCAAAAATTGAGGGTGAGAAATATATCTCTAAAACCGATTAAAAAGTTGTCCATGAGGACTCTTGCATGAGACTCAGGTTTTGACACTTGATGACACAATGATAACATTCCCTTTATTAGAAATTAGGTGGCGCAACAAGGTATCTCTTTTTGCTTTGCTGTCTTTCCTTTTGAACAGGGTCTGGGTTTAAGGTTGCTTCTGATTAGAACTTTTGAGCTTCTGGGCTTTCTGGCTTTCTGTGAGGCTAGAGCTTTTTCGTATTTTTTGCCCCAAGTCTTGAACTCAAGTGTATGCGCTTCTCCCAGTAGATGGCGTTGAGCTGATGTGCCCTAGTCTTGGACAAATGTGTCCCCAAATGATAAGCTTCGGTTCTGAACCCCTCGACTCGTTCATCCACACATAGGCTCTTCCATGCATTTGAAATCATCTTCCACGAGTTTAAAAATGTCGAGACTACCGAGGGTTGACTGGACAAAAGACCTTGTGTGAATTTGGACAAGGCCTAGATGATACGAGTGACTTTACAAAGATGCCCCTGATTTGGGCGGAGATGACATACTAAAAAAGGGGGTAGATTTGGACAAGACTAGGCTGACTCAACAAACTCAAAAGAGTGACTTCTGTGAAGGTGCTCCTGACTGGATGGAGAATGACTACTCATGAATTTGGCAGACGCCGGTTATTTTTGACCTTGTGACAAAGGAATGGACTCTGACAAGATTATGTTGACCTGAAAAGACCTTTAAGAGATGATAAACTCGAGAATTCGGGAAATGACAGAAGGTGCCCCACAATTGATGTTTGAAATTGTCATAAACTTGAGTCTTTTTGGTTTTGAAATTGTGTTTACTCCGTCAAATGATGTTCATTCAAATTGATTATCAAAACACAAGAATTCTTACTGTGAACCCATGCCCGGGGATGCTGATCTGATGATTTTCCATTGAGGTGCCTCAGTTTGGACTTTTGCTTCTGGCAGATGCTAGTCCTGTGCAATGCCTTGCTTCTAGGTTGCTGATGAGGATCTGAGCTTCTGGTGGATGCCGGTGTTTTGTAATGCTTTGACTTTTGACCCCGGTTGCCGATGAAGATCTGAGGTGTTCCGGTTTGGACTTTTACTTCAGGCGGATGCTGGTGTTTTGCAATGCTTTGACTTTTGATGATATTGTTCCACTAGATCCTCGCTATGAAGTTGTGCTTTTCAATCTGAAAGGACTTTTATGTAGGTTATAATGGGGCCAAGGCTTTGGGCTAAACCAAGAAAGGATAGTAGGCTCAAAAAATTTCATTTTTCTTCTGGGTTAAAGCTAGTAGCTATCTTGAACTCTTTTTGTGTGTCATTTCTGTTTTCTTCAATGTTTTCCTTTGTGCCCCGTTTTGGCTTTTGATGGACACTTTCTTTCTTTTTTTCCTTCTTCAGTGCTTCGCATTTGGTTGTGCCTATGAACTTGGCATTTTCATTCTTTTGAAATTCTGACGTGCTGCTGACAACCATGCATTTAGCACTTTCACCTGGACATCCTGTTGAAAACTATGCATTTGACACTTTCGCTTTTCTCAATTCACCCCAGTGTGAGGGATAGCTGCCTAGCTGGGTTCTTCTTCAAAGAAAACGATTCAGACTCAAAAGGGCTATCAAGGGATATATTTATTTGGGGAATAAAAACAAAGAATGCCTTTCTTCATTTTGAATTGCACAACTTGATAGAAAGAATTTGTACATGCTCTGATTTTTGCCTGGACCTTACTTCAAAGTTTTGATCCAGTGAGTTTTTTGCCTTAACTTTTTCCTAGGCCGCCCTTGCGGGTTTTCAACCTAGCAGGCTTCCTTTATTTTTTATTTATTTTTTATTTTTTATTTTTGGTGTCAAAGCATTGCCCATTGATGACGTTGCAGAATGACGCCTGGAATTCCTTCTTCGTATGAGAGCTGAGGGTTCAATCATTTCGTGTTTTGAAGTGAATATCATGAATCTCAAATGATGGTGAAAAACAATTCCATTTTCAAGGATTAATGCGAAAACTCAAGTTTATTATGACAATTCTAACACAAAAGCGTGACATCGATTCTCAGGAGTTGCGACCGAACCACTGAGGGCTGCCTTCATATCCCTTTGCAAGGAATCAGGTCGTGACGTAGTTCAGGACTACAATGCTGACTCTGTTTTTGGTTTTTTGACAATAATAGGGCATTACAGACTAGAATTTGAAGACAAACACAAACTTGAATGCAAAAAAGCATGAAAGACCCGAAACACCACCTAACACAATAAAGATGAAGACTTGACTTGAAAACTGGACTTGAAGATTTGGCCCGACTTGCATGTTTCCAAGACTCGCGGAAGATTGGGCTATTGCATGGTCCTTGACGATTTATTCCTCCTTGCTGACCTTGACATCTATTGAATCAGCAATCCCCCATTGGTTCGGTGTTGAACATGACGGAGTTGATATGCAGATTGGAATTTGATTGGGGTGTTTGTTCTTGCCGGTGGAGGAAAGATGGTTTTGTTGTCGATGAGGTCCTGAATTTTGTGACGGAGGCGATGGCACTCATCGGTAGCATGACCGGGCATCTGGTGGAATGCACAAAAGGCATTTGGGTTATGGTAAGTTGGGAGCTTCTGAGGTAGAGGAGTTGGAGGGAGTGGTTTGATATGGCCGGCTATAGAAGCTCTTCATATATTGAGGACAGAGGTGTGGAGAATTGGGAGAGGGTTCCTGGTTGGTTTTGAAGATGGTTAACTTGGGTTGTGATTTTGTTGGTTGTTTTGGCTTGGTCGGGGTTAGGGACAATGTCGGGCTCTTGGAGTGGAATTGAGATGGTTTCATTGTCAATGAGGTCCTGGATTTTGTGTCTGAGATGGACGCAATTATTTGTATGATGTCCGGGCATTTGGTGGTAGGTACAGAAGGTGTTTGGGTTATGGTTGGCAGGGAGCTCTTTAGGTAATTCTCGAGGCTCAAGTGGTTTAAGAAGGTTATTCTCAAGAAGGCTTTTGTAGACAGGAATAAGGGAAGTGGAGAATTGGTAAAAGTTTCTTTTAGGGCGGTTGGTTCGGGTTGTGTTCATGGAATTGTCGTTTGTGGAGCTGGGGGTGATTTTTGCAAGGTCGCCCTTCTTGATGTCCTGCTGGTGCATTTTCAGATTTCCGATACCAATGAAACTTTCAAGGCCCATGTGATTGAATTCTTCCAAGACAGATTTATCCAATTCAGAAATTCTTGCCAAGGCTGCAGCCATTTCCGGGCTCTTTCTGGGTCGTTGGGGGTTCTCTTGGGTTGGTAGGAGATGGTTACAGACGTCTTGTACTATGATCATGAGCTGGGTGATTTGACTGTTGTGGACGGCCCACCTGGATTGTGCGAAAAAGGTTGTGATTGTTAGAGTCGCCACCCGGATTTGAGGTCCGAACCCGAGAAACCGATAAAAATATGACTCGTTGCCCATAGAAAAAGATTTTACTGATCATGGCGGAACCAAAGATTTCTCGGATTCGGGGGTTTGGTTACGAGAGGGGAAGGGTTTTACGGCACCCCTCTCGCCCGGTCCGTGAACCGGTCTCTACTTGATATTTTGTGGGATTTTGGAAATGTTTAAAATTTGATTTATTCACATAAATGGGGAATCGGGGACAGGGATCACATAATAACAAAATATATAAGGGATGCGATTTTACAGTGGATGCTTGTGCGCGCGATCTACATGGATAATGAACATGAAACTACAAATGTTCACAGAAATAAATTACAACAGAAATCATACAATAACTCAAGAAATTATAAACATGAGACTTATCAAACTATTTGCAAACTGGATTCCAGAATGAGGATTGAGCGCTCAAGGGTGATGACTTGAGCGCTCAACCCTCATTCCACCCGAACATTTTCCTTGCTGGTTTTTAATATTTGATGCTGCTTTAAGGCTTAAATCCACCACAGAAACATCACACAAGCATCACCTCTCTTTAGACATACCAGAAAATGCTTAAAACGGACTTGCTTTAGAACCAGTTTGAGCGCTCAAGGCTCATGGATTGAGCGCTCAAACCAATTCTGCAAGAGAGAGTGGTTCAGATCACAAATGCTACACTGATGACACCAAAAAGGAATTAAATCATGAGTCATCATCAGAATTGCTGGAAAACTGCAAATAAGCCAAGAACAGCTTGAGCGCTCAAAGATTTGACCTTGAGCGCTCAAGCCATAACATGGCTTTCCACTGTTTAACCTTTAAACTGATTTTACTACTTCCTCAGGACCACCAAAGGCATAAAATAAAGTTTCCAAAAGGACAGACAGCCACTGTTTTGCAATCAAATATGAGAAATTTGAAGTTTTTTGATGTTTAATCACTATGAAATGGTTAATTTACATTCATGCATGTAGTTTTGGTGTGAAAATAAACTGTTTTGAAAGCTACATGAACACAATTAACTTTTAGACAATGATCAAAACCAAAAGAAAGCTCAGAAGTTAGCAAAACAGAGGCCTGTTCAGAACTGGGCTTGAGCGCTCAAGGCCAGAGGCTTGAGCGCTCAAACCTGTTGTAACTGCAGATTTGAAAAAGGTTTTTAAGCAACTTTCAGGCCTTTGTGAGTTCAATGCAAGTATAGAGAACTTGCTTAAACTCACTAGCCTTCCTCAGAAGGATCAAAACAGTGAGTTCATCACATGTTTTTACTACCTTTTGGAAGATGCTTGTGACTTGAGCTTGATTCTGGGCTTTGAAAGGTTGATTATGGATGTTTTTGGCTTGTATTCTGGACGAATTGAACAATGTAGGTGGTTGATCAATGATTAAGGGTCGAATTTCTGGGTTTAATCAATGGCATTGTAGGTGGTTTTGATGGTAAAAGAATGGTTTTGTAGAGAGAGAGAGAGAGGAGTGGTTTTCTGGTGGAAACCAAAGGCAAGGAGTATCAGAACCCTCTTCCAAACCAGGGGGTAGTGGGTGGTTTTATAGAGTGAGTGGGAGGGAAGAAAGGAGAGAGAGAGAAGTGGGTTTGTGTATTTAGAAGCATTTTAGGCGTATTTTAGGACTTAGTGGGGTGTATTATACGTATAGGGATCGTATAAGATCAACCACAGACGCTCCCATGCAGGAAATCTCATGATGAGATACTCTGCAAGTTGCTGACTGGACGGGAGTTGAGCGCTCAAAGCCGTGGACTTGAGCGCTCAAGGTGCTCCTCGGGGGTTTGAGCGCTCAAAGCCATGGGCTTGAGCGCTCAAAGCCATGGGCTTGAGCGCTCAAGGCTATGGATGGCAGTTTGCTGGCTTGGCTTGTTTTGGCAGTGCTTGGGGTTGGTTTGGCACATTTTGATTGTTTGGGTGGTGCTTGGTTGGTTTTGGTCAAATTCAAATCATTTTCACCAGTTCCAGGTAATCGTGATTGATCCATTTCATCATCGGAGATGCACGAGCGTATCTCGGGTTCAAAATTGGGGTGTCTACAGTTGCCCCTCTTGGATGAGACTCGATGCCATTGATTTGGTATGAGTAACGTCCAAGATATAGACAACCCAACTTGTTATCCGTAATACATCTCAAACTGCCAAAAGAAAACATTAAAAAACAATCGGTCGTGCCATTCAGGCTACCTACGTACCCCACTGTACGGATCAGACCGGCGTAGTTCCTGGGGGCATGTGCATTCAAACGCAATTGATTTTCCCGTCCCTCAAGACGATTGATCAAAAAGTTTGGTCCCTCAGGACAAATGATACAACGCGAATCAACGAGCCTTCCCGGGTCGTGAAACGCCTTAGCAAATGAAGCAAATAATTGTGATTGTGATTGCGATTGTGATTGTGATTGTGATTGTGATTGTGATTATGATTGTGATTGTGATTGTGATTGTGTAGCTACCCTCTGAACAACGGGGAGGCTAAATTTAATGGGGCAATCCCTTGAGCAACAAGATAGCCAATGATAAGATGATTGTTTACTGAGCAACGAGACAATCGATACGCTATTGAACCAAACACATAAATGTGATGGTTTTAGCGGCATGACAGTTAAGTGATCAACAAAAACTCAGATGATTAATGAGATTGACTTAGAACATGATTGCTAAACATGATTTTAGACAAGCACGTGGCTTCAAGAGATATTTTTAAACGAGCACATGGCCCTAAAAAATGTAAACAAGCATGTGACCCTCAGACCACAGTCAAAACACTTCGCGCATACGCTAACGCGAAAACATGATTGGTGAGCTATGATTTAAACGAGCACGTGGCCCTCAGAAAATGATTTAAATGAGCGTAAAGCCCTCAGACCGCAGTCAAACACTTCGCGCATACGCTAACGCGAAAACATGATACACAACACATCTTGATTGATTAACATGGTCTAGCGCGACCAATTACCGAGATTTGGATCCTTGGATCATTACGTGTTCAGTTGATTGGGACCAAACAAGTCCAAAGTATACTAACAAATCATAAGGGATGCCCAAAATGCCCCTGCAAAGCTTGCAAAAGAAGCCAAGAGTCATGCCAGGATTGGGTTTGAGCGCTCAGGGTCCTCCCCCTTGAGCGCTCAACCCTACCTTGAGCGCTCAACTCCAAAGCCTTGAGCGCTCAACTTCAAAAGTTGACCCTCCAGCGCTCAAAAGGTCCAGCTTGAGCGCTTGAACCCCTGATCGGGGACGACGGTTCAGAAACATAACGTCCGTTTTAACTCCGATTTACACCGATTAAACTCCACAACGTTCCAAAATCTTCCGAAATCAAACCCCTCAAACTTCTCTCACGATTCTGAACCACATCCTAGCAAACCTCACTCAAATTTCTGCAAAATCGAAAAACCCCCAATTCCTAGGGCTTTCCCGTACGGTTTCAGTCGATTTCGGTTCGATTCCAGTTCGATTAGGGCTCGATTCACGGTTTAGATCGGTTTACATGGAGAATCCCGACGAATCTCATGCTCCGGTGGACTCGCCGACGTCGAGGGAGGGTGGTGGTAGTGCGGTGGTGTCACCTCCGGCAGGTTTGAGCGCTCAAGGCTCTGACCCGGTGGTTGAGGGGCCATCAGAGGTGGTTGGAAATGAAGAAGGAGAGAGGGAGAGAGAAGGTGACGGTGGTAGTGGTGATCCGGCGGTCTCTGGCAGTGGTGGTGATCCAGCCACCGAGACGGTGGTGGTTGGTGATGATGTTGGTGGAGATAGGGTGAGAGATGGGAGTGAGGGTGAGAGAGAAGGTGGTGATGGTGGTGGTGATGGTGGTGATGGTGATGGTGAGGGTAGTGATGGTGGTGATGGTGATGATGGTAGTGATGGTGGTGGTGATGGTGCCCCGGCGCCGGAGAGGGTAGAGGAGAGGGGAGAGGGGATGGAGATGGTGGAGGTCCATGACGTGGACAGCGATGGTAGTGAGGAGTCAGTTGAGGAGAGGGGGACGAGCGGTGGTGATGGCGGAGATAGGGCGGAGGGTACGAGCGGGGTTACCAGGACTAGGGTTGATCGCTGAAGGATAGAGTCGAGACCTCGCCAGCAGCCTAGCGGAGTAGATAGGGGGAAGGCAGTTGTGATTGGTGGGGAGTCACTGACTCGGGGTCATAGTAGTAGGCCGGCGGATCAGGGTCCGATTGGGATTTCTCGGGAGGACTATCTTGAGCACGCGCCGCCGGAGGTGGTGATGGCTGCCGCAGCAGATGCCCCGGGGATCCTAGATGCAGCGAGGGAGGCTGTAGTTGAGAGCAGAGAGAGAGAGGTGGCGATGCTACGGGAGGCCGCCGCTGAGGACGAGGCGGCGAGGGCTTTTTGCGAGGAGTTTGAGACAGAGGAGGCGGTGGAGGAGGCGAGGACACAGGCTGAGGAAGAGGAGAGGGCAGCTGGACGGAGGGTGACGGTGGTCCAGGCTGCTAAACAGTGGCTGAGGAGAGGGAGGCCAGCTTTCGATGCGGCGACTTATGCTCCACCAGCGCACCTCTTCGTGCCTTCCGCTTCAGATGCTTACACTCCCCAACGGGAGTTGTACTTTGGAGAGGAGGTGCTACTGGACCCCGAGGTCCACCTTTCGACGGACTGCCTGACGGTACACTTGCTTTTACTTCCTTGCTTCATTGTTTTCACGCACTTTAGCAATTAATAATCCTGATTTGCATTGAATGATTGAATTACTGCTTGTTGATGACTGGATTCGGATAAGAGATAGGACTGACATTTAATTGCTTGACTGTCTGTTTGATTGTGTGCAGAGTGACTTGCGCTTGAAGGCTCATGGAGGCATGGGCTCAAGTTGGGAGGTATACCAGCAGCTGCATGCCTCCGTGAGGGCTTTGGTGGACCTGGCCGGGTTTGGGAGGTTCATCCCGACTCTCACGGGCACACAGCACGACCATGCTGTGGTGACAGCACTGGCCGAGAGGTGGAGGGACTCTACGAGTTCTTTTCACCTTACCTTCGGAGAGGCGACGATGACGCCGCTGGACTTCTCGGCGATCACGGGGCTGCAGGTAGGAGGAGACCCGATCCCATTTGACTCGGGGATTGGCAGGGATGATGCAGCGCTGAGGTGGTTCTTGGGTTTCGTGCCCAACAAGGAGGGGGAGACGGCCACATATGGCCAATTCAAGACGAAGGGATTGGGCGAGCCGACCGATGAGGAGGATGCAGCACGGAAGGCGAGGTGCTACTTGTTATACTTGTTTGGGGCATCACTGTACCCAAATAGGTGTAACAGGGTGCACCTCTCCTATCTCGGAGGTTTGAGAGATTTCGCCAGGGCGGCGAGATATGACTGGGGTGGAGCAGCGCTGGGAAGCTGCTACGCGTTCATGAATGCTGTCTCAAGGCGGAAAGGGACAGGCATTTCAGGACTGTGGAGCGTCTGGGAGGTAAAACTCAAAACTCTTAGTTTCAAATTTAATTGCATGCATTTCAATACTCGCACTTGATTACCAAAGTTCACACTGACTGACTGATTCGTTGTTTTCATTGCAGCTCTGGGCTTACGAGGTGTTGGGGTTACACCCCCCTGAGACACGGCACCAGGATCCGAACGTCATCCCCCGGGCATTGTGCTGGGGTGAAGGCTTCCGCTACGGCGGCACAGCACGGGGAAACATCCACGTTCTCCGTGCTTCACTTGACAGACTTGCTGCTTCTCTGGTAGATATCGAACTCTTTCTCGTGTATTCAATTTGCTTTTGATCTATTTCACATTCGATTACTGATGCTCTTAATGATTCTTGCAGGTTCGCTGGGAAGTATGGGACGCCATTGACGAGCCTTACCTGGCTCGGAGCAGGGAGCTCACGAGAGGGAGGGTCCTACTTGAGTGCCAGTACGGCTGGTTCTGGTACCTTGGTGACAGGGTGCTGCGCCAGTCAATACGGGCCGATAAACCACAGGTGCCAGGACGCCTTCCTCCCCGGGTGCTGATGACGTCTCGATATACGCTGGCGGAGATTGAGCGCTACACGACACCCGACCTGGACTTGCGCCAGTATCTGCGCCCTGCTTTGAGCTATATCGACTACCGGGGCAGGTACCTGGCCGGTCCCCTGAGAGCGGCGGAGTGGATGGAGAGGATGGAGAGGGAGAAGGCCGCGAAGGCGCGTGCCTCAGCTGGCGGGGTAGCAGGAGGTGAGGGTACTGGTACCTCATCTCAGGAGATAGCGGGGGCTAGGTGGTGGGTGCGCGTCACCTCTGCCGGGGGTGAGATAGGGGACATAGACATCCCAAGGCCTCCAGCAGACTTCCCGCGGCTTGCAGCACCGGTAAGAAACACTTCATTCTTTCAATTTGTGAACTTCAATTATGAATGCCCAAATGTACTTGATGACTCAAATTTTGATGTGCTTGCAGGTTTCACATGAGGCGGTACAGACTTTATATGAGCAGAACCGAGGACTGCGCGTCCTGATTCGCCGCCTCATAGCCGGAGAGGAGGTCACTATCCGCCGGGAGGGCGAGCCAGTACCTCCTGCTGCTCCTGGTCCGTCTCGACTGAGAGTCGCACCGGTATGCAATTTACCTTCCTTGTGCTTTCAATTCCTTGACTATACCATATACTGATTCTTTCCTTGTTTGCTTGATGATGCAACCGCCCGTGATCAGAAAGAGGACACATGACGGAGCTGGTGGTCCTGGAGACACGACTGTGCGGCTTGGGCGTTCAAAGCCCGCGGAGGTGAGGCCACCGAGATCAACCCGTCAGAGGGTGGAGGTAGCACCTGGGGGGATAGTTGAGACCACGAGCTCGAGCGATGATAGCGTTGATGACGCTAACTATCCCTCTTCCCGGCAGGAGCGACTGGAGCAGCGACAGGGGGACGAGACTGAGAGCTCGGACGAGACGATGGATGAGGCGGAGTAGTACACAGTAGATATAGAGTAGCTTAGAGTCTTGTTTTTGCTTTTTATCTTTTCTTTTTGATTGGGCCTGCGTGCCCCAGTAGATAGATGGATTGGGCCTGCGTGCCCCAGTTGCGGATTTCTTTATTGGGCGTTGTGTGCCCTGCACAGACTCGATATTTTGCCTTGCATGGATTTAGTTCAGTTTATGCACATGATTTGAACTTTCATTGTTCGTTGTATTACTTGCTGTTTTGATGTACAAACGAACAAACCTGTTGTAGAATGTACGCGATTTATCCACCAAACTCTTGAATTCAAACATCCGAGTATAAGGTCCTAAAATTCAACCTTTAAGAAAAGCTAACATGTTCGAGAATTTGGACGAAACATGATTATTTGAATTTATGTACAACCGGAAGATGTATTTACATGCCGCACAACTTGACACACTTCCCGCATATAAGCAATCAATAACAATCTATACAAAGTGACCTTAGAACGGAATTTGATGTTCATAAGGAAAATTTGAAAGTAAAATGCTTCATGAGCCTCTTTGTATGTAATGAATTTCCATGTTACCACCTTGACCAAGTCAACAATGACATAAATGCCCCTGGGACCGTGACCATTCATCAAGAAAACTTCTAAAACCATTTTCGACATGGTGATGGCCGCTATCTCATTGCTTGAATGAGCCGTCGGAACCTCAAAACCTTGAATCTTTGAAGAATTGCCCCGGGAATTGTTCCGACAAGTCATATATACCTTCCGACACGTGTTTCGATGATTGGATATGGCTAGCAAGGCTTGGAAATGGATTTGAACATTTGAGTGGCCATTTTAAGCTTGTATCTCGTATCCGTACACGTATCGGCTTGATAATTCGGGGTACGGGGCGTTCCGTGAAGTCACAAATGCTTATTGAAACTTGGCTTGGGTGTTAAATGAGGTTTAAGAAGCTTGGAAGAGGTTTCGGGCATCAAACGGGCAAGAATGCAGCTGCTGCTGTCTGCTGCATTTTCTGCAGGCCTTGAGCGCTCAATGGGGCTTGAGCGCTCAAGCTCACCACCTTGAGCGCTCAAGGTGGTCTGGGGGAAGTTGAGCGCTCAACTCTCTGGCCTTGAGCGCTCAATGCCTGTGCTGGGCTGGTTTGTGATATTGCTTCCCAATGCATTTTTGGACTCTTTTGCATGGTTTCCTCTGCCCCAAATGTCTTGTTGCTCTTCTATAACACCTTTCAAGCTTTGAACATCACCTTCCCAAGGTCTTTTCACATTTTCCCCACAAATGCCATGCATTTCCAATGCACTTTCAAATTTTCAAACACAAATACTTTGAAAACATGCAATTGACCATCTTGAAAATGTAATCTTTGATTTCCAATGTTGCATGGCAAATTTGTAAGGTTCCTCACAAGTCCCCTATAAATACCATTCATGATCAAGCTTTTCCCACACACCATTTCATCAATTCTCATTTCTTACTCCACATATTTCTTCATCAATATTCTATTGTCTTTCCATGGCCACCCTTGACCCTTCCGTTATCAACACTTGGATTGCTAGCCTTGAAAACATCGATTGGTTCAACTTTCGGGGTCTTGGCCTTAATGCCCTTCGCCACCTCCACACCTTTCCTATTCGCCAGGACATCTTACGTGCCGCCGTTCGCTGTTGGGATTCAGAGCTCCATGTGTTCCGCTTCGGCATGCAAGAACTTTGCCCGACCATCGAAGAATTTCAAGCGTATCTTGGCGGTAATGCTTTCGCCGATCCCGTCATACCGCCCATCCGTCAAAATTACGCCAGCATTCTCAGCAGGAAGCTTGGTCTTGGGAATGGTGCTGCGCGCTTTTTGATTCGCAACGAGACTCTCAACATCCTCCGTCTTTTTGCGGATTACAGCCCAACAGGCGATCTTTTAGATTTTACCGTTCAGAACAGACGCATGTTTGCACTTTGCTTGTGCCTCTTGGCATTATGCTTGTTGGTCCCCGGTGATGGCCATCCCAGTTCTGCCATTGTCGGTGTTGCTGCTCAGGTCGAACAGCGGCGGGATGTGGTTCCTTTGGTTTTGGCTGAGACAATCATGGGCTTGGATGCGGTTAAGGCTGGAAGAACAGATACATTTGCTGGGAGTCCGCTTTTGCTTCAGGTTTGGTTTATTTGGTTTGGATGCTTTGGGTTTTTGGGAATTTTGGGGGTTTTTTGGTTGTTTGGCTTTGGTTTTGACTTTGACTTTGGGTGTTTTGGTTTTGTAGATATGGTTGTGTGACAAGGTTGGGCTTTTGAGGGAGCAGCAGGTGATTGGGTTTACGAGCCCCGGTCTTGGGTGAGTAGGCCATTTGTGCATGACGAACCCGATGAAGACGAATGGGTTGACTTCTTTAGGTCATTGGAAGAGGATCACATCACTTGGAGGTGCCATTGGTTGCCTTTGCCAGATATGACGGCCAATCACATGGGAGACACATGGGTGATTTTAGCGGGATTACAAGGGTACGCATATTATTTTCCACAGCGCATTCTTCGTCAATACTGCATTCGCCAAGAAGTGGAGTATACAGTTCCTGCTACTTTCTGCCTTCCCGTATTCAAACATTCCGTTCTTGAGCACTATCGTACTTCTTGGAGGCACAGGGTTGTTTGGGCTCCTGATCCCTACCCAACTATTCATTTGAATGGACACTACAGAGATTGGATGAGGATGCAGATGAGAGCCATACGCTGAAGAAATTAGCGCAACTTTCTTTCCGACTCACTAGGCTGTTTCCCAAAATAAATGTTTTTTTTTTTTATTTTATTTTATTTTTTATGCTCAGCTTATGTAATCGAAGAAGTGATTTGAATAAAATTGAACAATGAAGGGTTTCCCCCTCTTGGTTCATCTAGTTCCATATGCTATCTCCTTCAAATATTGCAAAACTGCGGGCCAACTCATCAGATTTAGACCGAACCCCAAGATAGGGTTGCCTACGTATCCCTTTTCAAGGAATCAGGTCATGGCGTAGTTCAGGGAAAGGTTCACTCGGGTATTAACACTCTCCTTTTTGTGCTCTAAGTTTTGCCTGGCACCGCCTTTTCAGGTTTTCGGTCCAGCGAGCTTCTTTTGAATTTTCGCCTTAAATTTTGCCTAGACTGCCCAGTGTCGGTTTTCAGACTAGCAGGCTTGCTCTAATTTTTGCTTGGGTCGGTTCGCCCTTGCGATTTTCCGCCCAACGAGCATCTCTCAGGGGTAATATCGTTTGAGTTGGTCCAAGTTGACAAGATTGCTGAACTCGTTACCATCCAAATCAAGGATCACTGCTGCTCCTCCGTCGAGGATAGTCTTGATGATATATGGTCCTGCCCATTTTGGCCTGAATTTTCCCCGCGGATCGAATATCGGTGCCCGAATTTCTTTTACCACCATATCCCCTTCAATCAGATCCCTGGACTTCACCTTTTTGTTGAATGCGCGGGCAATTCTTCTCTGATATCCCTGAATGTGATACAATGCCCGTAACCTCCTTTCATCAAACAACATTAGCTCTGCGAACCTGTCGCTCAACCAATCGGCTTCGTTAATCTCACTTTCTATCATCACCCTCAGGGATGGTACTTCGAGCTCAATAGGAAGTACTGCTTCCATTCCATAAACCAGTGAATAGGGTGTTGCCCCTGTTGGAGTTCGGATCGAAGTGCGGTACCCCCATAATGCTAATGGTAGCTTCTCATGCCAATCTCTGGATGACTCGATGGTTTTCTCCAAGATGTTCTTGATTGACTTGTTTGCTGCTTCTACTGCCCCATTGGTTTGTGGTCTGCATACTGTTGACTTGTGAACCTGAACATTGAATTCCTCAAGCACCTCTGCTGCTCTTCCTTTGAAATGCACACCATTGTCTGACACGAAGGCATTAGGAACCCCATATCGGTAGATGATGTTTTGCTTAATGAAATGAGCCACTTGTACTGCGGTCAATGTAGCGTAAGAGGCCGACTCTACCCACTTCGTGAAATAATCAATTGCCACCAATATAAACTTGTGTCCGTTCGATGCTGGTGGCGTGATTTTCCCAATCACATCTATCCCCCATACTGAGAAAGGCCAAGGTGTTGCCATTGTATGAAGTTCAGATGGCGGCACATGCATGAGGTTAGCGTGGACCTGACACTTATGGCATCTCCGCACATACTGCACGCAATCTGTTTCCAAGGTCGACCAAAAATACCCCTACCTCAGAATCTTCTTTGCCATCATTAATCCACTCATGTGAGGACCGCAGATTCCTTCGTGAATTTCCTCCATCACCCTTTTCGTGTCATCACCATTGATGCACAACTTATGCATGCCACAATACGACCTTTTGTATAACCTTCCACCGCAGAGGATGTATTGCGAAGCTAACCTTTGTAATGCTATTTGGTCTTTCTTGTTTGCTCCTTCTGGATATTCTCTTTTCTCAACCAAATTCCAGATATCATGGTACCAAGGCAGGCCATCGTCAATTTCGCCAACATTCATCACATACTCGTATGCTGGCCTATTCCTTTGCTCAATCATGATTGGTCTCATTCTCACTCCCACGGGCAATTCTACCATGGATGCCAAGGTAGCAAGAGCGTCGGCAAACTGGTTCTTCATTCTCGGGATATGTGTAAAAGTAACTTGCTCGAATCGATGGATCAGGTCATCGAGGTCTTTGTGGTATGGTTTCAACTTTTCCTCTCGCACTTTCCAATCACCATTGGCTTGAGAAACTACCAGATTCGAATCTCCGACCACTTCCAACTTCTTAACCCCAATTTCGAAAGCAGCCTCCATTCCAACAATGCACGCTTCATATTCTGCTTGATTATTGGTAACTTCGAAATTCAATTTGAAAGATAGAGGAATGTGCGGCCCTTCTGGTGAGACCAATAGTATGCCGATCCCGAATCCTCTCTGATTTGCAGCTCCATCGAAGTACAATTTCCAAACATCCTCTGTTACTGTCATAACGTGTTCATCGGGAAATTGGAATTCCGTATCTTCTGGTCCTTCAATTGGATGATCTGCCAAGAATTCTGCCACAGCCCTGCCTTTCACCGATTTTCGCGTTACATACTTGAGTTCAAACTCGGCCAATAAGAGCAACCACCGTGCCAACTTTCCAGTGAGTGCCGGTTTCTCGAACAGATATTTGAGGGGGTCCATCCGAGAAATCAACACTACCGAATAAGCTAACATGTAATGCCTAAGCTTTTTAGAGGCCCATACAAGAGCCCAACAAGTCTTCTCCAAAGGGGTGTATCTTTCTTCGGCTCCGACCATTTTCTTACTTAAATAATACACTGCCTTCTCGATACCTGTTTCACCTTCCTGTGCCAACATGCAACCCATTGCAGACTGTGTCACTGATAAATACAGAATCAGCGGCTTTCCTGGTGTCGGCGGCATCAATACTGGGGGACTTTGAAGATACTGCCGAATTGATTCGAAGGCTTTTTGGCACCTGTCATCCCATTTGAACAGCACTCCTTTCTTGAGCAAATGAAACATCGGCTCGCAAGTTGAAGTCAACTTGGCGATGAATCTGCTGATGAACTGAATTTTCCCAAGAAAACTTCGAACCTCTTTTTCTGTCTTTGGTGGCTCCATTTCTAATATCGCCTTGATCTTCGTTGGATCAACTTCAATCCCTCGGGTAGTGATCATAAACCCCAACATTTTCCCTGCGGTGACTCCAAATGTGCACTTCTGTGGATTGAGACGCATCCGATACTTCCGTATCCTTTCAAAGAACTTGCGTAACGCCGGGAGATGTCCTTCCCTTTCCTTGGCTTTTACAATCATGTCATCCACATATACCTCAACTTCTCTATGCATCATATCATGCAACAAAGTCGTTGCAGCCCGTTGGTAAGTCGACCCCGCGTTCTTTAATCCAAACGGCATGACCCGATAACAGAACGTCCCCCATTCAGTGGTGAAGGTCGTTTTCTCTCGATCTTCTGGTGCCATCAAAATCTGATTGTATCCCGAAAAACCATCCATAAATGATAGCAGCGCGTGCCCTGCCGTGTTGTCTACCAATACATCAATGTGCGGTAAGGGAAAATCGTCCTTCGGACTGGCCTTGTTTAAATCCCTGAAATCTACACATACCCTAACTTTTCCATCTTTCTTGGGCACCGGCACTATATTTGCAACCCACTGTGGATATTCAGTTACCATCAAAAAGCCGGCATTGAATTTCTTGGTGACTTCCTCTTTGACTTTTTCAACCCAATCTGGCCTGATTTTTCTCAATTTCTGTTTTACCGGTTTTGCATCAGGATACAGGGGAATTCGATGTTGCACAATTTCAGGATCGATTCCGGGCATATCTGCGTGGGACCAAGCAAAGACATCTTCAAATTCTTTGAGTAAACCGACGAGTAATTCTTGTTCCTCAGTAGATAGCCCGGAACCGATTTGAACCATGCGAGGATTCTCCTCATCCCTCAATTTAACTGAAATAACTTCTTCTTTTATTGGCTGAGCATGCCTTTCATTTTCCCTTTCGATTAGAGACTTGAGTTCTTTGGGTATTTCTCCCTCGAACTCAATCTCATCATTGTCGGGGTCAACACAATTTATTTCGGGAAGAGCAAAGTAAGCGAAGTCACCATTTATTTCATTAACAAAGCCCTCTGGGGCACAGTACATGGCATCAGACTCAAACTCGAAATAGAAATGACGACGTGGAGGGCCAAGAGGCACAAACTCCGACTCACAGCCAAATTCGAACCCTGACTCAGACTCGAACTCTAACTTAGTGAATGCATTGGTAAATTTTACAACAGGAGTGAAAGTGCAATTCTTGTATTCACCGACTGCATCCACTATCAGCACACTGGGATCATCGAGGGCCTCCTGTCCGAGCATCATCACAGCTGGCTCTTCTTCATCCTTACCTGTCAGACTGACCTCGTCGAACATTGACATCAAGACCCCACCATCCAAAGCCTCCATCCAATCTGCTTTAAGGTCTTTCACCAATTTCTCGACCTTTTCATGTTCATCTTCGCTGTCCCAAGCATCGTTAGCAAAGATTTCGAACCCAGGGTGCACCTTTCCACTTATTTCATTCACAAACGGCTCAGGCTGGCCAAGATAGGGTGCATTCGACCCTTCCCCAACAAAGCGAATCCGACGGTTTGCACTGCTACTTGCTCCGTTGGTCTTCCCCATTTGCATCTCTTTCAGTGTAGGTTCGTATCCCAACCCGAAACGGCCTCGCTGAGAAGGGAATTCTGGAAACTGAGCCACCCCCTGGTGAGTTCGTCCCAAGCCTGTGCCTGGCAGATAAGACATTCTTCTCATCATCTCGAGAACTGTGGTGCTGATTGAAAAATCGTCATCAATACGAAGCGTAAACACACCACCGGATGTATCGAAAGCAAAGCCCCCAAGCTGAACATCATTCTCATCATGCATAATTTCTAACAAAGGAGCATTGTCTTCAGCATGAGGGCGAATGCCTGTATCTCCGTAGAGGGCAACTGTCCCACTTTCCAAACCGAGCAAAACCTTTTGATGCAAGGTGGACGGAACTGCCATGATATCAGACCTATGCATCCAAGGACGTCCCAACAACAAATTGAACGAAGCTGGAATCTCAAGCACATGAAACTCAACTGTTGACTTAAACCCCTCTGCAGCAATCTCCATTTCAACAGTCCCAAGCACATTGCGACGGGTGTTATCATAAGCCCGAACAGTGAGACTAGATGGCGTGAAATCCTTTGGTTTAAGTCCCAAACATAAAGCCGTTCGAAGAGGGCATACATTGAGTGCTGACCCATTGTCTATCAACACAACCGGGATCCATTTCCCCATGCACTTCATGGTGACATGCAAAGGCTTATTGTGGTCAGTTCCTTCAAGCGGCAGGTCAGCTTCGGTAAAGGTTACAACATGTTTAGTTGGCTTAGTGGCAATGGTAGGCTTGGTGACAATGGCGGCCATCATGGCCTCAGGGGTGATATCAGGCGCAATTTCCATGCAGGATAATGTTTGAGCGAGTTTCTGACGATGCTCACTGGAGCTCATAAGCAATCCCCAAATGGTAAGAGCGGCTGGAGTTTTCTCAAGTTGTTTCTGGATGGGATTTTCTTCGTTGGTTGGCGGAGGCTTCGGACGGGGAACACGATTGTTGGCAGTAGAGGTAGCTTGGGATTGGTTGGTTGTTGGGTTAAAGAGATTTTGGAAATCAGCTGGATTAGCGATTGGGTCACTAAGGTTGTTTGGTGTGGCTAGGTTATTTTGTGGAGTTGGGTTATTTTGTGGAGTTGGGTTGTTTTGTGGAGCTGGGTTGAATGGTAGCTGGTTTGTAACATTTGGTGGTGGGTTAGAAGTGTTTCCGGTGAACCTCTGAGGTGGTTGATAAAACTGACCACTCCGAAGAAGATGAAGAACCGAGTCGATGTCATCCCCCCATAAATCAGTGTAGTCCGTGTAGAAATCGACGAGATCCCCTTCCGCCTTTCTCTTTCCCTTTGCAATACTGGCTCCTTCCAAACCCTTGGTAATTCCTTCCACAGTTGCTTCACTCCAAACATCTCCATTTTCCATGGCGGCCTCGTTAACAGCCCAAACCTCATTGTTTCCGACCCACAACGGTGCTATGCCTTCATTCTGATCGGCCCACATATTTGCTACAACATTTTCTTCCATTTGCTGTCCCCAAACATCGGGTAGACCTCCATTTAAAACCATGATGTTGCAGTCCTCCGGGACTTGCACTTGGGGTACCGGAAGGTTTTCATCAACTATGTAGTCATAAGGTGTGAACTCTATCCCTTCCGTCATTCGATTTATTGCGTACTCACTCATCATGGAAAAATCAGGGCGTCCCTCCCATAGTGGTGGCATTGGAAAATATGCTTCTTCGAAGAACATGGGGAGTGTGGATCCATGCAGAGGGTCGTTAGGGTCCATGAGCTGCCATTCATTAGGTGTGGGGTCCCATTCATCTTCTTGTGCACCATCGGGTGCCCCATTCTCTTCTTGCCAATTTTGTCCTTGTCCTTCTTCCACAGGTTGTTGATCTTGTAGCATAGGCAAAGGTTCAAATAGGTTGGGAAGCGCAAATCCATCCAGTGGATCCTCAAACATCGGATCCCAAAGTAGGTTAATCATTGCACCAAACGGAAGTCCTTCATTAAGTTGTTCATTATGCGGCCAAACTTCTTCATTTGCCACATTGTTGGCCACCATCTGCTCATACTCCCGAGCTTCCATAGCCATTATCAAATCACCCCATTCTTGCCACACAGTGGGGTCCAAGTGGATGTCTAGAAAGCATACCTCGTGCTCAACAGGTATTGGCACAATGGGCTTGGGGTCTGTTTCGGGTAGGATGAACTGGCTTGGGTCAAACGGAGTGGATTTTAGGTCTCTTGGAGTGGAGCTAAAGGTAATTTGACCTATGTCAGCATTCCTTTTGTGGGTTGGCAGAGGGTTTGTGAGGATATTGGGCTTTTCAGTGGGATCTCGGATTTGTTTGTTGTCAATGAGATCTTGAATCTCATGACGCAGGCGCTGGCATCTTTCAGTGGGATGACCGGGTGTCTGGTGAAATATACAGAAGGCGATTGGGTTATATGTTGGCGGGGGATTTTGTGGAGGTGGAGTTGGCTGAAGAGGTTTGATTTTTCCCTGTTGTACGAGTCGTTCGAAAACAACAGGTAAAGGTAGGGGAAGAGGGGTGAAGATACGCCGTCCTCTTTGATTTTGCGGCGGTTGAACTGATTGGATTGGTTGAGATAAGATGGCGTTTATGGGTTCAGCTTTATGGGTTTGGTGATTCATGGTGTTGGATGAGGTACCGGCTGTGTAACTGGGGTTTGCATACAGGGAAGATGTGTTCCCAATGTAGTTTTGCTTTGGTTTGGGGAATGAGTCTCCTTTCTTTAGCATCCCGCTTTGTAGAGCTTCTTCAATCGACAGACCCATCTCAAAGTAGGTTTCAAAGTTATGTGCTTGGGCCATGACCATGTACTGAGCCAAATCGGGTTGAAGGTTCTTGGTTATGATGCGCATTTGGTCCTTATCACTGGGACGATCGGTCATTTGCGCAGCCTTCGCTCTCCATCTTTTCACAAAATCTGCGAAAGATTCCCTTTCCTTCATCTTGATGCTCTCAAGCTCTCGAGTGGTGACTTTAAGCTGAACATTATACTCATACTGCTTAATGAAAGCAGCCACCATCTCTTCCCAAGTTTGTCTCTTCGAAATGTCAAGGGATAAGAGCCACTGAAGTGCAGGCCCTGTGAGAGTTTCGTGAAACATCTGTGCCATGGCAGGCTCATCGACTTCTTGCAATGAGAGGGAGCTTACATATGCCTGAATATGTCCTCTCGGGTCCCCAGTCCCGTCAAACTTCTCGAAGTCTACATGCTTGAACCTCTTGGGAAGCTTTGCGCCTGGGAAGATGCAGAGTTTGTTCATGTCAAAGCCGGTAATGGCTCGCTTTTCACTTTTAGCCACAGATTCTTCCAGCTTAAGTATTTTAGCTAGCATTTCAGCCAACTGAGGATTTTCAGGGGGAGGAGGCTGTTCCGGATGTTCATCATTGGGAATCTCCTGATCCCGAGCTTCATCATCATGTACTCGCTGCTGTGGTGGGGGAAGTCGACCCTGGATGTTTACCATAATCGCCATCAGTTGAGCGATTCGGGTATCATTTCGGACCCTCTCATCATGCATTTCCTTCCTCAGTCGTTCAAACTCATTTGGGGGGTCTTGTCCCTGCTCTTCTGCCATACTTGTCTCGGCCTTTGGTGATAAAGATCTAGACAATCTTTGTCCAGGAGGTCGAGTCCAAACAGGTAAGGTCTTCTTCTTCTTTGCAGGCCCAATGATTCAAAAACTGATTATAAAGCAAAAACCGGACTCAGATGTGTACTCGATGTGTCTACTATGCACAAAATGAATGAATTATGAATGCTCACTATCGTCTCGCCACAACTTAACTCACGGAGTTAGTCTTATTTCTAGCCTTAGGAATTAGTCTACCGGTTTCGGAACTCACTTAGAATCGTTTGCACAGCAGATTGTATCAACACCACGGGTAAGTCATTACTTGGTGAGTACGGCGTTTCAACCTAAGCCTAAATGTTGACGCCGTAGCACTTTTCTTAACCATCCGAGACAAAGCAATGAGATGTTGCCATCCAGTTACAACCGATTCTAAGGCTAGTCCGAAACACGGGTGGCCGTTCGGGCACGACCAACACCGGAGGTATCTCAAACTCCGTGGATTTTAAGTCTCCTAGACTACATGTACAATCTTAGGGTTAGTCTACCGGATCTGAATCTCACTTAAGATCATTGCACAGAAGATTTTCCAACACCTCGGGTAGACCATTACTCGGCAGGTTAAACTCCAAACTTTGTTGGAATCAGAGCCAATCACTTTTCTTGATCATCCGAGACAAAGCAATTTGGATGTTGTAATCCAGATATCAATGATCTTAAGGCTAGTTCAAATTACGGTGGCCGTTCGGGCACGACCAACACCGGAGGTATCTCAAACTCCGTGGATTTTAAGTCTCCTAGACTAAAAATTGACAATTTTGGAAGATTGCCTCAATCCTCAAGTTTTCTTTTTGAGTAATAAGTCCTTGATATCGGATGGTCGGATTTGGGAAATTCTGGTCCATACAACTTCCGACAATGATCTAAGATCAGATGCCTAAGGGCGATTGACCCTCCTCGGGCCAAGGTCCCTTAAACCTGTTTAGATCAGTGTTTAGGAATTTGATGATCCAAATTTTCCCACGTCCGGCCGTCCTAAAGGCTATCTCGCAAAAACAACGCGCACATGGAATGCACGATTCATCATCGGGCCAAGGCAACCTTCTACTAATTGTAAAGACATTAAAACCAAATGGGATGTGTACACAGAAAACCTATACAAACGACGCTCACAGTGACTATATAAAATGCGAATGTATGAATGCAACATGGCATGGCGAGAAAAAACGGTAACACATAGCATATAACAAAATGGAGCACGTAAACCTAACACACAGGTAGATTGCTAAACGTGGGGTTCTACGGTTAATTATATGCAAAGGCCGGTTTTGGTCACTGAGGGTACCCCAGACTCAAAATCAAAACTGTCTCCTACCGTTAAAAACGATAGTGACAATGTGATTTATCACGGTCGAGGGCTGCTGGGCATTTCGGGATTCCCTGTCACCGGCAAGCCGGGCAGGATTGCCAAAACACGCCAGCGGGGTTAAGAACAATGCAAATGCAATGCAAAAATTAAATTTCAAACATTTGAAAAATCCCACAAAATATTTTTCGAATTAAACCCGCTTTGATTAACACATATTTCAATAAAATTACACAAGTGTAATTAAATAAAATATATATTAACCAATGTCCCCAGCAGAGTCGCCAGCTTGTGGACGGCCCACCTGGATTGTGCGAAAAAGGTTGTGATTGTTAGAGTCGCCACCCGGATTTGAGGTCCGAACCCGAGAAACCGATAAAAATATGACTCGTTGCCCATAGAAAAAGATTTTACTGATCATGGCGGAACCAAAGATTTCTCGGATTCGGGGGTTTGGTTACGAGAGGGGAAGGGTTTTACGGCACCCCTCTCGCCCGGTCTCTACTTGATATTTTGTGGGATTTTGGAAATGTTTAAAATTTGATTTATTCACATAAATGGGGAATCGGGGACAGGGATCACATAATAGCAAAATATATAAGGGATGCGATTTTACAGTGGATGCTTGTGCGCGCGATCTACATGGATAATGAACATGAAACTACAAATGTTCACAGAAATAAATTACAACAGAAATCATACAATAACTCAAGAAATTATAAACATGAGACTTATCAAACTATTTGCAAACTGGATTCCAGAATGGGGATTGAGCGCTCAAGGGTGATGACTTGAGCGCTCAACCCTCATTCCACCCGAACATTTTCCTTGCTGGTTTTTAATATTTGATGCTGCTTTAAGGCTTAAATCCACCACAGAAACATCACACAAGCATCACCTCTCTTTAGACATCACCAGAAAATGCTTAAAACGGACTTGCTTTAGAACCAGTTTGAGCGCTCAAGGCTCATGGATTGAGCGCTCAAACCAATTCTGCAAGAGAGAGTGGTTCAGATCACAAATGCTACACTGATGACACCAAAAAGGAATTAAATCATGAGTCATCATCAGAATTGCTGGAAAACTGCAAATAAGCCAAGAACAGCTTGAGCGCTCAAAGATTTGACCTTGAGCGCTCAAGCCATAACATGGCTTTCCACTGTTTAACCTTTAAACTGATTTTACTACTTCCTCAGGACCACCAAAGGCATAAAATAAAGTTTCCAAAAGGACAGACAGCCACTGTTTTGCAATCAAATATGAGAAATTTGAAGTTTTTTGATGTTTAATCACTATGAAATGGTTAATTTACATTCATGCATGTAGTTTTGGTGTGAAAATAAACTGTTTTGAAAGCTACATGAACACAATTAACTTTTAGACAATGATCAAAACCAAAAGAAAGCTCAGAAGTTAGCAAAACAGAGGCCTGTTCAGAACTGGGCTTGAGCGCTCAAGGCCAGAGGCTTGAGCGCTCAAACCTGTTGTAACTGCAGATTTGAAAAAGGTTTTTAAGCAACTTTCAGGCCTTTGTGAGTTCAATGCAAGTATAGAGAACTTGCTTAAACTCACTAGCCTTCCTCAGAAGGATCAAAACAGTGAGTTCATCACATGTTTTTACTACCTTTTGGAAGATGCTTGTGACTTGAGCTTGATTCTGGGCTTTGAAAGGTTGATTATGGATGTTTTTGGCTTGTATTCTGGACGAATTGAACAATGTAGGTGGTTGATCAATGATTAAGGGTCGAATTTCTGGGTTTAATCAATGGCATTGTAGGTGGTTTTGATGGTAAAAGAATGGTTTTGTAGAGAGAGAGAGAGAGAGGAGTGGTTTTCTGGTGGAAACCAAAGGCAAGGAGTATCAGAACCCTCTTCCAAACCAGGGGGTAGTGGGTGGTTTTATAGAGTGAGTGGGAGGGAAGAAAGGAGAGAGAGAGAAGTGGGTTTGTGTATTTAGAAGCATTTTAGGCGTATTTTAGGACTTAGTGGGGTGTATTATACGTATAGGGATCGTATAAGATCAACCACAGACGCTCCCATGCAGGAAATCTCATGATGAGATACTCTGCAAGTTGCTGACTGGACGGGAGTTGAGCGCTCAAAGCCGTGGACTTGAGCGCTCAAGGTGCTCCTCGGGGGTTTGAGCGCTCAAAGCCATGGGCTTGAGCGCTCAAGGCTATGGATGGCAGTTTGCTGGCTTGGCTTGTTTTGGCAGTGCTTGGGGTTGGTTTGGCACATTTTGATTGTTTGGGTGGTGCTTGGTTGGTTTTGGTCAAATTCAAATCATTTTCACCAGTTCCAGGTAATCGTGATTGATCCATTTCATCATCGGAGATGCACGAGCGTATCTCGGGTTCAAAATTGGGGTGTCTACAACTGTTTATCTGTTTGCCCATATCAATTAGAGTCTTCTTAATCTCCTTGATCTCAGCCTGAACTTCCATGTCTGTTGCTTCGGGTTGGATCATCCTTTGTCCTTTGAATGGGTGAGGTTTTTTTGTTTGGCTGAATGACTGGGGATTGACAGTAAAGCAAACTCAGAAATACCCCTGCTTGTTGTATTTTGAAAAATGGGAATGTCGTATTTGTGTTGTCATGTATACTAACCTAAGTCTCAAAAGGTTTTCAACAGCCATGGGTAGGTCGACTACTCAGTAGGTTAAGTTCCTGTGTATTGGAACCAGAGCCAATCAACTTTCGTGACCATCCAAGACAAAGCAATGAGGCTGTCGAAATCTGGATAGAAATGCGATAAAATCACAAGGAGGAGCCGTTCGAGCACGGCTGACACTGGAGGTGTTTCAAACTCCAAAGATTTAAAGTCTCCTAGACTATGCAAAAATGGGTCTTAGAAAGGCTGTCCCGATCCTCAGTGTTTCTTTTGACAGCGTATCCTTTGTTTAGGATAGCAGGATTCGGGGAAATTAAATCAACTTGGTTCTCAATGATTCCTTTTCAAGGATCCAACTTTGACTTTAGGGACAATTGCCCCAGCTTGGGTCAATTGTTTCTAATTTCTGTTAGGTCGTTGTCAAGGAATTGTTAAGGATCAAAGTGATTTGATTTTCCTAAGTCCTATTGTTCTAAGGACTAAATTAATCAGAAAAACGTGCATTGGGATGCACGACTCATCATCGGGCAGGACAACCTCTTAAGACCGCGGGAAAAGTGACAATTCAAGGTCTGACTAACCAAAAGATTTATGCTAAAGTGTGTGTATGCAGAATGATAGCAGTATATACAAAAGCGGTAAACAAGTTAGCATGGTATGTGCAAAAGCGGTAAACAGGTAGCATGCTGACAGGACATGGGAAAACAGTAAACACGTAGCAGAGTATATCACGAAATCCTACCCTGTGGGTTCCTGTCTTAGGTTGGAAAGTTCTAAGGATATCTATATGCAGAGGCCGGTTTTGGTTTGAGGGGGTTCCCCAGACTAGAGCCAATATTTGCCTCCCCTTTGCACAGAATACTGACGTGGCAAGGGTAATAACGGCAGGCTGACTCATCATCGTCCAAGGTTGCCGAGAATCCTGGGATGTCCTAACACCAACAAGCCGGGTAGGGTAACCAAGACGCAGCGGCGAGGCTAGTAACCATGCACGTGCAATGCAAAAGTTTAACAATAAAATCTTTCAAAAATCCCACAAATATTTTTCAAGTTTGGCTCACTTTTTAAATTAATCAAAACCTTGAAATATTACTCATGCAAACAACCCGGAAAGCTCCAGTCCAGACTGATCGGGCTTTCACCCTGACATCAATCCTTTCTAGTATGACGTGAAGCACGTACTTGGTGTCAAGCTTTCGAAAGGGTCATTTTACACGGAGCGAAAAGAAGAAATGGTCCACGGAGTTTTGGTTATGAAAAAGGTGATCCGGGAAATGAAGAAAAATTTAGAGTCACCACCCGGGGTTTAATTCTTTGGAAAATGTTGGGTACCCGAGGAACCGTTTAGAAAAATAATGACTCTTGTGCCGCTGAAAAAAGGTTTGATCTGCGAAAAATAGAGATTTGGGTTCGGGAGCTAGGTTACCCGCGAGGAAGGTTTTGTTCGAAAAATGCACCCCGTGTGCCCGGAATTTTTCAGTCTTTACTAAACATTTGTGGGATTATTCTTTGAAAAGATTTTATGAAAAACTTTATAACACATAAACAATATATCAAGTAATATCATGCTTTAAAAGAAATAAATAACGATCACAAATCAAATAACACGCAATCAAGTAGATAAATACGAGAGAATTAACTAAGAGGGGGTGTAAATGCAAGAACATGAAGTAAAAGGGGTCAAGTGCAATATACCCCACTGGTTTTGCCAGAAAACAGAGCATCGAATTCCAGAAAACAGAGCATTTTCCAGTGACGCCGTACGGTGTCTAAATGTACACCGCGCGGTGTACTTTGGATGCCGTACGGTGCCTCTGTGCACATATTTTTCCAAAAATCCTCATTTTGTCCGATTGAAAAGAAACTCTATTTTTTGTGTAAAAACCACGTTATTTGTTAACCGAAAGGGGTTTGGAAAGTGGTTTTAGTAAATGGATGTACCTCGTGTTTGGGATGGCTTTCCGAGACAATAGATCATATCCCGAAATGCCCACCCGAGAGGCTCGAGCTTTACTAGAATGTTTCCTTTTAGGCTCGAGGAGGAGCTACGAAGCTCCCCTCGAGCTCGACGGAAACCCCTCAGAAGATTGCAATTTGAAGATGAACTGTTATACCTTGGAATAGAGCTGGACGGATAAGATTGGACGATTGCAAGGGATGGACTCTGGGCTTCTGAATTTGTGTATAGGAGAGGTTTTGAGTTGTGAGGGAGTATGGCAACGAGTTCTCGGAAAGTGTAATGGTATCACTGGGATTTTTCGATCGGTTCGTATGGGAGGATTTTCGAGTTTTTCTCTTGATATCTGCTCTGATTCCGCTCTCGAAACTGTTTGGACGGGGTTGGATTTTATAGACAAAGATGAGCTGTTGGAGGAATATCATCATTGCCGAATATCATCATTCGATCGAATATCATCATTCGTTTCTGAGCTGCTGGAGCTTCCCGGGAATCCTGTTGATGGGACAAGGGTGCCGTACGGCGTCAAGGGTATGCCGTACGGTGCACATGGTAACACCGCACGGTGCAAATGGATTTTCAAGTCGTACGGTTATGGGTTTTGGGCCGTACGGTTCAGGTGGTTTTAGGTTTTTGGTTTATTTGATCCGTCCGTCCAAGTATCCGTTCCAAGGTACATTTCGCGCATTCTTTTCATCATCGGGGATGCACAAGTCATCAAAATTGGGGTGTCTACAACCTCTCTGTTTTACCTTCTTGAATAATTTGGTAGATTGTTGTTATGCTTAGTTTTTATGTTTCACTTCACTTGCTTGATTATCAAAAAAGGCTTGATCACTTGCAGTTGTGGCCTTGAAGCCCCGAACGGTGTTTTCAGGTGAAGATAAAAAGTATATAGTCTTGGCTAATTGGTGATGTATGGAATCATAGTGCTTAACTCCTGTAATTCACTTGGATCTACCTATTATTAAATAATCAAGGATGGATAATGTTAGCTTCTAATCCTTTCCCTTTTGATTTTAGGTTTCGTTATTTGGCTTAACTAGTTCTAGCTTCTTGGATCAGCTGACACGCTCTCATAAATATGAGAAGAATATCTATTACGTCATAAAGCATTAATCTGGAATTACCATTATTTTCTCAATGTTTTTCTTTCTCGGAATTTTGTAATGGAGAAGGTTGCAAATATGCGACAGTTTCCGGTTGGTCGCAGTTGTTTCTAGTTGGGAGTATGATTCTGTGATACACTAGTACTTAAATACTAATGTTGGATTTTTTTATTTTTTATTTTTTTCAGATCAAAGCTTTAATGGAGTATCCCGTCATTCTACTTTTGGGTTATTGACTATGAAGATCAAAGCTGGATTATGGTTGTAGATGTGCTTGGATGGTTTTTGGTTATCTGTTTGTTGAAGTTGAATTATTTTAGTATTTTGTGGTGTAGGGGTTTGGATTTTTTTATTTTCCCCTGTTACGACTAGACATGCTGTTATTTTGCGCTTTAGGAATTTGGATACAAGTTGTTTTATAAGTATTTGGCAGATCTTTATTTATGAAAGTTTGGATTTATTTATTTAGTATTCATTGCAAATTGGCAGGAATTCAAAATGGGGGAAAAAATTTGTAGCCAATTATGAGAATTCAACATTTAAAATTGGCGGTCAACAAATGATATAGACAATTACAAATCAAAAATTTAGTTGGGGAGTCAACACATTCCCCGACCAAAAATTTAGTTGGTGATAGTGAACATATTCCCCAACCACACATTTAGTTGGTGATATGTGAATACATTCCCCGACTAGAATTTAGTTGGTAAATGTGAATACATTTCCCGACTAGAATTTAGTTGGTAAATGTTAATGCATTTCCCGACTAAAAAAAATTGCTGACTAAGTTTTTGGTCGAGAACCGTAGTTGCCAAAGGGACAGACCTAAGCCGACTAAATATTTTTTAGTCGGCAATTACCTTTGCCGATAATCATTACCCGACAAAAAATGCCAACTAAAAATCTAGTCGGGAAAAGCTTTTGCCGACTAAAATGGCCACCTTAGCAGACTAAACAGTTAGTCGGGAATTGTGAAATTTCTTGTAGTGCTTGTACTTCCCATGTTGATTGTCGAGATTGTTTGAGGTTTGGTCTGGGTCAATCCTTGTCCTGAAAAATTTGTCCCCAAATAGGTAAGGTTTTATTGGTTGACTCAATGGCTAAGAAGTAAAGCAAAATCGAACTCAGAGGCGCCCCAGCTTGTTTTATTTTGAAAAATGGCAATATCGTATTTGTGTCGTCATGTATGCAAACCTAAGTCTCAAATAGTTTTCAACAGCCATGGGTAGGTCGACTACTTAGTAGGTTAAGTTCTTGTGTGTGAGAACCAGAGCCAATCAACTTTCGTGACCATCCAAGACAGAGCAATGAGGCTGTTGACACTCAAATAAAATTAAATGTGCTTATGGCTAAACCAGATCATAGGGAATCGTTCGAGCACGGCTGACACTAGAGGTGTTTCAAACTATGGAAAAAAAAACGGCCCTAAAAAAGTTGCCCCAATCCTCAGTGTTTCTTTTGACAGTGTATGCTTTGTATTGAAAAACAAGTCTTTGGAAAAATCTGAAAATGGACTAAATTCTTTAATAACTTCTCCTCGGGATGCTAATAATAAACATCCTCATAAATGGGGCTGATTATTCTCAAGCTCAATTAATGTCACTGATGAGAGTTTATTGAAGAATTTTAGGCCATCTTAATTGTCCATAGTCTCATTTTCCTAAGGACTATGTAATTTGAACAACATGTACCCATCGGGAGTACTTGACTCCTCATCGGTCAGGGCAACCTCTTAAGACCGCGGGAAAGGTGACGATCTAGGGCTAGACTAACCAAAATGCATTTGCTAATGCATGTGCATGCAACATGATGGTAGTGCATATATGGAAAGTAGTAAACAGATAGCAGAATGTATCACATAATTCTAACATGTAGGTTTGTTAAAATGTTCCTATGATTTTCTATATGCAAAGGCTGGTGTTGGTTTAGTGGGGTTCCCCAGACACTACAAGAAAATCAAGATCTAGTAACGGTTGAAAACGTTGCAGAAGATGGCCAAAACTGTTACTAAAGGCCCAGATGACCTATACCAACTCGTTTCTTTTTGCCATCAGATTCGTTCCCACAATGCCTCGCGATGGGTGCACTCAATGTAATTCATATATATCAGGTTCCAACAATGTTGATACAGTAGACAACATTGATTTTTTTTTTTTAGTCTTTTTTCGACAAGGACATGGTATAAGGCTCAATCATGGAAATAGGACACAAACTAATTTCTTAATGCCAAAAGGACAAATCACCCACATATTCCAAAAATGCCCCCGTCTGCCTTTGAAAGTGTCTGAACCCCCCAAACCCTATGGAAGTGCCTAAATCTTCAAACCTAATAAAAGTGCCTAAACCTAAACCCAAGGGTACCCTATGAAGTGCCTATACCCTAGGGCACCCTATGAAAGGGCCTAAAATCCTAGGGTACCCTATGAAAGTGCTAAACCACTAAAACCCTATAATTGGAAAATGCACCCTAAACCTAAACATTAGAATACCCTATGAAAGTGCCTAAAACCTAGGGTACCCTATGAAAGTGCCTAAACTACTAAAACCTTATAATTGGAAAGTGTACCCTAAGTGCCTAAACCCAAAATGCCTAAACTCACTATACCCTACCCCTAAGAGCCTAAACCCCTAAAATTGAATCTCAAAATTGAACCCAATTAATTTTGTCCGACACATGAAAGAGAAAATATCAAAATTGAAACCAATTAATTTGTCCCACGCATGGAGAGAGAGAGACGTGGTGGGTAGTGAAAGTGATGGGTGGGTTTAGAATCTAAAAGTGACGTATTGGGTGTTGGATCAGTGAAAGTGACGGGTTGCCTAGTCTAGTCGCTTTCAATGGTAGCATGGTCTACATTCTCCGCACATGGCTTTATTGCTCCTGTTTCATTAAGGGTATTTTTGTCTTGTATTGTCCTTGAGCCCTCAAAAATTTCTCATCAATATATTAGAGGCCTTAAAATAAGTTAAGCTGGACTAAACACCCTTTAAAGCCCCAAACTTGGCCTTTAGGCCAATTTTCTGTTTTTTTTTTTTTACCTGACAACATTAATGTCGAGTTTCCCCTCTTTTTTTTTCAAACTTGGAATTGTTTGTTGGGTTATTTGTGAGAGCAAATCGAAGAAACCGCCACCAGAGCGGTAGAATTATTTTCACGTACTGGCTTTTGTTGATTTATGGATTGCATTGCAGGTGTTAATTTGGATCATTTTTAAGCCATTGTTTTGCTGTTTTGAGTTTGGGCAAAACATAGTCGAAAGGTTTCATGGTATATGCCATTGTTTTGCTGTTTTTTTTTTTCTTTCTTTGGGGTGGGTGGTCAAATGACGACCCACGGATGAAGCTCACGGCATTAATAGTTGGGACTTGATTGTACAAAATTGAAACGTTTGGAACTAAATGTAATCAATTGATACATTAGGGATGAAAATGAGACACGGACAATACTTTGGAGACTAAAATGGTAAATAAGCTGAGTTTAAATCCTCATTCCCCACTGAGGAATTTGCTCACAATTTCCAAGCTTGGCCGCAGCACGACCTTCTCCCACTCCAAGTCGGCCACATCACCACACTTCTCAAATACAGGTGTTACATTGATATGGTGCATGTGCCAACCGCGCTCATTCCTTAGCCGCTGAATCTTCGACAACTGGTTCATGACCAGTTTGCGAGTGTTCGCCTTGATCTCTTCAATGGCGGCTCGGAGCAGGACTTCATTGCTTTTCTCGTCCACATCGACCATCGAGTCGACCCTGAAGTAGCTGTCAAGTTCAGGAACCCCAATCGCACGTCGAATTCCCCGAGTGTAGTCGGCCCCGGGTACAAACATTCCTCGTACCTCCTCAACCAGTCCTGTATAAACCAACCAAATAGATCGAACAGCCAGAAGTTCTTATTAATTTGCCTGTTCAAAAGCTAATTAAAGAGGTAGTATAAAGGTAGATAGCCTTGGATAGGATGGCATATGGGAAAGAGTAAAAAGAGCGAAAAGATCAATGACTCCACGACCAGAATAATTTGAGACTTTGTGCAGTAACAAGTATTTATCAAATTTATGCGTGACATATATAAGAAATAAATTTAATTATTTGTTCGTCCAAGTTAAAACCAAAAAATAATAATCGTAGTTTTCTCGGTTTCAAAATGTTCATTCTTTTTTTTTTTTTTTTTTTCAAAAGATAATTTTGTAAGGATGAAGGCCGCAATTGCATTTGAATTCAACTTTAAAAGACATTAAATTTTAGAACTACCTTTTAATTCTCAGGTTGGAATATACTCATAGTCATTCGTAAGATCGTGTGGTTTTCAAGACTATGAAAAAGAATACTATAGATTTTCAAGGGTGACTACCAAATTATTATTATTATTATTATTTTGAAAAGGATCACTACCGATTTGAAACATTCCATAACAAAAAGGGAGATTGTTAACATGACCAGAAGAGTACAAATATATATAGGTGAAAATATCCAAATTATTACCAATATTAAATCCACTCCACCAAAATAAACTTAATACTATCATATTCTACTTTGAACTCTGAAGTATGAACAATACTTTTATGACGAACGTTAAAAAAATGTTAACGGCAAGTAGTGAAACAACTAACCTGTAAGGACCATTTCGTCCACTCGTTTGGAAACAAACGAGTTCAGAACCGGCAACATAACATCCACCCAAATAAAGCAAGAATCATACTTGAACTTGAAGCATTGGTCCTCCACCAATGCTTCAAGGTACGTATTCGATCCACCAACGACGATCGGTACCTTTTCACTCCTCACTATATAGTCAATAGCCTTAAGGGCATGCAAACAAAAGTCACTAGCCATAAAATCAGCCTCAGGATCCACCTCCCCTAGCAAATGATGTGCCACCCCTCGTCGGTCTAAGTCGGAGATTTTATTAGTAACAATGTCAAGTCCCTTGTAGACTTGGATTTTGTCGGAGTTGATGATCTCTGCCGGGAAATGAGTAGCAAGATCGACAGAGAGCCGGGTTTTCCCGGTGCCGGTTGCTCCCATTATGAACACAACCTTCTTCTTGTTTTTTTTGCTAAGCAAAGAAGAATATATAGATAAGAGAGAGATTACAAGAAGAAGGGCAAAGCCCAAAATAGCAACATAACTAGGAGAAGACATCCCAACTATGATGGCACCAAAAGCCCCGGCAAACAGAACCTTCTTCTTGTTGAGTGCATGGAAATTAAGGATTGATGCCATGGTTGAGATAGCTTTTTAACTTCTTCTTCTTCTTTTTTGACAAGAAAGAGAAGTCTCTTAATTGTTGATTTTGATAGCTTACTTTTTAACTTAGAAAACTCTAATCCAAAAGGGTTGTTTTTATACTGGTTTTGTGGTCCCCACAAATGGGTATCCGCTAAACTAATGATAAAATTAGTCAAAATCCGTTGTGTGGGGTCCATGTCTATGTCTTATAGATCCATATATTTGTGTACACATTTAATAGCATGTCCATCATACACTTCTGGTCAAATACCAATTTATGGAAAGTAAATGAACTCTTGCTCAAGTGGAGGAACTATACACGTACCTCAAATATTTTTTGATAGACATGGACATGCAATTAAATATGTGTATTCAAAATTTACCCAAATACACATCTAGCCAGATACTGATTTATGGAAAGAAAATGCACATGCTATTAAATATTTGTATTCAAAATTTTACCAAATACTACACTTCTAGCCAGATACCATTTTATGGAAAGTAAATGTATCTGGCTAAAAGTGTATTTGGTAAATTTTGAATACACATTACCAAATTTTTTTGAACACACATATTTAATGGATATATGTATTCAAAATTTTACCAAATACAAATACCGATTTATGGAAAGTAATTAAATATGTGTCCATCATGAATACATTTACTTGCCATTATGGAAAGTAATTAAATAGGTGTCCATTATGAACACATTAAATATGTGTCCATTACGGAAAGTAATTAAACGAATACATTTACTTTCCCCAAACCGGTATCTGGCTAGAAGTGTATTTGGTAAATTTTGAATACACATATTTAATAGCACGTCCATGTATAACCAAAAATATTTGAGGTACGTGTATCGTTACTCCACTTGAGCAAGAATTCATTTACTTTCCGTAAATCGGTATCTGGCTAGAACTGTATTTGGTATAATTTTGAACAAACATATTTATGGAAAGTAAATGATCCTTCTCAAGTGGAGTCTAAATATACAGAGTATAGAAGTCCCAAACTATTTTAATTTTTTATATTATGTTTGTTTACCAAATTAATAGAGTAAATTACACTGACTTCCCCTGAGTTACTGACAATTTCAATAACCTCTTCTCTGGTCAGGAACTTACTGTCACTTCCTTCACATTACAAAGTAATATACATGTACCTCCCTTGCCCTTTTTTTTTAATAACCGGATGTTCAGGCCTACTTGCGCACACCTCGACTAATTCCGGGGCCTTGGAGATAACGACCGGGCATAACCCCTAGTGGCCCCAAGAGTTTGTTGGCAAGGGGAATCGAACCTGAGATCTTAGGTGGGAGCAAACCCCTAAGTCCCAAGGTAAGACCACTTTGCCAACTCCTTGGGGTTTACCTCCCTTGCCGTTAAAAATAACCTAACGGTGTGAACTTCAAAAAAACTAAATGACTATTATACCGACTTTGCAAATAATTTATGTGGCATTATCTTTCCTTACTTTATATTAATAATGTAAAGATTACTTTATTTTTTGGTTTTTAAATAACATATAACCAATAAGAAAATTTCAAAAAAAATTAGACTCTTATGGACATTTCTTATTATTAGTGTATTTTTTCGTAACCTTCTTTACTTTATATTAAGTATGCAAACGTCGTTCCTTTTTTTTTTTTTTTTTTTCAATCCCCCTCATCAAATTAACTAAATCTAATTTTTTTTGGGTAAATCAACTAAATCTAATTTCCAATAACTATAAATAGTTCACTAAGGATAAGAAGAAAGAAAAAGTCTCTTTTTTATTTTATTTTATCTCTATTGTATTGTTTGGTAGTTAAATAGGTGTCCTTTTTGGGGAATTTATTTATGACCCCATCCTAGTTGGTTTGAATAATTAAGATGTCATCCTCCAATTCAATAAATTCCAAACCACCCTTTCTCTCTCCAAAATATTTCCTAATTTATTCCAATCTCTCTCCTATCTTTTAAATCTTCTTATTTCCATCTCCAATATTTTAATTCTCTCCCTTACCTAATCTCGTCTCCTCTAAGATCACGATGTAACGACCCGCCCCCGCTTTGCACAATATTGTCCGCTTTGGCCGGCCAAGCTCCATGGACTTCCCAGTAGGTCACTTATCCCTGGATTGCCCAGGGTGAACACGTTTAACTGTGAAGTACCAACAAGCTTTGACACTCGCACGATTTTAAAAGGCCTTGTGCAAGTTAGAGCATGATCTATTCTCGTATATCATAGAACTCTGTTGCATCCAGGTGGGTCTTGAGCTATCACATTCTCCCCACCTTATGATGCAACGTCCTCGTTGCATATTGGCCTAGCAACCTTCCCACTCAGGGATTCAAGAGGTGGCTCCTACCCCATAGTCCGGGGTTGTGTCTGATACCAACGGTAACAACCCGCCCCTGCTTTGCACAATATTGTCCGCTTTGGCCGCCAAGCACCATGGACTTCTCAGTAGGTCACCCATCCTTGGATTGCTCCAGGGTGAGCACGTTTAACTGTGAAGTACCAATGAGCTTTGACGGCCGGACGGCTTGAAAAGGCCTTATGCAAGTTACGGCATGATCTACTCTCTTATATCATTGAACGCTGTGGCATCCAAGTGGGTCCTGGGCTGTCATACACGAAAACTACGCAAACAACTACAAAGAAACAATAAAAAAAATTTATGACAACAAACATAGAAGACATGATAAATTAATAAACCATATTCACTGTACGAATCACCTCGTAAACAAATTAACCATGATTCATGTGTTAAAAATCATGAGTAACAAATACGTGCACCATGAAACCTGGAAAAAACTCCATACATTAATACACCATATATTTTATATCAAATAACATTATATGGTAAATCAATAAACCCCAATCACTTTATGAAATTACCATTTTTTTTAAAGGACATGTGAACATGATTTATCAAATTACAATTTTTGCTATATCGAAAAAGAACACCACTAGTATTGAATCGAAAAAAAAAAAAAAACCCCATCATATAACTTACTTTTTTCACACCAAGCAAAACAAAAAAACAACCACACAAAAACAAATCACGAAACAACCCACTGACAGTTATGTCTTACATTTGTAAGGTGCTGCCGCCGCCATGTGCATGTCGACGCCAGTGGAGTGTTGGCGATGATGAACGGCGGTGGAGAGTCGGAGACGTATACAGCCGGCAAGTGCCACCGGCAATAAGGGCTAGCAAAGGTATCCAAAGGGAGGAGAGAGAGTGGGTCAATCGCTTGAGTTGGGACACTTCGTTTCGTGAAGAAGAATTGTAACAAAAGAAGCACGAATAAAAAATTATGGAATTTTATGAAAATAGAAATCCCATCCGATTAGGATTTTATCACCCCATGCGATTTTGTAGAAATAGAATCCCATCCAATTAGGATGTGATAATCCCGGATTTTTGGGAAACTCAAACCGTCTATATGTAAAACTAATTAAGGAAAATATATTTAATATTTTTAAATTTATATATACTAATATGGACTTACTAAGCGCATGATGGTCCGATTATCCAATGTCGGGATGTGAACATAAGTATTCAAATCAACTAGGATGATGACCTAAATAAGTTTTCTGTACAGGATGCATGCTTATTTAAATTTCTCTTTTTCAAACATGGAACTTTTTTTTTTTCTATTAAATTTTTTAATAATTTTTTAGCCCTCTTTTTTAACCTATAGTTCTGTATCTTTTTAAAAGCTTGCACAATATATTTTATTACTATTTTTATCATTTGGTGATGGACTTCGTAATTCGTAAGATTTAGTTATTAACCAAAATGAATTATTACTATTCATGTTCGTAAATGATACTTTTTTGGCCATTGAATCTTCAATTTGTGTGAAAACAAAATATAACACTACGAAAGTAAATTAGATGAATCTCGTCTGCTGGTTACTTTTTGGTGGCCTTGACCACAAGAATAAACTAAAGAAATTTGTGCACCAACTATGAAAAATGCACTAACGATAAAAAAAAAATAAATAAATCAATCCCCCCAAAAGTTTCAATGTTCAAGTTGTTGACTGATTTTTTTCTTTACCATTTGGAAAATGAAATAATTAACTATTTCATGTGTTAATTAATATAAAGTAGGGAGTGTTAACGTAACACAAATTATTTGTGAGGAGGGTATAATGATAGGCACACAACATTGCATATTTGAGTGCTTATTCCTCCACAAAAAAACACAACATGCGTTTAATCCTTGTTTTTTGTTGATATCATGTGCAAGGTGTTTTTTTTGTGGCATGTGAATAAAGAGGGATCTATACAGTTTTTCAAATGTCACGTACAATTCTAATTATGAACGCAAATCGAAATTCTTACCATTGACAACCCTCCCACATGCATCTGCTGACTTCCTGGTCAAGTGAAGGAAGAATCAAGTAAATAGAAGACATGTGGAGCTACTCTTTCTCAAGGAGTCCTTCTCGAAGGTGGAAGTTGTTGAAGATGATCTTCCCTTCAATCGGAGCTCTAGATCATGCATGCTTCAACACCCGCGTTAGCATCGTACTGGACCGTAGAGTCCAGAACGGCCCTCCGACGGTCAAGTAAGTACGTGAAGAAGACGAAGTGCAAAATGTAGATCTAGGGTTTGTCAGGGAGAATGTGTGTACCTCTGTTTGCTGATGAAGGTTACCTTTTATAGGTGAGCCTTGGCTTTCTCTTCAAGTACAATCATGCTCGTCACGTGACTTAACCGTTAGGCTGACGTCACCGTGACGAGCTCGAGGGCTACGAGCACATGCCTCCAGTAAGGTCATGACACATGTCATAACCGTTCAGGTGACGTCACTCGTCATGATCACGGTTTGTTACACGCACATGCAGCATTAAAGCCTTTGCTAAGTCAGCCCCTGGCTTCAACCCTTCAGCGTATCACCAACACCCTGGAGTTGGTTGCAACATGACCAATCCCTCGGCCCTGATCTGAGCTCCTATAACATTAGCTTCCCAAGGCCGTTGGTAAATTTAGCACAAAAAGGCTCTCGGCAATCTCCGAGACAATGGGCCAAAGCCCCACATTTGATCACATTGAACAGTTTGTCCGAAGAGTCCCTCTTAAGTAGGCCTTTAGCCATTTCCTTAGAGGTATCTCGTTCGTCTATACTGGTGCTCAGTATATCCGGACCCCTACAATAGCCCTTCAATTCCTTCACATAGATTTCGTTCCAGTGAAGGTGTAGACACCCCAATTTTGATGACTTTTGCATCCCCGATGATGAGAAGAATGCGTGAAAAATACCTTGGAACGGATGGATCGAATGAACCAAAAAACCCCCAAACCACCTGAAACCGTACGGCCCAAAACCCAGAACCGTGCGGCTTAGAAATTCAGTTGCACCGTGCGGTGTCACTATGTGCACCGTACGGTATATTCTTGACGCCGTGCGGCGTCGCTGTCCCATCAACAGGATTCCCGGGTCTGCCCAGCAGCTCAGAGCGATGATGATATTCGACGAAATGATGATATTCGGTGATGATGAGGATCGTTTGCGTGCAAGCCTCACTCACCCCTCGCCTATAAATGCCGTCGTCACCCGTCGGTTTGAGAGAGGTTGCCCGGTCGGTTTTGAAAAGTTTGAGAAGAGAGTTCAAAGAAAGAAAAAAAGGAGAGAGTGAAAACCGTGAGAAAGAAATCAAAAATCTTCCCAATCCTATTACTGCCCTCTCATACTCTATACAAATTCCTCAGAAGGTTCAAATCCACAAACCCGAAAGTCGCAAATTTCTTCCCCGTCCGTTCGGTTCGCTTCAAGGTATAAAGCACCCGTGTTTCAAAAACCGCTATAATCTTCTGAGGGGAGCCCCCATCGGGCTCGAGGATAGCTCCGTGGCTATTCCTTGGGTCCAAACGGGGAGAATCAAGTGAAATTCAAGTCTCTCGGGTAAGTATCACGCGACACCGACTATTGTCGCGGGATGCCATCCCTAAAAATGAGGTACATTCCTTCATAAAACCATTTTCTAAAACTTGTTTCTATCAAAGAAAAGTGTGGTTTTTATCAGAAAACAAAGTTGATTTCAATCGGACGAAAATAAGAATTTTTGAATAATACACTGCGCAGAGGCACCGTGCGGCACATTTTCGGCACCGTGCGGTGTACATTCGGACGCCGTACGGCGCTACTAGTAAATGCCCTGTTTTCCCAAATTCGATGCTCTGTTTTCTGGTAAAACCAGAGGGGTTCAATCACAGTGAACCCCTTTCACTTTCTGTCTCTTTCACTTGTACCCCCCTCTCGATTAAATTTCTTGCGTTTATCTATCTGGTTGTGCATCGTTTAAATTATTATTATTGTTTATGTCTTTTAAAGCATGTTATTGTTTGATATACTGTTTACGTGAAATAAAGTTTCCAATAAAACGTTTTCAAAGAATAATCCCACAAATGTTCAGTAAAGACCGGAAAATTCCGGGCACACGGGGTGCATTTTTGAAACAAAACCTTCCCCGCGGGTAACCTAGCTCCCGAATCCAAATCTCTAATTTTCGCAGATCAAACCCTTTTTCAGCGGCACAAGAGTCATTATTTTCTAAAACGGTTTCTCGGGTACCCAACATTCTCCAAGAATTAAACCCCGGGTGGCGACTCTAAAATTTTTCTTCATTTTCCCGGATCGCCTTTTTCATAACCAAAACTCCGTGGATATCTATTTCACTCTGCGCGAAGAACCAGCGTCCACAGAAGGGATTGATTGCTCGGTAAACGAGCGGGGAGGAATCCGAGCCCCAGGCTATGAGATAAGGCTCATCATTAGATTCTCTGGCATTGCCGATTCTCCATCCATCAGGGTTCCGCCACGTGTCTTTAAACAATTAAATGATATATCATTCTGAATTGAGTTCCACTCCTAAGTGTGTACTCCAGTCATATCTCTTTTTTTTTTTTTTTTTATCTCTTCTCAGATCCAATTTATTTAATTTCAAAACTTGAAATTCCTATTTGATGGACGTCTACTCCACTGAAATGAGATTTCTTTATTTCATGATTAATTTTTATTGTAACTAATTATCTCTTTAATTAAGATGTATATATAGCATACATTCTGAAACTTTGTTGCTCCAAGATTTCTAGCAAAAAATTATTGGTATGTAGGAAGTGATAATGAATCGATGAATGAAGAGTAAAATTGATTGCATGAATAGCTGGAAATCAAGCGCCACTAATTTATTTACTAATTTATGCAAATTATTGATACAAAGGCAAAATCAAAGATCATGTGGGTCTTTTCTTCATTCTCTTCTCAACTTAGTATATATACCACCAATATGGGGTACCCTTTTCACAATTTTTTCTTGCATCAAAATGTGCACTGGCATAGTTGTCAATTTCATATTTAGTTTGAGGAATAAAAACGCTGGGCTATTAACTATTCCATGAAAGTTGCTGCACAATTGCATGCATAAATTAAGATGTTTATTAAAGTTAACTTTTATACTTCTATACTTTTTTTTTTCAATTACATCGATCATAAAAAATTACAGCACGTTTTTTTCTACGGTGTTGACTTCCATTATGTTATCGAAAAGTCACATACTTGGATTATGATTTTATAGCCGATTCAATCGCCATGAGGAATTCGAGTCAAGAGGAGCAGATAAGAAATAGAATTGTTAATATTCTTTTAATTTAAGTGATCCGGTAATTCAATAAACTTTGTGGTTGAAAATACAATTTTTTAAGCTGATATTAAAAAAAAAAGAAACACATCATTTTATTTCATGTCCCTGTGCATAGCACGAGTTCATGCTAGTCTATATTAGTATTGCAGAATGGGTTTTCGTGAGGAGAGCTACGGATGCGACATGTGGCAACAATGAAGTCCTGTAGATACGACACATGTCAATTTAGTTTTTCCAATTTTTAATTTTAGTTCCATCTTTTGAATTCTAAAAAATAATGTTTTTTCTCCTAGTAGGAATGATTTTGTGAGTGATTTCATATTTTATGGAAGCAACACATTTGTTTACAAATTGTCAATGACTAAATCAAAAAAAAAAGGAATGATTGAATTTGTACATAAAGCAACACCTCTGGAGATGGAAATTAAATTGTAAACTATTCATAATAAAAAAAAATGATAGTAGGATAAATTAAGCCAAGTATAGTAGGTATAATCCATAATTTTCCATATTTCATAAATCACATTTATAATTAGGCAATGATTTTGAAAAAAAATAATTGTCTGAATCCATGATTTATGCATTTTCAAAACATTACATAATTTCATTTTCTTATATTACCCTAATTACAGTTTTCCATGCTATTTTAATCCCTTCTTTATTCAGTTGCCTATATTATACCGTAATACATTTGCAGAAGTAGCAGTATACCATACTTAGAATTCGAAGTATTGAATTTTCACATTCGTATATAAGAAGTCCCTTCTCTAAATTTCCTCTATGATTTCTCATCGTCCTTTTCTTTTTTGTTGTTGTAGGATCATCATCTCTAGAAAAGATTACTTTCCAAGATGATCAACTGGCTATGGGTGCCTTAATCCTCTCCAAAGGGACAACTCCTCTTCCATGATTTGCGTACATGTTCTATATGGATTACAAAAGAGAATGAAACAGTTCTCTAAGTGGGTATGTCATCCTTTTATTCTTTTTTGCTTCTTTATACTCCCTCTCTTATTTTTTAAAATGTCCCATTTGGGGAACATGTATTTTTGTTTTCACTAAAAAAATACTTCCCTATAATGTTTTTAAATTTTTTTTGCACCAAATTAAAAGTGCTCATCGAGCAGTTTAATTTGGTATAAAACAAATTAAAAAAATTATATAGAAAATATATTCTTTTGGGGTTTGAAATTACACGTATTCTTGTAGTGGACATTTAAAAAGGGATGGAGGGAGTATCTTTTAGTTTTTAATTTGCTTCTTTGGTAACTCAAAATCGGATTTAAGACTAATTAAATTTATGGGTTTTCTCCTTATTTGAAGTTTTTATGAATTTCTTTGAAAATATATCCGCATACTTATACTAACACGAAAACACTTTTTGTGAGGATCATCTTAGTGCGACAAGTTATTCTAAGTTCATTAGGAATAAATATAAACTTGGATTTACTATTGATGGAAATCGAAATTTTTAGTCTAAAGGTCAAATGATAAAATGGTTAGCTTAAATTTTTAAGTTGCAGGTCTATCGGGCAACAGTTTCTTGAGCTCTCCAGCGGTGACAATAAAGGTGTCAAAAGGCAAATCCAGTGGCGATATTGTGACGGGAGCACAATTTGATGATCCTCCATCCACCCATCTCCACGAGCTGAGTACTGGGTCTAACATCGAAGCTAAACGATTTTTTGGTTCTCGGTTTTGTTTTTTTGTTTTTTGAGACCAATATTGTCCTATGTATGCTTTAGTTTGTGGTAATGGCATATACTTTTTGTTTTCTACAAAAAAATATATAGATAACATATGTCAATCCCAAGGATATGTAATAAATTCATTTAGAAAATAACAATTTCGAGGATAGGAGTAATGGATATAATTTTTATTTTTGTGACAACACATCGGTTAATTATTGCTATTTTACTTTATGAACGACCCCGTCCAGAGCACGGGTTTTATGCTAGTCTATATAATAACCAAGAGCGATTTTTTAATCTCATTTCTAATTCTACAATTAAGAGAGTACATAGACTTCCTATAAATATAAGCCATCCATTTTTGTTTCCAAGAATAGCTTAAGGTACGGCTAGGATTAATTTCTGAAACATAGCAGAGATCACATCCACTTTTTTTCTTTCTTAGACTGCCCCACATAACTCTCTCTCTCTCTCTCTCTCTCTCTCTCTCTCTCTCTCTCTCTCTCTCTCTCTCTCTCTCTCTCTCTCTCTCTCTCTCTCTCTCTCTCTCTTCCCGAATCTCACAATCTCCTTCCTGATTCTTTTTTGTTTGAATTTTCAAAATTAATTGTACATTTTCTACCATTCCCTCTCTATTATTTACTACGTAATCTCTGAGTAAACCTCGAATTTTAATTGCGTCCAAGTATTCCGTAGCGATTTGCCTCCCTCTACCAACCGTCGTAACACTTCATGCCCACTAGAGGCCGAGGCACATGCGATACGTGTGCAAGTCAAACTTTTGCAAAAATTATGAACCAAAAAGCACCGGATTTAGCGTTGGATCGCGTGTGCATTGTGTATCTTTTTTTTTTAAGAATAAACAACAGTGTAAATAAATGCAGTATCACATAAAGGGGAGAACACAAAATCTCTAACACTGTGAATATTGTGTATCTTTTTCTTTTTTTTAAGAATAAACAACAGTGTAAATAAATGCAGTATCACATAAAGGGGAGAGCACAAGATCTCTAACACTGTGAATATTAAAAAAAAAACTTAAAAAAACCAGTGGACAACGGGGAGAACACAAAAAGTTATGTCACAATGAATATTTAAAAAAACGAAGAAAAAAAAATTGTATAAAAGTTCATCTTACCAAAAATGCCTTTCCCTTTAGGCATTGGGTAATTCCACCGTGTGTAAAAAAGGGAAAATAGAAAAGAAGTATATGAATTATGTAAAGTAAAGAAGTACAAAAGCATGTGACTGATGGAGGCAATTGTACACATATACAGAGAGGTTTACATGGAAAATGAATAGTTTTTTCCTAACTAAAAAAGAAAACATGGAGACAATTTTCTACATATACAGAGAAGTTTACATGGAAATTGGAAAATGAATAGTTTTTCCAAAACTAAAAAAGAAGACATGATTGTACCTGTTTAGAAATGAAAAGTCGCAGATTTGCTTCTTGGATTTTGTGGAAGTGGAAATGGGCACATATTTGCAGTAGAAGGGAGATAACTACCCTGTGTTGTGTAACTGCAAAACTTGTATGCGTGGAGCACTGTGTCATTTTACTCCTTTGTCCTTATAGTTATTGGTGCAAAGGTGAAACAAAGTGTAAATCTGTTATTTTCCTTGGGGCAGTTTGGGAAGGAAAAAATGTGAGCCAGCCTCAAAACTGATCCACACCAAAATGTTGCTCTCCATTTATATATTAGAATAGATGATAGGCTCTGTATATAGGATTTTAGAGGCTATGAATATCTATTGTAATATAAACATTGGCGAGTTTTCTATTTTGCTGATTATGAATTTTAAATTTATAGAAAAGAGATAATGTGCATTTTGCTAATTTAAAATTTATATTAGCCTCATTTTGAAAGTTATATTTTAATAGGAAGTGGGGTAGGGTAGTTGGTTGGAGCTAGGATATGTCATTGTGTGCTTTACACAAGGGCAATGGCTAAATCAATAACTATGCTTTAATTATTGATTTTCGCAGAGTTGGAATTGTTTGGGATGGGTTAAAATATTGCACGTGAATTCAATATTAATTTTCCAGTTCAAAAAAATTCAATATTAATTTGAGTGTGCTGATTGTTCGAGTGCGTGCTGATTATTCGGACATGCCCTAGCTATTATTAAGTAGTGTTGTGATTGCGCGCGAGGCGTGCAACAAAGGCCCATTACTAAAAATCAATGTGCATTATTCTGACCAAAAAATTAGATACTTTCATACATAATTTAGTTCAAAAAGTCAAAAAAATTTGAGTGATTTTACTTTATTTTTGGCCCGAAAATTTCAAACCCAACAAGCCAGCAATGTGAAATACTTTCGTACAAAAAATTTCAAATTTTCCTGCATCGTATTAAAGATCTCTATTAACAGTTTATTTTGGTGAAAAAAATAAAAAAGTTTGCATGGAAGTACTTTTTTTTTTGGAAGAAAATTGCAAAGCCAACAAACCACCAATGTAAACCCAACATGCCAGCAATATTGTAAAATACTTTCGTATACAATTTTTCAAAATTTTCCGCATCGAATTAAAGATCTCTTTCTGTAGTTTATTTTAGTGCAAAAAAATTTTTTTAAAAGTATGCGCGTAAGTAATTTATTTTTTGATCCGATGGAAATTGTAAAGTTAAAAAAAGGCAAGATATAGCAGGAAATAGCAGATTGAAAGTGGGGACATTATGGTAAAATTGACCTACCAAAACCAAAACTGTCTCTTTATCTATAGTAGGGATCGGTATTCTCTGAAGAGAAAGTTGACATTATTTGTGAGTATTCCAATTAGGATACTCGTGGAGAAAAAATCGTAATAAATGCAAAGAAGATGGATCTTTTAACCAATAGCGAAGATTTTGAACTAAGATTTCCAGATGGACAGTGTGAGGTATCAGTATATCTAACACATAATTAAAATGGAAAAATTTGTCCTCTAAAATGGAAATATTGAAAGAAGTGATGGTAGGGGTGGGTGCTGTGCACCTAGGTGCTTTGCACCGTGCTGTGCGTCCCTCGGCCATTCGATTGTGTTTTGGATGGTTCAGATGTGTTTTGATTTTTTATCGGTAAAAATGAATCAAAATTAAATTAAAATTGTCGAACACATCTGGACCGTCCAAAACACAATCGGATGGCCGAGAGGTGCACAGCACGGTGCAAAGCACCCAAGTGCACAGCACCTCCCCCAAATCCGGTAAATTATGAGATTTGACTCTTTGCTGTCTAGAAAAGATAGTAATCATAGATACTGAAGCTGCTTATGCCAATACCCAAAGAAGTGACTCATTATCTAATATAGTATTGCAGGATGGCTTTTCGTGAGGAGAGCCCTCAACGCGACAAGTGGCTTCATTTGATTGGATAATACAATTAATCCAATTATCTTTAAATATTTGAAATAATTCTTTTAGGTTAACAAATCCTTTATGGGATAACTGTTACAAAAATTGAAAAATATTTAAAAAGATCCTATTATTAGGGCAGAATTTGTGCAAATCGAATCATTCCTAATTGAATTTTTCCTTTCTGTTTTGTTCTTCTCATATTTTGAATCATTCCTAATTGGATCACTTTCCTAATCATTCCTAACTAGTAGAATTCTTTTTAAAAAATCCTTAATTTATAGGATAATTTTTACAAAAATGGAAAATATTTAAAAGGATTAAGGATCCTATTAATGAGGGAAAAATTTGTGCAAATGAAGGAAACATAATTTAACATTTACAGTAGTTTTTTTTTTTTAACAGCAAAAAATAATATTAACCTTTGAAGGAGATACAAAGATTAACAAGGAGAGGATGAAAAGGCATCAAAACTAGGGAGGGCATCCCAACAAAGTTGGCACCCCCTCAATAGAGAATCACATGCCCACACCCAAAACCAAAATAGAGCAAGCAAGATGCCTACTCAAAACACAAAAGTATCAGATTTAGCAAGAGGACATGCCCACCAACTAAACCAACAGATGCTACAACAGACAAGTACATAAGTGAGAGATACATAAGAGAGCTAAAGCAATGACTAACTAGCATATCAGGAACATTGAAGCCTTGCTAGGAATTGTAGTTGCTGCAACAATTCTAGCAGTGTTGACAGACTTGGAATTCTTTTAGCTTCAGTATTTTAGCTCCAGAAAATACTTAACCGATATGCTTGAACTCCAACAAGAAATCAGATGGAATCAAGTACGCTTTGCAATCTGTAAATGAAATCCTCAATAGTATATTTATCTCCACCTCCACCCTCTTTGGTTTTGACCCATAGAGAAACTCTAATTTTAGTGGTCTCAATAGTTTCCTCCCAAATAGGGGCTTTGTCTTAAAAAACATAAGCATTTCTTGAGTTCCAAATAGACCACATGACAGCCAAAGGAATGCAATCCCAGATTACTTTTTTCTTTGGTTTCATACTCCAACTGTTCCACCATATAGTAATTCAACCATTGATTTGGGGGTCACCCATTGGATACCCCACCAGAGAAGAATATGGGACCAAACATTCCAGACATTTTCACAATGCAGTAAAAGATGGTCAAGAGATTCAAAGTGCATACCACAGAATTTGCAATTTGCCTCGGTGACATTCTGAATGATGCCAATATTCAACAAGTATTCTAACGTTTTAATCTTCCCCAAATGCACCAACCAACCAAGCACTGAATTCTGTAGGGTGCTACATTCCTCCAAATCAAGTCATAAGCTGTATTAGATAGAATTGCTTGGGAGTTGACCAACTCATACTGGACTTAACTGAGAAGACACCTGAGCTATTCCCTTTCCATATCAAGGTATCATTTGATCCAACAGTTGCTTCTACCTCAGAATCGTCCAGAATTTGACATAGTTCAGTTAGTATTTCCACCTCCCAATCATATAGCCTTCTCCTGAATTGTAGGTCCCATTGATTTGAGTCAGCTTTTCTGGCTATAACCTGGCTCAACAAATCATCCTTACACCTGACCATCCCGAATAATGAAGGGTAAGTCTCGGCCAAACAAGGGGTGCCAAGCCAAGGGTCCATCCAGAATTTGATTGAACTTCCATCACCTACTTTGAATCTGATGTTCTCAAAGTACTGAGCATGCATAGAAGGGTTTCTATCTTGAATTGACATGATGTCCTTCCAAATAGATGAAACTTTTCTATTCAGTTCTAGCTTGGGGATCCAGCTACTTTCACCCATCTTATACTTTGAGTTTATTACATTTCTCCATAAGGCATTCTTTTCTACCCCAAATCTCCACCACCATTTGATTAGGAGGGCCTCATTCATTGCTTTGATGTTTTTATGCCAAGTCCACCACTTTCCTTCTTTTGAGTAATTTTGGTCCAAGCTACCATGTGCAATTTCTTTTTGAGATCAGAGCCACCCCATAAGAATTTTGCTTGAATGGACTCAATGGATTTGATAACACCTTCAAGCATCTTAAAGAGAGACATGTAGAAAATAGGTAAGCTACAAAGCACAGATTTGATAAGTACCACTCTACCTCCGAATGAAATATATCTTCTTTTCCAAGAAGCAAGTCTAGATCTGACTTTGTCAATAACTGGTTTCCAAGTTGATTTCAACTTGGGATTGGCTCCAAGGGGCATGCCTAGATACTTGATAGGAAGCTTCTGAGAATGACAGTTGAAAGCTTCAGCAAAGAGTTGTAGGTTGGAATCAGTAATACCCACACCACAAAGAATAGATTTGTGATAATTGATTTTCAGACCAGATATCTCCTCAAATTCACACAATAAACTTTTAACTGTTTGAACTTCCTCCAATATAGCTTTGCAGAAAACAAGGGTATCATCCGCGAATTGTAAATGTGTGATTATAGGGCCTGCATTCCCCATAGCTAAACCACAGAGACTACCTTGTGACACAGCATTTTTGAACATCCAATTGAGACCTTCAGCCGCAATTATGAATAGAAAGGGGGATAAAGGGTCTCCCTGTCTAACACCTTTTTTCCATTTGAAAGTCCAGACTTGAAGAGCCATTTACCAAAATAGAAATCCAAGAAGAGGCTAGCCATTCTTTACTCCAGAGAATCCATTTATTGGGGAATCCCATGATCATCATCATTTCCAGTGTGTAATTCCAATTGAGATTATCAAAAGCTTTTTGGAAATCAAGCTTAATGATAAGCCCCTGCTTTCTTTCCTTTTTCCAGCTGTCCACCACCTCATTGGCAATTAATATACCATCCTGAATATTTTTTCCACCCGACGGGTAAAATTTTGCATAAATTTCGAACCGACAATAAAGAAAACAAAGTGACCATTGTAGTTTCCTATTACATTTTTTTTTATACGAATTTCCTATTACGTTGGCTAGATAGTCTAGATCTCAAACAGATCGGATAAGTTAAGGAATCAATCAAGATTTTTAAAACATCAAGACACCTATGGAAATTAAAAGTACATGCCATTCTCACTTTCTTTTACTCTCTCGATTGCATCTTTCGGTATCAGATTCAGTAACCATCTGTAGTAAGTGTTCGAGTCATTTCTCTTCAAAGCCATTACTAGAAATTTAAAATTAAAATTACTGTTGTCTAATATTTCATTGTATGGTTCTCTCATATATTAATTGGATCACTTTCTTAATCATTCTTATCTCACGTATTTGGATTTTTTTTTTCTTTCTGCTTTGTTCTTCTTATATTGTGAATTTGGCCATTAACTTGGTAGGTGTGTACTGACTGAATAGGCTACATTTGGTCATCAATGCCAACCAAAAATTGAATTGAGTACGTTGTTTTTTCCATTATTGGTTTTGTTAATGTGGTTTTGATTAAGTTATATTCGTGGAGTTTTGGATGCATTAACTAATTTTTATTTATTTGTACTTTGGAAGGAAAACAAACTCAATTTTATAGGAACACACGCATGGGATGTTGATCCTAAAAAGAATGACGTTTAGGAGCACGAAAATTGATCGAATGGTGGTACCATGGCAACACCATCTATGACTTTAGGAGTAAGCACAAAGTTTATTATTACATATTGTATTGCTAATTTCTTGAAATTTTTATTTTTTTAAAGAATAAAAAATATTTAATTGACCGAAAACAATTGAAACTATAGATTTTTTTTTTTGAACGGCAAATTTTTTTATTAATCTTTGAAAACAAATTACAAAGATTAAAAGGATCCTAGACAGGAGGAATCAGAACAGAGAAAGAGCCGACCCACGAGAAAGGCACCTCTCACTCTGATAGACACCTGCCGCTAGGAACCAAAGGGGGAAAAAAAACAACCAAAGGCTGGTAAGAAACCAACCAAAACCCCCCAACCGCCACAAAGCCAAACCAAACGCCCTGAAAAGGAGAAACTGTAGATTTTATCCACCGAATCTTAGTTTTTGGACTTGGAAATTTCAAAAACTGACCATACACCTTTATTCATCAATTTGTACAATTCATGAAACAATGCTATTGAGTTTTCTTTTCCTTTTTCTTCTTCTTCTTTTTTTTTTTTGTTTTTTTGTTTTTTTTTTGCAGGAAAAAGGGGAATGAAAATGTGAGGAATATGAAGATCTATCTACTTATTTTTGAAGGTGGCATTTATGAGGTATCGACAATTCTAATGTATTTGTTGTTACACCTCCAAATATGAAGGTATTTTTAATTGGTTGGTATGCGATCTTAGTGTTGCATGTGATCATGCATTTACCCCATCCCTTTGGATTATAGTTTTGGAATTTTTTAGGAGATTGGATCAGATTTGGAGGCAAATCATTTTTTTTTAATTGAAAATAGCATCGGAGGTGTTCTGCATGCATTGAAAATAGTTTGTTTGTTTGTTTGTTTTGGAAGAAACTTGCATGTCTTGAACTCTTAAAAGATAAAATGCCACAGCCCGGTAAAATCACTAATTTGAACTTGCAAGAAAACTAATAAAGACTGGTCAGGTTTACCTATTCTCACTAAATGTGTCATTTACTGGCATGGCAATGGGTGTTTGTAAGTTCCGAAATTTTTCCTCCATAAGAAAATTTTTTGGGTGCTAATAGGGTATCACATGGTACCCCTAGGGCACATCTGAGCCCTCTAACAAATGCAATAGATTTTAAAAAGTTTCAATGCCGCAGACATCCAGACCGTCAGATGCATTTTTGGATGACCCGGATGTATACGAAGGGTACCACATGAACCGTACCCTATTTGCACCCAAAATCTTCTCAAATCCTCCGCTTGCATATAATTTATAGTAGCTATAAATAAAAAACTAATGACAAACAAAGCAGTTTTCGTGGTGCATTAATTAGGTGGGAGTTATGCATAAAGTTAAAAGAACATTGTTCTCTCAATTACTTTAAAATGTGAAAGAAGTGATGGATTCATTTTTAAAGAAAACTTCCTAATGAGAATTATATACTCTCTCTCCCAACTTGCTCATTACTGAAAGACTTAACATCTTCTCATGCTTAGTTAATTAATTTTATTGTGCCTCTCCATTTTGCAAGATGAATTATGAGATGTTGAACCTATTATTCTTGATATAAACAAAATATATATATTTTTTGAATGGTAGTTGAAAATATGGTTATCTAAGTGGCGCACCAGTAATGACGGGTTTTCTTATCGAAAAGTATGTAATGGAATATGGAATGTCAAAAAAAGCACATCATGTTAGATCAGCATCATTACATTAAGGTTAAACTTGACGGAGAAATTTAGTTAGTGCTATTACTATGATATATGTCGACAAAGATATGTAGATTTTGTCAAGAGGATCATGGGTACCCTTAAGAGTTCTTTGGTATTAAGTCATTGATAGTTCAAACTATTTTTTTAAAAGTACAGGCTTCATGGAAACATGCGCACTTTACATTGGTAGTTCAAATTGTGCACTTCATTGATAGTTCAAATTGTGCACCTTACATTTTGTTCTGAAAATGAAACAAAAGTACTTTATTTTTTAATCTAAGAATGCCATATTTATCAAAACCAAAAAGATCAACAATTGGGACGGAGTGATTATTTATGTTTTTGACAATTAAATCAAACATATATATCTTTCTTTTTTGTATTTGCATCAACTCGATGTACTTGAATTTGTACTGTGCATAGCACGGGTTTTCTACTAGTATAGACGTAGAGAAAGATGAGAATCAATTCCAAAGAGCCTTTCAAGAAATTCCAACAATCCCCAATTCTTTTTTTGGTTGTTACTGGATAGAAGAAAAACCGAATTGTGAGTGGATTCCTCAATGGAATCCTCATTCTCGACTGGAGAATTCACTCACAATCTCCAAGCTTGGCCTCAGCACAACCTTCTCCCACTCCAAGTCGGCCGCATCACCGCACTTCTCAAACACTGGTGTCACATTGATGTGGTGCATGTGCCAACCACGCTCATTCCTTAGCCGCCAGATCTTCGCCAACTGATTCATGACCAGTTTGCTAGTGTTCGACTTGATCTCTTCGATGGCGGCTTGAAGCAGGACTTCCTTGCTTTTCTCATCCACTTCTAATATCGTCTCAGCCTTGAAGTAGCTGTCCAGTTCAGCAACCCAATCACACGTCGAATGCCCTGAGTCTAGTCGGCCCCGGGTACAAACATTCAGTAGGGAAAACAGTGCAGTAAATGAATTAATAATTCTGGAAAATCACAAGAACACGAATTACAGATAATGTAATAAAAATAGAAAACTGAAACCCATCTTGGACAGGGTTTCCTTGAAACAAAATCGCCGACTCACCATGGGTGTTTGAGGTTTTGATCGACATTTGCCTCCCAGGATACAACAGCTTCAAAAGATCAATCAGTAACACCTACTAGATCGCTCTGTTGAATTATGTAGGTACTCTCTCCCTCTCTCTCTCTCTCTCTCTCTCGGAAACAACAATGGAAGAACTTTGGATGAAGGATTTTTTGGTATCTTGAAAAGATGCCAAGGACTCCATTTAAGTAGTTGAAGGAGGAGCCAATGTAATCAATATGATAATCAATATGGGAATTCAATAGAGGAAATCAATATGGGGAATTGAATTCTGTAAATTCAATTTCTAGAAAAAAACTGCTGCAGCTATTAATCAAGAATTAAACATGTAGTATTAGTCAACCACAATTAATACCGTATCGTCCAGCTTCAATGAACCTGATGGCAAAGATGGAACCACAGAGGTGCTTTAGGGTGCCAAGGCCTCCCCCTTTTAAATTCCCAACAAAAAACCTAGGTATTTTTTTAGTATGTTAAGTTTGGGTGGTGGGCCTCCCCTCAATCAAAAGAAAATGGTGCTGGAATATAGGACCCTATAACTACAACCCATGGTTCTGATACATCATACATGGTTGAGATAACGCGTTGTGATACTCTCTTTTTTTTCACCATTAGTTATTTTTTATTTTTTTCGACTATAATCGGGGGTACGTGTGTTCTTTTTTGGTAAGCAAAAGGGAATTTTATTAATCCTTGAAATTGAGTTACAAAAAGATTAATGGGAACCAAGGGGAAAGGCATCACAACGTGAGGAAGCATCCCAACTAGGTCGGCACCCAACCACACGACAATCATATATATGCCACCTCGGACCCAAAATGGAACAAGTCGACCAGTAGTCAACAAGTAACAAGAACGAAATGCCAAAAATAAAAAATGCGCAATGACCAAACACCTACTATACCATGGCTACAGCTCTATGAGAATACAACAGTAAAGTAGCAGTAGCATTTGATGCTGATCTGCCGCTATTTTTGTTGCTTTTTGAGGGATGTTTATGCTGCTATGCTCTGGTTCTTGAGGTTCTATCTTGGTGTTTCCTCACGAAGTTTAGGTTTGTACATTCTATTTTTGCTATAATTTATCTTCTATTTGTTAACCAGAAAAGAGACCTAGACTCATGTGTTTTGACCTAGACTCATGTGTTTTGTTATGGGCATTATTTGGACATTTCAAAGTATAGATTATTAAACTTTGAAACTTTAAAATCTCGTTGTTCATGTAGCCCCATCGTATACAAAATAATAGTTTCGTCCCTAGCCGAAGGGGTCCTTTCAGTTGCCTCGTGACCCTCCGAATACCCCAATTTCACTCATCCGGAATTCTAAAAAATTTCCAACAAATTCGTCGTACCTCCTCTTAAAAAGATGATATTCCATCGACTACTCTCCTGATATTTTATCGACTAACTCTCGAATCTCTGAGCCTTTCATGTTCCTTCTTTCTTGCAGAAGCATAAAGAGATGGCATTGCCACTTTTGCTTTGGGTGCTAGCCTTGATTGGAGTCACAATAGCTATCGCTGTTGCTGTCGCGTACTGGAAAAGGAGAGAGAAAAAGACTGGCTACCAATCAATCGCAGCGTAAAACTTGAAGATTGTTCGCTGTGATTATAATCATGTGGTTTTAATCTTCATGGTCTTTGTATGCTGATACTATATCAGCCTTGTGTAATGTACTGTACAAAATCAATGGAAACTTTTTCATCTCCAAAGTAACTCATTTGCGCCCATATTCACTAATCAACTGTGATTTAGAAGCTAAACAAGTTTAGCACATTTGTACTGGAGTTTGGTCCGAGCCGTTAATTTTGTAGAACTCGATGTGTAAATCACCTGCAAAAAACAAATCTTGACCGTGCATTGCTCTTATGATAAACGTTTTTGAACACATTGGACGGTTCGGATTTCCCAAAAACAATTTTAACGTGAAAAAATTACATTTTTTCTTATTTACGGAAGGTCCTTACTAGAAAATTGGACTTGGGGTTGCTGCTGTGCTGCCCCCTACATAGCAGCGTGCTGTGCACCGCATGGTGTGGCCGCGCTGAAATTTTTCCGATGATCAGAGATATTCACCGCGTAGAACTTGTTGAGTACTATAAATGTACCAAAAATTAACTCGATTGGATATGGTTAAGTGCCTCATCGGAACACAAATAACTTGAAAAAACATAGGTTCAGCGGTTTTGTTCCAGTGTTTGTGTTCATTTGTGTTCCATTTTTTTTAAAAGTATTTGTGTTCCGATGAGACACTTAACGATATCCGATCGAGTTGATTTTTGGTACACTTGTAGTACTCGACGAGCTCTACGCGGTGAACGTCTCCGATCATCGGAAAAATTTCGGCGCGGCTTGCTTGCGCCCTTAGATTGCGGTCCAATATTAATTCCCCAAGCGTAGGGTTCAGGCCGGCGGTAGCATAATAACCGGAAGTCCGGGTCGAGTCCACAGAGACCGAATGCGCTGAGCGTGAGTGTTTGATTCGCGAGTGATGGTTTAGCCTTAAAGCAGCAAACTTGGCTTTTGTAGGTTGGGGGTGGAATTCACTTAACTTCGTGAATGACTCGGAAGATTAAAAACGACTAATTAAAACAAGGCTAAGTCAGGGGTTCACAACACCCATGCCTTAGGCCAATTCATTCTCCTCTAGAATAACCGGCTCGGGGACGTCGTTAAACGACCCCGAACGGAAGATTTGGTACTTAAACTCGTTTGACAAGAAATTGCGTTTCTCAAAGAGTAGGATTCTTGTGCCATTTATACAAACATTTTGATTGACATCGCCCGAAGCATCACACGTGCCAAGTGGTCAAGCCCTTGGCTACGTGTGATCAACGGGATTAACAAATCCAAATTTTGATACATAAAATTAATCCTAACTCTTTGATTAACATGCAAAGTTTGCGTTATGGCGAGGAGAGTGAAACAACCTAAGCCACGGGGTGCTAATCACCCCATGACCGAGCCTATAACGACTACTCGATCATAACTATGTAAATCATGCCTATTTTTATAAAGGAAATAACGAACATGACAAATACTTTAAAAACTGATTTTTAGTTAAGATTACAACTCTACCAACAACATTAGTACTTAAGAAAATCACTAACCACACTTGGAAGGTAAAGATTTCGGAGGAAATAACTAGAAAAGGAGAGATAAGATTTAACCGGTAAAAACGGAAATAAACTAGATTTATATAAAGGTCTTAACATGTACTACAACATTAAAGAAAGAGAATTACCTTGAATCTAGGTGGAAAAACATGAAAAACTAGAGAGAAGGTGGAGCACCACCCAAGAACAACTAAGGGAGGTAGAGAGAGAGAGAGAGAGGAAACTAATTAATGCCCTAAAAAGTCTGAGTTTTTGGCTTATAAAGCCCCAAAAAGTCGTGTCAAATAATTACAAAAGTGCCACTAGATATTTTGGATCGGGTTCAAAAAGTGCAGAAAATTTGCAGGGATACCGGTATCCCATTTTTGCCGCTACCGGTATCTCCCCAAATTTTCTTTCTGTTCCGGGGATACCGGTATCCCCAAATCAAGCTACCGGTATCTCTTTACAAAATATGAAATTTCTTCAGGGATACCGGTATCCCATTTTTGGCGCTACCGGTATCCTTCTTCAGAATGTAAAATTCTTCTTTTGTTCATCTCCCGGCCTTTTGGTCTCCCCAAGCCTTGTTCGGTGCTTCATCCTTGGCTCTCGGGGCTCGGTGGCGGAGTGCCACGTGGCTTTGAGCGCTTGGGCACTCCTTTGGTTGAACCATGGTATCAAAAACCATCATTTTCACCCATTTTTCCTGAAACTAACAAAATACACCCACGTGCAATATCAAATGTATAAAAGCCATAAAATACGTGCGTGAGTGACAAAAATAAGGGAGATAAGTCCCTTTATTAACAATATAGGGGACTTATCACACCCCCCAACTTGAACTTTACTCGTCCCGAGTAAACCCATCTAAATTAACCTACTGCTATGCTTAAGTAAACTTCCCAAAATCTAAAGATACATTCTCTATGCTCAATAGACAAAAATTAGGCAAGATTCGAAACACCCCGGTAGAACCAATCACGAGCAACCCACGCACATGCATGCATGAACTAAAGTGAACAACTATGCCAAAACAGTCAATTACACGCACCATATCGAGTGTCAATTCCAAAAACTCACAAGGATACGCTCAATTCAAATTTTTGTCCACACATTGAAATCTAATCACATCCTATGACAGGCGCTAGCGGGAAAAATTCAATAGCGAGATACAAAAAGCTATGCATGCTAACAAAAGTGCGCCGAAAGAAGAAATAAACGAATTATTCTCAACTAAGCTAACTAGAACGGAAATCATGCTTAGATAAATATAAATATCAAACATGCATCATGCGGAGTCAAATTGGCATTCCTAGAATCAACTAAGGTCTTTCATTAGCTTGTAATGACCGTGGCTTTCAAAAAGAAGGGACACAAAAGGGTGGTGGCCATTTACTTGCTTGGTCAACTACCCTTGGCCACCACCGACCCACGAAACAAATGTCAAGGCCACATGCCGGCCATAGCAAAAACCACATAATACTAGTCCTAATTAAAGTTAAGAGTTTTAGAATAAAAAAAAAAAACAATAACTAACTAATACCACCGACACTACCACCAATCTATGCATCATCATCGCCATCACCCTCCTCCACATACTCCTCCTCTTCGGTATCCGATCGCTCAAAGTCATGCAATACCTCATGTTCCGACCCGGAATCCTCCTCTCTATTGGGATCCTCATATGCTTGTCCCCTCCGTTCACCCTCACATGTGACCAACCATTGCACAAGCTTCTTTATCTTGTCAATGCCCCTCTTCATCCGCCGTTGGTTTGTTTCCAACTTACATTGGTTGTCCATGAGAACTTGTTGGCGGGCATGCTTGATCGAGTGCCATTCTTCATTTCGCTCATGGTGGTTCGTGGAGGTGGGAAGAGAGTCGGCAAGGGTTTTCACGCGAGGGGCCTTAGATGCGGACGCACTCTTTTTAACCGTGCCACCATGTATAGGCCCTGGAGATGCCCTCGTCAATCCGTCCCCCGAAGTTGGTTTGCACCCGGCACTCTCACACATCTTCGTTATCATGACCGGGAATGGAATGTTAGCATTGGCGGTGCCCTTTCTTCTAAACTGCCCCATCTCCTCCCATATCCACAATGCCCAATCAACTCTTGCATCCTCCGACCCAAACACTACCAAGACCTCACCGTCGTACCTTGTCGGCGTCTTCTCCAAACTAAACGGGTGAAGGTTGTGGTGCACCACCTTGTTCAAAGTACGGTATTTATCTTTCAATTTCCCTTGGATGTACCTTCCCGTGCCCTCAGGATAGAAGGAATCGGGGTGATCGGTAAGGAGCCTCCCTTGATCATCTTGTGTCATTGTCCATTCGCCCCTCGGGTAATTGGTGGAATTGGGGCGCTTGTAGCTCAAATAGCGGGCAATGGAGTCGGGAGTCACCTCAACGGTTACCCTCCCGACTAGAGAAGTGATCACCTCTCTATCCCTATTCACCACCATGTTCTCATAAAACGTTTTAACCATTTGTTTTCTGTACCTCTTCACCGGTTTAAAGAGAAAGGATAGACCTTGGCGCTCAACGGCTTCAACCACGGAATGTCTACCCAATCGGGTTTGGTTGACTTGTCGCTCGCAAGTAAACACCCGCAATTTCATTTTGGCCACCCACGCATTTTTCTCAATTCTCTCCTCTTCCTCCCTCTCCCTTTTCTTCCTTTCCCTCCCTCTCCCTTTTCTTCCTTTCTACCTCCTCATTTGGTTCAACCACGGGCCGTTTGCCCGAATCTTCAGCTAGCCCTTTGCTCGACCCAGACCCATCTTTTGGTTTCCCGCTATAACTTGTTTTCTTAGTCGCTACATGCTTTCTTTTGACCATGGCTGTGATAAGAGTAGAACACAAATAGCACAAGCAACGGACCAGAATGTTTGAGGTGATAGTAGACTCAGCAGCGTCAGAACAAATCACAGCACTTGGCTCTAATTTTTCCTCTCAACAGATAGCACAGTAGTAGCAAAACCCCCACAATTTCAACAATTGTAATTCAATCCTCCAATCGACTCCAACCGACCCCCTACTTCACAGTTTCAGACAGATAGCACAACAGATAATGCAGTCCGCAAATACAATCAAATCAAACCAACACACTAACAAGCCAGCAGAAATCAGATTTCAAACCCAAGTGCGAAGCAATCGGCACAAACCCAGAACTTAGAAATCTTCAATAGGGCATCATTATATCAAATAATTCACCCACTAATCAACTAATTTTTCAATGGAAAGTGTAGAGGGAGGAGAGAAACACAGTGGTGGTGGTGACTCACGGTTCACCGTGAGTGAGAGAGAGAGTGGAGATCGTGGGTTTGGGATTTTACGTTGTGGGTTATGGAGGAGAGAGAAGGGTTACGGTGGAGAGAGGAGGGGGTGATCGGTTTTTGGTCGTGGGAAAGAAGGGAGAGAGGGGTTAGGGCTTGTAGTCGTGGGTTATGAGAGAAAGAACACAAGTGTGGGTTTTATAGTGGAGAGAGAAAGAGAGAGGCACTTGTAATTTTTTTTTCTGAAAATTTCCAATAGGTACCGGTAGCTTCAAATTCCGGATACCGGTATCCCATGCTCTAGACTTTCTGTTCCGGTAATACCGGTATCCCCATAATCCGGATACCAGTATCTCTGTTCTTTGCCCGTTTTGTTTCCACGATACCGGTAGCTCTATATCTTGGATACCGGTAGCTTGCTAGCCCTGAGTAATATTTTGTTTCCCATTTCAACTTCATCCAGTCCACTTCCAACCTCTCACACCTCATTCACGCACTCCCGAAACACCTTTCGAACATTGAAATCACTTCCCCCAACCCTCCAAACATCCGGTTTCCTAAGTTTAAACAATGAAATGGAGACACGGACTATGGTTCAAGTTTAAGGACAAGGGAGACACTTTCGTGGTAAAATCATGCAATAATGCCTTGAATCATTTCCTAAGTACGCCAACCAACTCCAATATGATGCACACGTGATATTTACACTATTCAAGCATGAACAAAAGAGTATTTTGTACGCAAATGCAAGAAATGAGAGCAAAAAGCATGGGATGCTTTGAAATAAATTTCTACCCTAAACAGTGCACGATACTCGACCAACAAGGGCTCGAATTGTTCAATGAAGTTCATGTATATGCGATCGACATGGGTTCAAACACACAACCGATTTCACCGGGGTACCGACTCTTGCCAATATGAACAATTTGAGCATAATTAATGTATCTTTCATGTAAAATCCTAATAAAACGGGAAGTTTGACTTCAAAAATTTTGAAATTGTGACGGAATTTAAAACACACATAATTAAAATTAAACTGGAATATGTACACTACACTATTCCCTCCCCCCAACTTAAAATTTGCAGTGTCCTCAATGCAAGAGAACGAAAGTAAAGAGAGATAGGGAACAAAAAATTGTACCGACGGGGAGGCATGTCAACCTCCTAGACCTCGACCAAGTGTGAGGAATTTTTTCTATCACTTACTCCTTTTGTCATCGGCAATGCTTCCAAGGCTTCCTCCTTCGGCCCCTCTCCGGGACCACAGCTAGTTGTACAGGACCATCCTCAACGACTTTATAGGCCTTACAACTGCGACATTTCGTCGCACCCATGCTTAGAGCTCCTGAATGCCGCACTCGCCGCCAAGTTAGGCCCAAACTACCAAGGCTGGTACGGTAGCATGGTCACCCTGCAAAAGACTTAATTGCCGACTACCTACTAAGAGAAACGATATGAGAACCGCCCGGCTCGTGTTATCCGGGCTCCACAATGAGCAATATTTACAATATGTACAATATATACAATGAAAAAGGAAAACCCACCATGATCTTCACGCGATCGCACGGGTACTACTTTTCTTCCCAAGCTCGAGACTGTGGCTAGGCCATACGTAGCTCAAGCTCAGGTGGCTATACCGGACCGTCCAAACACCGTTCGAGCACGGCAAACACTAGAGCTCTCTCAAACTCCACAGATTTTACTTCTCCAAGAAATTTGTTACGTCAGAACTCAGAGCGTCCAAGTTGCACACCATACCCCGTCAGACAATCAAGTCCAACGTCCCCAACGAAGTTCGCATAAGGCGGACACAAGACAGAGCCTGTCGCCGTGCCATAAGCATGGGAATATTCAAGTGCCCCCACCCATTCACGGAAACTCACTCTCTGCCAGGGGCTGATCTAAAGAGCGCGGGCGTTTAGTTGTGTATATTCGTGTTATCTTATCCTCACGTGTGAGGTCTCCAAGATTTTATTAAAAAGAATAAAGAATGACCCTTCTAACCGGAGCTGGGCACACGCGCATTGTTGTCTAGCCGGCGTGCATAGCTAGTCCCAAGTCAATAATGGGAAACCCAATGCAAGAGGGAGCAAAGGGCCGGGCCCTCCAAACAATCAAGTTCAGAGGTACGCGTTAGCTCCCCGTGAAAAGTGAAGTCACGAAGACTCCACGGGCAAATCACACAAGAATTTTTAAACCGGAGGGTCGTCCGAGTAGACCGGATCGACCAACGTTGCAACCTCCTCCTCTTCATTAAAATTTTCCAAAAATGGTTTTAACCTTTGACCGTTCACCTTGAAAATTTTACCATCCTTTGGATTAAACACATCTATCGCCCCATGAGGATACACTTGATGCACAAAATACGGCCCAACCCACCGTGAACGCAATTTTCCCGGGAAAAGATGGAGTTTAGAGTTATACAAAAGCACTTTTTGGTTCACATGAAAATCCTTCCTTAGAATGTTTTTATCGTGAAATTCCTTGACTTTAGCCTTATAAATGGCCGTGCTCTCATATGCATCTCTCCGAATCTCCTCAAGCTCATTGATTTGGAGCTTCCTATGCGTACCGGCCTCGGGCATGCGACAATTCAAAGATTTAATGGCCCAATAAGCCTTGTGCTCAAGTTCAACCGGCAAGTGACACGCCTTCCCATAAACCAAGCGGTAAGGGGACATCCCCAACACCGTCTTATACGCGGTTCGATAGGCCCACAAGGAATCGGTCAATCGAGTAGACCAATCCTTCTGATTTGGATTCACCGTTTTCTCAAGAATGTGCTTAATTTCCCTATTAGCAAGTTCGGCTTGACCATTGGTTTGTGGATTATAGGCCGTAGAAACCTTATGAGTGATACCGTACTTACGCATTAAGGTTTCAAAGGGCCTATTACAAAAATGGGTCCCTTGATCACTAATGATCGCGCGCGGAGTACCAAACCTAGCCAAAACATGCTCTTTCAAGAAGTCAATGACCACCTTGTGGTCATTCGTACGCGTGGGGATAGCCTCAACCCACTTGGACACGTAGTCCACCGCAAGAAGGATATAGAGATACCCGAAAGACATAGGAAACAGCCCCATAAAATCGATGCCCCAACAATCGAAGACTTCAACAACAATGACATTGGTTAGGGGCATCATGTTCCGCCTCGTCACTCCTCCCAATTGTTGACACCTCTCACACGTTTTACAAAACTCGAAAGCATCTTTGAAGAGTGTCGGCCAATATAACCCGCCTTGGAGGATTTTTGCAGAGGTTTTCTTGGCGGAGAAGTGTCCCCCACATGCCTCGGTGTGGCAAAAGGAAAGGACGCCGCGGTGATCCACATCCGGCACACATCGCCGGATGATTTGATCCGGACAATACTTGAAGAGATAAGGATCATCAAAGAAAAATCTTTTCACCTCAAACAAGAACCGCCGCCTCTCTTGCGGAGTCCAAACGGGTAGGAAGTTGGCCCGTGGCTAGGTAATTCACAATATCCGTGAACCACGGGCAAGACGAGACACCAAACAATTGCTCATCCGGGAATGTGTCAACTATCGGAATGTTCGAGGAGCGATCCTCAAACTCAAGACAAGACAAATGATCCGCGACCACATTTTCAACTCCTTTTTTATCCTTGATTATTAAATTGAACTCTTGGAGCAAAAGGACCCACCTAATCAACCGCGCTTTCGCATCTTGTTTAGTCATTAGATATTTTAATGCGGCGTGGTCCGTGAAGACCACGATAGGGGACCCTATCAAGTAAGAACGGAACTTATCAAGCGCAAAGACAACCGCGAGCAACTCTTTCTCCGTAGTGGAGTAGTTCAATTGAGCATCATTAAGAGTTTTGCTTGCGTAAGAAATGACACACGGCTCTTTCCCTCTCCTTTGGCCCAAGACGGCGCCAATCGCGTAATCACTCGCGTCGCACATCAACTCAAACGGAAGGTCCCAATCGAGAGCTCGCACAATCGGTGGAGTGGTGAGACTAGACTTCAACTTAGAAAAGGCCTCCTCACACGCGGGTGTCCAAATAAATGACGCGTCTTTCGAGAGGAGGTGACACAACGGACGCGAGATGGCACTAAAATCCTTGATGAAACGGCGGTAGAAACCCGCGTGCCCAAGAAAAGACCGAATGTCTTTCACACACTTAGGGGTAGGGAGGTTTGCAATCAAATCAATTTTGGCCTTGTCAACCTCTATCCCTTTTGACGACACAATGTGCCCCAACACAATCCCGTTGGTTGATAGGCGCGCAATATCTCAAGATATAAGCGCCTAAGTAGGGCGAATTAGCGCGTTAGAGGTGCGATTTATTCCATTTTTCACTTGATGCGGTGTTGTCTCTTGTTTTTGGTATTTGTGTTTGTTTTGTAGGAAACGCGCAAAGTGGACACATGGCGGTCAGGCATGTGGGGCATGGTGGGACCCAAGCAAGGACGACCACACAAGCTTGAAGGGCATTTTAGAGGTCTCGGTATCGATACAGGGATTCCCCTGTATCGATACCCAGGCGACATTGAGCGAACAGAAGCAACGGGTACCGAGGGCCTTAAATAGCTCGTTTGACTTTGCCACGTGTTTTGACTTTGAGAGGGCATAAATACCTCTTTTTGAGGTCGAATTAGGGTTCCGAACTTTACTTTGTTTTTCTTCCGTTTGAGGAGCCGACTTTTCCTTTGGAGATTTTCCTTTCAAGTTTTCAAGCTTTGTTCAATTACTCGCATTCCGGTAACTCGTTATTAATTCCCGTTCTTTAATACAGTTATTCTTTGGTACTTGTTTAATTCGTATCGTTTGTTTATTTCGTATTCAGAAGCATGTTTCAATCTAGGGTTTTCTTCGCTTATTGCGTAAACATGAGTGAGTAGTTCCATAGGTATGGTCGCGAGGTGATTAACACGCCGTGACCAGGGCTGGGTATGTTCTCGCTCCTGTTTTCAGAATTAATAAACGGACAAGCAATTTTAGGTTATTAAAGAACTTCCGTGGACGAATCCGGCATTGTCGGAGCCCATGTAACGCGGGGAACGGGGGACCAAAACTCGTTCTTCGCTGTACATGGGTAAACGGCGACCACGAGGATTCGCATCTTTCGGGGTACCTTTTTCTCTCTAAAATCAAACGTTTTCAGAACATCGAACTGAGCGGAACTATCTAGATCTGGTCACTGTCGTTATGAACCCTACGACCGTACTTGCTTTTAATAGTTTAATCAAATCAGTTTTATCTTAGTTTAGTTAATTTTCCCATCAAATCACAAAGGGTGGCTACCTAAGAGCCGTTTCAAAGTTCACAACCCGAGTTTTTAGTTAAGCACTCTCCGCCGTCTCTGTGGATTCGATTCCGGTCTTACCGGGTATTATGCTACACCGGTCTCAGCCCTACGCTTGGGGCAACCCATTAATTTAGGTCTAGGATTTGGTCAAGCATGTTGGTCACCATAAAATGACACTTCTCCCAATTGAGAATAAGGTGCTTCTCCTCACACCTCTCCAAGACACGCTCAAGGTTCTCTAAACACGACTCAAACGAGTCCCCGAATACCAAGAAGTCATCCATGAAGACTTCAACGATCTTTTCCACCATATCACTGAAAATGCCCATCATGCACCTTGAAAAGGTTCCGGGCGCGTTACACAAGCCAAAGGGCATGCGCTTATAAGCTGTAGACACCCCAATTTTGAACCCGAGATACGCTCGTGCATTTCCAATGATGAAACGGACCAATCATGATTACCTGGAACTTGTAAGAATGATTCGAATTTGATCAAAACCAACCAAACACCACCTAAACAATCAAGATGTGCCAAACCAACCCAAGCACTGTTGAACCAAACCAAGCCAGCAAATTGCCATCCATAGCCTTGAGCGCTCAAGCCCATGGCCTTGAGCGCTCAAACCCCTGAGGAGCACCTTGAGCGCTCAAGCCCACGGCTTTGAGCGCTCAACTCTGGTCCAGTCAGCAACTTGCAGAGTATCTCATCATGAGATTTCCTGCATGGGAGCGTCTGGGGTTGATCTTATACGATCTCTATATGTATAATACACCCCACTAAGTCCTAAAATACACCTAGAATACTTCTAAATACACAAACCCACTTCCTCTCTCTCCTCTCTTCCCTCCCACTCACTCTATAAAAACCATCCAACACCCCTGGTTTTGGAGGACGAATGCTCACACCCCTCACCTTCGGATTCCACCAGAAAACCCATCCTCTCTCTCTCTCTCTCTACAAAACCATTCTTCCACCATCAAAACCACCTACAAAACCACTCATAAAACCCAGAAATTCGACCCTTGATCATCCATCAACCACCTACATTGTTCAATTCGTCCAGATTATAAGCCAAGAACATCCACAATCATCATCCCAAAGCCCAGAATCAAGTTCAAATCACAAACATCTTCCAAAAGGTAGTAAAAAATGTGAGGTATTCACTGTTTTGGCCCATCTGAGGAAGACCAGTGAGTTTAAGCAAGTTCTCTATACTTGCATTGAACTCACAGAGGTCTGAAAGTTGCTCAGAAACCATTTTCGAATTTGCAGTTACAACAGGTTTGAGCGCTCAAGCCTCTGGCCTTGAGCGCTCAAGCCCAATTCTGAATAAGCTTCTGTTTTGCTAACTTCTGAGCTTTCTTTTGGTTTTGATCATTATTTAAGAGTTAATTTCGTTCATGTTACTCTCAAAACAGTTTATTTCCACACCAAAACTACATGCATGAATGTAAATTAACCATTTTATGATGATCAAACATCAAAATCTTCAAATTTCTTATATTTGACTGCAAAACAGTGACTGTCTGACCTTTTAAAACTTTATTTTATGCCTTTGGTGATCCTGAGGAAGTATTGAAGTCTGTTTAAAGGTCAAAAATTGGAAAGCCATGTTATGGCTTGAGCGCTCAAGGTCAGATCTTTGAGCGCTCAAACTGTTCTTGGCTTTATTTGCAATTTTCCAGCAATTCTGATGATGGGTTGTGATTTAATTCCTTGTTGGTGTGTATAAGTCGTCAGTGCAGCGTTTGCGATCTGAATCCCTTTCTCTTGCAAAATTGGTTTGAGCGCTCAATCCATGAGCCTTGAGCGCTCAAACTGGTTCTAAAGCAAGTATGTTTTAAGCATTTTCTGGTGATTTCTAAAGTGAGGTGATACTTGTGTGATGTTTCTGTAGTGGTTCAAGAGTCTTAAAGCATCATCAAACATTAAAAACCAACAAGGAAGATGTGTGAGTGAAATGAGGGTTGAGCGCTCAAGTCATCACCCTTGAGCGCTCAATCCCCATTCTGGGATCCAGATTGCAAATAGTATGATAAGTCTCATGTTCATAATTTCTTGAGTTATTGTATGATTTCTGTTGTAATTTACTTCTGTGAACATTTGTAGTTTCATGTTCATCATCCATGTAGATCGCGCGCACAAGCATCCACTGTAAAATCGTATCCCTTGTATATTTTGTTATTATGTGATTCCTGTCCCCGATTCCCCATTTATGTGAATAAATTAAGTTTCAAACATTTTTTTAAAATCCCACAAAATATTGAGTAGAGACCGGTTCATGGACCGGGCGAGAGGGGTGCCGTAAAACCCTTCCCCTCTCGTAACCAAACCCCCGAATCCGAGAAATCTTTGGTTCCGTCAGGACTAGTAAAATCTTTTTCAAATGGGCAAACGAGTCATATTTTTATCGGTTTCTCGGGTTCGGACCTCAAATCCGGGTGGCGACTCTATCGATCACAATCTTTTCGAACAATCTCGGTGGGCCGTCCACAAGCTGGCGACTCTGCTGGGGACATTGGTTAATATATATTTTATTTAATTACACTTGTGCAATTTTTGTTACACTTGTGTAATTTTATTGAAATATGTGTTAATCAAAGCGGGTTTAATTCGAAAAATATTTTGTGGGATTTTTCAAATGTTTGAAATTTAATTTTTGCATTGCATTTGCATTGTTCTTAACCCCGCTGGCGTGTTTTGGCAATCCTGCCCGGCTTGCCGGTGACAGGGAATCCTGAAATGCCCAGCAGCCCTCGACCGTGATAAATCACATCGTCGCTATCGTTTTTAACGGTAGGAGACGGTTTTGATTTTGAGTCCGGGGTACCCTCAGTGACCAAAACCGGCCTTTGCATATAGTTAACCATAGAACCCCACATTAGATAACCAATCAATGTGTTAGGATTATGTGCTCCATCCTGTTACGTGCTATGTGTTACCGTCTTTCCAAGCATGCCATACTGCATACATGCATACACTTGCATCCGTACATATTCGTGTCTTACATGTTGTCGGCATAGCATAAGTTAGGTTTCCGGCAGTTAGTAGAAGGTTGCCTTGGCCCAATGATGAATCGTGCATTTCATATGCGCGTTGTTTTTGCGAGATAGCCTTTAGGACGGCCGGACGTGGGAAAATTTGGATCATCAAAATCCTAAACACTGATCTAAACAGGTTTAAGGGACCTTGGCCCGAGGAGGGTCAATCGCCCTTAGGCATCTGATCTTAGATCATTGTCGGAAGTTGTATGGACCAGGATTTCCCAAATCCGACCATCCGATATCAAGGACTTATTACTCAAAAAGAAAACTTGAGGATTGAGGCAATCTTCCAAAGCTGTCAATGTTAGTCCAGGAGACTTAAAATCCACGGAGTTTGAGATACCTCCGGTGTTGGTCGTGCCCGAACGGCCACCGTGATTTGGACTAGCCTTAAGATCATTGATATCTGGATTACAACATCCAAATTGCTTTGTCTCGGATGATCAAGAAAAGTGATTGGCTCTGATTCCAACAAAGTTTGGAGTTTAACCTACCGAGTAATGGTCTACCCGGGGTGTTGGAAAATCTTCTGTGCAATGATCTTAAGTGAGATTCGGATCCGGTAGACTAACCCTAAGATTGTACATGTAGTCTAGGAGACTTAAAATCCACGGAGTTCGAGATACCTCCGGTGTTGGTCGTGCCCGAACGGCCACCCGTGTTTCGGACTAGCCTTAGAATCGATTGTAACTGGATGGCAACATCTCATTGCTTTGTCTCGGATAGTCAAGGAAAGGATAACGATTGCAGTTTCAACACCTAGGCTATAGGTTGAAGCTGCAATTGCCGAGTAAAACGACTTACCCGTGGTGTTGATACAATCTGCTGTGCAAACGATTCTAAGTGAGTTCCGAAACCGGTAGACTAATTCCTAAGCCTAGAAATAAGACTAACTCCGTGAGTTAAGTTGTGGCGAGACGATAGTGAGCATTCATAATTCATTCATGTTGTGCATAGTAGACTCATCGAGTACACATCTGAGTTCGGTTTTTGCTTTATAATCAGTTCTTGAATCATTGGGCCTGCAAAGAAGAAGAAGACCTTACCTGTTTGGACTCGACCTCCTGGACAAAGATTGTCTAGATCTTTATCACCAAAGGCCGAGACAAGTATGGCAGAAGAACAGGGACAAGACCCCCCAAATGAGTTTGAACGACTAAGGAAGGAAATGCACGATGAGAGGGTCCGAAATGATACCCGAATCGCTCAACTGATGGCGATTATGGTAAACATTCAGGGTCGACTCCCCCCACCGCAGCAGCGAGTACATGATGATGAAGCTCGGGATCAGGAGATTCCTAATGGTGAACATCCGGAACAGCCTCCTCCCCCTGAAAATCCTCAGTTGGCTGAAATGCTAGCTAAGATACTTAAACTGGAAGAATCTGTGGCTAAAAGTGAAAAGCGAGCCATTACCGGCTTTGACATGAACAAACTCTGCATCTTCCCAGGTGCAAAGCTTCCCAAGAGGTTCAAGCATGTGGACTTTGAGAAGTTTGACGGGACTGGGGACCCGAGAGGACATATTCAGGCATATGTAAGCTCCCTCTCATTGCAAGAAGTTGACGAGCCTGCCATGGCACAGATGTTTCACGAAACTCTCACAGGGCCTGCACTCCAGTGGCTCTTATCCCTTGACATTTCGAAGAGACAAACTTGGGAAGAGATGGTGGCTGCTTTCATTAAGCAGTATGAGTATAATGTTCAGCTTAAAGTCACCACTCGAGAGCTTGAAAGCATCAAGATGAAGGAAAGGGAATCTTTCGCAGATTTTGTGAAAAGATGGAGAGCAAAGGCCGCGCAAATGACTGACCGTCCCAGCGACAAGGACCAGATGCGCATCATAACCAAGAACCTTCAACCCGATTTAGCTCAGTACAGGGTCATGGCCCAAGCACATAACTTTGAAACCTACTTCGAGATGGGTCTGTCGATTGAAGAGGCTCTGCAAAGCGGGATGTTAAAGAAAGGAGACTCATTCCCCAAACCAAAGCGAAACTACATTGGTAACACCTCTTCCCTGTATGCAAACCCCAGTTACACAGCCGGTACCTCATCCAACACCATGAATCACCAACCCCATAAAGCTGAACCCATAAACGCCATCTTATCTCAACCAATCCAATCAATTCAACCGCCGCAAAATCAAAGAGGACGGCGTATCTTCACCCCTCTTCCCTTACCTTTACCTGTTGTTTTCGAACGACTCGTACAACAGGGAAAAATCAAACCTCTTCAGCCAACTCCACCTCCACAAAATCCCCCGCCAACATATAACCCTAATGCCTTCTGTATATTTCACCAGACACCCAGTCATCCCACTGAAAGATGCCAGCGCCTGCGTCATGAGATTCAAGATCTCATTGACAACAAACAAATCCGAGATCCCACTGAAAAGCCCAACATCCTCACAAACCCTCTGCCAACCCATAAAAGGAATGCCGATATAGGTCAAATTACCTTTAGCTCCACTCAAAAAGACCTAAAATCCACTCCGTTTGACCCAAGCCAGTTCATCCTACCCGAAACAGACCCCAAGCCCATTGTGCCAATACCTGTTGAGCACGAGGTATGCTTTCTTGACATCCACTTGGACCCCACTGTGTGGCAAGAATGGGGTGATTTGATAATGGTTATGGAAGCTCGGGAGTATGAGCAGATGGTGGCCAACAATGTGGCAAATGAAGAAGTTTGGTCGCATAATGAACAGCTTGATGAAGGACTTCCATTTGGCGCAATGATTAACCTACTTTGGGATCCAATGTTTGAGGATCCACTGGATGGATTTGCACTTCCTAACCTATTTGAACCTTTGCCTATGGTGCAAAATCAACAACCTGTGGAAGAAGGACAAGGACAGAATTGGCAAGAAGAGAATGGGGTACTCAATGGTGCACAAGAAGATGAATGGGACCCCACACCTAATGAATGGCAGCTCATGGACCCTAACGACCCTCTGGATGGATCCACACTTCCCATGTTTTTCGAAGAAGCATATTTTCCAATGCCACCACTATGGGAGGGTCGCCCTGATTTTTCCATGATGAGTGAGTACGCAATAAATCGAATGACGGAAGGGATAGAGTTCACACCTTATGATTACATAGTCGATGAAAATCTTCCGGCACCCCGAGTGCAAGTCCCGGAGGACTGCAACATCATGGTTTTAAATGGAGGTCTACCTGATGTTTGGGGACAGCAAATGGAAGAAAATGTCGTAGCAAATATTGGAAAGGATACGGAAGTACCGGCATTACGCAAGTTCTTTGAAAGGATACGGAAGTACCGAATCCGTCTCAATCCGCAGAAGTGCACATTCGGAGTCACCGCAGGGAAAATGTTGGGATTTATGATCACTACTAGAGGGATTGAAGTTGATCCGACGAAAATCAAGGCGATATTGGAAATGGAGCCGCCGAAGACAGAAAAAGAGGTTCGGAGTTTTCTTGGGAAAATTCAGTTCATCAGCAGATTCATCGCCAAGTTGACTTCAACTTGCGAGCCGATGTTTCATTTGCTCAAGAAAGGAGTGTTGTTCAAGTGGGATGACAGGTGCCAAAAAGCCTTCGAATCAATTCAGCAGTATCTTCAAAGTCCCCCAGTATTGATGCCGCCGACACCTGGAAAGCCTCTGATTTTGTATTTATCAGTAACACAGTCTGCAATGGGTTGCATGTTAGCACAGGAAAGTGAAGCAGGTATCGAGAAGGCAGTGTATTATCTAAGCAAGAAGATGGTCGGAGCCGAAGAAAGATACACCCCTTTGGAGAAGACTTGTTGGGCTCTTGTATGGGCCTCTAAAAAGCTAAGGCACTACATGTTAGCTTATTCGGTAGTATTGATTTCTCGAATGGACCCTCTCAAATATCTGTTCGAAAAACCGGCACTCACTGGGAAGTTGGCACGGTGGTTGCTCTTATTGGCCGAGTTTGAACTCAAGTATATAACGCGAAAATCGGTGAAAGGCAGGGCTGTGGCAGAATTCTTGGCAGATCATCCAATCGAAGGGGCAGAAGATACGGAGTTCCAATTTCCCGATGAACATGTTATGATAATAACAGAGGATGTTTGGAAATTGTACTTTGATGGAGCTGCAAATCAGAGAGGATTCGGGATCGGCATACTGTTGGTCTCACCGGAAGGGCCACACATTCCTCTATCTTTCAAATTGAATTTCGAAGTTACCAATAATCAAGCAGAATATGAAGCATGCATTGTTGGAATGGAGGCTGCTTTCGAAATTGGGGTTAAGAAGTTGGAAGTGGTCGGAGATTCGAATCTGGTAGTTTCTCAAGCCAATGGTGATTGGAAAGTGCGAGAGGAAAAGTTGAAACCATACCACAAAGACCTCGATGACCTGATCCATCGATTCGAGCAAGTTACTTTTACACATATCCCGAGAATGAAGAACCAGTTTGCCGACGCTCTTGCTACTTTGGCATCCATGGTAGAATTGCCCGTGGGAGTGAGAATGAGACCAATCATGATTGAGCAAAGGAATAGGCCGGCATATGAATATGTGATGAATGTTGGCGAAATTGACGATGGTCTGCCTTGGTACCATGACATCTGGAATTTGGTTGAGAAAGGAGAATATCCGGAAGGAGCAAACAAGAAAGATCGAATAGCATTACAAAGGTTAGCATCACAATACATTCTCTGCGGTGGAAGGTTATACAAAAGGTCGTATTGTGGCATGCATAAGTTGTGCATCTATGGTGATGACACGAAAAGGGTGATGGAGGAAATTCACGAAGGAATCTGTGGTCCTCACATGAGCGGATTAATGATGGCAAAGAAGATTCTGAGGCAGGGGTATTTTTGGTCGACCTTGTAAACGGATTGCGTGCAGTATGTGCGGAGATGTCATAAATGTCAGGTCCATGCTAACCTCATGCATGTGCCGCCATCTGAACTTCATACAATGGCAACGCCTTGGCCTTTCTCAGTATGGGGGATAGATGTGATTGGGAAAATCACGCCACCAGCATCGAACGGACACAAGTTTATATTGGTGGCAATTGATTATTTCACGAAGTGGGTAGAGTCGGCCTCTTACGCTACATTGACCGCAGTACAAGTGGCTCATTTCATTAAGCAAAACATCATTTACCGATATGGGGTTCCTAATGCCTTCGTGTCAGACAATGGTGTGCATTTCAAAGGAAGAGCAGCAGAGGTGCTTGAGGAATTCAATGTTCAGGTTCACAAGTCAACAGTATACAGACCACAAACCAACGGGGCAGTAGAAGCAGCAAACAAGTCAATCAAGAACATCTTGGAGAAAACCATCGAGTCATCCAGGGATTGGCATGAGAAGCTACCATTAGCATTATGGGGGTACCGCACTTCGATCCGAACTCCAACAGGGGCAACGCCCTATTCACTGGTTTATGGAATGGAAGCAGTACTTCCTATTGAACTCGAAGTACCATCCCTGAGGGTGATGATAGAAAGTGAGATTAACGAAGCCGATTGGTTGAGCGACAGGTTCGCAGAGCTAATGTTGTTTGATGAAAGGAGGTTGCGGGCATTGTATCACATTCAGGGATATCAGAGAAGAATTGCCCGCGCATTCAACAAGAAGGTGAAGTCCAGGGATCTGATTGAAGGGGATATGGTGGTGAAGGAAATTCGGGCACCGATATTCGATCCGCGAGGAAAATTCAGGCCAAAATGGGCAGGACCATACATCATCAAGACTATCCTCGACGGTGGAGCAGCAGTGATCCTCGATTTGGATGGTAACGAGTTCAGCAATCTTGTCAACTTGGACCAACTCAAGCGATATTACCCCTGAGAGATGCTCGTTGGGCGGAAAATCGCAAGGGCGAACCGACCCAAGCAAAAATTAGAGCAAGCCTGCTAGGCTGAAAACCCACACTGGGCAGTCTAGGCAAAATTTAAGGCAAAAATTCAAAAGAAGCTCGTTGGACCGAAAACCTGAAAAGGCGGTACCAGGCAAAACTTAGAGCACAAAAAGGAGAGTGTTAATACCCGAGTGAACCTTTCCCTGAACTACGCCATGACCTGATTCCTTGAAAAAGGATACGTAGGCAACTCCATCCTGGGGTTCGGTCTAAATCTGATAAGTTGGCCCGCAGTTTTGCAATATTCGAAGGAGATAGCATATGGAACTAGATGAACCAAGAGGGGGAAACCCTTCATTGTTCAATTTTATTCAAATCACTTCTTCGATTACATAAGCTGAGCATAAAAGCCTAAAAAAAAAAAAAAAAAAAAGGGGAACGCCATTTATTTTGGGAAACAGCCTAGTGAGTCGGAAAGAAAGTTGCGCTAATTTCTTCAGCGTATGGCCCTCATCTGCATCCTCATCCAATCTCTGTAGTGTCCATTCAAATGAATAGTTGGGTAGGGATCAGGAGCCCAAACAACCCTGCGCCTCCAAGAAGTACGATAGCGCTCAAGAACGGAATGTTTGAATGCGGGAAGGATGAAAGTAGCAGGAACTGTATACTCCACTTCTTGGCGAATGCAGTATTGACGGAGAATGCGCTGTGGGAAATAACATGCATAAGCTTGCAGTCCCGCCAAAATCACCCACGTGTCTCCCATGTGATTGGCCATCATGTCTGGCAAAGGCAACCAATGGCACCTCCAAGTGATGTGATCCTCTTCCAGTGACCTGAAGAAGTCGACCCATTCATCTTCATCGGGCTCGTCATGCACAAATGGCCTACTCACCCAAGACCGAGGCTCGTAAACCCAATCGCCTGCCGGCTCCCTCAAAAGCCCAACCTTGTCACACAGCCATATCTACAAAACCAAAACGCCCAAGTCAAAGTCAAAACCAAAGCCAAACAACCAAAAATCCCCAAAAAAAAAAAAAAAAAAATGCCCAAAACCAAAAATATTTAAACCAAACAAACTGAACCTGAAGCAAAAGCGGACTCCCGGCAAACATGTTCGTCCTACCAGCCTTAACCGCATCCAAGCCCATGATTGTCTCAGCCAAAACCAAAGGAACCACGTCCCTCCGTTGTTCAATCTGAGCAGCAATACCGACAATGGCAGAACTGGGATGGTCATCACCGGGGACCAACAAGTATAATGCCAAGAGGCACATGCAAAGTGCAAACATGCGCCTGTTCTGAATGGTAAAATCTAAAAGGTCGCCTGTTGGGCCGTAATCCGCAAAAAGACGGAGGATGTTGAGAGTCTCGTTGCGAATCAAAAAGCGCGCAGCATCATTCCCAAGACCAAGCTTCCTGCTGAGAATGTCGGCGTAATTTTGGCGGATGGGCGGTATGACGGGATCGGTGAAAGCATTACCGCCAAGATATGCTTGAAATTCTTCGACGGTCGGGCAAAGTTCTTGCATGCCAAAGCGGAACACATGGAGCTCTGAATCCCAACAGCGAACGGCGGCACGTAAGATGTCCTGGCGAATAGGAAAAGTGTGGAGGTGGCGAAGGGCATTAAGGCCAAGACCTCGGAAATTGAACCAATCGATGTTTTCAAAGCTAGCAACCCAAGTATTGATAATGGAAGGATCAAGGGCAGCCATGTTTGGGGCAATGAAGGATTATTGAAGAATATATATGGAGTGAGAAATGAGAATTGATGTAGAAATGGTGTGTGGGGAAGGCTTGGTTATGAATGGTATTTATAGGGGACTTTGGGGGAATCTTACAAATTTGCCATGCAACATTGGAAATCAGAGATTACATTTTCAAGATGGTCAATTGCATGTTTTCAAAGTATTTGTGTTTGAAAATTTGAAAGTGCATTGGAAATGCATGGCATTTGTGGGGAAAATGTGAAAAGACCTTGGGAAGATGATGTTCAAAGCTTGAAAGGTGTTATAGCAGAGCAACAAGACATTTGGGGTAGAGGAAACCATGCAAAAGAGTCCAAAAATGCATTGGGAAGCAACATAGTCTGCCTGCCCAGCCCAGACGTTGAGCGCTCAAACCAGTGAAGTTGAGCGCTCAAACCACATTGAGCGCTCAAGGAGATAAGCTTGAGCGCTCAAACCCCATTGAGCGCTCAAGGCCTGCAGAAACAGCAGCAGACAGCAGCAGCAGTACAATGGCCTGTTTGATGCCCGAAACCTTTTCTAAGCCTCCTAACCCTCATTTAACACCCAAGCCAAGTTTCAATGAGCATTTGTGACTTCACGGAACGTCCCGTACCCCGAGTTATCAAGCCGATACGTGTACGGATACGAGATACGTGAATACGGAAGGTTAAAGCTTAAAAAGGCCATTCAACGTTCAAATCCGTTTCCAAACCTTGCTAGCCACGTCCAATCATCAAGACACGTATCGGAGGGTATTTGTGACTTGTCAGAATCATTCCCGGGGCAATTCTTCAAAGATTCAAGGTTTTGAGGTTCCGATGGCTTATTCAAGCAATGAAAAGGCGGCCGTCACCGTATCGAAAATGGTTTTAGAAGTTTTCTTGATGAATGGTCACGATCCCAGGGGCATTTATGTCATTTGTGACTTGGTCAAAGTGATAACATGGCAATTCATTACATACGAAGAGGCTCATGAAGCATTTTACTTTCAAAATTGCCTTATGAACATCAAATTCCGTTCTAAGGTCACTTTGTATAGATTGTTATTGGTTGCTTATATGCGGGAAGTGTGTCAAGTTGTGCGGCATGTAAATACATCTTCCGGTTGTGCATAAATTCAAATAATCATGTTTCGTCCAAATTCTCGAACATGTTAGCTTTTCTTAAGAGTTGAATTTTAAAACTGTATACTCGGATGTTTGAATTCAAGAGTTTGGTGGATAAATCGCGTACATTCTACAACAGGTTTGTTCGTTTGTACATCAAAACAGCAAGTAATACAACGAACGATGAAAGTGCAAATCATGTGTATAAACTGAACCAAATCCATAAAAGTCAAAACATCGAATTTGTGCAGGGCACACAACGCCCAATAAAGAAATCCGCAACTGGGGCACGCAGGCCAATCCATCTATCTACTGGGGCACGCAGGCCCAATCAAAAGAAAAGATAAAAAGCAAAAGCAAGACTCTAAACTACTCTATATCTACTATGTACTACTCCGCCTCATCCATCGTCTCGTCCGAGCTCTCAGTCTCGTCTCCCTGTCGCTGCTCCTGTCGCTCCTGCCGGGAAGAGGGATAGTTAGCATCATCAACGCTATCATCGCTCGAGCTCGTGGTCTCAACTATCCCCCCAGGTGCTACTTCCACCCTCTGACGGGTCGATCTCCGTGGCCTCACCTCCGCAGGCTTTGAACGCCCAAGCCGCACAGTCGTGTCTCCAGGACCACCAGCTCCGTCGTGAGTCCTCTTTCTAATCACGGGCGGTTGCATCATCAAGCAAACAAGGAAAAGAATCAGCACATGGTATAGTCAAGGAATTGAAAGCACAAGGGAGGTAAATTTCATACCGGTGCGACTCTCAGTCGAGAAGGACCAGGAGCAGCAGGAGGTACTGGCTCGCCCTCCCGGCGGATAGTGACCTCCTCTCCAGCTATGAGGCGGCGAATCAGGACGCGCAGTCCTCGGTTCTGCTCGTGCAAAGTTTGTACCGCCTCATGTGAAACCTGCAAGCAAATCAAAATTTGAGTCATCAGTACATTTGGGCATTCATAATCAAAGTTTACATTTTGAAAGAATGAAGTGTTTCTTACCGGTGCCGAAAGCCGCGGGAAATCTACCGGTGGCCTTGGGATGTCTATATCCCCTACCTCTCCACCGGCAGAGGTGACGCGCACCCACCACCTAGCCCCTGCTATCTCCCGGGATGAGGTACCAGTACCCTCACCTTCACCTCCTGCTACCCCACCAGCTGAGGCACGCGCCTTCGCGGCCTTCTCCCTCTCCATCTTCTCCATCCACTCCGCCGCTCTCAAGGGACCGGACAGGTACCTGCTCCGGTAGTCAATATAGCTCAAAGCAGGGCGCAAATACTGGCGCAGGTCCAGGTCGGGCGTCGTGTAGCGCTCTATCTCCGCTAGCGTATACCGGGATGTCATCAGCACCCGGGGAGGAAGGCGTCCTGGCACCCGTGGTTTATCGGCCCGTATCGACTGGCGTAGCACCCTGTCACCAAGGTACCAGAACCAGCCGTACTGGCACTCGAGTAGGACCCTCCCTCTCGTGAGCTCCCTGCTCCGAGCCAGGTAAGGCTCATCAACGGTGTCCCATACTTCCCAGCGAACCTGCAAGAGTCATTAAGAGCATCAGATATTGAATTCGTGAGGGAATCAAAAGCAAATTGAGTACATGAGAAAGAGTTCGATATCTACCAGAGAAGCAGGAAGTCTGTCCAGTGAAGCACGGAGAACGTGGATGTTTCCCCGTGCTGTACCGCCATAGCGGAAGCCTTCACCCCAGCACAATGCCCGGGGGATGACGTTCGGATCCTGGTGCCGCGTCTCAGGGGGGTGCAACCCCAACACCTCGTAAGCCCAGAGCTGCAATGAAAACAACAAGTCAGTCAATCAATGCGAATTTTGGTAATCAAGTGCGAGTATCGAAATGCATGCAATTAAATTTGAAACTAAGAGTTTTGAGTTTTACGTCCCAGACGCTCCACAGTCCTGAAATGCCCGTCCCTTTCCGCCTCGAGACGGCATTCATGAACGCGTAGCAGCTTCCCAGCGCTGCCCCACCCCAGTCATACTTCGCCGCCCTGGCAAAGTCTCTCAACCCTCCAAGATAGGAGAGGTGCACCCTGTTACGCCTGTTTGGGTACAGTGATGCCCCAAACAGGTATAACAAGTAGCACCTCGCCTTCCGTGCTGCATCCTCCTCGTCGGTCGGCTCGCCCAATCCCTTTGTCTTGAATTGGCCATATGTGGTCGTCTCCCCCTCTTTGTTGGGCACGAAACCCAAGAACCACCTCAGCGCAGCCTCATCCCTGCCAATCCCCGAGTCAAATGGGATCGGGTCTCCTCCTACCTGCAGTCCCGTGATCGCCGAGAAGTCCAGCGGCGTCATCGTCGCCTCTCCGAAGGTAAGGTGAAAAGAACTCGTAGAGTCCCTCCACCTCTCGGCCAGTGCTGTCACCACAGCATGGTCGTGCTGTGTGCCCGTGAGAGTAGGGATGAACCTCCCAAACCCGGCCAGATCCACCAGAGCCCTCACAGAGGCATGCAGCTGCTGGTATATCTCCCAACTTGAGCCCTTGCCTCCATGAGCCTTCAAGCGCAAGTCTCTCTGCACACAATCAACAGACAGACAAACAATCAGATGTTAGTCCAATCTCTTATTCAAATCCAGTCACCAATCAATCAGTAATTCAATCATTCAATGCAAATCAGGTTTATTAACTGCTAAAGTGCGCAAAAACAATGAAGCAAGAAAGTAAAGAAAGCATACCGTCAGGCAGTCCGTCGAAAGGTGGACCTCGGGGTCCAGTAGCACCTCCTCTCCAAAGTACAACTCCCGTTGGGGAGTGTAAACGTCTGAAGCGGAAGGCACAAAGAGGTGCACTGGTGGAGCATAAGTTGCCGCATCGAAAGCTGGCCTCCCTCTCCTCAGCCACTGTCTAGCAGCCTGGACCACCGTCACTCTCCGTCCAGCTGCCCTCTCCTCCTCCTCAGCCAGTGTCCTCGCCTCCTCCGCCGCCTCCTCTGTCTCAAACTCCTCGCAGAAGGCCCTCGCCGCCTCGTCCTCAGCGGCGGCCTCCCGTAGCATCGCCGCCTCTCTCTCTCTGCTCTCAACTACAGCCTCCCTCGCTGCATCTAGGATCCCCGGGGCATCTGCTGCGGCTGCCATCACCACCTCCGGTGGCGCGTGCTCAAGATAGTCCCCCCGAGAAATCCCAACCGGACCCTGAACCGTCGGCCTACTACTCTGTCCCCGAGTCAGTGACTCTCCACCAATCACCGTTGCCTTACCCTTATCCCCCCCGCTAGGCTGCCAATCGGGTCTCGGCTCAATCCTCCAGCGAGTTACCCTAACCTCGGTCTCCTCGCTGTCACTACTACTGTCGCTGTCCACTTCTTGGACCTCCGCCATCTCTTTGTCTCTCCCATCTCCTCTCTCCTCTCTCCTCTCCTCTCTCCTCTCCTCTACCCTCTCCGACGCCGGGGCGTCGTCATCACCAGCTAAGCCACTACCCTCACCACCACCTCTCTCACCATCCCCACCACCCTCACCACTCTCACCATCACCACCGTCATCACCGATCTCCTCTGGCCGATCGCCACCACCACTGCCGCCTTCTCTCTCCCTCTTTCCTTCATCATTTCCTCCTCTCTCAACTGTCTCCGCGGCCGTAGATGACGGTGTGGCCTCTGGTGGCCCCTCAACCACCGGATCAGAGCCTTGAGCGCTCGAACTCACCGGTGGTGACACCACCGTACCCCCACTACCTCTCTCCACCGTCGGCGAGTCCACCGGAGGTTGTGATTCGTCGGGATTCTCCATGGAAATTGATCAAGAACTCAAAATCGAGCCCTAATCGACTGGAATCGAACCGAAATCGACCGCAATCGTACGGGAAAACCCTAGGAATTGGGGGTTTTCGATTTTGCAGAAATTTGAGTGAGGTTTGTTAGGATTTGGTTCGGAATCGTGAGAGAAGTATGAGGGGTTTGATTTCGGAAAGTTTTTGAACGTTGTGAAGGTTGATCGGAGTAAAAACGGAATTAAAACCAGACGTTATGTTTCTGAACCGTCGTCCCCGTTCAAGGGTTCAAGCGCTTAAGTTGAACCTTTTGAGCGCTGGGGCATCGACTGTTGCAGTTGAGCGCTCAAGGGTTCAGGGTTGAGCGCTCAAGAGGGTGGACCCTGAGCGCTCAAACCCAATCCTGGCATAATTCTTGGCTTCTTTTGCAAGCTTTGCAGGGGCATTTTGGGCATCCCTTATGATTTGTTAGTGTGTTTTGGACTTGTTGGTCCCAATCAATCGAACGCGTATAGATCCAAGGATCTAAATCTCGGTAATTGGTCGCGCTAGACCATGTTAATCAATCAAGATGTGTTGTGTATCATGCTTCGCGTTATCGTATGCGCGAAATGTTTTGACTATGGTCTGAGAGCTTTATGCTCATTTAAATCATTTTCTGAGGGCCACGTGCTCGTTTAAATCATTGTTTACCAATCATGTTTTCGCGTTAGCGTATGCGCGAAGTGTTTTGACTGCGGTCTGAGAGCTTTATGCTCATTTAAATCATTTTCTGAGGGCCACGTGCTCGTTTAAATCATAGTTCACCAATCACGTTTTGCGTTAGCATATGCACAAAGTATTCTGACTATGGCCTGAGGGCCACGTGCTTGTTTACATCATCATTTTTGAAGGCCATGTGCTCGTTTAAAATCATCTCTTGAAGCCACGCGCTTGTTTAAAATCATGTTTAGCCATCATGTTCCAAGTCAATCTCATTAATCATCTGAGTTTTTGTTGATCACTTAACTGTCATGCCGCTAAGACCATCACATTTATGTGTTGGGTTCAATAGCGTATTGATTGCCTCTTTGCTCAGTAAGCAATCACGTTTCCTCGATTGTCTCGTTGCTCAGTAGACAATCATCTTATCATTGGCTATCTTGTTGCTCAAGGGATGGCCCCATTAAATTTAGCTTCCCCGTTATTCAGAGGGTAGCTACACACAATCACAATCACAATCAAAATCACAATCACAATCACAATCACAATCACAATCACAATCACAATCACAATCACAATCACAATCACAATCACAATCACAATCACAATCATAATCACAATCATAATCACAATCATTTGCTTTTAGTGTTTCGACCCAGGAAGGCCTGACGTTTCATGAAAAATCATAAGTTCATTTGCTTAGGCGTTTCACGACCCGGGAAGGCTCGTCGATTCGCGTTATATCAATCGTCATGAGGGACCAAACTTTTTGATCAATCGTCCTGAGGGGCGGGAGAACTCATTGCGTTTGTGTGCATATACCCCCAGGAACTACGCCGGTCTGATCCCTACAATGGGGTACGTAGGCAGCCTGAATGGCACGACCGATTGATTTTTAATGTTTCCTTTTGCAGTTTGAGATGTATTACGGATAGCGAGTTGGGCTGTCTATATCTTGGACGTTACTCATACCAAATCAATGGCATCGAGTCTCATCCAAGAGGGGCAACTGTAGACACCCCAATTTTGAACCCGAGATACGCTCGTGCATTTCCAATGATGAAACGGACCAATCATGATTACCTGGAACTTGTAAGAATGATTCGAATTTGATCAAAACCAACCAAACACCACCTAAACAATCAAGATGTGCCAAACCAACCCAAGCACTGTTGAACCAAACCAAGCCAGCAAATTGCCATCCATAGCCTTGAGCGCTCAAACCCCTGAGGAGCACCTTGAGCGCTCAAGCCCACGGCTTTGAGCGCTCAACTCTGGTCCAGTCAGCAACTTGCAGAGTATCTCATCATGAGATTTCCTGCATGGGAGCGTCTGGGGTTGATCTTATACGATCTCTATATGTATAATACACCCCACTAAGTCCTAAAATACACCTAGAATACTTCTAAATACACAAACCCACTTCCTCTCTCTCCTCTCTTCCCTCCCACTCACTCTATAAAAACCATCCAACACCCCTGGTTTTGGAGGACGAATGCTCACACCCCTCACCTTCGGATTCCACCAGAAAACCCATCCTCTCTCTCTCTCTCTCTACAAAACCATTCTTCCACCATCAAAACCACCTACAAAACCACTCATAAAACCCAGAAATTCGACCCTTGATCATCCATCAACCACCTACATTGTTCAATTCGTCCAGATTATAAGCCAAGAACATCCACAATCATCATCCCAAAGCCCAGAATCAAGTTCAAATCACAAACATCTTCCAAAAGGTAGTAAAAAATGTGAGGTATTCACTGTTTTGGCCCATCTGAGGAAGACCAGTGAGTTTAAGCAAGTTCTCTATACTTGCATTGAACTCACAGAGGTCTGAAAGTTGCTCAGAAACCATTTTCGAATTTGCAGTTACAACAGGTTTGAGCGCTCAAGCCTCTGGCCTTGAGCGCTCAAGCCCAATTCTGAATAAGCTTCTGTTTTGCTAACTTCTGAGCTTTCTTTTGGTTTTGATCATTATTTAAGAGTTAATTTCGTTCATGTTACTCTCAAAACAGTTTATTTCCACACCAAAACTACATGCATGAATGTAAATTAACCATTTTATGATGATCAAACATCAAAATCTTCAAATTTCTTATATTTGACTGCAAAACAGTGACTGTCTGACCTTTTAAAACTTTATTTTATGCCTTTGGTGATCCTGAGGAAGTATTGAAGTCTGTTTAAAGGTCAAAAATTGGAAAGCCATGTTATGGCTTGAGCGCTCAAGGTCAGATCTTTGAGCGCTCAAACTGTTCTTGGCTTTATTTGCAATTTTCCAGCAATTCTGATGATGGGTTGTGATTTAATTCCTTGTTGGTGTGTATAAGTCGTCAGTGCAGCGTTTGCGATCTGAATCCCTTTCTCTTGCAAAATTGGTTTGAGCGCTCAATCCATGAGCCTTGAGCGCTCAAACTGGTTCTAAAGCAAGTATGTTTTAAGCATTTTCTGGTGATTTCTAAAGTGAGGTGATACTTGTGTGATGTTTCTGTAGTGGTTCAAGAGTCTTAAAGCATCATCAAACATTAAAAACCAACAAGGAAGATGTGTGAGTGAAATGAGGGTTGAGCGCTCAAGTCATCACCCTTGAGCGCTCAATCCCCATTCTGGGATCCAGATTGCAAATAGTATGATAAGTCTCATGTTCATAATTTCTTGAGTTATTGTATGATTTCTGTTGTAATTTACTTCTGTGAACATTTGTAGTTTCATGTTCATCATCCATGTAGATCGCGCGCACAAGCATCCACTGTAAAATCGTATCCCTTGTATATTTTGTTATTATGTGATTCCTGTCCCCGATTCCCCATTTATGTGAATAAATTAAGTTTCAAACATTTTTTTAAAATCCCACAAAATATTGAGTAGAGACCGGTTCATGGACCGGGCGAGAGGGGTGCCGTAAAACCCTTCCCCTCTCGTAACCAAACCCCCGAATCCAAGAAATCTTTGGTTCCGTCAGGACTAGTAAAATCTTTTTCAAATGGGCAAACGAGTCATATTTTTATCGGTTTCTCGGGTTCGGACCTCAAATCCGGGTGGCGACTCTATCGATCACAATCTTTTCGAACAATCTCGGTGGGCCGTCCACATAAGCGAAAGTACCGAACGGACAAGTGAAGGTGGTCTTCTCTTGATCCTCAAGAGCGACCTCGATTTGATTATACCCGGAGTACCCGTCGAGAAAGCAATAAAAAGCATGACCGGCTACCCTCTCCAAGATTTGATCTATGAATGGGAGAGGGAAGTGGTCCTTACGCGTGCTCGCATTCAACTTGCGATAGTCGATACACACTCTCCATCCGGTGGTCACCCTTTGAGGCACTAACTCATCATTGGAATTTTTTACCACCGTGATGACGGACTTCTTAGGGACAACTTGGATAGGGCTCACCCACTTACTATCCGCGATAGGATAGATGATCCCAACATCCAACAACTTTAAGACCTCCGCCCGAACCACGTCTTTCATGATAGGGTTCAATCGACGTTGTGGTTGGCGAGACGGCTTCACATCCTCCTCGAGATAGATGTGGTGTGTGCAAACCGAGGGATCAATCCCGTGAATATCGGCAATGGACCAACCGATGGCCTTAGTGTGCCGCTTCAACACCGCTAACAAACCGGACTCTTGGTGTGCCTCAAGGGAAGAGGAAATCACCACGGGGAAGGTTTCGTTAATACCAAGGAATGCATACTTCAAAGTGTCCGGGAGGGTTTTCAACTCAAGCTTGGGTGGTTGGACACTAGACGGAAGAGTTTTGCTTTCGAGGGGAGGCAAATCTTCAAACTTAGGATACCACGTGTCCGTCCCACAAACATCCTCCGCTTCTAACAAAGAGTACAAGTACTCAACCTCGATGAATCTAAAAACGACGCCTCCTCGGCGGTAAGACAAACCTCAAGTGGATCCTTATAAAGTATGGTGTCTACGTGCTCTTGGACCAAAGTGTCTATTAAACTCACCTCATGAACATCATCATCGTCTCCCATTTGAGACCCAATGTTAAACACATTCACCGCCATTTTCATGTTCCCGAACGTCATGTTCAATAACCCATTACGACAATGAATGACCGCATCGGAAGTCACCAAGAAAGGGCGTCCGAGAATGACGGGTGTTTGCGCCTGTGAAGCATTGGCGACGGGACACGTGTCTAGAACCACAAAGTCCACGGGGTAGACAAAGTTGTCCACCTGGACTAAGACATCCTCCACTAAACCCTTAGGAATGCGGATACTACGATCCGCCAATTGAAGCGTCACTCTCGTGGGTTTCATCTCCCCCAAGCCTAATTGCTCATACACTGAAAAAGGAAGTAAATTCACACTCGCACCCAAATCAAGCAAAGCTCTCTCAAATCTCTTACCCCCCTATGACAATGGAAATAGTAGGACAACCAGGGTCTTTATATTTCGGAGCTATGTTGGTTTGGATGATGGAACTCACTTGCTCAGTTAAAAACACTTTCTTTTGGACATTCAACTTGCGTTTAACAGTGCATAAGTCCTTAAGAAATTTAGCATATTTGGGTATGGTTCTAATAGCATCCAAAAGAGGGATGTTGATCTTGACTTGTTCGAGAACCTCATACACCTCAGTGTCTGAAGAAGGCTTGGCCGGCACTTTCAACCTTTGGGGATAAGGTGCCGGAAACGGACAAACGGGAGGCTCTTGGTCCACGACCTTAGGTGGCACAACCGTGCCACTCGAAGAAGGTTCTTCAACTACAACCGGAAGAGAAGGGACCACAGGAGTAGGTTTTGGAGGGATAGTCTTATCAATCTCCTTACCACTCCTCAAGACGGAAATCGACTTGGTTTGCTCAAGATTATTCGGGTCTTGGCCCGACGTGGTGCATGCCAAATGGACTCCTTGGGGGTTTGCTTGTGGTTGAGATGGGAACCTTCCCTTCTCTTGTTGAAGCTGCCCCACGGACGTGGTTAACCTAGTGACTTGCCCTTGTATCTCTCTCAAAGCATGAGCATTTTGCTCATTGGTAACCGTTTGACTTTGGATAAAAAATTGCATGGTTTCTTCCAATGAGCACTTTTGAGGTGGTGTGTGATAGAAGTTAGACCCATGGTGTTGTTGATTTGGAGGGTACCGGGCTTGCCCTTGGCCTTGATTCTGACCTTGGGGAGGTCGATAACCTTGATTATAGGCCGGGGGTGGCCTTTGTGCTTGCCCTTGATTAGTCCCGCCCCATCCGAAAACAGGGTTGTCCTTGGTTCCGGGGTTGTATGAGTTCGAAAAAGGGTCGTACCGTTGACCGACGGCATTGACCTCCACTTGTTCCGCTACCCCACCATGAAGGATTTCCTTCAAACCCGGCAGAGTCGGGCACTCATCGGTTGAATGCCCTTGGGTTACACAAAGCACACACTCATTCACACTCTTTATTTCCAAATTTTCCAACTTCTTCGTGAGTTGGGAAAGCTTAAAATTTAAGTCATCTTGTTCTTTAAGCACATACTTCCCTCTCTCACCCGAGCCTTGATTGGCACTCGCACTCGCACTCACCGGTTGATAAGTCTTGTCCGAGGGATCCGAATAATCCCACGACTGGTTGTTCTCGGCGAGTTGCTCAAGAAAATCATAACACTGCTGAGGATTCCAGCTTAAAAATTCACCATTACACATGGTGTCAATGAATTGCCGAGTCCCTTGTGAAATGCCCTCGTAGAAAAATTGCATCTTGTCCTTTACTGAGAAACCATGATGTGGGACAGCAGTCAAAAGATTTTTAAACCTCTCCCATACAGCGAAAAATGGTTCATCTGGTTTCTCATGCAATTCTTCCCACGAGGTGATGGACTGCGGTTTTAAAGTTGACAACCACGTTCATGCTTGGTCCTTTAGAGAAAACGGAAACAATTTCAGGCGTGCGGACTCAAGCTCAGCTGGGACGGTTACAAGTGTATTCACCAGATCCTCAAATTCCCTCACGTGTTCGTAAGGGCATTGGGACTTCATCCCATAGAAAACAGGCAACATGGAAATTGTGTTCGGTTTAATGGTGTACACAGCACGATTGGCATTGGCTGTGGGATGAACTATTGGCGATGGTGGTACGGGGCGTGTGGGGTTAAGATATTGCCTCATGGACATCTCTTGTGGTGGCTGTGGGGGTGGTTGTTCACGCTCATCCATGTCGGCGAATGGGTTAACAAACTCAATTACTCTCCGGTGAGGATCTCTCACGTAATATTGCATACACCAAACAGCAGACTGGAGGGGTTATTCCACCGCCTCACCACAAACAGTTCCGAGGGGCTATTCCGCCGCCTCGTTATATATATATGACAGAAATTTAAAAACTAATATACTTCCTCGAGCTTCGTTAAACCTCAATTTAAACAATCAACTGTTTGGTTAGGGGTATCCGCTCTTAGAACTATACTAGTTGAACAAAGGTAAACTAAGCGATATATACTAATGAAACGGGATACTTACAGTGGCGTGGCGCGAGGCAAACTCACGCGGAGCGGACCATTGGGTCCCCGGCAACGGCGCCAAAAATGCTTGCGCCCTTAGATTGCGGTCCAATATTAATTCCCCAAGCGTAGGGTTCAGGCCGGCGGTAGCATAATAACCGGAAGTCCGGGTCGAGTCCACAGAGACCGAATGCGCTGAGCGTGAGTGTTTGATTCGCGAGTGATGGTTTAGCCTTAAAGCGGCAAACTTGGCTTTTGTAGGTTGGGGGTGGAATTCACTTAACTTCGTGAATGACTCGGAAGATTAAAAACGACTAATAACAAGGCTAAGTCAAGGGGTTCACAACACCCATGCCTTAGGCCAATTCATTCTCCTCTAGAATAACCGGCTCGGGGACGTCGTTAAACGACCCCGAACGGAAGATTTGGTACTTAAACTCGTTTGACAAGAAATTGCGTTTCTCAAAGAGTAGGATTCTTGTGCCATTTATACAAACATTTTGATTGACATCGCCTGAAGCATCACACGTGCCAAGTGGTCAAGCCCTTGCCTACGTGTGATCAACGGGATTAACAAATCCAAATTTTGATACATAAAATTAATCCTAACTCTTTGATTAACATGCAAAGTTTGCGTTATGGCGAGGAGAGTGAAACAACCTAAGCCACGGGGTGCTAATCACCCCATGACCGAGCCTATAACGACTACTCGATCATAACGCAAACTTTCAGGGATACCGGTATCCCATTTTTGGCGCTACCGGTATCCTTCTTCAGAATGTAAAATTCTTCCTTTGTTCATCTCCTGGCCTTTTGGTCTCCCCAAGCCTTGTTCGGTGCTTCATCCTTGGCTCTCGGGGCTCGGTGGCGGAGTGCCACGTGGCCTTGAGCGCTTGGGCACTCCTTTGGTTGAACCATGGTATCAAAAACCATCATTTTCACCCATTTTTCCTGAAACTAACAAAATACACCCACGCGCAATATCAAATGTATAAAAGCCATAAAATACGTGCGTGAGTGACAAAAATAAGGGAGATAAGTCCCTTTATTAACAATATAGGGGACTTATCACGGTTGTGTCATGCGGTGCACAGCACGCTGCTGTCCAGGGGGCTGCACAGCAGCAACCCCAAGTCCTAGAAAATTTGCCTATATATATATGAAATAGAGCATATCAAGTAAGGGCTCCCTTATATAGGGCTGCAAATGAGCCGAGCTGCTCACGAGCAGCTCGCGGCTCGGCTCGTTAAGGTTCGGCTCGGCTCGACTCGTTTATTAATCGAGCCGAGCTCGAGCTCGAGTTTTGGGCTTGTTTACTAAACGAGCCGAGCTCAGCTCCCAAAAGCTCAGCTCGGCTCATTTCATAGGCTCGGCTCGTTTACAGAGGCTCGTTAAGTACATTAGTCTGGCTCAGCTCGTTAAGAGCTCGACTCGTTTACGACCGAGCCGAGCTCGAGCTCGAGTTTTGCGCTCTTTAAGCAAACGAGCCGAGCTCAAACACTACAAAGCTCGGCTCGGCTCGGCTCGGCTCGGCTCGTTTGCAGCCCTATGTGCAACCAAACACCGGAAAACTAAATTAAAATATATATTTTACACAAAATCATTTTACATAAAAAATATTTTCCAACTAAAAATATTTTACATCGAAACAAACGGAGCCGTGCTAGCTTGTTTGAGCTCCTAAACTACAAAACAACGTAACTATATCGTGCTTCGGCGGCATTGTCTCAATACTCTCTCGATTGGTCCTCACATTTTGGAAAACAAAAGAGGGTGAACAAAACCCTCACCATGATTAGTTGAAATGATGTGGGGTCCACCAAAAATGGTGTAGATCTTACCACAAAGTGATATCATGCTTACCAAAAATTATATTAATTCCGTGAACCCCACACCATTTCAACTAATCAGGGTGAATATTTCGTTCACCCTGATCTTTTGGTGAAAGTAAACAAATATTTTTCCTCACATTTCATAAGAGATCAGATACTATTGTATTTTTTATTAGAAGTATTATCAGGGATCAGATTCTATTTCAATCTCTTATTTTCATGTTAATCGAACGTCAAAAAAAAAAATTCTCAATTCACTTGTCTACGAAATGGATTTGGGCTCTTGCAGTGTTCAAGGCACTGCATTCATTCGTGTAATATCCTCTATTGTAGGCCATCTAGAGAATCTCATTGGTTATATGGACTGTTCTTTTTTTAAGGAATATTGAGCATATCATGTGTACCAAAAAAAAATCATATTGATTGGCCATCCATCTTCATACCATAAATGATATATGAACATACGTCTACCAATATCCAATCAATTTGATTTTTTGCATGAATGATTTAATTAACATTCCCGGCAAAATGAACAGTTCATTTTAAAATATGCTTTAAAAAATTGACTACAGAAAAAATCATCTTTTATACTCCGTATTTGTCTTTTTTCGATTTTATTGAGTCCATATTGTTTAAATTTTTCTGATTTGGTTTGACAAATTTGAATATCAAATATCATGACCAAAAAATTTTAAAATTTTATTTCTAACGAAATTGAACCATTGTTTTTTAAAATACAGTAGTTAATTTTGTCGAAACTCAAAATCCACATATTACTCAATTTCCATTTTTGCAAAATTTTAGTTGCCTCAACCATTTCAAGAAAGTTTGCTTTGAAAACCTTCCATGGACAGCAAAATTAAGTTCCAAGGTGTATGATAAAACTGAAAATTAAAAAATGAAATTGAAAAATTAAGTGCTGATAGTTAAATGTTGAATTTTTTAAACTGAAGAGCTGTTTGATAAACATATTAAGCACTGAATTAAAACAAATGATAAATTAATTTTAGCTCCATTATTTATAGTGATTCACTTTTACGCAAGGATGGAGTTGTGAAGCGCTAATTGTGGTGCCGACGTTGATGGTGGTGGAGTGCTAGAGGGGAGGGGTGGAGTGGTGGTGGTGGTGTAGTTGTGGCTTCGTGGTCGGGGTGGCGAAGGGGTGGGGGTGGAGTTCTGGTGGGGGTGGTGTTCGTGATGGTAGTAGTGGTGGTGTCGATAGTGGAGCGGCAGCGAAAGTGTGTTTGTCGATGGGAGTGATGGTGGTTGCGACAGTTGTGGCAGTGGCGGAGTAGTGTGGTGGTATCTATAGTAGTAGTGGTGGTAGTGGTGGTGGTGGTGTCGGCGGCGGTGGTAACGGCAATGACAGTGGTGGTAGTGTTGAGGGTAGTGGTGGGGGAGAAAATGATTGAATGCAAGCACTCGTGAATTCAGCCACAATTAAGTAACTCAAACCTACTTAACTTTTATCAACTTTTTAGCTTACATTTTAAGAGGTGCTTAATCTTTTAAGCAACTTAAAATGTGTTAATAAACCTACTTAAGAACTTATTACTTAATCCATTCAGTTTTAAGTGTTGAATATTGGTTACCAAACAATCAACACCACCCACACAACTGCACAGAAAAGTGGCCTAAAAATTAGTAGAATATGCACGTCAGATTATTCTAGGAGTAACCCACATCATAAAAACTCTCTAACAGAAACAAATGAAATATTTTTTAATTTGTATAGGATCTATGAACAAGAAGTACCAGAGGACATAAACGTACAATCTTAATGTGAATCACACAAACTCAAACAGCAGAAAACCAGTAGGATATACAAACTTTTGACAACGGTACCGGCACTGGCCAAAAATGGGAAGAAAAGAAAATCAAGCTAAAATGAAAAGATTAGAATGGATTCTTGGCTATCTAAAGTCTACCAATGCACAAAATACGTATACCGTACATACAATGAACGTGTATGTTCCGTGGAAAATGATGTATTGCCTACACTGGACTACTCAAGGCTGTGTTTCGACCTTGGATTTGTGAGAATAAAATAAAGATGTTTGAATACCTTTTCCCTGTCAATTTCTCTTTCCTCCACGAATTCAGGATCCAAACACGGCCTAAATGCTGTTATTAGGGGCAGGCGATTCACTAGGCTGGGCGAACCTCTTAACTATCATAGCCATGTACTTGCCCTGATGTTCTGCTAGCGCCAGCTCCGTTTCGGTTGGTTCCCTGCTGCCGTCCCCAGAGAATACTCCAGCACCATAAGGTGAGCCACCTCTAATGGTATCCATTTTGAACATTCCAGCTCCAAACGTGTACCCAATCGGTACATAGAGCATACCATGGTGGGCTAATTGGGTGATCGCTGTCCAACTGCAACAGTTAAATGTGAAGCGTTTATAATACGCAGGAAATGATAACTCAATCAGCATGGATTACCATAGAGCAACAAAAATCTTCTCGGAATCACTTTCATAGAGAGAGCACTTGAAAGAAATCACGAAGTGAACAACTTAAGTAGAAAAGACCCAAATGTTCACCTTTCAGTACTTATTTTCGAATAGCAGTAAGAAAGAGTTTGTGACCCACAAATCTAGTAATGTTCATATTATGCATGCGTGTATGCCTGCAGTATAGTAGTAAGGAAGACAAACCAAAGTAAATCGACACTCTGACTGTCACAGAGTTTCCAAATGTTAAAACTTTGGCAGTGCATCTTTTATTTAAGATGTCAATGGTGTTTTTGAAGTTCAATACTGCCTCCTCTTATGATTTGTTGGATCATGGATTTGTAGAAGGAACTACCAAGCAAATGTAAATAGTAGGGAAACCCTTCTTCATTATCTTCCTTTCTTTTCCTTCACCTTTTCCACTCCTGCCATAATCCCTCCTCAAATCCCTGATCCAAACACAGCCTCGAACTGGTGGATTTAGGGTGACAAAGTGTACGTAGTAACTGCCTTTACTGCTTTTCATACCCATGCGCAATATTTTCTAACAAGATGAGGACACGAACGCAACGGGGACGTGGCAATACATATACACACACCAATGTTCTAGTCCACTACCCTTAAAGTCCATGCCCGTCCACACCTTTCATTTCCCGACCAAATTTTGATAATCTCGAACCGTTCAATGTGTTTAAAACGTGTTTTTAAGGGTCTCTACGAGAAATCATCAAAAAAAATGACTAGGAAGGACTTCATCCAAGTAGTTTTTGATAAAACTATATTTAATCAAAAACTACTCGGATTAATTTCCGTAAGTACCAAAAAAAAAAAAAACACTACTCGGATGAAGCCCTTCCCGAATCTTTTTTTTTTTTTCTCTCGTATGGACCCTTAAAAACACGCTTTAAACACATTGGACGGTTCGGATCATCAAAATTTGATCGGGAAAGGCTTGGTCAAGACAATCCCGGACTTTAAGGGTCCCGGACTAGAAACCGACTGTATATATATATATATATTAAGTTTTTCCCATTTGATATATGTATACATAATTATGGTGTGAGCAAATTATATAGCTCAAATGAAGACAAAATACTGGCTTATATATACACTCTGTTGTACATGGATTTACTGAATATAGTGAAATATATGTTGATATACATATATTGATGCATACAAGTAGATATATGTACACACACACACACATTGCGTGAGAGAGAGAGAGAGAGAGACTGATTGCGATAGTGTTGATCGAGATGATCGATCCAAGGCTTTCGTGCTTTTTCTTTCCTCTTTTTTGGCTTCGACCAGGTTATGGATGTGTCAAGGATAGCTAATACAGATTTATTACGGAGTCTCAAACCCAACTATTTAAGTAATAATGTGTTTACCCCCGCAAAAATTAAAAAATATATATTACATATCTACCCCCGCCATGTCCCCCTCCAAAATCAATAAAAATTATGGATACGTGTCCCCGTGTGTCCCCGTGTCCCGACACAGATATGGCGACCTATTTGGAGTGTCGGTGCTTCTTCATAGATTAGGCTAAGGGGCTAAGGGGCTAAGGGCCATCAAACGTGCTTAGCAGGCAAAAGATGTTTTCGACATAAGGTCCATTTCATGTACAGACTTCACAAATAATCTAGATTATAGACAGAATTTCCTAGAAGAGTTGAAACACTGTATGGGGCAGAAGCGTCCTAAACAAGAAAATGTTACGTGCCTTGATAATTGATATCTGGGGCTAGCTGTTAGATGCCCGTGAGTAGTAAACAATAACCATTCTACTCCCCATAGCAATCTTCAGGTGAATTGAGAAACAAAAAGCTGTTCTCCTAATACAACTCGAGCCAGTGGCGGATGTAAGAAGGAACCAGGGGGTCACATGGCCCCCCTGAATTTTATATAATCACAAAGACACCCCTATATACTTCTGTTATATTCCATTTCCCCCTTAAAAAACTACACTAATGTCTCTTAAGTATCTTAAAATTTCCAAATTATCCCTCTTAACTTTAAACTCAACCAGAGCAACTTTTTTCACTCTATTTGCATAATATGGCTTAGGTTTTTATGAGATTGTGGTCCAACCATGCATACAAAGGCTATTTTAATTGAAGATTTCACTATCTTTGATTGTAGAATCTATATTACAAGCGAAACGGTTTTGTCCCAGTCATCATATTACATTTTATCCCTCTTTGCCAACTCTCTCTCTCTCTCTCTCTCTCTCTCTCTCTCTCTCTACCCTTTTCCTCCATCGGCCCACCACACCCAAAATTTCAAACCACATTCTCTATCTCTCCCCTTTTCGAAATTCAAACCACATTCTCTCTCACTACCTCCTCTCCTTTCCCCTCTCTGAAATTCGAAGGACCATAAACAATGGGTACAGGAACGGATACGGGCACTTGCGTCGATTGCTCAAGTCGTGCCTTCAAGCACGAGCACGGGCACGCACTAGTATATTTTCAAAAGTGAAATTTCTGAATCCGCCAATGACTTGAGCTACTCTTACTGCTCCAACTAGGTCTTTGAAGATTAGTCGTTATCTTGAGGTCCAATTTGCCTTCATCTTGCCAATTGGGAAATGTATAGAAAGCATACATGGAGGATGGTAAGTAAAGTGAGTCCAAGCCAATACAAGAAACTTAGCTTCCTTTTGCCTCCATAGATTAATACTAACTTTGTTGACTTTAAGCGTGCCACTCATTGTGTGCCTTCACGTTGTGTCTGACTGTGGGTGCCTCCTTTTGCTGCTCTTTTGTCCTGATGAGTGTGCAAACCATGCTCTTAGAGGTAATATTTGTAAAGGTTTTGGTCTACGAAGCTTGCAATAGAAAGAACACTGGAAAAGTTAAAGCCATCCAATCTCGATCAGTAACCAATTTTCAACCGTATTCCTTTGGTGACCCTTTGCAGTATAAGCATACTGTGAATGATGCAGAAAATATTCAAGAACAGGAGGACATTTTCCTAGCCGAATTGCATTGTCATTTAGGTAGGAACTTATTATTTTGATAGATTCAAGAGAAGCATCTCGTAAGGGAATTGTACAGGTGGTAGGACATCCTTAATAGATTCAAGGATCATTTCGATTCTCGATTCGATTCACAATTTGACAACCTTGGTGCTAAACCATAGTGAGACTGGTGTTCAATTTTCTTTCCAGAATATAAAAATACACAATTTCATGATGCCACTTGTGTTTCTATTACTTCCCTCATTTCCAGTCCCAATTTACAAAAAATACTGGCAATAAAAGCGAACCTCGGAAAACAAACTATGCTGGGATAGTACCCATATCAAGCCATCTCAGATTTTCTAGTTTCATTAGATAAGTTGCATTACGTATATGTTTTTCCTGCTATTTTCATATCCTGAGTAGATGCCATGGCAAGTTCATCAAAACTCCAATCTAATACACAAAACAAGAAGGAAGCATTTTTAAAAGGAAACCAATATAATTGATGGTAAAAACTGACTTCAAATTCATGAGAGAACCCAGGTAGCCATACTGATTACCATAAAATCTGGATTCCATAAACTCGACAAATAAATTACCATTGCCACACTATCTTTAAGCAACCTCCGATAACTCATGATAAGTACAGATTTCCAACTAATGAAAATCTAGATTGTTACACTGATTATCGTGAACTATCAAATTACCAATTTCACGACTTTAAGCACTCTACGATAGTCAATGATAATAACACTTATTTCCAATTTATGAAAATCTATCTAGTTATATACTGATTACCACAAAATCTAGATGCCATGAAATTCGCAACAAACTTACCAACACAACTAAATCAAATCCACAAAAGGCGAATTAATACATCAAATTTAACTTACGCAGTGGTCTCTTGCCCTCCTCCTTGTGTGCCAGTACTCACAAAGAATCCAGCAGGCACTCCGGCGAGCTTCTGCTCCTTCCACAACTGGCCAGTCGAATCGAAAAAAGCCTTCATTTGTGCAGACATACTCCCATACCTCGTCGGAAACCCAAACAACAACCCATCCGCCTCCACCAACTCCTCCGCAGATATCACCGGGATTTCCCCCTCCCTAGGTGGCACCTTCATCTGATCCAAAACCTCCGGCGCCAGAGTCTCCGGAACACGAAACAAAACCCCCTCAACTCCCTCAATCCCATCCACCCCTTTCTTCATCCTCCTTGCCAAACCCTCTATATGGCCATACATTGAGTAAAACACAATAAATATCCTCAATTTCTTGAGTAAAGCCCCATCTTGAAGTGGGACAGTGGAATCAGTTGTAGGGTTTTGACCCTCAACTGTGGTTGTTGACTGAGTGCCACTCGGTGGGTTTGGTAAATTATCATCAGATTCACCCAAAGATGATCTTTTCTTGCTTACACAGCACCCTCCTCCTTTACCCATATACGATAACTGATTTCTCTTCAATTAAAGCTATCAAAGAAAAGGTGTGTGCAGTAAAATAAATAAATAAATAAAACTCTTAGTTTACAGAAATTTGGGTCATACCCACCAACAATCTTCTCACTCTGTGGGATGATTGAACGTGTTGGTTCTCAAGTGAAAAAAGATGGGTTTGACGCAATTTGCTCGGATAGACCAGATGAGTTGAAATGACCCACAAAATTCTACAGGACGGAGTTGACCTGAGTTAACAGTGAGTTGTAAAGAGTCGGATTTGGCTGAGGACACTGAAACATTCGAATATCACAGGGAACCTCAGCTGGCAGCAGTAGTTGTCAACAGAGCTGGAGTACGGAGAGAATCACATAATAAGAGCATCATCATCAGCTTCTCTATTTTAACTTTGAAGTTAAAGAGAGTAAACTCCTCCAAAATATCAAAAATCAGCTTCACCAAACAAACTCACTAATTTGAAGATTTTTTTAACTTTGCTACAGTAACTTAACAAATTTAGTGACCTACTGTTCACTCACCAAAAGAGAAGGGAGGGAGGGAAGAGTAAAAGTTTGAATGGAGAGTCTGATTCTGTAAGCTTTTGATAAAGTGACTTGCTAAAGTTTGAATAAAGAGTCTGATTTTGTGAATTTTTTGAAAAGTGACTTGCTAAATTATAAAATGTGTTTTTGAGGTTAAATTTGGTGTTTTTTTTTGTGTGCCAAATAAGGATGCCCTAATTGATTTTCGCAATAATTTTTTTTATCCGATTTTCGCACTAAATTGTTTACGAGTATTTAATAGTTTTTTCTATGAATAATGATAGTAACACAAACTTTGTGCCACAACCTCACTCACATGGGGTGTGGGCCCGCACGTGGGGCCCATGTGGGACCCACACCCCATGTGAGTAGGGTTGCGGTTGGTTGTGGCACAAAGTTTGTGTCACAATCATTTTTGTTTTTCTATTGTCAGCCCAATTGACAGATAATAAGTACACATGAAGACAAACAAACGCAGATATTCCTATACACTTTTCACATATTTCAATACACATTCACACTTTTTTATACATTTTTTTCACATTTCAATACAGTTTTTAAACTATAATGTCAGCCCAATGGGCTGACTTTAGAATTTGCCTTAACTTAATTCACTTTCTTTTTAATGAAAACAGGATACTTATAAACCTTTTTTTTTTTTTTTTTGCACGGCATACTTATAAACCTTATAGCTAGGATGCCGTTAGGACAAAATCTATTATTGATTTCTTTTGTCGGATAATTATACTCATTTAGTTGGATTATTTTTTGTCTTTATTCAAAAAAAATTCACATTTGTTAGTTTTAAGTCAATTTTTTTTTATAGATTATTTGAAGAGAAGAATTTAAAAAGTAAAAAATCATGATCTAAAATTTTTTTAATGAAGAAAAAAATAAACCAAAAAGTCGGTCTATTTTGAATTATTTTTTTCTTTAGTGATCTTTTTTAAGATGTTGATCATAATTTTTTTACCTTTTAGATTCCTCTCGTCAAGACCAATAATCCATAAATAAATAAAAAATAGATGCAAAACTAAAATATTTGAAATTTTTTTAATAAAGACAAAAAAATAATTCGCCATTTAGCTAAAACTTTTTATGTTTTTAAGTTTGTGTCAATTTATTGGTTCATTTCAAACGAACAAATTTAAGAAGTTGCAAATTGTGATTTCGAAAATTTAAAAAATTCATTACGAACAAAAAAAATGCTAAATTTTATTTATTCTTTTCTTAAATAAATTTTTTGATCATAAGTTTAACTTTTTAAACTTCTCTCGTTGAAACAAACTAATAAATCAAAAAAATAACACAAACATAGAAAGAAATGTAAAAGGAAAGTTAACAACAATCAGGTGATAAATTTAGTCCCAAATTCCCGTCATAAATTCATGGTGAAATAAATATGATAACAACGATGCATAAAAGTCAGCCCACTTTCTCTAAAAAAAGTCTGGGTTTTTTTAACTTTTTAAAGTTCAATCAAGATTGGTTTATTATCAATACCAAGTTCAAACAAGTTAATACTCAGCACGTTCAGTTTATCATGTATAAAAAAAATCCAAATTACTCAAAATCGGCTCATGTTCAGTTTGACTAAGCTCATTTGATATCGACTCCTTCATAAACAAGTTAAGCTTGAACAAATATCTAAATATCGTCAATTTCCCAAACTAAACAAACAACCATTAGCTCGTTCGACTCATTTATCAGCTATAATTACGAGATTCGTTACCTTTCATGTTGCATTTGTTTGGAGAAGATGAATTTACAAATGACTGCCTTCTACATTGGGGGCCTTGTATCAAATATTTTATTGAATTGAAATATGGTCGGCCGGTCAATAAAAACCTTGACTGGCAGATTATAAAACAAACTGTCACAGGAATGAATTTTAAATCATGATATTTTTCAATGACCTGAAATTGTGGTTATAATTCCACTTTCAATACTTGGTCATTGTCAAATTTGTTGATATGTCAATTTAATATTAGAATTTCCTTACGGCTTCAATAAATAAATAAAAAGGAAGTCTTTTTCATTTGTCTGAAATCAAATTTCTGAGTTATATTCCTCATGATTGTGACGAACAATATCTTTCCATTCATGAAGCTGCAAAAGAAAAATACAAAAAGAATTTCCATAAATTTGGTTGCAGGAGTTCCTAGTTCCTCCCTTAAGTAACAACCTGAGTCACGTAAATGCGACCCTCGTGGGTGAGAGCAAAGCGAGAGCTTGCAAGCACCTTTCAAATAACTTGCTAATTAAGCTACTAAAATTCGTGAGAGCAAGAACTAAGAGCGGGAGAGGAAGCGGTGAGTCAGAATTGAGAACGGGAGCACAAAGTCCTACCAAAAGATTATGCTACAAGAGTATTAACACACCAAGTGTGAATTTCAGCACCTCCCTAAATATTCACCGAATCACTACCAGTAACAAGGAGGTTGTTTGCCGGAAAGCTTGTGTACACAGATTTTAAAAACGGATACAGATGGGCTTGATTGTCTGGCGCATATGAATCCTCATGCACAAAATAGAAGTCTGTGCACGTAGCATTGTGTAGCCTTTTTTGCTCGATCTGACCACTCTGTTAGGTCCGTCCGGATGGTCTGGTCCGCGACAAGTTTCCTGCGCAGGTTCTGAACTCTCTGTTTTTTTAGTCTAGACGGTCAGTGTGCGAACATGCGCGTATTTAAGTCCGTTTTAGAGTTTTCTACATATGGCAATGCTTTCACGGTAGCTTTTTTGTGAGGGTGAGAGGCAAGAGAAACTCTAAGAGATCTTAGTTGTAGCCCTTTAGGCATCTGTTTTCTTCTGATTAGTGAAACCCTCGATCATCTAACTACCTCTGGAATAGGTATTCATTGCCAAATAATGTAAAGTCCCTGTGATTGCTCTCTCTCTCTCTCTCTCTCTCTCTCTCTCTCTCTCTCTCTCTCTCTCTCTCTCTGTGGTTTGTTCACTTACATAATATAAATCGCATCCGTTTTCTATGTTTATTAACACTTCTGTACAACACATCGTTCGGTTGTTTAGTTGCCTGGAAGAGCTGATTTTGACCTTCAGATGGCCGTGAACGATTAGCAGTTAGACTTGAATCACCACCTGATTTATAGCAGTCATTGTTTATGGTTCAAAGTTGAGAGATTAACCTTTTCTGGTCAAGTTCAGGAATATCAATATTTTGCCAGACCAACTTGGAGTGAACAAAAAGACTATTTGATCACGAAACGAACTCTATATTCAAAAACAAATTTTGAAATGACAAATGAATATAGTATCCATCAATCTTATGAGTACAATGCAGTAGACCTATCATGGTCTGGCATTTCTTGTACCTAACTATGATTTACACATCAAAGGTTTTATAACACCGAAATCCAATCTTACAGCAACGAGCATCTTTCTGCTGTTACCGGAAACAGAAAACAAGCATTTCGTACTGCCATTCAAAACAAGAAGCTTGAAAGTTAAACCTTCTAGCAAGCCCGCGGAAAAATCTTGGAATTGAGCGGCAATTAAAACTGGAATCGGAAACAAAAATGGAGTCTTCTTGCTGTTCCTAGAAGAAACCATTTCAAGATTCTTTGGACTCCCATTGTGGTATGCAGCCTTGGTAATGCGATTGTAGAGAAAATGAAGATATTGATACCTCCTTTTCCCTCGGATGCATAGAAAACGATGAGAAGCAACTGAAGGAGCTTCTCAGTCTCTTCTTGTCACTGTCGTGGATTTGGGAATTCGGCTCGTGCTGCACAGTAGAAGTTTTAAGGGTCTCTGGGAGTATGCAGTTGCAGAGTGAACCTACAATGGAAGAAAAGAATCAAATAAATAAATATAAGGCTACGAAGTAGGAGTTCATCCAATCTTCTATACAGGATCACTCTAAACTACAAAGGCGATTGAAATTATCAAACTAAAGGAAATCATGATATTTTCTGTACATTACACAATAAAGTAAAAATAGTTAGGGATACCCGCAACTTCAACTTTCAAAAAAATATAAATTACGGGAAAGTCATATTTGAGATTGGGTGCACTACGAAAACATTTAAATTTTTTATGAAGAGTAAGCTCAAGTTGTCATAGGGATCCTTGTGAGTCAATCAGGCCACGAGCTATATTCTTTGGGGATTGCGCCTCAAGTGCAAGGAAAAAAAATTCTTGCATAATTGACTGTCATTTGTTCAAATGAAGAAGGTACCATTTGGGGGTTTTGTTATTCAAGAAATCAAAAGTTTCAAGATAAATTCATTGTTCATGTGATCACCTTATTAGGTCAGAATTTCCATTTATATACGAAATATGAAAAAAAAAAAAACAGTTAGATAGTTTAAATATAATCAAAACGTAAAGAATACAAAATATAAAAGACATTAATACCCATTCTTGCTAGTCGGTTTACCCACTTTGGGATCCGGTTCCCAGTCAACTTGTAACATATATCCTCACAGAAATGGTTGCAGTTCTTCACAACCAAGTGATATGAATCGCCACTATAGCTCGAAGACTGAAGCTCCATGAATTCTCTAACCTGAAGAGGATCCAAGTATGTTGTTCCTACGAAGATTGACTTTCTAAACTTGTAGCCAGGGCATTGCCGAGGTTCAACTTCAAAGACACCACTCGTTGGATAGTCATGGGCTCCAAAAGCATACTCTACCCCGTGAACTGTGATCATGCAAGTACGGTCAATCATAAATTATTGCTTCCATCTAGTGAAATCGAAATACAAAAACGAGGAGCAACTGATCAATTCACCTTCCTCTACATGTGCTTAATAAACTTACAGCGTTGTCTGCAGCTACTAATTTTAGAAATCCTAACACAATTCACTGTAAGCTGCTTACAGAAATTTGTGCAGAAAACAGGATTCAACGATTATGACTCATTATTCATAATATAGCACATGAACCACGGCTTAGGTAAGATATGAAGCTCAACTAGATCTAACCTAACTAAAGCACATGATCCAACTGCTGGAAATTAGCAAAAGAAGTAGAACCAAGTGCTTCAAACCTCTGGACAACAAAATTCTAAAATTTGTTTAACCTCCACGCTAGGTTTGAGCTGTAGTTCATAAGGATAAAGGCTTGTTGAGTTGACTACTCAGGTTGAGGACAATATGATAAGTGAAGAAACTTTACTGTTTTGGAGCACTTGTTTGAAACCAAAGCTTTCACTAGTATCAAAAAGGAAATGGTTGACAGTTTATCAAAGGTGGCACTAGCCAAATGAAAAGGAACAAATAAGTAAAGCGACATATTTAGTGCAATTACTGCCATCCAAACTCTGCCACTTTGCTTCCAGAAAATATCTATTGTGCCTTTCGCATCTTCATAAGCAAGGCTTTACAGGGAAAGGCAGGCTTCAAAAACTTGCTACTTTCTATAAAATAAAAATAAAAATGAACGTAAATCTATGCAAAAAATGGATAAGAGTGCCCTCTCTCTTTTTCAAATACAGTAAAAAAAAACATTTGAAGAGAAGATAGGGTGCATATTAATGTCTCAAGTATCAAGCACATCCAAAGGCTCATAATCAAGGAAGGTGTATGAAAGTAAAAAAGAGTAAGCTGACCTTCCACACCAGTATGAAAAACACCAAGGCCAGCCCAATAGAAATAACCATTGACGGGTGTCAAGTCATAGACATTGAGATACACAGGAGAGCCGCCTGGATCATGGATTGTTGACTTCACTTTTGGGAACATGCAAAAATGGGTCCTCAATTTGTCTCGTGAAGCTAGAGGCATGACTGAGCGCCAGCCCTTCTTTGATCCAGGTTTCATGTTTAAGGGTGAAAACCAGGAATCAGTCAATACCTAGTTCCAACCTGCAATTTAGGAACACGAGCCAAGCAGTCCTTAATGGGTCGTGATTAGGTGAAATGAATGAGATTTATAAAACAATCACACAAATTATATTGCGCGGCAAAAAAGAAAAGAAGATGAGCAAATTATCTATGCATATGGTTTCCACTTGATTCCTTTTGGCACATTTTCTTCACAAAAATAATGCTATACAAATCAAAAGTAGAGCTTTGTTTTTCATTAGACCTACTGGTTTCAGGAGGAGAGGGAGGGGGGGAAAGAAAACAAAAGAGACAGAAAAAAGGATATATTCAGCATGGAAAGATCTAGAATATCAGCATCATAGAATCTTCAAAGCACACTGCTTGTGCATACATAAAATTGACTATAAAATTATAGCCAATGTCTTTCCAAGTTGAATTTTCCCAGCCAATTCGGAAGATTTTGGTAAAATCATGGTCTGTTGGGAAATAAGTGCAGGAACATTCTTGGTAAGCTGATGCTATGGAGAGTCTCATTCTAGTATCCGCATTCTATTCATGAAGCTACTATGGTAACAACTGGCATTTTTCATAATGGATAAGTGCTCCCCTTTACTTGAAAAATCACTTACGGCTTTATTAGCATGCCATTTGATTCCCTCTTTGGCAACAGTTGGACTAACCCTAGGCATACCTCTCATCCATCTTGGAAGTTCAGCTTCATCACATATTGCTTCCTTAGTGGGGGCAATATTGGTTTGGATGAAAAATCCCGCAATCTTTGTTTCCTGGATATGTAGCATTCTGTTGCTACTAAAAATGGCACAAATGCAACCGATTTAGACCTACAATAATTTAGAACTAAAAGGGTTCACTCATCCGCCCCTGTATATATATTTCTATACCTGCATTTCGTACATATTGAGCATCTCATCAAGAATAAACAATTCTGCATGTAACAGAAAAATGTTAGATGCAAGGCCAAACCCCAACATCGAAGTATGGTCTGCTTTGCCCCAGGTCAACAACTAGCCTCACGGGTTTCTCCCTTTGGTCTCTAACACCATCTCCAGCCAAGGATTCCATATTTGACATGACGTGCCAAGTGAATGAATCAGCATTTGAACCAATTCCAACCAAAGATGTCAATTGCCTAGATGCCAAATCTTTCCCTTCTTTACTTCACTGCCAAAGGTGCCAACACAAAGAAAGGGAATACCAGGTCTAACAGAAAGTGTAGTTTATTTCGTTAAGTACTTGAGAAAATGTCACATAGGACAGAGAAATGATGTAGAGGCTTCTAGTTTGAAAAGAAACTACATTTGCATAGTATATAGGATATATGTGTCAGGGTTGCATAAATACCCTGATTTCAGAATCCTTCTGCTTGACTGATGCAGACTTCAAGAATTCTGTTTTCCAAACAAACCTAGGTATAAGTTAATTTGGGAGTGAATAGTGAATACCGCACGGTTACAAACTAACCTAGGCATCAACCCATAAGTTAAAATCAATCTCAAGGTGGATCATAAACAACACACACACACACAAAAGAACGTTTCACCAAGCTGCATCAACTCCCAAATCTGATAATTTTACCCTAAGATAGTAAGATGATGAATTTTCCAAATTAGCACCAAGAACAGAAAATGCTATAAAATAGAGTGACAAAAATGAGGAAGAGCAGAATAGACATAGACAATAACAAATTACCATAAGCATGAATATGAACTGAGCAGATCGGAGTCGGAACAAAACCCAGAAAGAAAATAACGAAATCAAGCAAATGCAGCTTTCAACAAAGAATAGAAATGGCAAATGTACATGGGTATTAAACATTCAACAAGAAACAGGAGTAAACAACCAAAACCCATTAAAGAATACTGAAATTGAGGGAGACCCATTTACCTTATTATCAAGATGCACCATCAGATCATGGAAGGTATATGCCTTTCTTCCAAAATGGAAAAAGGAAATCCTTCCATTCTCATTGCAGAGAGAGCACCTGAGAATGGAGGATATGTGCCTGAAAAAACAGCAAAGCTAAAAGCACTGATACCTCTGTTGGTTTAAAGGGCCAGTCAAGGGGGAAAAGGTGAAATTACAAGGAAAAAGATCCAAAGGTGAAAGAAAATCTGTCGAGGCGTGCTTTATTTACTATATATTATTTTCCTTTTGAGGGCCCCATATTTAAGAATGAATTTTTAATTCTCACCTTTTTGCATGATAAAACTTTTTTAGGTGAAGTTAAACTTTTTTGTATTAGGGTTTCACGTAATTATAAACAACAAAGGAATTGTGGCTAACCAAAAAGTGACTATTAATATTAATTACCAAAAAGAAGTGACCATTAAAATTAATTCTTTAATTTTTCCAAACATTAAAGTCACAGTGGCTGTGTTTGGTTAGATAGTTTAGTTTATTTTGATGATGTCAGCAGATGTAATGAGTAGAGAGAGATAGAGAGAGAAATGAGGAAAATGATGATGTCATTAAAACTAAAACTAAAACTAAAACTAAACTGGAAAACGAACAGGGTCAGTAGTTTTCTTGTGGTAAATACGAAATATAGCTAAAAATTAAATGGAGTAGCTATTTTGGCAAGTAAGAGCATTCATATCCGGGACTGCCATTTTCACCCATTGCTAATTTTTATTTTTATTTTTTTATCCATAAACAACATAACAAACTTTCACTAAAGTGTCCTTCGAAATAACCGTTGTATTGAAAAACAATTCGTTGAAAAGAGCCACCTCCAGGTCCTACAAAGTGATTCGAACCGTACATTTTTTAAGAGTCTCTACAAAAATCAGCTCAATCAAGTATCGATAAGAACTTAATTTACTAATTCAAATTTTGGTCATGTCATCTCATTCGATCTTCCGACGTGTCTTCAAAAAATTTCATATGTAGCATCGATTTTAGGCTCCTATAGGGGCCAAAAATCAATATAATAAATCAACCTTGCTCATATCCATTTGAACTTATTTTTTACTGCAACCCTTAAAAAAATTGAAACAAAGAAACGGCTCAAATCATTTACGTGGAACCGCGAGGTGGATCCACCCACCCTGCTAAATAAGGAGAAGGCAATTGCCAAGTTTGAGTAAATTTTTCGGTTTGTGTGGCAATTGCTAAATGAGGAGAAGGCATTTACGGCTTATTTACCTTTTTTGGTCCCCAAAGTATGGCCCGCTTCCATTCTCGTCCCCAAAGTATAAACGGTTGACATTTAGTCCCCAATGCACTTAATTTGTACCAATCAAGTCCCTGAAGGTGACTTCGTTACTTTCGTCCGTCAAACCCAAGGGCAACCAAGTCTTTTCCCATCCCCACATTAACAAACCCTAACCCCATCTTCTTTTCCCCGTCTAACTTCACTTTACCAAACTCAATCACTTTACCAAACTCAGTCATTTTACTAAAGTCGTTCCTTCCTCACCAAACACTTCTCAGTCGACTAGAGTGTGCGATCACCATCAGTACATAGCCATCAAGATCACCATTGACACTTGGAGGTGCGATTGGAAAAATTTGAACACAATGAACCTTGTGGAGTATGCAGATTGGATGGACAGCGGTAAATAAAACTCATTCTTCGTCCGTTTAAAAACCTGCATGTATACGTAGTATATATATACATGTGCAATAAATGTGTGTGTGTGTGTGTGTGTGTGTGTGTGTGTACACGTGCACAGTGGACAATGTGTATACTTGTTTTTTTTTTCTTTGTTTAGAGAATCTATGCACTGTAAAAGTAAAAGTAGGGTTTTTGTTGTTTTCTCTCTCCTTGCATTCACTTTTTTCACTGATGTAAAGGAGAAGAAACTAAATTGTTAACCTTTCTATGAAATGAGCCTCCATGCAGGGGCTGCAACAAACACAGAGCCTGAACACTTTTATATTGAAGCGCATCATGGGGGTAGTTTTGGTTTTAAGCCCATGAAAGTCTACAGTGGGGGTGAGGTGGTCACATTTCATAGGCTACACCCAAACTATATCTGAATGCTTGAATTTCATTGTATTGCCCAAAAGCTTGGTTATTCTGACCCAGTGGCCTTTTACTATATTAAACCTGGATTTTCATTGGACAATGGACTAGTGCGTTTTAAAAGTAATTCCCAATTATTGGATATGTTGAAATTTCTTCACAATGACAGGGTTGCTAAAGTATACTTGGAAGTTGAAGGAGGACAGACTTTACTTGGGAGTTAGGTGGGCAGTACAAATTGCATGGCAGCCCATGAGGGTGACCCAGATAAGCAAACTGAGGTTCCATTTTTAGACCTAACCTTATAAACAGATGTTGGGGTTGGGCCTAGTAATATAGGGCCTGGGTTTGGGTTTGGGTTTCAAGAGATCCAAATGGACCCTGCTTTTGGTTTTGACATTGACTATGATATTGGGTCAGTGGAAGCTAATATAAATAGGGAGCCTGGGATAGAAGATGTTACCCTAATTGAAGACCTTGGATTTGGGGATTTAGGGTCTGAAGAGGAAGAGTTGAGTGATAGGTCAGACAGTGAGGACTTTGGTGATGATGTGCACTATAGTGCCACTCATATATAGAGGATGATGATAATGGTTTGTATGAGACATACGTTGATGGAGAAGAGGAATTTGATGGTTTAGCTGATACATTCAAGAAATGAAAATAGGTCAATGCAGATGAGGATGTGTTGAGTGATGGGGATTCCAAGTATGGATTAGAATATAGTTGTGGCAGCACCTCTGATGAGGATGATGCCCAAGCTACAAAGCTACCCTTCAAGCACTTCAAGCCTAGTACAGAAGATCCCCATTTCAAGATTGGCATGCTATTTGGCACCCCAGAACAGTTTAGGAAAGTTGTGAAGCAATATGCCATCAAGAATCAAAGGGTAGTAAAGCTTGTGAAAAACGACAGAAAAATGATAAGGGCTAAGTGTATGCCTCCTTGTAAGTGGGAGTTGTATGCAGCAAAAGTGTTGGTTGAGTCTACATACCAGGTGAGAACATACAATAGTCAGCATACTTGTATTAAAACATATACAAATAGAAATGTCACCTCAACCCTAATTGCAAAGAGATATGTGGATGATCTAAAGGCCAATCCAAGACTCTCAATTACTGCATTCAAAGATAGAGTGAGGAAAGAATTGAAGGTAGATGTATCCAGAAATCAGTTGTACAGAGCAAAGAGAAAAGCTGCAGTGATGATTTATGGGTCTGATCTTGACCAGTATGGGAGACTATGGGATTACTGTGAGGAGTTGAGAAGATCTAATCCTGGATCCACAATTGTTATGGATGCACCATTGGATGAATCAGTTGGGCAGCCAAGGTTCAATAGGCTTTATGTCCTGGGGTCTGTGAAGTCTGGATTTCTGAATGGGTGTGGGAAGATAATAGGAGTTGATGGTTGCCATTTGAAGGGAGAGTATAGTGGTCAGATTCTAACAGTTGTGTCAATTGACCCAAACAATGCTATGTATCCTATGGCATGGGTTGTGGTGGAGAAAGAAGATGAGGACATTTGGGGTTGGTTTATTACACTGATTAAGATTGGCTAGCCTTTTTTATTGCTTTTAGTTCATGAATACATTGTTTATATAAATTGTGTATCACTTGTAAATTGTTTATCAATTGTTTTGGGTGTCCATTGCAGGGTTTAATTCCCATTCTGCATGAAATGGTCCCAAGAGTATAGCACAGGTACTGCTACAAACACATCTTGAGTAACTTCCAGAAGGCCTTTAAGGGGGTGGATTTTGAGGAGAAGTTCTGGGTATGTGCCAAAGCAACGCACCCATCGAGCTTCCAAGAGGCTATGCAGAGTATAAAGGATGAGGATGCAGCTGGATATGATTGGCTAGCTAAAATACCCCCTATGTATTGGAATAGATCCCATTTTAGCGACAGAGTGAAGTGTGATATGGTATGCAACAACCCCTGTGAAGCTTTCAATAGAGGAATCCCTAAGGCAAGAGGTTTACCAATTATAGAAATGCCTGAGTGGATATGATGTTATTTAAGCAAACGTATGTTGATTAGGAAGGAGTGGATTCAGAGGTTTGGAAATGAACTACTACCAAATATGCATGACAGGCTAGAGAATTTGATTGATGAGTCTAGTGATTGATATGCTACATGGTTTGGAGACTTGCAGTTTCAGGTGAGGGTGAGGGTAAGAGCAGAGGGGGAACAATACACAGTGGACCTCAATGCTAAGACATGCAGCTGCAGGGTGTGGGATTTGATTGGCATACCTTGTCCTCATGCCATTGCTGCAATTCAAGAAAGACACCAACAACCAGAGCTGTTTATCCATGCCTATTATTCCAAGGCAAGTTACATAAAAGCATATGAACCACTGATTAGGCCCATCAATGGGTACAAGATGTGGCCACAAACTGATTACATTCCAGTGCTACCACCAGTTGATAGAATGAAGGCCGGAAGGCCTAAGATGAAGAGAATAAGAGGAGCTGAGGAGTACATTAATCCAAAGGACCCAAACAAGTTAAGGAGACTTGGCCAAAATTCAGTGTTTTGTATGGCATCTAGGCAATATGGACATAATAGGACGACCTGCAAAGCACCAGTGCCACAACAAGGAGAGGTGCCACAAGGGGAAGTGCCACAACAAGGGAACACGACAACTATGGGAGGTAGGGGTGGAAAAGGTGCAAGGGGTGGAAGAGGAAGAGTTGTAAGGGGTGGAAGAGGTGGTATTGGCCCATATGTGGCAGTGAGGGGTATTGAGCCAAATGTGCTAGTCAAAGATGGTGTTGAGTCAAATGTCGGTGTTAGGGGAGGTGGAACCAATGTTAGAGTGAGGGGTGGTGGAACCAATGTTAGAGTTAAGGGTGGAGCAAGCAATGTGAGGGTTAGGGCTGGTGCAAGCAATGTGAGGGTTAGAGGTGGTGGATCCAGTGCAAGAGGCAGGGGGGCAACCAAATAATGTATGGTATACTGTTTTTGGTGGTAACTTATAATTTTTGTTATGGTCATAACCTCTTTTCCTTAATATGCTATGTTTTTGTTATGCACAGGTCAACACTCCATCCAACTATGATCAAGCTACACGAGGGTGTCAAGCATCAACTATAACACAAGTGAGAGGGCACCAAAGGTCAAGTATGGTAATGTGTTTAATTTGCATGGAGCATTTTGGCTGGGGAGCATTTTAGATGTATTTTGGATTTGACTATGGATTTAGCAATTATTGGCACTGTGATTGAAGTTTGGTATTTGTCAATATGCTACACCTATGTAGTTGGGTGGCAATATTGTTAACATGTTTTGGCTTTCTGAACCTGGGGTTGTGAAACTGTTATGTTTTGGCTTTCTGAACCCCTTATGTAGGTCAGCTTTTGAGCTATTAAGTCGGGTTGGGTTTTGAATCATGTTTTGATTCTGTTATTCACTTATGGTAATTGTATCTGTTTTGGCTTTTCAATCTATCTTTGTTTTCCAGCTATTAAGCCATGTTGTGATGTTGTCATTCAATCACTTGCATATAAATAATAGCTCCATATCATTTGTCATTTGCATATAAGGAAAATGCATTCAATTTGCACACAAGACTATGTCCATAAGGGCAGGGCTGCCAAATGTTCATTAGCTTCATTTACAATTGTTTAGGCACTACAAACCCCAACTGATGCAAACCGCCCTTGTTAAACACAAAAAACAAAAAAAAACATTACCCCAACCCAAACCAAAATACCCGGACAATTGCAGAGATCGACAAAACCCAGCTCACGATCAGTGCCACCCACATACATAGAACCTTCTTCTTCTCTTTCTTGATCACAGCTTCATGCCTTGCAATGACCTAAGCAACCCAGGAATCACAACCCCAGACCTCTCACACATTGGGGGGTCAACCCAGAGGAAGTACCCATAAGCTCATTTTTCCTGTATTTTTTCATGTCAAAAAAACAGAGTAAGCTTTGCAAGGGCTAGAAAGAGAGAGAGAGAGCATGGTGGACATTTACCCCATAATGCTCACATCCAATGAACCTTCTCCCAGGGTTCGAGTCAGTCCAAGAGCAATTGAGCTTGCCCAGCCTTCGACAATAGCAAAACTAGGTGTTCTCCATCTTCTTCTTCGTTTTCTCTAGTTTTTACAACTGGAGAGTGAGAGATAGAGAGAGTAGCAATATTGTCTCTAAGGGATGGGAACACACACACACACACACACAGACGGGGGTGTGGGGATTGGCGGGAGAAGAGGATGGGGTTAGGGTTTGTTAAAGTGGGGATGGGAAAAGACTTGGCTGCCCCTGGGTTTGACGGACGAAAGTAACGGAGTCACCTTCAGGGACTTGATTGGTACAAATTAAGTGCATTGGGGACAAAATGTCAACCGTTTATATTTTGGGGACGAGAATGGCATGCGTGATCATACTTTTGGGACCAAAAAGGTAAATAAGACTTCCAAAACCCAATCAATAGCCAATAGTTATACTACATACTACATAAAAACTAAACCCAGATGTTTCACCTTATCTCACTCTCTTCGTTGTCGTCTTCTTCTCCCTGCGACCAAAAATGGCGAACAAAGAAATCTATCTCAAAAGTGGAATTCAAAATCAAACCTATCTTTTCATAAAAGAAATCAAGCTTAACCCAGAATAGGAATTGGATCGCAATCCTTTTGCTTAACCCAGTTAATAAAAAAATTAAAGGTAGAGAAATTTACCAAAACAGGAGGAGGATTCGAGTGGGTGGTTTGTGGGAGAATATTTCAGGTTCAGATGCCCATTTCACAGACTTTTCTAAGCTTCCTCCTCCTCCTCCTCCTCCTCTCTCTCTCTCTCTCTCTCTCCATGAATTTGCACTACACCTGGTTCTTGAGTAAGTTTTTGAAATTACTTTTTAACCTCCATACTATTTGAGCCTCTTTTCCTTGTATCCTATAATTTGTTAATTTCTTATATTTTTCCTCAAAAATCAGAGATTTGGTGCCATGCAAGCATCTTCCATTAACAAATTGACGAAAATAGATTAACATTTTTTGAAGTTTGTAGATCTATAGGACATTGCGGTGATAGTTCAGAGGCTTTTTGAAATTTTTCATTTTTTGTGCCATTTTATGGTAAAGGCAAAAGTTTGCCCTCGTGTTTAGAGCAAAACATAGAGTTTGGTGAGGTCGCCTTGACAGTAACACTTCTAAAGGAATACCAATAAATTACAATTTCCTTAAAATCACATTCTAGAATTGTCTTATTTGCTTGATGGGGAACAGGCCACTTTGTTTGATTTTGGTTTCTAGGAGACGGAGAAATAAAAAAATGAGAGTAATAGTCAGAGAGAAAGCTTACTCTCTCCGTCCTTTTTAAAATGACCCATATGGAAATACATACAATTTCAAACCCTTAAAAAACATATTTCTCTATATAATTTTTTAATTTGTTTTATACCAAATTAAAGTGCTCATTGAAAAATTTAATCTGGTGCAAAAAAATAAAAATAAAAACGTTATACAAAAGTACATTTTTAAACGTCCGCAAAAATACACATTTCCCAAGTGAATCATTTAAAAAGGGACGGAGAGAGTATTAAAAACTGTGGTGAGAAAGGAAATAGTTTTGGAATATCAAAACCAACATAGTGGACCATAGTGTTTCTATTGTTTTACCCAATTAGGTGGTCATAGGTTGTACCAGTAATGATTACAACATGGGGAGGATTTTTCAAGCACCATTCTATATGTTCCCAGTTTCAGGCATATTTAAACAGAAAAACCAAGGACCCGGAAATGGGTACACCGAAAATACCCAACCCATGCACAATGTGGTGGGCTCCACACACGTGTGTGGAGCCCACCACTTTGTGCATGGGTTGGGTATTTTCGGTGTATCTTTGTGTGTGGAGCCCACACACTTTGTGTGTGGAGCCCACACACTTTGTGCGTGGGTTGGGTATTTTCGGTGTTTCCATTTCCGGGTACGTAAACGTCCAACTTTAGCTCCGGTACAAAATTGCTCTTCAGAAAGATAATACACCAGCAAAAAATCTACAGCCCTAATACTCCTATGTGGTACGCCCATGTAAGAAACAGATTGGGAAAGCAGTGCATGTACGAATACCGAAAAATAAAAAACTGAAATCTACTCTTCGATGAATCGGCCTTCCACAGAGACTTCGGGTAAAACCTGATTGATCGTGAATACGAGTTTGGATTTCGATATCTACAACATTGCTCATTGAAGAACAACTTAATCCCATTTCACCACAAGATAGTAGATAAACAAAACGGAAGCCATAGCTTGATTTTGAAGCCCAGAAGTTTTTGCCAAATGCCAGGCACATCACAGACTACTTTTTTGAGTTTTTTATACAGACAAAACTAACCCATATAATGCACTAGGGGTAAAAAGCTGCTAAAGAGAACAATGGGTGGACAATTCAAACACAAAAACAGAACAGACACCCATCATTCATCATTTTCTGATTCTGAATTCTCTGCTTGAGTTTCCGGGCCTTCAATCACATTGTTAGACGTGCTGTGGAGTGTTCTTGGTCCTTCAATTGCACCAGCTCCTCCTCTCTGCCCAGGGTGAAAGATATCGCTTGCCATTTCGTTTGCTGATTCAGCACAAGAACAAAAACAAAGCCACAAAAAAATGGGATGTGCTTATTTACACTTTTTTAGTTTCCTAACAGATCACATGTATCCACTTGAATTGAAATGACATGCAAAACGAATATATAATATTCCACTCTTTTGAGAAACAAACAGGCAACCTCACAAATTCATCACAACTAGTTTGCCTATTTTCACTATTCTGGATATCTCAAAAATTCATCTATAGTTCAACATATTCGTCACATTTTGTACAGAAGAAGTAATTGCAATATTATGATTTTCAAAAAGAGTTTTGACTATTTTTTCACAAAAAAATACTTGGTGGCTCAATTAAACGACACAAGTTTCAAAAAAACTGGATTGTGTTCTTCATTAGTCATTACTAACATATCGAAGTTCAGAATGCAATGTGGAAGCATGACCCAAGTGGGTTCAAAGCATTACCTGACATCCAAATCTTCACAATAAGTGTTTTTGCAAACTGTATTTCTCCTTGGTGCGCGCTTACAAATTTACCCTGCAAAACCAGGAACGTATCAGACAACCAAAAATTGCAACTAGCAGATGTTCAATAAAATATGGAAAAGGGATACAGAATATCTCTCGATCATATTCTATTTCAACCTTTCAAAGAAGGAAAGGGAGCTGATGGAGAGACGTCTAATCCCTTCACCGATGAACTCACTACATAGGTTCAACAGCCGAAGTTTTGTTGGTCACACTAAACTTTTCAACTCAGAAAGTCCCAATAGCTTCTAATTTATTCATGTGTAGAGAGAAACAAAAAAAAAAAAAGGCTTTAAAATGGTAGCCATAACCATGTCGCTAAACTCCTTTCCTAGTCCTAACATCAAGGAGACCAGCAAATGGAGTCATTGTCTCTGCATGCCATAACAACATGAGATGAAAACACTTTACCATTTCACCATAGGATAACTCCACAATTTGGTCCAGCCTAGCTTGATGCTTCAACAGAAATGGACGCAGATGATTCACATACAATTGTTTTGCCCCCTGTCAAAAAGAAAGTGAAATAATAAAACCCAAAAATGCATTTCCAGAATTCAATAATTTTCTGACTTCAATAATGTCTCATGGACATTTTCAGAATTCAATTTTCTACACGACAAAGCAAAGAATAAAACCCAAAAATGCACAAGCAAAAAACAAAATGTAACCAAATACAAAACAAGTGGGATTTATAATCTTTAGTCTTTACCCATATTCCAACCTATTATGACTCCCACATAAGCAGATTCCAAATACAGTATGAAACAAGTGGGAAAGGTGGACAGATAAGAACAACACATATATCATCTCTAAAACGCCTTCTACAGAGGCCAAATTTATTGAATAATTGAAATAAAATAACAATTATATTGGTTGTGTTTGGTTAGATAGTTTAGTTTAGTTTTGATGATGTCAGCAGGTGTAACGAGTGGAGAGAGATAGAGAGAGAAATGAGGGAAATGATGATGTCATCTGTAGAAGGGGAAAAATATTAACACTGCCCGTGGACGTTAATTTGAGATTAACGAGGAAAAAATGTTTGAAGTCCGAAACAGCAACCCCGGGTCATCACCCCCGGAATACTCCGACTCCGGAATGCCCAACCCCAGAATCTCAACTCCTGTGAAACCCAACTCCGGAATCTCAACTCCTGTGAAACCCAACTCCGGAATGCCCAACTCCGGATCCTCAACCCCGGGTTCTGGGTACACTTCCTGGTTCTCAACCCCGGTTCTTGGGTGCTTATTTTCATAAACCAAAGTTAAGTAAAGAAAACTATTTTGAGTTTTCTTTACTTTAATTTATTTATGAAAATAAGGAAGTACCCCCCTTTCGGAAACAATGGCATTGCCAGAATTTTGAAATTCCAATCATATCAAAAACTCATCCCCCCATTTTTAGTACAAAGACGAAAAACGGCATGTTTTTCTTCGAAGAAAAGGGGCGAAAGGCTTCCTTCCCGTACTCGAAAAGATCATCCGATTACGCCATTGTGCTTAGAAAAATTCAAGGAATAATTACCGGCACTTTTTATCGGGCCGAATCAAAACTTTTCGAAAAAGTTACTTTTTCATACTTAGTCATATTTTCGAGCGACAGACAGAGACGCCTCGATCAAGAGACAATTTGATAACGTTACAGCCTGCGCCATTCAAGCTTCAGATGAGAAAACAATAACGAGGGGATCGACCTTGATACCCCGAAGAATAAGAGCCTGACGAGGATAGACGTCAACTCCTAAACGGACCCGGACGAGTTAATCCGCCCCAGTCGACTTGGCAGGACTAGAGGACAAGATCGTGACCGCGCCGCTTTTCGGGACTACTGGAGAATTTTGTGGATTGGTGGCTAAGGACGAGGGTTCGCCGCGGAATAGCACCCGCGGGATTACCACGGGTGTCACGGGGGCCGCGGCCTGGATGGTACGGAAGGAATATTTGTGCACGATTTTTTGTGACACGTGTCCAGAGTTTATAAGTGGACTCGGCCCAGAAAGAGAGGCCAAGTCCTCTATAAATAGGACATCCCTCCCACCTTTCGGGGGACTTTTTTTTTTTTACGAACTTCGAGAGTGATTCTAGAGAGAGAAAACATTCTCTAGAGAGCATTCACTCCTCTTGTTCAAGGGGGAATCCTGCCAAGGGTTCTTTCCTACCGTTCTAGCCTTGTTCTTCACCAGTTCCATAGATTTCTCCTTAGTCCATTTGTCTAATCATTCATTATTCTCGTCCCTAATCAGTTTAATCTCGATTTACGTACCCAACTAATTTCACCCTCTTACATCATCAAAACTAAAACTAAAACTAAACAGGGAAACGAACAAGGCCATTAAGTCTTCAAAATCAGCTTTTGGTAATTGGGAATTGTACTCTCCATTGTCTATGATAACACAGAATAGCGTGCGAAAACTCTTGAAATCTCCTAGAAAGAAACAATACACCGATAGAAAATCAATGAGAGGATGCTGAAAAACAAATTGAACGTTAGAGAAGTTTGGGGAAAGTTTGGGTTTATAGCAAGGTAACAAAAAATGAAGGAGCTATTAGGAAATGGCTAAAGGGCATTTACTAATCTGCATGCTGCAATTCAAAGGTCCAAAAGCCAATCATCGAAAACATGCTTCATATTCCTATAAACTCAAATGCCATGGATGTAAAAGGAAGCCAGCACAGAAAACCCAAAAGGTCAGACTCCAGGACATTATATCTCAATATCAATGGAACCATCAAGGAAGCAGCACAATGACTCTAAAATCATCACCACAAAAAGGAGAAACCCATAGTAACCAGAATTCCTAGTATGTACTCTATAAGATACACACAGTATTGGTTCTTCCCCTCGAGCAATCCTTTACCATTTTTTTTGAAAGGCAAAAAACTTTATTAATCTCTGAAAAAAACAAAGATTAAAAGGGAATGAGAAAAAACTCACACCCCGTTGGCAAGATACCAACAACACCCAAAGGACCGAAGTCCACACCTGAAGGTCTAAGTCCAAAATCGGACCCTACCCAAATCAAACAAATGAAACCCAAACATCAGTGGCCCAAGCCTAAGAATAGGCAAAACCCGATGAAACAGTGAAGCCCAAAAATAAGAGGCCCAAACCCAGCCAAGGAAACCCTAAACCTCAAACAACCGCCGCCCACACCACCGCCGTCGACCAGAAATCCGCTACAGAGCGCAACCAACAACCCAACATCAGCCAACAGTTAAGCAAAACCGATCCTCCCAACAGAAAAACCGGCGGAGAGACGACGCCAAAGCCGAGAAGATGGAGGAGCACCACAGCAGATCAACGCCCCAAGCCGCCATTGCCGTTAAGCCCAAAACCGGTTTCACCCAACAGTGAAACCGGCGGAGACCAAGAGAGCAGGAGACGGACAGCAAAAAGCACGGACCGGAGAGAGACCAAGGGAACCCAGCACCTCCAACGAGCCACAGACCAAGAGGGTGACAACCCACGCCGTCGCGAAGTGGCTGAACACCGTAGCGCAGGCCCGCCGAAAAACCAAAGCACGCCGCCGCGTGCCGCCACCAACAACAACCAGATCCAACCGCCTCACACCTGCAAAAAAAGAGAAAGAAAAAAAAAAAGGCGAGAGGAGGAGAGGAGAGAGAGGAAAGGGAGAGAGGAGGGCAGAGGATGGAGCCCGGGGGGAGGAGGAGAAAGGGAGATGGAGAGTTTTAGAGAGAGACGCTGGAGAGTTTTGATTTTCTATATACTAGTCCTATATAACACAAATATATACCAATATGACCCGAATGAGTAATCCTTTACCATTTGATGAAACCTTACCACCCAGACATGAAAAGAACAAAGAAAAATATGAATACGGTCTGACATGTCAACTGCAAAGGTCATGCAGCTGGTGCTCACCCAAAGTCCATACAGGGCTTTGCCCCAACTTTAATTTGCCCCCGCCAGTGGGATTGGAGGTATTGGACCCCAAGATTAATCGATCCATTGGGCCGGCTACCGAGTTATCAAAATAAAAAAAAAAAGAGTATCATAAATGGAGTTTATGCAACTTGAAAATTCAGGTTTTGAGTTGAACTCCCACTTGGAGATACTTTAAGCACATGAGAGCCAGAAATTGAGACAATAGTTTATGTTCAACCGTTCAATCAGATGGATATCAGAAAATGATTACTCCTCTATTACCAAAAGATTGTCCGGTCCACAAAGCTAAAACTTAAAAAGAATGTATATTTTGTAAAAAAAAAAAAAATCAAACTTTTCTCCACAAAATAAAAAAACTCATTGATATCTAGTAACTAGCACAATTTATTTCAATTTTGTTAAATAAAAATGCATTTTCTTAAGTACTCGTTTTGCAAGCTGGACAAGATTTTTGGAACGGTGGTAGTAGCTCTTTAAGAAAGTCACTTGCGAATAAACTACGTAGCATTAGTGACTGGTGAGCCAACATGCGAAGAAACTTGGAAAAATGTTGATGTTGAACAACAAAAGTTACAAAACTAAGAAATTGGTTTGAGATCCTTAGCATATAGTAAACATTTGCTAGAATAATGAGTTCCAACTGTACTAAGGCATAGTTTTCCAAATGATTTTAGCAACCCAGTTGCTAAAATCATGGTGATTTTAGCAAATGAGTTTAGCAGGTGCTAAAATCATGGTATTTCAAATAAAAAAATTAAGTGTTTCCGTGTATCGTTTTTTGAATTTTTTACACCGAATTAAAGTACACGAGGAGTACTTTAATTTGGTGCCAAAAAAAATCGAAAAACGATAAACGGAACCACTTAATTTTGTGATTTGAAATTTCCATGATTTTAGTAACTCAACTCATTTGCTAAAATCATGGTTGATTTTAGCAAATGAGTTGCTAAAATCTTTTGCAAAACTAAGCCTAAGCATAAAGAGCAATAAAAATTTTGTCCACGAAAAAGCAGTCTCAGTCTCCGACCTCAATGAATAACCATTAAAAAGTACTCTATGCATAACCAATAATAGGTAACAGATCAACCACTACTTCCTCCAAACAAAGGGAAAAGAGAAGAATAGAAAAAAGAAGAAAAATGTCTTTCAAGCTTACATCAACAGATGGAAGTTGAAGCCAAACAAGAAATGCAAACTTCATGTGATAATACAGCGGAAACCTGATGAAACCAGACAAAAGAAGCTTTAGAGATTGCGTACCATAATACACAGAAATCTAAAAATCCCACAAGGGAAATGAAAAAACAAAAACAAAAACAACAGCAGATGTACCAAATTTGGGATAGAAACAATACCATGAGATTAATTTGTCAGTGAAAACTTCGGCAATACTAAAGGATCCATAAGCTGCAAACATTAGTCTCAGTGAGAACTGAGAAGTATAAAAAGGGACAGGACAACCGAGAAAAAAAAAACACATAAATTCAGCATGGATCAGAGGAAAAAGCTATGCCAATGGAAAAATGAAGTCCTAAATGCAGTTAATTAGAAACTTGGCAATCAACCACCGCATGGCTAACTAGATCGATAAAAGCCTAGCTTGAGGTTCTGAAGCCCTCCAATTGTACCTTCGGTTCTGAAGTAAACCATTTTAACCAAAAGGTTTTTGGCATTCACGATGCACTACTTAATTTCTCGGATAGAAAATCCTAGATAATCACATATGTAGAATAGTATGTTGTACAACTGTAATAAGAGAAAACAAAGAGAATAATATGAATACCAATCTCTTCTAAGAATACCTATCCAACATGAAATAAAAAATTAAAAGACAAAACAGCAGTAAGACTCCTTATGATCGACAAAAGACCATCACCTTTGCTGGTAAATATGATAGATAAAAAAGTTCCATAAACGAAAGGCAAAAGTTGCAGCAGCATTGCTAACCTGCCCAATACAATAGCCACCTTTGTTGCTCATTTTGGTCTTTTGTCTCAATTGCTTTAAATGTTGAGTAAACAGGCAAGGCAACCCCCACTGAACAACTGCACAAGCACATACGAGTGACACCTTACTAACCACCATGCATAGGATTTATTCTACTACTTATGTAAACTAGCCCAGTGCATAGCACATGCCACTTTGCGAGAAGGCTACCACAGATAAGAAAGATAACAATGGTCATTAAGTAGGTTAACATTTTTTTAGAAGGCTACACAGAACAAACTACAGCAATAATAGCACTAATTGTTACTAGTTACGGATATTGTTGTCGATAGAAGGAAATTATAATACGTTATAAGAAACATGATAAAGAAAGCAAAGCTGCATAAAACACCTCCAACAAGGTAATAACCCACATGAAAACAATTCATTTTACAGCTTACCATGCTGTTCGGACGACGATGTTGGAACCAAGGGGACAAAGGAGCAAGCGCAACCCAACCTGCATCAGTTGGAACTCAACATCAAAAGTCAATGGCTCTTCTCAATACAACTTTAGTGGACAAGGTATGCAAGAAAATTCAGCAACCAATAGATGAAACAACGCATGCAGACATACATACATATGAATGCATGTGTGTGCGCAATGGTGGATCCCCGGCCAATTTTTTTTTTTTTCTTTTTTTGTAAGTTTAAAAAAAAAAGTCTCCCAACTTTTACCAAGTATTTTTTTTAACCTGCTACTAGCTGATGGTAAGTTTGTTTAGGGTTTATTGATATTCGGAATTACAAACAAACACTTTAAAATTTTCCAATTCAAAATAAAAAACACCTTTATATTCTCCATGTTTCCTCGTGCAACCCCTCTCTCAGATATGCAAAACCATTGAACTTTCGATTGGACATCGTTTAACAAGCTGCTTGCCTTTCTTAGGTTAGATGTTAGGTCTTTACCTTAATAGAAACATAGTGCGCATACAAGACAAAGTTTGAATTTTGGTTTTTCTTAATTTAGAACTCATGTATCGTAGAATTTCACTTGGACTTTTAAATGTCTTTGGATTATTAATTTTTTTAATTTAGAAATCATTGTGGTGGCGATCAACCGCCGCCAATTATCCTCACTCAGCGCCATCTTTGGTTACTGCCACGACGATTGACGTAGGATTTGTTTTTCTCTCTCTCTCACCCGTTGTCAATGTAGGCTCCCCCGGAATCCAAATCCTAGCTCCGCCACGGTGTGTGTATATATATAAATAGATATTTGAAAATTCTGAAGTAAAGTGCATTGAGTGAAAAGTGTCTTCTCTATAACTTTCCTAAAATATGTATGTACATGTGAAAAGTATGGAATATGTGCAAGCGCATTGATTATGAAATATGCATCGGTAAGAGTCGGAGCTGAGTAGAGCTGGTAAGAGTAAAAGGAAAGAATTGTCGCTGGCTTCCCTTCTTGTCGTGTGGACTATACAAGGGGCAAGGGAGCAAAACCATACAGACCAGCAATAAATATACATAACTACACTGGTTTATCATCATTTAAATAGCTCGTGTGCTCACAGATCTAAAACCTTAACACCTTAAAATCTTGAACAACAGCATATTCATATGTGTGTGTGTGTGTGTGTGTGTTTTGTGTTCATTGTCCCACATTTAAAAATTTAAAAACCTTCGAAATAATCTTCAATTCTATTGATTACGACTGGCATTAATGATAGCCCAATTTCAAGCAGTTCGATTGCAAGACTAAAAAATCCATAGGAATCTTCAATTCTATTCTATGTACCGGAAAACCCTAATCAAGTGTTTACGGTCCAAGGAATCAAACTGCTGGGAAAAAGGTTTCCGTGAAACCCTCACAAAAGTGGCTGAGAGAGAGGGAGAGAGAGAGAGAGAGAGATTGCATACCTCAGTAGACATATTTGGCCCAAACAAAGCCATTTTGGAAAGAGAACCTGAAAAAAACCGGAAGTTTTAACCTCTGTTGGTGGTTAGACTAGTAAGCGTAACCTCAAACACGCTCTTGTACCTTAACCCCGGGAGCGTGCATTGGAGCCACGCTTCCTGACTTCTAAGTTACATAATTCGGACCAGGGGAGTAGGGATGGGCATGGGGAGGGTAGGGAGTGGATACCACTACCTCCATCCCCGATCTCCGAACTTATATCTATCCCCATCCCCTCCCCGATCCCCACCGGGGATTTTATTTTAACCTCCATCCCCGCCCCGATGCGGGGAACGGGGATCCCCACGGGGAATCGGGGATCTAAAAATCCATGCATTAGTCATATGTATGAAAGAGGTACATATTTTTTTAGTTGGGACGTTAATTTGGCGCACCGACAATACACAGAAATCCAACCCCATATACTACAAGGGTTTTCAATCTGGTTGCCATTAAATTCAACCCCCACAATTCCATTCCATCCCAACCGAAGCCCTTCACCTCCAAGTTATGAACTTATTATCTGGGAAAAGAAATTTTATAAACTTATAATATAAATATATATATATATATATATATATATATATTTATGTGAATAGGGATGCGGGGAGGGTCAAGGAGGGGCGGGGATCGGGTAGGGGACTGACAATACCATCCCCTACCCGATCCCCGAATTTTTTTAAAAATAATCCCCATTCCCTACCCGATCCCCGAAAAAATCCCCGAAATCCCTACCCATTCGGGGAGGGGACGGGTTGGATAGGGGCGGGTCGGCCGAGATGGCCATCCCTACAGGGGAGGTGTTGTGCACGCGTTGCGGCGGCGCTCTAGGGCGCTCTGATGATCGGAAACGTTCACTGCATAAAACTCGTCAAGTAGAATATGACTTAAAAATCAGCTCGATCGGATATCATTTAAATGTTTCATCGGAACAAATTTAACTTAGCAATAATGGGTTCCAGTAATTAGATCTAGTGTTTCGGATGAGGTACTTAATAATATCCGAACAAGCTAATTTTTGGCACACTTCTTCTACTCGATGAGCTCTCTACGTAGTCATAGTGAATGTTTCTGATCATCGGAGCACCGCCGCCACGCGTGCACAGCACCTCCCCTTGTCCTTGTCCACATACTTTGCGTGCACGTGCGTGAATGGAAGGCGAACATGGAAGCATCTTTGAATCACATTTCAACTAAAATTTGTCAGAGCAAGGATTGAGAACGTGAACGCAATGCGAGGATTGAGAACTCAAACACACGACATTTTGAATGATTATATGACAAAAAGCATCTCTAACCTATATCCTCCATTTCTTCCCTCTATTTCTTTATCTCGGAGAAAATTTTAAGTCCAACCCGTCCTCTAAAATCAATTTTGTGTATATAATGCAAAAAGTATTTGATTTATAGCGAGAGTCCGTAATGGTTCGCGGAAAAGTGAGAATGTAATAGAAATAGTGATATATAGTCAAACTTATCAATTCTTATCGATAGTCTCATGCTTAAGACAGGAGAATGAGAATCAAAACTAATACCACTCACAAGGCCATTAGGCAAGAATGAAAATGCCTCGAACCTACCACGGCCACCATCCGCGATCCATTTTTGTTCTCTTCCTTACCTGGGAAGATAAATCAAAGAAAGGTTGCTTCCTCCTCTCCTGGATCCGTTTGTTTCTATGTAAAATATTTTTATAACTTAAAACATTTTCCTTCTAAAGTAAATTCACAGAAAATAATCTCTTCGTTTGTATTAGATGTTTGATTGATACTAAACAGTGTAATTTTTTTTATTGAAAATGATTTCCTACCTTTTGGTGAGCGAGAAAAGAGAATGGGGAAGGCAAGGAAGCCGGGAGAATGGTTGTTTCTTCCTTCTTTTTAGGGATTGCTCGAAATTTGAAATGTATGTTAGTTACTTATGTTTTAGATTTTTTATTATTATCTTGCCTAAAATTAAGGAAGTTTTGGAATGGTATATGATTCACTTATCTAAAATGAAGGAATTTTTGAAATTCTGGAGATTCAAAATTGGGGAATGATATTCTTTCCAAATTTGATTCCTGTGAACACCGAATTTTAGCTAAAAAAATAGTCATGGTAAAATCATGTTCACATAGTCACGGTAAATTAAAAATAGTCATGGTAAAATCATGTTCACATAATATTAAGTCATTATGGTAAAAACTGAATGGAGATAATAAAAAAAACATGGTAAAAATCAGACCCAATACAATGAACATGGTAAAATTAAAAGGCTTACAAAATTGAATCATAGTCAAATACATGTCCAAAAAGTAGTATATCGATGTTTATGGTAAATTGATACAACTGGTTATCTTGGTTTAGCAAGCATACACTTCAACCACTACCAAATTGTCATGGTAAAAATGCTTCAGTGACATTGTAAATTAATATTTGTTACATTGAATCATGGTAAAATGATAAATTCGGACAAGTATGGTAAATCAAAATTAATATATATATTCCTTGATTTTAGGGAAGAGAATCATCCACTATTTCAAAAATTCCTTGATTTTAGGCAAGAAAATCATGGTCAAATACTCGTTCTCAAAATGTTCTAATGATCAGTTCAAAAAAAAAAAAACATGTTTCAATAATTGTGGTAAAATGGTTAGCCAAAAATACAGAAATAATGGTAAAATTTGCCGATGAAGCACCTAATAACTATGATCTCCATTTAGCAACCTAACAAGCCCAAAATAATGACAATATTCAACTTGAGTCTACCGTAAATATATCTCAAAACATGCTCTACTAATTAACCCACTTCTAATCAACCCAAAAGCATAAACATAAAACAATCATTTTTCCAAACATGTCAACAAAAAGACCCAAGTGGTGTCTGTGTAATCGAACAAAACAATATATTTCCTAATTTAAATTAGTCTTCCTATCCTTTCGCGCAGCCTTGATTTCATCACATTGTAAATTTTTCTTCAAGCTTCAGGAATTTATTCCGTCATTGAGAAAATCATGCACCATGTCGGCTCTCAATCGTCGGCATTCTGTATTATATACAAATCTACACGAGGAAAAAAATGAATAACCACAAACTGATTAAAAGTGAATAACGACGAATGAAACAAAATGAAATGTACACAAGAAGTCTAGCAATCATGGTAAATATGAACTATCAAATATGGTAAACACATACTAAAAACTGATTAACATTTCCCTAAGGTATATGAATATAAATCATGGTAAACATGAATATTTGTTTTTCATGATAAATTGATTCAAATTCCATGGTAAATAGAAAAGACATAATGGTACGGTGATCATGGTAAATTAATTAGGCCATTCTTCAGAAATCATGGTAAATGCTTTCAAGTCAGACTTTTTCCAAGCTAAATCTACAAATAGATAATTAAGTGGGCATATTATAAAGAAAATCTATCATGGTAAATCTCAAAACATTTCAAACCTTTCTTTGTACATTTACCCCGTGTTCATGAATCATGGTAAGTCAACTAACCCAAGAATAAGGAGAGATATTGCAAGGAATAGAACAAGCATACAACATCTCCGGTAACAGAGAATAAGGAAACATGCCGTGTTGTGTTAAAATGATAGATTGAAGATGATTTGTTGTAGTAGTGCTCAACCCAACACCCTAGTTTGGAGAAACTCAATTTCAGTAATGAAAACACCATAAAGTTCAAAAAAATAAACTCAAACAAATCAAACCCCAAATTAGTACCGTAAGGACTTCTACTTGCACCTGAGGCTTGTTCTCAAATAACCTCCGGCATTTGTCGTTTTGAGTTGGGAAGTCAACGGGTAAAGATTTGGGAAGCCGATTTGGGACGGCGAGGGATTTGGGACTGCAAGAGCGGACGATTTGGTACGGCGAGGAGACGACGCCGATCTAGTCGGGAGAGAGGATTGTCAACGACAACTTTGGACTGCAAGGACCGAAGGTCTGGGACGTCGATTTGGGATAGCCTGGGTGAGAATTTTGTCCCAAATTTTGGGTTTTCAGAATTTGTTCTTCAGGTATAAAAATGGGATGACAACTAATTGCTCAAATATGGGGATTGGATTTTATCCCCAATCCCTAAAATACGGGGATGGTCCTCCATATTTTTAAATTCATCCAAATTTCTATATATATCGTATAATTGCAGTGGAGGACCTCTTAATTTTGAAATTGGTCCACTTCCTACCTCTCCTATATACAACTTTTAATTTAGTCCTCAATTAGCTAATATGTTATATATAAAGGGCATTTTAGGGTTTATTTAAATCTCAGGATGATTTTCTAATTTGAAGTGAGTAAAAGGATGATTATTTAAGTGTCCCTATAAAAAATAACTTACCAAAGTTTCGAGAGGAAAACAGTTTTCCTCTTATGACGGAATATATTTTACCATCACATTATGTATTTCCTGAATCCAATGTTGTTATACATAATTTAATATTCAACATCATAATACTATCAATCCCACAAAGTTTAAATACTTATAGTATATTAATATGATTTTAAATTACAATTAATTTCGGTCCCATATAGCCTGTCTCATTTAATGTAAAAAAGGATATACAATATTGTGGAACACACAAAACTTCAAAATTTATATGCTAATTATATGCAGTGGATCCCAATATTGTTATACTCAATTAATTTTAAGTTGTAATGGTTGATGCAGTCGCATAAGAAAGGATTTAACCATATTTAAATCAATTGTGGATTCCGTGCAAACGACAATGGAAAATCGCCTTCCCGCTTTTCTTAGAGTGATACATGTAAGCTTGTAAATACAACTCTCAGGATTTAGTAGCTATTTCTCAAATTATTTGCATGAGATGTAAGAGTACCAACAAGTTTTTTTAAAAAAAGTAAATAAAGTACCAAGAAGTTTCTCTATGCAACTCATGAGCCACTGCAATTCCATTAGATAGATGTTAAATCGAAAATTTATATCTAAAAGTAAATATCTTTTTACGAAAATTTGTTTGAAAAGGCATGCGAAACACAAAATTGTAACAACAGCAAATGCAAACTGAATCATTAGAAGCTCAGGACTTGCAACCAAAAAAAAAAAGGCTTACTAAAATTATCAGGAAAATGGGTACAATAATAGAGTTATGAGAAGTAGTACAGGGATCAAATTGAATATACTTGGAGAACAAAGGACAATCCTGGTATTTAAACCGCTTGCGACAGTCGTCGGAGTTGAACAGTTTGATTATGGATTCAATCAGAAACTTGAAATTTCACAGAAGAAGCTGAGCTTTGCAAATGTGTGACAAGCCCTGTAAATGGGTGCTAGAGGGAACTCTCCTTTGGGTTCAACTTGATCAAACCAAGTAGGGATTCGAGACTTAGGAGTGCCAAATTCGACAAATGCATCGAGAAAACTGACAAACGCAAGGATTGGCTAGCCATTTCTCTGGGTTCATTCAGTGTTGTTCTGCGTAGAAACCTCAACTCAGGAATAACACAATCACATGCACAATATGAACAGAAAAGTGGATTCCCTATGAGCATGGAAGCGGATCTTGTTTCTGGACTTGCAATGAACTTGGAGTTGGATCTTGTTTCTGGACTCGCAATGAACATTCTGGACAAGGTCAACCAGTAAAACCAACCTCCGATTATATTTCACACCATTCCCAGCATCGATTCACAGCATCGATTGAGACAACAACCTCTTGGAAGCAAAAAAGACGGACTTGGCATCATCTGCATAGAAAATCGACATCAATAAATAACCCCCGTCATGAGTGCCATTGTTACAAAGGGCGAGACTGGATTACAAAACAAACAAATTTGTTGTGGTTGAATATGCAACATGAATCCATTTTGTTTCTGAAACTTGTAAAGCAACTAGTAAAAGTGGTGAAAAGGCCCGGATTGAGGACCAATAGAACGATAGTATAAAACCCTATTATCATTTTGATTAGTTTTGTAACATGACTTATTTCTAAGAATGTTCTATGCCCATGCCTTTCAAGTGCTACCAAAAACCAACCTCAAGTCCTCAACCCAACTCAAAATAGAAAGAATGAAAGAAGAGATTGTATACGCCCGTCATCACACAATTCAAACGGTGAAAATGCAAAAGAAAGAAAAAAAGAACTCAAACATCCAAAAAACCACTTCCTTGCAAATTTTCAATCCACAATTAATTGACATATTGAAATAAGTCACTTCCCAATAAAAATAAATGTCATACCTGATATTTTGGCCATATTAAAAGCCGCAGGCACATTGGCATCCGACTCAACAGCAGCTTTGGCTGCAGCAATACCAACAGCCAAGCTTTGCACAACATCTAAACCCGCACAAATGGAAGCTAGGGTCCCACCAACCAAGCAATCCCCAGCACCCGTAAGCCTTACAACTGATGCAGGAAGTGCAGGAAAATGGAAAGCGGATATTTTAGAACCTCTGTCAACCATTGAAGCCTTAAAAAACCAATTCGGAGGACAGCTAGAGTTTATAGATACATATAAGTCGCTGTCGGAACCATGACGATTGCTTCTCTTTGCACCCTTTTCTAGAAATCTAGGCTCTCCCTTAGTACATAAGAACACCCCATCTGATCCAAGCGTTAAAAACACAACTTTTATTCCTTTCTCCAACAAAACCAAGATTGCCGGCTTGAGCAGTTGGAACAATGATTGTATTGAACACTCAATTGTTTTCTTATCCTTTTCAATTGGATGAAAAACATCTTGAGCAGACAATGCATTTGCCATGGCAATAAGTTCATCTTCATTTGGTGAAGCAAAAGTGATCTGTTGAAACCCTTAGAAGTTAGATCAGTACCAAAGGCGGTCAGACAATATGTTAAGATACAAACGCAAAAGCCAGAGGTTTAGGTGAAAATAGTAGGAATCCTGATAATCTAGTTTCAAAGGAGTTTTGCATTAAATCCACATTTAAAAATTTTACAGAAATTGAAAGCGGAAAGATTCACAACCAAATGATGAGAGCTCAAAAAACTATCTTCTCAAGTATAGCACAGACTTAATATTCTGCTTGGAGTACATATGCAAGGAAACCTTAGCACTTACATGCTTGACAACTGAAACAACTCTTTTGGATTTTATAACTGACACAGGCTCAAACCACACAGGGACGTCAAGTTCGGCCGCCACTGAGGAAAAAAAAAAAATTATTGAGATAGCCGAATGTAAAAATAAACAAATACATACAAGATTTGCATGAAGCAGAGTTGTGCGTTGTCCATCTCCAAGTGTACAATCTCGGCAAAGGAACCATTAAAGAAATTACTTGCTCCATTTGGTGACAGAGTACCGAGCACATAGGCAATGAAAGGAAATGGCGAAAAAGGATTCACATAGCCACCGAACAAGGCTTTCACTTGGTTTGGTAATTTGGTGACAAAATAGCACGAGTATATACACAAAGTCCTTGTGACGTTATGCTTTGAAAGAGGAACCACGGACAGCTTTTAAGTGGCAAAAAAATAATAATTAAGGGCATGGGCATTGTTCTGGTCTTCACATCTGCCAACAATATGGCACCTTACATTAATGGTTTTCGCAAACAACAAAGACTGATTTTGTTTTTTCACCAGCCCACATATCCGTATATCTAAGGTGTAGCTTTTGAACATCATAGATTGTAATCACCTGGCATATGTCTCATACAATACAACATTCATTCACATCACTCTATGATGTTATTTCATACACAACCAAATGTGTACTTGATAACATCAGAAAAATATATTTTTTCCTTTGTTCTGCAGACGAATTTGCATACGTATTCCAGCATAAAAAGTATGAAAATAAGGGTCCTTCAAGCCTCTAATAATTATTAATCCCAATCATGACAAGCTGTTTCAGGTTGGAACCTGCTCTGCACATTAAAAAATCATGAATTTCAGCTGACTTTCATATAACTGGCAAAATTGTGAGAGAGAGAGAGAGAGAGAGAGAGAGAGAGAGAGAGAGAGAGAGAGAGAGAGAGAGAGAGAGAGAGAGATGTTTTCAAAGGCTAAGTTGAGGCTCGCCTCGAGGCCAGGCTACAATGAAACTCCTCAAGGCTTTCGAATTAAGCCTTCACCCTCCAAAGGCTTACGCCTTGTCCTAGAGGCATTCGTACAGGCTGATGACATGGCTTATAGATCTTCACTCTCGCTCAACCTGTCGATCCCTTACTCTAAATGAGAAAGAATACCTATTTGGTACCTTATAAAAATAAAATACACAAGAGAGGTGGTCTGATGGCAAGGTACAAAAGACCTACATCTGCAAGATACATAAAGTCATCCATGCACAGTGGCTAGAAAGAGCACTGACAAATAGTACAGTTGCTCTGTTTAAAGTAGTTTTTACAATTTTTATTTAGCATAGTTAATATTATTCTCTTCTTTTATAGTTTTAAGCAGTGTTTTAAATGGCGCTCGCCATTGCGTTATAGCGCATGGCGATGGCGTGGCGACTGGTTTGCGCCATGGGGAGTCATGGCAAGGCACAGAACACAATAGCGCAAGTATGGCGCTATGGCGCACGCCACAAGTCATGGCGCTGTGGCTCCATAGCGTGCGCCATAATGTGTTTTAGCATTTTTTTTTATCAAATCAATCTCAGCCGTTGATTTATGATGCACATAAGTAGTCAATGTACTGGAATATTTCCTTAACTCTTAACCCTACACATCAGAAGAGAGATCTATCGATCTCAACACTCAACAGCAGCAACCATTCTTCTTCTTCTCTTGCGATAAACAGTGGCAGCAGCAGCAGCCATCGATTTTCAATGCAATCGATCTCAACACTCAACAGCAGCAACCATTCTTCTTCTTCTCTTGCGATAAACAGTAGCAGCAGCAGCAGCCATCGATTTTCAATGCAAACTTCTCTCTGCGATCAACAGTAGCAGCAGCAACCATTGATCTGAAATAACCCTTCTCTCTCTGTCCAGGTATCTATCTCTCTCTTCTTCTTCTTCTTCTTCTTCTCCTTCTTCTCTCTTCTTCTTCTTCTTCTTCTTCTTCTTCTTCTTCTTCTCTCTTCCTCTTCTTCTTCTCTCTCTGTTTTCTTCTTCTACTTCCTGTCTCTGTTTTTTCTTTTAATCTTCTTCTGCTTCTCTCTCTGTTTTTTTCTTCTACTTCTGGGCTTTTGAGGAGTCTGCCCTGCCTCTAATTTTGATCACATCACTGCTGCATTTTCAGCTATTTTCTGTCCTATCTCTGTCCACATGTCTGGCCTTTTTTCAGCCATTTTCAATTATATTTATGTAGATGTTGTTTGGTGATTGTAGATGTCAAACGAAACTGAAATTGGAAGTAAATTGGACCCTGCTTGGAAGTGTCTTTGAGCATGTGAGTATAAAAACTTGGTGAACTTAGTTACTTAATTTTGTTTTGTATGATCATGATTCATGAATTTAAGATCAATTTACATGCAGATTCATACCAAAAAAAGAAATAGACTAGCTCAAAAGCGTCTCAATGACTTGGTATTTGTCAAGTACAATAGGGCATTGAAATGTCGATACGCCAAACGTGGTAAATTGGATCCCATATCCTTGAAAGATATTGATGAGAGTAATGGATGGTTGGTTGGGAAGATGGAAGAGCTTGTGTTTGAGGATAATGATTTGACGTGGGATGATGTTGCTTCAGCTGCTGGAGCCGAAGAACCTACGAGAACAACTAGATCAACTTCAAAGCCATCATCTACAACGACAAATGCAAGAGCAAAGGCTCCAAAAGAATCAAAAGCAAAGCAGCCCCGTGTCAAAGTCACCAATCTATACGAGCTTGTAGAAGAGAACGAAGAAGAAACTGTCTGGGAAGATTGGGAATATGGATATTTGGATGAGGATGAGGATGAGGGAGAAGAAGACGTGGAAGGATACAAATCATGTGATGATGAAGAAAATGAAGTTGTTGGTCTTGATGGCTGATGAGGATGATTGATGGGCATGCCTACATGAATCAAAATTAAACTACCGTATCCTTAATTTTGTTGTCCCAAAGCTAAACGTCTATATGTTAACTTTTTTTTATGGATTTTATGTTTTGCTTAGCATGTGGTGGTGGTTTAAACATTGAAATGTTTATGTTTTATGACATTTGAACGTTTGCTTGTGTTGAAAGTTATGCCTATATTAGAATTCTACTCGTTATAATAAAGTGTGCCACAAGTTGCTATGGCGCGCGCCGCGCCGTGCGCTATTCTCTAAGGGACCATTGCGCCTTGGTGTGCCGTGAGCCATTTAAATCACTGGTTTTAAGTATTTAATAAACTGAAAATTAAAACTCAAAAGGCTTAAGCCTCAAGGTTTGCGCCTTGCCTCATGAGAGATGAAACACTCGCCTCTAAAAACTTTGGGGAGAGAGAGAGAGAGAGAGAGAGAGAGAAGGTCTGATGGCAAGGTACAAAAGACCTACATCTGCAAGATGCTTCCAAAGCGGGAGGACTTAAGTTTGCATCTACCATCACTACTGGAGCAGAGCGTATGTTGTCTTTGAATTGTTCGATCCATTCAGGTGTAACAAATTTTTCCTGTGACCGGGTCAGCAAATAAATAAGCAAACTTGGCAATCCAAATAAAACCGTAATCCAACAATTACGTTAAATTAAAACTTACAATTGCTTCCACACTGGCAACTGCGGCTGCCAGCTCTCCTTTGACATCAAAGATGTTGGATACAACAGCAGTCTCAATTTCTTGGTGCCTTAGAATTCCTAATAAAAAACGAATCTTTCATCAGTACTGGAGATACGTACTTCTAACAATCCACTATATCTCACAAATAACAAAAGTTTGGAACTATAAACTAAACCTACATTCATGCATCTGCCCAAGTGACTCCAAACTATCAAAAAACTGGTATGAAGGTATCAAAAGATTACAACTCCTACCTTCTACGCATTGTCCAGCTGATTTCCAGTGCTCCAGCAGCAAATTTCCTGTTGGAAAGAAAAGGCAACTGTCAGTTACAGGATTAGCTATTTATGCGTTTCATTTGCTGCCTCCTACAGAAACCAAAAAGCAGAATTCTGCTGTATCAAACAAAGAAAAACACAGAGTCTAACAAGACTGTCACCGGGTCAGACATAAATCTTTTTGAAAAATAAGGCAGATAAAAAAATGACAATCAAACACCCTTCACTATGTCAGTCGTCAGATAGACAGATATTATTTACTGTTCCACTTTCACGAGCCGCAAGATGGAAAAGTGAGCTCCAACGTCTAATGCAAGAACACAAAAGATAAATATTAAGTAGACGCACATCTAAAGTATATGCATAATTGGATATATGTGGATTGTGGACACATTTGGAAATCATTAAATAGAAAGACCAGTTCATCTAAATTTCAATGCTCGAATACCTGTAATAAGAAGATAAAAACAAACTTCATTCTATATTTCTCAGCCTATGGAGACCACTAGGAATTCTTTAATAGAAATGTCAAATTCATTGAGAGGAATAACCTGTCATTATTATGATTCAGTTTCTATGTCATGATAGAGCTGTAGCTTCAGCACATTGACTTTATATTTCTTACTAGCCAACCAGGATCCAAATGTAAATAATCACCTGCCATGTCATGTCCAACAGCACTGATCATGTAAGGCCTCGTTCCGAGCTTTGACATGCACTCAGCAACATTCCTTGCTACACCACCCAACATATAATGCACCTGCATAAAGCTCCAAAATATAGGTCGGATGAAAGAAATCCGTAAAGAAATATTTCCTAATAACTACTCGAATTACAGAAACCTAGTGCTCCTTCACATGCTATGGGGTAAACCCTGTGAACCTAGCACTTACTAAACAGCAACAATAAATGGACCATGTTTCTATGTAGGCTTTCAGGTATAAGAAAAATGCAGTGAATAGCAGATGCACAAAAAATGGTAGATGATTAAAACAATGGAGTAAATTGGCAGCCAACAACTAGCCAAATAATCAACAGATCAAAACATAGCTACCTATTCATGAGGAAGTCTTCCAACAGATCAGCCTACATCCCCTCACACTCAAAACAGTATGATTCATGCACCAAGGTCCAAGAACACTAAATCAGGAGCCAACAACTTAATGGGAAATGGAGGACGGGAATGAACCAGATGTCACGATGAGAATTGCTTGCGCAATATTTTAAGGGTAACAGTATTTAGATCACTAGACAGTGGATGCAAAATGTAATTTTGAAGATTTATACTTTCAAAAGAATCAAAACCTAGAAAATTGCATAAAGCATTGCAGGCGCCTTGGCAACCTATTTCTCATCTGACAAAAGAATAAAAGCGACAATCTGTTTAGCATAATTTCCCTTAAGGACTAAACGCATTCTGGGCATGGTTCAAAACGAAAAGAAAACTCAAAGAAACGCTGAATGACATGATAAAATTTCAACGACCAGTCAACGAAGGGTTTGAAATTTTTACTCACCGGAAAAGAATAGCTACTCATCAAATTTTTCCACATGGAAGCTCCTCTATAAATGTGCTAGTTGATTCTATACTAAACCCTCTGAACAATTGTAAGGAGTAAGACGGCTTATGTATCATTTATGCACTATACTCTTTTAAAAATCCCATAAATGCTTAACAAATGCTCTACCCATGTCAAATGTAAAGCGTATCAATGGCATGGTAGATGATTAACAAAGGTAGTTGATAAGAAACATTTCTTAGTAAGTCACCCACTAAATCATGGCTGCTCCTCTTAGAATGAACTAGCCCAACTTATCTGCCTAGAGTGGTGTATTAAACAAAAAAGGATAATGATTTAGTGAGGGAACTGATGTGAAAATTACTTTAAAACACTTTGGCGAGAAAGCACATCATTGCTGTAACTGTAGGTATCGCTAATCAAAGGTTGAAGACAAAGTAATAAGAGTATTGTATAGTCAGTCATGGATGCTAGAGTTCCTTTGTTGTGTCTTCATTTGCATTTGCAATTAAATGAAATACATTGTACCACCTCATCGGAGATACTGGGATTGGCACAATATGATCAAAATTAACATATGGGTCAATATCATTCTCTTTTCATAGCATTAGGATTCAGGATGGTCCGGTCAAGTGGCAAATCGAACAAAAGGCACTTTATTTCCTAGACAGGCTGCAACAACTGGACAATCATGGAATGAAAGCAGCAGCAGAAACTTTTACCGTGCACCCTTCAATTTAACAGTAAATACAAAAAGAACAAGTTTCTGGAAATTTTCAATAAATTGTTTTCAGCACCATTTACTCGGATACCAACATCAAAAGCCAACAGTCTAGCAATACAATCCACAAAAACAGGATGTTCACTCACAAAAGAAATAAAAAAAAAGGTAGCGAATCTAGAAAAGAGCTGAGATTAGCCACATACCTTGCCAGGAGTGGTGGTTCTTGGATTTGCAGGTACAGAAGGAGTGGCATGTATGTCCAACACCATACCCCCTATTATTACTGCCTCTCCCTCAACTTCCTTCACTTTCCCATCTTCAACTAATACCTAAAAAGCATACATACATTCAAAAACATCGATACAGACGCAAATTCAAATCATCAAATGCACATGAAGATGAATTTGCAGAATGGCAAAACCAATTTTTACAATATGAAAAGAAACCCAGAAATTATACCGAGTGGCGCTGAAGAGAGTTCATTTTAGACACTCCGACCGCTGCCCTCCGTTTACGCCAAGACTGTACAGTTCTCCAGCATTCATGCGAGTAATTAATTGTTCTCAAAAAGAGAATAACTTCTGCAAAACACCAAGTTTACAGCCTACAAATGAGGAACTGACACGTCATTAAAATTAGAGTTTTTTTTTATAACCACCACATGCATCCTTTTTATCTGATCACATCCTTCTCCATTTCATACCCAAATCCTACATCAAACTCAAATTTGAGTAAAAAACACAAAAAAGCCCACTCCACTTTTTCACTAAATCCTTCATCAAATTTGATATTACTCAAATTTTTCACCAAATTTGGTGAGAACTAAATCCAACATCAAATTTTGAAGGCTATTTTCTCCCCCTCAAATTTACAATAATGTCATTAATGAGGTTTTTACTCAAATTTATGCCTAGATTTGATTTTGCCCATTGGAGTATTTCATATCAAATCAAGTTTTTACTCAAATTTTTGCTCAAATTTTTTACCATAATTTTTTACTTTTTCGATTTCTCTACTCAAGACGAATCAATAATCCACCAAAAAAGGGACGCAGAATAAACAAATGCGGAATTTTTTGAATTAGGACAAAAAAAAAGAATCCAAATGGATTATTTTTGCCAAAACATGCTCCCTCTATCCCTTTATTATTGTCGACTATTCCATTTTGGGTTGTCTCTTAATAAGTGTGTGTTTTGAAAAGTTAATATGTGATGGTTTGTACAATTTATTATTTTACCCTTTTGAAAAGTTAGTGGGTAAAGTTAATGGGTAAAAGTGTAGAATACTTTTTTAAAGTTGAAGTAAAAGTTAATATAAAAAGTGTAATGACGATGCCGCTTTAATAAGTTGGATTTACGAAGCAACACCCTTAAAAAGATACTAAGGGAGTAGTTAGTATAAATTAAAACAGTCTTTAAGACTCTAAACCTTAGGGGTGCTTGGAAAAAGAAAAAAGAAGGAAAAATTGGTTTTTTGGTTTTGTCTATTCAATTTTTTTTACATTTATTAATCTTGCGTCAAGTTTTTATGGTTTATTTATTTGTCTAGACGAGACGAATCCAAAAAGTATAAAACTATGGTCGAAACTATTTTTTTTAATAAAGCCAAAATTAATCCAATAAATTGGTTTATTTTCGGCTTTATTCAAAAAAATATTAGTGTGACCATAATTTTATAATTTTTGCATTCGTCTCGTTGAGATAAATCAATAAATCACGAAAAACTTGACGCAAAACTAACAAATGTAAAAAACAAAACTAACAAATGTAAAAAAAAAAAAAATTTGAATAAAGACAGAACAAAAAAACCAATTTTTCCCTTATTCACCTAATTCTTCAAAATTTTGGAATTAGTCGAAGTGTGCGTAAGTTTGTCCGGACATCCGGTTATCAAAAAAAAAAATTTCTTCAAAATTCTCAACACGCCCACTCTCAATCCTCACACTATGCTCGCACTCTAAAGGCTCGCTATCATAAATTTGAAGTTTAAAAAGTGATTCAAAGACTCTTTTATGCTTGTGCTCATACTCACATACGTGCATGGAATTATACGCATAAACTCACCATGGGAACAATCATAAAAGGGCAATTTTCAGGAGCCCAGATCCTCTGTGCCGAAAAACTCATGTGCCTCTGTGCCGAGTGGTTTTTCGGCCGTTGGATCACCCAGAAATATTAAAACATAAAAACAAAAAATCACAATCCAACGGCCCAAAACCCCTCGGCACAGAGGCACAGGGGTTTTGGGCACAGAGGATCTGGTACCATTTTTCAGGGCGTGAATTATAGGAGAGGTTTTTCAGTGTTGAGCGGGTACCACGCGGTACCCGTGCGCACTTTCATCCGGCCTTCTATTTCGGTTTTGGACGATCTGGATTATGGAGAGAGAAACAGGAGAGTGGAAAGGGGGGGTGAGAGGAGGAGAGAGAGGATTTCGATCTGAGCCGTTCAATCCAATACACTTTTGAACTGTCCGGATGACGAGTTTTGGCACCACGTAGGCTCAGTCACATGGTACCCGCCTGGTATACAAATTTTTTTCGAATTATAGGGGTCTGTTGACCAATAAATATAAGGAGGTTCGTTATTGTAAAATTTGAGAACCTGTAAATTTCAGAAGATAGGGCTATCAAGCTTTTGATTGGTCCACACAATCGACCCAAAGATTACTCCAGGGAGGGAGGGAGGGAAAAGGTGCTTGGGTGTGGAGAAAAAATTCCCTCGGAAATTCTGAGAAAATCCTACCCCCAATGGCGACGACTACGGCTTCGCCAACGGCTTATCTTCTTCGTAATGTCGAGCGTACTTCAATTCTCGCCAATTCCCATTTTCGTCGACGCTCTATTCCCGCCAAGAGTGCCCCAAGGATTCTCGCCATGGCACCCAAAAAGAAGGTAATTTACATACACACTCTATACAGCGACATAGTTTATTCAGTAGTGAAATTAGAAATGATTTTTACGTTACCCATGATCGATTGAACAGAAAAACTGGCCTAATTCTTCTTTAATTGTGGTAAGTAATGAGTGAAAATTGTACTCCTTTAGAACCCAAGGTTGGCCTGGTGGTAGTCAAGCCTCAAACTTAGGTTTGGTTCTCTTTAAAGGCTCAGGTTTGAAAGGTGCTATCAACTATTTTGAGGCCAATCATACGGATCTCTGTTCTGACTTTAATTGGGTTTACTAGAGGATGGTGTGACTGGTCCTAGGATTAGACGAGGTGCTTGGAACTTGAAGGTAATAGATTTTTGACAAAAACAATTGGCGGGTGAACCGGTATAGTTATAAATTTTTTCAAGAATTACTTCTATAATTATACGAAAAATTTGAGTTTTGGATAGTGTGGTCGCCAGGGCTCATCCGTCCTTGGGCATGCATACTTGAGTTATCAGAAAATTACAGTCATTTTATTCGCCTTGTGAGATGGAGTGGGAAATCATTGGAAACACGAAGCATTGCATCAACGACTCCTTTTGGTTAACCCCCTTTTGGCAAAGTGGAATGACAAAGCTATAAATGCTTGATGAGGTTGCATGTTCAAATCCCACAGAGGCCAACCATCCCAAACCTTGGGCCACTGCCATTACTTTCAGGATCCGGAATCAGTCGAGGTGCATGCAAGCTAGCCCGGACATCCGGTTATAAAAAAAAAAAGCCATTCCTTTTGGTTTCTAATGTTTTTGACCTGATAGAAACAGTTTAATTCAACTTTATATTGGTACTGAAGTGAAGGGACATTTATCAAATTCTCCCAAAAAGGGAAATTTATCAGTGATCCTCTTTGGAAAAATGTACTCCGTATTTGCTAAAAGGTTGATTGCTTGATTACAAACGCTACGTGTTCTTCTAAACATCGTGAAGAAAGTAATAATCTTGTGAAAGAAACTGAGAAAAAATGAAAGAGAAATAGCTTTTCACTATTCCTCTCCAAAGAAGGTTGCTCATCCAGGATTCTGCTCAGTAGATCCACTGTTTGTTCAGCAGTGCAACTTAGCTGAAAAACGTAGGCACCGGTTTATTAGTAAGGTATAGGACGGGGAAAAACATGAACGCTAGAGTTCCAAAAAGCTTACGTTGCCTTAAGAGAAAAGTTTACAGCTGATATTTATACTAAATCTGTCTCAATAAAATTCCATACATTCCTTACAGATACACTAGCTATACCTATCAAGGTAAAGGCACATCTGGGCACGTGATGCTTGAACCAAACCATGTTATATCAGCCACCCTTGGAGCTGCAGTTCTTAAGGCAGAATGACTTCCATTCTAGGTTAAAGGTCACATTATATATTTTGTGCTGGAATAGGGCGAAAAAACTTCATAATCATCAAGAAGAGATTGGGGGAGATGGGATCCCAAACTCTCAAGGCTTTCGTGCCTGGAGAGTAACCGTTAAGCTCCCCATTGATCATTATAGAAAATCTAGAGGAAGACATACGCTTCTTGATCAGCTGCAGTTATAAGTCAAGAAACTCCATGGTAGTCACGGCATCAAAAAGGTTAGTCCAATCCCCTGAATCATATGCTTCCATTAGGCCAACTTTAGAGAACATCTAGGAACTCCTTTATGTTCATGGTACCCCTTTGGTGATTTCTGCATTAGCAAGATATTACTCAGTATGGATCTTCCGTTGATAAAAGTTGATTGACTAGGGTCTATGATCTCAGGAAGCACATGTTGGATTCTGTCTTAGACACTAAGACACTGAAGTCATAGAAATGGACTTCCAACACTCAAGAAGGTGCCCGACAATACCATATCCCGGTTCTGCCTGAACTTGAAGAAAGATGAGTTCAAACTATGAGGACCCCAGAAGCTTTTGATAATACCCCAAAATTTCATTTTTCCCTTGTGCTCTTCCAAACTGTCATTAACAGGCTAAGAATTGTATTTCATACCCAATGATCGTTTGGTGGAAAAACCTAGTGATTTTGTGTCCAAGGGAAAGCCAGTTTGACTCTAGATGCTTGCTTCTTATAAGATTCCTCAGCGTTAGACAAATCTGCGAACTGTTGAACCAAGTTATTCTCCAACTCACATAAGTCAGCGTCATAGGTATACTTCAAACACAGGTCTGGATTTGCCAATTTGCCTAACCATCTGTTTGCTTGCTGAGAAATGGATGTATTCATTGAAAACAAATTGTTGAACCATGAAAAGCAGAACTTTACGTGAAGTGCACGAGTTCTATTCAAGTATAGTTCTACTTCTTTTTTTAAACTTGTGTATTGAGCATAACAAATAATACACAACTTTTAATCAAACTTCATAAAGTTGGTTCAGAATCATCATATTCTCTGTCTTCTGCTTTTCAATTCAACTTCTATTACGATTTTGAATCGTAAGTTAAGCAGCTACGAACACCCAGTCATCGCATTCCTATGTTTTCTGGGGAACCAAAACAATATCTTGCATCTACACTAATGCAGGTGAACAAGTACGACGATAACTGGAAAAAGGAGTGGTTTGGCGCTGGAATATTCTTCGAAGGAAGTGAAGAGGTCGAGGTTGATGTGTTCAAGAAGCTAGAGAAGCGAAAAGTTCTCAGCAACGTCGAAAAAGCAGGTCTATTATCCAAAGCAGAGGAGTTGGGTTTCACTCTCTCCTCCATCGAGAAGTTGGGGGTGTTTTCCAAAGCGGAGGAGCTGGGCCTGCTCAGCTTGCTCGAGAAGGCAGCGAGCTTCTCTCCTTCGGCACTGGCCTCAGCAGCCCTTCCCGTTTTGGTGGCGGCGATTGTGGCGGTTGTATTGATACCTGATGACTCAGCGGGTCTGGTAGCAGTGCAGGTCGTGGTTGCGGGTGCGCTTAGTGTTGGGGCTGCCGGCTTGATTGTTGGCTCGGTTGTTTTGGATGGATTACAGGAAGCAGATTGAATGGATTTTTTTCTTTTATCCTTTTGAGGATTGTTTAATTGTTTGTGTTATTATTATTTTTTTGCATCAACCAATTGTGTATGTTCATGTAATAAAACTAGGCATGTAAATTAGATGGAGGGAAACCTTTCTCAAAATTTTGCTTGGAGATGATTTTCCACATTGAAAACCTATTTATTTATCTGATTGATTGCAATAATCAAAAGTCAAAACATGTTTTTTTGAACGGGGAAAATGCAACTTATATTGATAAGAAATCAAGTACAAGTTAGAAGGCCCATAGGCCTAAAGGGAGAAGAGATTATAACAAAAAAACAAAGAAAAAACAACAAAAACAAAAACAAAACAAACCAACCAAAAACCCGCAAGAATCAGCGTCAAGGACGGACCCATCAGACACACTAGTGAAGGAGGGTGGATTGACCAGATCTACATCTTTCTAAAGCTTGTTCCCGCCACAAGCTGAAGGACCACCACCGGATCCGCTGCAGACGCCGCCATCGCTGCTATGAGAGGGCTCCCAAAAATCCGTCGGCAAAACCAATCGGATCTAGGAGCCCAGGTGCCCAAGATCGGGCCCCCCGTGTCCAAAAATGATGGGGTGAGGGGAACTCATCTCTTTAAAGAGGAGAGGTTCAACCACTCATAACCGTGAGGGAGGGAAGGAGCCGAGAGGAGAAGAGAGGATAGAGAGCCAGAGCAGACGGGGGACTGAGGGAAGAGGGTGAAGGAATAAAGATCAGGGGGGCTGAAGGAGCGGGGGAGAAGAAAAGGAAGGGAGGGGCAGTGGGGGTTGGGGTGGGGGAAACCCACCCACCCAGAGCGCTCTCTCTCTCTCACTCTCTCTCTCTCTAAAAGTCTCTGGAGCCTTCCTTCCCCTTTGAGAGGTGGACTGCACAAAATGAAAAGCTACTTTGATGATCTAGTGACGATTTCAGAAACGGATCCTTCTTCAAGAGAAAGGTTGAAAATATATTTTCAATCCTCCGATAAGAAATCAATAAATATATTTGTAGACAAAATATATTCTGAAAACTGCAGCGAAAAGAAAAGCAAGATTTCCAGTTAAAAAATGGAGAATGATTTTGGCACTCAAACTTTCTTATAATTGCACTCCAATTGAAAGACAGCAAGATTTCTGGTAAAAAATTGGAAAATGATTTTGACATTCATCTTTCTTATAATTACACTCCAACTTATCATAATTCTTTTGATAGAACTGTAGGCTTAAAATACAGGGTCCAAAGGTAATTACCGAAAATAATAATCAAAACTATTTCAGAGGAAAAAATTGCGTCGTCTGGATTTTGTTGGAGATGCGGGGTATCGATCCCCGTACCTCTCGCATGCTAAGCGAGCGCTCTACCATCTGAGCTACATCCCCAAGTTGATGTGCAAATCACTTAATATAGTAAAATACATGGCAGAAATAATAGTTCTGGGTTTTTGCTTCATTTATTGTTTGAGTGTTGATGATCTCGCATCAGTATCGGTCGTTCAAATTCAAACGTTTCAGAAAAGCCAGCATGAAGCTCTCTCTCTCTCTCTCTCTCTCTCTCTACACTACACATAGACGCATTACTTCGAATGATTTGCTGCTAATATTGTTTCACCATTTATGTTTCATGTAATTGCTGTGGCGGAGCCAGGATTTTTATTCGGGAGGGGTTTCTCAATGAGAGTCTACTTGTTTCCCGTAAAAATTTGAAGATGAAGGTTACGTGTAACTTCACATAATTAGATTTTGTGATGGACCTTGTTATTTTGTTAAAAAAATAAAAATTGGTCCAACCCTCCATTGAGATATCATTGTTATGATCCGAATTTGTTTATTTTTTAGAACGCGGTCTTCACATTATCTGTGGACTTAATAATTATAAAATTATCCAAATATCAAAAGGTTTGAAACTGGGGTGGGGTTGGCACCTACCCCACCCCCACCATGTGGCTTTGGCACTGTGTAATTGTGAATCAATTCTCTTACTTTCATAAGATTTTTTTTTTCTTTTGTGAGAAAATAGTGTGTGAGATTATATTTGAATGGTATATTGAAGTGCACCACCAAAGTTCATCCTTTAAGTTGTGATGTGAGATAGCAAAATTCATATATGCTAAAGATGCTCTTAGCTCTTGGGCGTGTTTTCCCTTTTTGTTAAAAGTGTTAAACGCGGATTTCGAGACAAGTCATTCCCATCACATACGTCAACTATTTTTAACACTTTTAGTCACTTAAGCACTTGTGCTAAAAACAGAAAACTGCCCTCATACAAAAGGTCGCCCTAGACAGAACTCAATGGAAAAACAGGATTCATGTAACCAGCCCCAATTGGTTGGGACATAAGGCTCGGTTTGGTTTGGTTTGGTTGCCCTCACTTTGATTTTGATGGTTGATCTCAATAATAATTGTTTAGGTTGTGTTGTCCAGATAATTTTACCACACATTTTTCTGGAATATATGTGGACAGGAAGGAGATGAACTTTCAATCTGACAACACTATTTTCCTGATTGATGTTAGCTCGTCACTTGTTTTGTGTACTTGAACATTTATTACAGTTTCTGTCGTCCCCTTTCTTTTTTGGTGCTTCGGAAAGTTAAACTAACAGCAGAAGGTTCAGAAAACAGACAGAACGAAATACAGAAATGACAAAACTAGAGAGTATCTAGCTAAAACAATAGCAAAAAATGGGCTGCCCTCCCTCGTGCCCTTCTCCGGCTGCTCTCCTCTATCTCTCAATCTCTTCTCATCTCACTCGTGCCCTTCTCTGGCTGCTCTCCTCTATCTCTCAATCTCTTCTCATCTCACGGTGCACAAAACACTTGCCACAATATATATAGGCACAGTAGAAAGAACTCTTCAGATGCCCGAGACTGCCACAAATGCTCCTGCTGCCCTTTTATTGCCCGCATGCAGCTTGTCTTCATTTTCTATGTTCCACTTTTCAAAGCACTCCGTTGCCTCAGAACAATTCACAATTTGCACCATTAATTCCACTGCCAACAAACCATTTAATAATTCCACCAAAACAATTCCATGCATTCATTGCCCTGTTTGACTTCTTTTCCTTTCTTTTTTTTTCAATTCCCTCGTACACATACACACCATGCCAACTATCATCACATTTCCACTTTCGTTTTCTTTTCATTTTTCTTTTTCAAATTTCCAAAGAACTTCACATGGGCAAAAAATCCCAACATGGTCAACAAAATCAAATGTGTTGATAGAGATTTTTCATTTTACGCACAGCCAATTCTTGGCCAACGTGATTTTGAACAAGCAATGGACAACTCTGATTTGTTTTCCTTTTTTATTTTCTTTTCTTCTCAGTCGTTATTACATGGTTGTGACAAAGTGAGTTTGTTTGGTTTAGTTTTTTTGGGAGATTTTTTAGGTAATGAGTGGAGAGAGATAGATAAAACTGAGAGTAATAATTCGAAAGAAAACTTATTAGGAACTGTGCGATGACTGCTGAGAAAGGGGGGTGGTTCTGGAAAACCAAAGCGAACAAGGTCAAGGTTCTGATACATTATTGAGTTGCATGCCTTGGAACTTGCAGATTTTTGAGGTTTCAAAGTTTGAGCAAACTGCCTTGGGTGACTGGCAGATAAACATATGTATTGCTAGTACTAAAAGACCTCTTGTATTTATTTAGAAAATATAGTGATACCAAACAGCCTCTGAGTATTACAATAGCTGAACCATAGATAAGGAACTTGGACTATCTTCTTTAATCTAATCACTTTAATCTCATCACTTTAATCTCATCACCCACTCTCTCTCTCTCTCTCTCTCTCTCTCTCTCTCTCTCTCTCTCTCTCTCTCTCTCTCTCTGAATTAACAGGTAGAATACATGTGGAGGGCAATTAGACCTCCATGGAATTATTCATTTTAGGAATTTCCTTCTCATTCTCAGGCCTTAATGATCTGTACTTGTAGCGCCTAGCCCAAAAGAGATAATGCAAGAAATTCAATCCACTCAATACGCATAGCAGCCAGTAAAACCTCTCGAGGTGATAATGATTCAAGTTATTTCCAAAGAGCCATGGTGAGTGGCTTAAGGTACCAGTGACACTGTTGACTACGGATACGAGCACTGAACTGAGATAGTATCCCATTGCCAATGATGCCCAGGACAGAGCCGTGGCCAAAGATCTCATGCTAAAGGGGGCTTCTGTAAAGAAGAATTCCATCATGCCAGCTAGACTGAAAAGATCAGCTGACCCCAGGAACAAGTACTGCCAAGCAATCCAAATGAATGTGATGGGAAGAGGTTCAGTGGTGTTCGTCAGACCAAATTGGGATGCTACCCTTTTCCGTTTTGATTCGACAACTGCTGCAACAGCCATGGCCACGATAGAGAGAACTAGCCCTGTCCCGATCCTTTGTAAATGAGTGATGCCCATTTCGGTTTTGGTCACTCTCCTGGAAAATGGGATGATGATGTGGTTGTAGATTGGCGCGAGGATCATCATGAAGATGACGGGAAATACGGGTAGAGAAGCTGGTGGAACTCTTAGGGAGCCAATCTCGGTGTTCATGGTGGCTGCTTGTTGGACCGAAAAGGTGGAGAGCTGAGCGAGGCAGCAGTTGAGCATAATGGTCGACATGAATATGGGAATGATCTTGACTACTATTTTCACTTCTTCGACTTGTTTTGTAGTGCATGAAAACACTTGGTGAACTGGCTTTCTAACCAATGCTCTATCAAGGAATTTCAGGTCTTTTGGTGCAGATTGAATTCGTGCATTTTCGTTGGCACATTCTTCTTCTTGGCTGGTGTTATTTGTACTGGATGGGCTTGTATTCTTGCTCACAATATCGTTGCTGGAATTCCTAGACATGCAACTGTTGCAAATTGCTGCAGCCAAAACCTATTGTGAAAAAGGAGAATTGCAATTCTTTTAGTTTGGCATCACAGTGCATTACATTGGGCTATAATATAAGTATTTGTGTGATACTACCTTAAATATGGTTGTAATGGGGCTTCCTGTGGGAATTTTGTTCCTGTAAGTAGGGGATCCTAGGAGGAAGATTGGTACGGAGATCAATATCGCCGCTGTGGAGATGCCAAACCCCCATTGCCAGCCTTCGTTGTCTTCTATCCACACCACAAATGTCACAGCAACTAAAGCCCCACAGGAGAGGCAGAATATGTAGTAATTGAAGAAGGTAGATCTCTGTTTCCTTCCCTTTGGAGTGTTCTCATCAAACTGCTCGGCTCCGTGTGGAGGAAGGGAGCCTTTTATCCCACCAACACCCAGAGCCACTAGGTAGAGGCCTAGAAACAATAACGCTGCTTTCTCACCCTCAATTTGCTTGCAGGGTGTGTTCCTATCGGCTGATGTGCAGATTGGCAGTTTCAGAGAGCGAATGTGAGCTTGCAGCGTGAGTATTAACAGGCCCTATTTCAGAACTCAAAATCAGTTATGTTCCATCTACTTCAAAATTCAATCTAGTATCTAACTTGATGGAAGATATCAAGATACCCGTTAGAGGATTTTAGTCACTTAACCAAGTGTTAAACAAAGTAGCGCCACCATGGTACCTTGATTGCACAAGTTGGTTAAATCTTTCAAATTCTGGACGGTGAGGTTTTCGGATTTAGTAATTTAATTTTATCTCTACTGTTGCATTTGACTGTTAGATTTATCAAGTTGTGCGGCTGTTCTAATTCTCTGTTCACATGACTCTGGCATACTGGCATTGTAACTGCTGGGGACTATATACACTTCCTGTTTTTACCAAACATCCATGCAAACCCAGCTAGGGTCACCCATGGATGGTGGTCTGGATGTAAAAAATGCAAAGGCCAACAAACATTTGTTATCCTTCTTTCATTCTTGATTGTCTGTTAATGGTGGTTAGACCTTTGTTGTCACCAATGACAACAGTGACGGGTCATTGCAGAACATTAATATTTTGTTTTAGTAGCTGGAAATTTATCAAGTGGGAACACGGGTTCAGTACTCTATGTTACACATACAAATATAGAATTACTCCCTCCGTCCCTTTTTGTTTGTCATTTTTTGATAATCGTGTCAGTTTTCGATCGCTTATATCTTTTAATATCGATCTCCAAATATATGCAATATGGATCTTGTTTGATAGTTCACGATTAATTCTATTATACAAAGTTTTTAAAACGGTGAAAAACATTATAGATTGAAAGATATAAGCAATTTAAGGCGTATCAGAAAATGGAATAATTGACAAACAAACTGGGATGGAAGGAGTAAGATTTTGTATTTGTATGTTTTTTTAACCAAGAAACCATATTGCATGTGCATGTTCAAGAAAGTCATTCTGTAGTTCACCTTCTAAATAGACAGAGGTACTACGGCGGTTTTGTCATTTCACTTGTAAGCCATGCCCTTGTTGATAGGAAAGAGGAAAAGGAACCTTATAGGGTCTGGATGGTTCTTGCTTACTTCAGCCGGGGAACCAATCACTTAGGTTTACCTTGCAATCTGAAGTTGCTTTCTGGTGCATTTTGCCAGTGTCTAATGTCCAACTTTCCATTTGAAAGAATGGATTTGTATGCGCTGTTTGAAGCATGGGGACTTAACTAACATTAAAGGAATTTGGAAGATGATGTAGACTAAATGCATCTATCTCCATTTCATTTATTGTCTGGGGGTCGTTATTGAATCCATTGGATGAGAGGTTTTCTACTTGGAAAAACTCTTACCGTGAATTCTATCGTAGCACTTATCAGATAGATGCAATAAGTGGTGAAGAAAGCATCAGCTAAGAAACCACCAAGGAGAGCCAGGAGGAACGCAGTGCCCATGAAGTTGGTAACTATGTTGGCAGAACTGGATGGAGAAAACTGCATAATTTTGGACATATAAAGAACGAGGTTGCTTGCATTGGCCAGGTATGCTAGATTCTCCAGTACCTCCACAGCTAAAAATTGCCAAAAGAAGTAATCACGTTATATTGATCAAATAATATCTGTTGCTAGTCTGCATTACTATTATTTTTTCTGTGTAAACATAGTTGTGAGATGTCGTTTGTAACCAAACCGTGACATGGTTGTTTAAACGTAAAAGTTATTGAAGGTAGTGATAGAAGCTTTACTAACCCAGGACAAAAGATGCGGCTAGCTGACCACCATGACAGCCTTTTAGTGCTGGTCGATTTCTCCAGTCTACATACCCTTCCCATGTGTTTAATTGGCGTGCCTCAGCCTGTATAGTAACATAAAAGAATTTAGAAGAGAACAGTACATTGCTGGACTTCAGCAAGCAAGAAAAAAATAAGTAGAAGTGAGGGACTGAAATGGAAGTGCTACCATTTCTTTTCTCAGCAAGCACTCGACCTCTGTTTACAGGAGACTTGACCTCAAAACTTCAAAGTGAAGACGAAGTGAAGGATAGAGTCACATTTATATACGGAGAAGATAGGAAGCTCTTAAGTGAATGGTGGAAAGGTCTGGAGAAGAGGAAAATGACTACACTTTTCCACTGTCCTTTTAACCTTTACAAGTTTGGCGTGGACAACTGACCTGTATTAATCTATTTCCCAATCCGAGAGAGAGAGAGAGAGAGAGAGAGAGAGAGAGAGAGAGAGAGAGAGAGAGAGAGAGAGAGGATTAATTGCTTAAATGGATATATCTGAATTCTAAGTGGGCTAAGAGAGACCTTATGGTAGAGAGAGAGAGAGAGAGAGAGAGAGAGAGAGAGAGAGATGATTAATTGCTTAAATGGATATCTCTGAATTCTAAGCGGGCTAAGAGAGACCTTATGGTAGAAGGAAATTTACACACTAAATTTGTACTTTGATGACTCACGTGGCAAGTTGAAGAATGAATTGGAGCAAGCGACACTCCAAGGTTGATTTTTTTGTTTTTTGGTCTTTTACTTTTGAGGACCCACTTTGTCACAGAACTAATAGTTGAAGATTAATCTATCACTCCTCAAACTTGAAGAGAGAGAAAGTAAAACTAAAATAGTTAGTGACATCTGCTTCTTCCATTGGAGAGGTTCTTTGCTGACCCAGCTCTTAAAATCTGGTGTAATTCTAATTCTTCTACATGCATTGGAAATTCTAAGTGAATAATGTACCAAATAATAAAGCTCTGAAGTTGTTTGTGTGTGTGTGTGTGTGTGTGTGTGTGTGTGTGTGAGAGAGAGAGAGAGAGAGAGAGTTGCTTATACATACATATTTGGATTTCAAGCGAATCAAGTGAGGAGGGTATCGAATAATCATATCCTCACGTCATCGTGAGTTAATTGTCTTCTCATTTTGTCATTTACCTACATATATGCCTTTTTATGCCAAAAAGTAAAAGTACAAGGGAAAAAATTGGACCTGTCAAAGTCCAATATGGTTGGAAAATGGTGCTTTTCTACAAGGTGGAAGAACATGCAAAATGGTATCAAGTTTGGTGTTAATTCCTTGGATGACCAAACTATGGGATATGATAATTTTTAACGTATGTACTAGATCATGTACTATAGATCATAATGTAGGGACACAACACCAACCACAACATCCTGCCTAGCACTGGATGATTGGTAATGGGAGAACAAGCATTGCAACCACTAGTTATGCAGTGCCAAGGCAGGCTAGGCTGTCGTGGTTGGTGCTGTGGTGGAGTATTGTATCCCTAGCATTATTGAAAATAGATATGAAAGTGCGCTTGAGAATCAAATGATGCCATGGTTGTGTGATATAGTGCCTGAAGGTAAAAATTAATGCAGTGCCTGTGATACAAGTACCCCACACTTTCTCTTGCACCCCTCTTCAGTATCACTAACCATATAGGGGTCAGAGCACTGTCTTGAAGGTAATCAGATATTCAGATGTGTCAAAATTGTCATGACCTGCCTCTCGTTGTATTGTTCTACTGTGAACCTTTTCTATCATTTTCTTTCCCTAAGATCCTTGAGAATAACTTTTCCCTATTGTTTGGGGAATGCTACAGGAATTTTATTTGAACTTAAGTTGGTAATTGGTCCATTCCACGTGATTTCTGTCCTTTACGGTTATCCTCAAGATCTTTCGAGCAGCATGTAGCTCTGTCTAATGACCGGAGTCATCATGTGGTTTTGCTCGCTGCTTTCAGTTTCCCATCTTGTCAGTAGTAAGGAATTGCCCTTTCCTTTTATGATCGAATTAAGTGGATGTAATTCGTCTAAAAAATTTGTGGTGCATGATCTGAAAGATCTCCAAATTGGGCGGCTAGGAGTCCATAAATGATGGGCCCAGTCCTACGCATGCATTCAGCATTTTGCTCCCATGTACCACGACTTTCTGGTAGTGTCCACTAATTGAATTCAGTGAAAGAGCACGTTTGGCGTTAGGAACTAGACACTACAACAAAAATGATAAACCGTGACGAAATTCTGGTGACGAAATTAATTTTTGTCTCCTATATGACTATTTTGAGAGGAAAAATATAATTCGTCTCTAATTGGGAGGATAAACAAAAATAAAGGTGATGAAATTTTATTTCGTCTCTAAACTTGTGGAAGAATGGAATTTTTGGTGACGAAAATATTTTTTTGTCACTAATATGTTCCCTCCACATCTTTTTGGTGACGAAAATATTTTTTTCGTCACTAATATGTTCCCTCTTTTGGTGACTGTAAGGACCAAGTTCCGGAGTTCTTTGTTTTGGCAATTCCGTTTGACAAAACACACATTTACATCGAGTTGTAATTTTATTTTTTAGAGTGTCTGTTTATGAGTGGAAAGGAATCATCTCTTTATGTAACGATTGAGAGTGCGATAGTATGTTTTTTTAGTGGTGAGTTGAGTAGGTTATTTTTCTAGTTCAGAAGTTGCTCAAGACTTGCTCGAGCAACATGTCCAGCAACTCTTCTGCCAAGAATAACTCCAGGACTTGCTCGAGCAACCTGTCGAGCAAGTTGGGCGCGAATAGCTATCTATAAATACCGATGTGCTAGGGTTTTTTCATTATCTCTCATACTTACAGCAGCCGCATTTTTTGGGAAGAGAGAGAGAAAGGTTTCTTCATCTTTTGAGTGATTCACTACAAGAAAAACTACTTATGGCGACGAAATGTGGTGAGGAAATTCAAATTTCCTCGCCAAATGGGTCTCTATGGCGAGGAAATTGATTTCGTCGGCAAATAAAACTCTATGTCGACGAAATTATATTTCCTCGCCAAAAAGCAAAGATTTGGCGAGGAAATGAATATTTCCTCGCTAAAGGGTACCCATTTGGCGACGAAATTTATCTTTCCTCGCCAAAAAGCTAAGATTGGCGACGAAATAAATATTTCCTCACTAAAGGGCACCCATTTGGCGACGAAATTATCTTTCCTCGCCAAAAAGCTAATATTGGCGACAAAAATGAATATTTCCTCACTAAAGGGCACCCATTTGGCGAAGAAATTTATCTTTCCTCGCCAAAAAGCTAAGATTGGCGACGAAATTATTTTTCCTCGTCAAAAAGCTAAGAATTGGCGAGGGAATGAATATTTCCTCGCTAAAGAGCATCCATTTGGCGACAAAAATTATATTTTCTCGCCAAAAAACTAAGATTTGGTGAGGAAATAAATGTTTCCTCGCCAAAAAAATCAAAGATTTGATTCCTTCCCATGGTTTTTACGCGTATTGAGGTTTTCCACATGTAGAGGTGGGGCACACGCGATGGAACTTGGTTTCAAAAATCCATGAACAAAATCTCGTAACAAAACAGAATTGAACTTGTTACTCAAAAATCCATGAAGAGAGATTATGAGTGTTGTGTGGGGAAAATTGACAGAGCTCTTGTAGGGGGAAAATGGTTTAGTAGCCCATTTAGTAAACCGAATCATCAATGTGGGAGCAGTTTTTTTATGGGTTTTTTTCATCTACAACGTGGGAGCAATTTTTATTGTGGGTGTAGTGGGTTTTCTTTCAGCATGAATTGTGGGCGTAGATGGTGAAAATATGAGAGATACAAAAGGTGAGAGATACTTGGAGATTGCTTGTTTTTTTTGCTATAGGGTTATTTTGTGAGGAAAAAATAATTGAAAAATCTGATAATTAAGAGATTGGGGTTTGGAGGCTTTTGAGAGCCCCAACTACATTTCTAGTATATAGGATAGCGTTGAACCCGTGCTATGCACGGACAAGATTTACTTGCATGCACAATGTCCGTACATGGCACAATAGGTAGCATGTGGATCCTAATTATACATGCATAATATATGATGTGAAATGCCCGTGCCTATTGTGATCTCTAGTAAAATGTCAGTGCCTTTAGGCACGGCGTGGCGTATGAATGTATGATCCATGGGCTTAGAAATGTTTCCCAAGAAGAAGATATGTTATTACCAAGAGAAGATCCTACAATGATGAGGCAAAAATTGATATCAGTAATTAAGAAATCAAAGTGATCGATTTTACACACCTAAATCGCAATAGCTTTCAGTTCAAAAAATAAATCGCAATCGCTACTATCTGTTACAAACCATTGGAATGACCAATATCATGTGATCTGGATTTAGGAAGTTAGAAACCGCTTCGAAATTCCCACGGAATAAAATACAAACCAATAACAACTTCTTTTTTTTTTTTTCTCACGGATCAATCAAATATACAAATGGGACATGATGACATCTAGTCATCTAATTTTTTAAGGAATTCAGGATGCAACTCTAGTTTGCCATGGTGCATTAAAAATTTGCCTTACCAGTTAGTCTATAAGATACAAAAAAGATCCAAACGTGAAAGTCATCTGCCTAACCTCCTACTTAGCTAAGAGATCTAATACACATTCTTAGACATACTATCCTAGCCTAAAGAGAAAGTCAAAGCTCATCTATTCTTATCCGTAGTCTCATGCTTAAGATAGGAGAATCGAACTAATAGCACTCATAAGGCCATTAGGCAAGATTGAAAATGCTAGATATAAGTAAGGGCTTGAAGGGAATAAGAGTCCTGTGAATTGTGAAAACAAAAAATTGATATGGCCAAAAATTGATTACAAAAAAAAAAAAACAAAAGTGAGACTCCGCTAGCGTATGAAGTATTAATTTCTCAATATTTATTTCATGTGAACGAGAGAAACAAAAGATTAAATGATAATCAATCATACACTCTAGATGTGCAAATATATTTGAGTTATTTTACCCCAGGCAGTTATTTTATCCAAACCCAAATCAGTTTTCCATGGTTACCCTTTAGACTAAGGATTCACACTTAACTGAATACGTAATAAGCCAGATTTATGTGGGATAATTGTGGGAAAAGGAAAATTGACACAATGACAGAAAATAGGAACATGATTTCGGCATGGAGTTTATCTCCCTGAGAAAGAGAGAGAGAGAGAGAGAGAGAGAGAGAGAGAGAAGGGAACTACCTTGTGTTCGAAATTATAAAAAATAAAAACTTCAGTAAAAACAAATAACATTAAAAGATTTAAGAAAAAAGTTTAAAGAAACACTACAAAGAGACTAAAATTAGACAAAAATATTTAAAAAAATAGTGATGTGAAAAGAATTACAAAAGGTTATATATTAGAAGTTGTTGACCTTTGCATTGAAATGGAAGTTGGTGTGGTGGATGGGGCGCGCGTTGCTTGAGAGGAGGTCCTTGGTTCGAATCCCACCGGAGGCGGAGAAGCAGAAATTGGATTCCTTCTTTTTTTAGTTTTAGGAGTTTTGGCGAGGAAATTTTTCCTCGCTAAATGGTCAGAATAGGCGAGGAAATATTTCCTCGCCAATTGTTCTAAATAGGCGAGGAAAACACTATTTCCTCGCCGAATGGGAAGAATAGGCGAGGAAAACTTTCCTCACCAATTGTTCCGAATAGGCGAGGAAAAAACATTTCCTCGCCAATTGTTCTGAATAGGCGACGAAAAAATTTCCTCGCCAATTGGCAGATTAGGCGAGGAAATTTATTTTTCCTCGCTAGAATACCTTTTGCGACGACCTTTTGGCGAGGAAACTTGGCGACAAAATTTTTCCTCGCCAATTCCTTTAGCGAGGAAATTTGGTGCTTTGGCGAGGAAACTCAATCCTCACTGTAGACATTTTTTCTTGTAGTGATTGCAACCTTGGAGTGTCAACACAATCGAACAATCGTACAACTACATGTTCATCTCCAAGAAGTTCTCTACAATCTAGAAGTGATTTCTAGGGAATACTTTTGGTGGGATTCCGAAAGTATCCAAGGAAGGCTTGTGCGATTCAAGGCGTTGGCGATCAAGATCACTAGGTGCGGTGTACGTGTGACTCGGCAGGTGATACTTAGAACTTTGTGAGGATTTACATCGTTTGGATAGGTATATCTGTAACTGCACAGTGAGTATAGTGATTTTGATTCCTTCCCGTGGTTTTTTACCCATTTAGGGTTTTCCACGTATATCTCTGTGTTGTGGGATTTGACTGCTTGCGTGAATTTCTGCTGGTAGTATTAACTAGTGATTCGTATTTATACTGTTAGGGTTTTTATGGATTTTTAGGCAACCCAGATTTTTCAGTGATGAAAATATTTTTTTCGTCACTAGCTAATATGTTCCCTCCACATCTTTTTGGTGACAAAAATATTTTTTTCCTCACTAATATGTTCCCTCCACATCCTCCCCAGGAGAGCAAACCAATAGAAGACAAAAATATTCCTCACAAAAGAGAAGACTTTGGCCCAGGAAATTTTTTTCGTCACCCATTTACTCTATTTTTTTCGTCACCCACCAAAACTAATTTTCCTTATTTATTTAATCATTTTCTCGTAAAAATTTGCCTCGATCGGGTTTAGAAAGCTTCTTAATTATCGAGACACAATTTCATTAACAAAAATATTTTTTTTTTGTCTGATCAATTGTGTAGCGATAGCTCCCCCGTTTTTAATAAAATTCTTCTTTGCCAATCAAAAAAAAATTGTGCAGCGATAGCTGATTACTTTATTTTTTGTTTGAAATTAATTATGTACTCTTTACTATGTAAAAGATAGATGGTTTCGATTGAAAAAAATGACTCAAGTGTGGGGTCGAGTCTTGCAATCTAAAAAAATGACCCGACGAACTTCGATTTTGGTGACAATGACGAGATGTGAAATGCCAACGGTTTAAATCGACACTTGTAAAAATGGAGTTTATAATTACATTTAAAAAATATATATTAAATGTAATTTATAACAAACTATTAAACCAGATTAAAAAAACTGATTTCTATAGTATAAACAAGATTAAAAAAATAAAATTTATAAAAAGGCTTATGTTAAAAAAGAAAATTTATTAAAAATATGATATTAGTAGGTGTTTGTATAATGGATGTTCAAATGGGGAGCATAAAACAATGGGAATAAAAAAAAAACTTATTTTTATAGTATAAACTGGATTTAAAAAAATTATTAAAAGGCGTTTGTTAAAAAAGAAAATTTTTTCTTTCAAAAAGAAAAAATATATATTTAAAAATATATTAGTTGGTGTTTGTATAATGGGTGTTCAAATGGGGAGTGTAAAACAATCGGAATAAAAAAAAAATATTTGTATAGTATAAACTCGATTAAAAAAATTATTAAAAGGCTTTTGTTAAAAAAGAAAAATTTTTGTGTTAAAAAATAAATAAAAAGTAGTGATATTAGTAGGTGTTTGTATAAGTATAAAATTTATAAAAGAAATGATATTAGTAGGGGTTTGTATAAGAATAATCCGGTTTTTATAGTATAAATATTAAAAAGGTGCCTACATGTCACAAGTCCTAGCTCAGCTGGTTTGCGCGCGCGCGCGCACAAGCGAGGTCTCCGGTTCGATTCCCAGGAGGAGTAAAATTCTCAATTTTCAGCTGACACGCCAGCGTCACGCGTGCTGACACGCCAGCGCCACACGGGCGCCAGGCGGGTGCCACGCCAGCGCCACGCAGGCGCCACACAGGCGCCACACGAGCGCCATGTGGGTGAGACGACAGCGCCATGCGGGTGACACATAGGCGCCACGTCAGTAGTTTCCTTAATCAATTTCTGTCACGGTTAGTGACGAAAAATTTTGTCACCTTCAAAAATTTCGTCACCAAAATTTAGTATAGGTGACGAAACAATAATTTCGTCACCAGGTGACTTTCGGAGACAACCTATAGGTGGCAAAACTATTTTTCGTCACCAAGACTATCAGAGACAAAAATCATGCATTTCATGACGATTTCATTCGTCTCCAAAGACCTAATTTCTTGTAATGAGAAGTGCAGCCATAGACCAATGAATAAAAAAAGTAGAGTGGAGTGCAGTTGGTGCCTCCCTTATACTCCCATGCACATGGGCAGTATTCAATTCCCGTAAGCACCCATCCCCCTCCCCAACCCCCCTAGGAGAGAGTAGATTAGGATTAACGAATGGCAAAAAAAAAAAAAGAAGTCACAAAGGTGACTAGTTTAGGCATAACCATATCTTATCTTATCTTATATGGCATTGATACGTGTTGGAATTAGTGGGCGTAGTTTGGTGAATGATTATTTGGTAAAACTGATTGGGATATGAATGGAATCAATCTGGAATTCACGGTATACAAAAGGCCTTATTCAAACTGCAGTGATCCTATGTTTATCTTTTATCTTCTGTTATCTACCAGAATGTAAATAATGTTCGGTGGCCTCAAGTGGGAAGAATAACTGATTCTTATACTAAATTCAATTCAGTTGTATATATTCCTTTTGTGGTTATTGGTGTTTGTTGTTCGTCCAGTTAGAGGAGTATTCTCGGGAATTTTATCCATGTTTGTGATAGCAAGATGATTCCAAAACTAGTTGTGAGATTCCAAATCCTTCATAGCTTCTTATCAAGCTGTCTAATGCGCTATCTTAATCCTAAATGTCTACCAGCTTTTAGGAATTCTGCCTGAGATGCAAAACCTTCGCTTTGAAGATGCCTTCTTTTATTTAATTTTCTCTTTGTTCCTTTTGTCAAGAGACCTATTTTATTAGTCTTGATACACCCAATTATAAGCGAACAGATGTATTTTTGTCTGACAAAAACAAAATGAAACTTTTATTCCATGTCATTTGAGATTTCCCTCATCTTCTGGACAAAAGTGACAAGATTGGACAATTACTAGAACGACTATTTAGCACACACTCCCTACGAGTTTTTACTCATCAGATTCGCTACTTCATTTGTGCTGGCATGGACTGAATAATTTGGTTTTTTCGGTATGATGATCATTTGGGAGCTTTTTGTTTTTACGGAACAATTTTTGCTCTTCTGGTAAAAAGACATTTGGTTCCAACTCCTCTCGTCAAGACGAACAGGAAAAGTTCTCTCTTTTTTCGCCAGAAGCTGACTAAAGTTAACTCAAGACAAAAGATCCAAGAAGAAGCTAGTCATCCCAAACGTAGCCAAAGTGATTCTTCAGTTCACTTTGCTTTACAGTCATTGGCCTCGAGTTTGTGCAATTTATTAGTGCTTCAATTGAGTTTGAGGCAACTGTTTATCTGATTATTCCATTCCTATCTTGACCTGAGTTTTGTTTATCATACTCTCACTTTATTGTAAACCAATCATCCTATCTTACCTTTTTTGCCAGATATGCCTGGTGGAAGTAACTCAACCTTAGCATTCTTCTTCAATCTTTGGGAAAAAATTATTTTAAAAAGAATTCTCAGGGCCTTGGAGGAATCTGGAATACTTTACCAAGTACTTTTGAGATGTGGCAAGCTGAAGTGGAGCCTACCCAGAATGTTGGACGGTCGAGAATTTATGCAATGTTGGGATGGTATTAGCTGGGAGCCATGCATTCAGTTGCATAGTTAGCCAGGAATTGTGCACAGTACCAAGCACATGACATGAGTTGTGTCACTTATGTTGAAAATTAGTGGTCCTGGCTCAACATTTAGGGGGTGTTCCGCTAACAAAAAATTGTTTTTTCCAATCACCGAGACGGGTCATTCTCTCACAACACATCACATAAAAAACCGAGAAAAACCAATTTTTTCAAAAAACTGGGTTAGTGGAACACCCCCTTAGTTTCTTCAGGGTCTATTTCCTGTTGGAATCTGAAGAGGTAGAGGTATCAAAAGTCTCAGGCTCAAGTTAGCTAGGGCTCCACCAATTCAAGTTTATCATGACCCTTTTTCCTTGTCTCTTGTCTGTTTCCATCAAGTTGATTGATACGCCCTCCATTCCAATATAATAGTCCACTACGAAAAGTCGCTTCATTTTTCAAATAAAAAAATGAAGTACTTCCGTCCGTGTATCATTTTTAGATTTTTTCGCACCGAATTAAAATACTCGTTGGGTACTTTAATTCGGTGCGAAAAAATTCGAAAAGTGATATGTGGAAGTACTTCATTTTTTGATTTGAAAAAAATGGCAAGAGAGAGAAAGTGAGACTATTATTTAGGAATGGAGAGAGTACCTCTTTTCATTGCTAGTTATCTTTTATTTTAGTTCAGAAAATGGTTAATGTTGTTGTTGTGAGGTGGCTTATCTTTTACTCTAGCCCTAGACTGCATATAGTCTATTTTTTCTCACTTGCCATTCTTTTGGGCTGTGTCTGTTTGGTTTGTTTTCTTTATTTGTTTGTGTAGGTGGAAATCATCTTGTCAGTGGCTAACTCGAGCTTTAAAAATTTAAAATAACAACGGCGTGGCAAATCGTGGACCGTTTATTTTAGGTTTTGATTTGCAACTTTGTGTTGAAATGGAGCTTGTTGTGTATGACTGCAGGTCTGCAGGATACCTATTGAGGTAAATGCAAGTAGCTGAGGTTTTCAAACCGCCCCTGTGGCTGAGATGCTGGACATGCCTTGGAAAGAAGGTAATGTATGTGAGGTCTTCATTAACCAATATTATTGTTATCTGTGTACCAAAATCACTTTCTCAACGTGCTCACGTTCACCGAGTCTCTAATCCTAGAACAATCAAAGAAACGAGCGCCTTCACTATAACAGTAGTATTCAGAGTTTGCCTCGAATAAGGACTGTTTTGTGCCCACCCGGAATCTTTTGAGACAATTCCCATAGAAACTCTCTGACAATCCATTCCATCTTCATCTTGGTTGGCAGAATGGATTGAGCCTTCAAGTAGAATCAATGGGATCGGATTCACTCTGTGGCGTGACATCACACTAACTTTGAATCTACACGAAACACTTCGCTTTATAAATAATTTTTTTTGTTGAAGTAAACAGGTGCTTAGCATAAAATATTTTTTGTCCCTAGGCTCTTAAGAAAGATCATGATACTCTCAAGATGACTGAGGTCTATAGAAACAAAATTGTGAAAAGCATAATGAACTGATGGAAGTGCTTTTGTTGCTTTTCAAAACAGAGAAAACAGGCCTAAGAAAAAAAGAAAGAGTGCGGACCAATAATGCTACATGTACAATAATCTATGTACAATCCCCTCACATACATGTGGGGCTTACACTCATAATTGTGTGTGGGTCCGACGTGTATGTGAAGGGGGTTGTACATGGTTATAGATAGATGGTTGTACATGTAGACTGTTGTATACGTTTGCATTTGTTTCTTCATACGCGGGGGACTGTCACGAATCCTGGATTTGGAGTTACGAACGTTTGCATGCATTGTCTTTGCTTGTGCTTCTTGGCAGCTATCTCATATTGGGTGTGACAATCGACTTTCCTTTAGCGATTAGATAATCGACAGAGGATCTTCAATACTATTCGAAATTCAGAAGAAGTGCGTGTGACTTGTTAGATAATCGAAAACAGAGAATTTCGTAGTCATTGAACAACTAGAAAAAGCCCGGGTCTAAAAAACCGGTACAGTTTTGAGTAAATGAACTATCGAACCCGACATTTTAAGCAGTATACATATTTCTTAGCGGCAGGTCTGCGGGAAAATCGCGCTTTATGGCATTTCCACTATAAAAAACCAATCCCGCAAAGGCCTTGGCCTTGCTTACGAGTTTTTCCATTGCAGCAAAAATTGCTATTTGAACGAATTGAGATTGTTTTTACCGACATCCTTGGACCAAAGGACTGACCACAGACTTATAATGCCCACCTGTTCTAGTATTCTTTCACCCACCCACATTTGTACGCGACTCCCCCACTTTGTGCTGGAATCTACACAAATGTGTGATGGAGAAGGCCCCTAAAGCACTACGTGGCGGTGATACAATATCATATAATAGTTTGCCTCGTTTTCAATCTGTCAATAGGCCAAATAATCATGTCGCAACATTTTGTTTCTACCTCCTTTGGCAAAAAAGTGCAAACCGGTTTTTGGTTTATTTGTTTCGTAAAAAAAATTTACATTGTTAGTTTTGCGTCAAGTTATCGTGGATTATTGAATTGTCTCGACGAGAGGAATCCAAAAATTATAAAATTATGGTCAAAACTATTTTTTTTTCCTGAATAAAGCTGAAATAAACCAGTTTATTAGATTAATTTTGACTTTGTTAAGAAATTTTTTTATTTTGACCATAATTTTATACCTTTTGGATTTCTCTCGTCGAGACAATTCAATAATCCCCAAAAACTTGACGCAAAACTAACAAATGTAAATATATATTTTATTATTATTATTATTATTATTATTATTATTATTATTTTTTATGTATCTAAAGTATGTGAGTTTGAGTTGAGGAACATTAGAGTTTCTATTATTTCCTTCCCTTAATTTTTGTGACGTTTTTATCTTAGTGGACAGGGTCCATGGACCGCGTAATTGTGAGGCCTATGGGCTAGGCTACACACGATGGCCCAACTGCTCAAATGAAAGTCAATTTCACTTTCATCAACCCATCAAATAAGAAAGACATCCACTCTCCTTATGCTTTGTTTTTCACCATATTGTTGCATATATTGATCATTTTTTAACTAAATTGATATCTTTAAAAATGATCAGTTTAGGTTTATTGAGCCGATGCGAAACCAAAAATATATATTAACTGGATGTGCGTTGAGTTCTAGGGCTGATTACGAAATTTGATGATTTATTGGATGTTTGTTGAGATCTAAGGCTGATGACAGACTCGATGATTCAGTTATGTGGTTCTAAGAATCAAATTAATTTGTATGGATTGAAGATTTCGTTAACCAAATCAATCCCTTAAATTCATAGAAATGCACCAGAGACCATTGAATTATGGTTTTGATTCTTTTGAATAAAGGCTCAGTTCAACTTGGGATCTTGTTCGTAAAAGTTACTCCCTCCGTCCCAATTTTATAGTCCCTCGTTCTATCCTAACCGGATAAAAAAACGATTATATCTTTCAATCGGTAATACATTTTATATGTAATATGGATCTTGTTTGATAGATCTTGATTTAATCTAATAAACAAAGTGTTCAAAATCATTTAAAACATTGTAGATTATAAGATATAACACTTTGAAAAATGGCACGAACTCCCAAAAGGGACTTAAAAATTGAGACGGATGGAGTAGTATTTAAAGCACTCAAAATTTGTGTGGAAAATCAAAACAAAAGTTTACACCACACAATTTTGGTCGAGTTTGGAGTCTTTGGATTCGACTTGTGATTTGACCACTTTTTTTGCTCACCCCCAGTGAGTTCGACCTTTACAAATCTGAGCACAATCAGGACGTGCTCTGAAATTTGTGGGACACTAGAGCCAACTTTTTAAATTGGGCCTTTACACTATACTTGGATAGAAAAAATTGGGTAATGATTTTTTTCGCTCTAGCTACTTTATGACAAATGCACTCTAAAATTTGCTTTTTAGCGCTAAAATTACACATAACACAAACGCAAAAAGAAATCTTTTTGGGTGCATTTATAAGAAAGTGGAGTGCAAAAATAATTTTTTGAAAATATTTGGGGAAAAAAATCCTTCATAAAGAAGTCAGTGCAAGCATTTGAGAGCATAAATACTCAAAACTCAGTAACCATTACCATCTCTTAAAACTATCATTTAAACATCTAAAACCTTGCATAATCAAGTTTCTCCCCTATAGCTTTTTCAATAGATAACCTACCTAATCCCTTCAATCTCATGTTTTGGTCTTTTTTCTCCGGCCTTACTTTAAATTGGACGATTAAAATTTTATGCAGGCTAATTAATTTTAATTTTTATGTAGGCTTCACTTATATATAAACCTAAAAATTGAGGCTCTCAATAGTAGTCGAAATTTGTGAGCCTAAAGCAACAACTTTGCAGGTTTTTCTTTGATAATTTGATGTTCGGGCCAGTTTACTCGCACTTCAACTAATTCTGGAGCCCTGGAGGTAGTGACCGGGAATAAACTTCAATGGCCCCAAGAGTTTGCTGACAAGAGGAATCGAACCTAAGACTTTAAGTTTAAACTCCTAAGTTTCGAGACAAGACTATTTTGTCAACCCCTTGGAGTTTGCTTTGCGGGTTTTAAGCCAAAGCAGACTCTAGGCATATATGTTTCGTAAGTGCAACATCATTTTCCCTCAAGAAGTTTGACAATAGTATATGCTTTTAATGGTGCAAACTTAACCAAGCACGCTAACAACAAAGCAGCTTCCAAGTTGCTCACAATTTCACATTTTTAGAACTAAAGCCACCAACTTTGACACTATATGCTGAATGAAGACTTGATTGATTGTGGGTACTTTGCTTTTAAAGAACAATTGCAGCAGATGTGACGCATGAGAAGACAAGTTGTTTTATTTTATGCAATCTTTTTTACACGTAGCAAGAAATTTATACTCCCTCCGTCTCATATTTCTTGTCCAGTTGCACTATTCACAACACCTCAAAAATTATTTATATTTTCAAATGCATAATGTTTTATATATATTCACTATGGATCTTGTTTGATAGCTCTCGATGAGTTCTATTAAACAAAGTTTTCAAAATTGTGAAAAACATTATGGATTAAAAAATATAAGCAATTAAAAAATGACACGCATACCCGTAAATGGACAACAAATTTGGGACGGAGGGAGTACAACTTACCCATCACTGGATGTTGACTTACTTTTCACAGAAATTAATCCGTGAAAAAGGCTGTACAAACAATATAGAGATAAGGAGATTTGCATATACTCCCTCCATCCCGCAAAGTTTGACACTTTCGGGAGTGCGTGCCATTTTTAAATTGTCTATATCTTTCAATTCATAATGTTTTATGTGATTTTCAAAACTTTGTTCAAAAGATTTAATTGAAATCTATCAAACGAGATCCATATTGCTTATATAAAACATTACAGATTAAAAGAAATAATCAATTTTTTCATAGGGCTGGAATAGTGAAAGTGACAAACTTTGCGGGAAGGAGGGAGTACAAAATTGTTTGCTAAACTAGCAAGTGATACACTAATCATTGCCTATAACAATAAGTTTTGATAGTGCAATGGCTTTATGAGATATAAGTATTGCTTTATGTTGCATATACAGTACTTTTATATGTTCAAGATATCAGCATGAACTTGCACAAGATGACAATGACCCAAAATAATAGCCACACAAAAGTTCCATCCAATTAAGAAATAATATAGAAATAGAGAATCAAACACTATAACAAAATATACTTTTGGCGACGAAACCTAGTAACTAAAGCTGATAATTTAGCGACGAAATCGTTTTGTCGCAAAATGTCAGTTTTTTTTTTTTTTTTTGTAGTGAAAGCTTTCAAAAACAAATGCTTATCTGCGATTTGAATGCACATCTCTGACTTGGTCTCGCCTTATCAATGTTCGCTGGTGTACCGTTTTGTATCGTCACCATGTTCTTTTTTATGTTGTTGTGTTGTCGGAGCACTTTTTTTGTGTGTAATTGGTTTTTATTGTTCTTATTGTAATAGCTTCACATGGTGAGTCCAAATCTGATAGAGGATGTTTGGAAGCCTACTTTTCAATCGCAAGCGTCTCTCTTTTCTCTGGTTCGTGTGTGTGGAAGAGGATAACAACGTAAACGAGGGGTAGATATGGGAGAGTAAGATGAGGGGAAAATCAAAAAAAGAGAATGGAAAATGAGAATGCGAAAAGGAAAGGTAGACCTGTATTTCAGTTTTCGCTTCTAACGTTAAAAATGAAAAATGAGTTTTGGAGAATGGATTCCCAAATGAGGCGCCCAAACAGCCAAAAACAAAAAATGAGAACTGGAAAATGCGAAAAAGTGGCGCCCAAACCGGCCCATATTTTCTTGCCACTTAAAAAAAAAAAAAAATTTCAAAAAAGGTTGTAGTGATGTGATGCTCCTAGCACTAAAGAGTACTGTTTCAGTGTTAACCAAAAGGCACACATCGCACCAGTTAAGCACTAAGGAGAAACAAAAAATATATTATCACGAAGTACTTTGAAAATTGGCAAATATTAAATTACAGAAAAACCAAAAGGTCAATAGACCAAATTACGTATTTTTGTAAATCCTCATAAACCAAACAAATTTTATAATCTTAGGTCCACCCATTCGAATGCTAAGGGGGCATGTTATACTTTAAGCATAACAGGTGCAGTCGCGAGGTGCAGTCGTGATGCAGACTCGTCCTGACCAGGAACCTTAAAATGAAGATTAAACTATGGTTATTTTTTGTTGGACTATTATAATAGGTATTAAAGTAGGGGTCCTTAAATTCGTAAATTTTTGAGGACCTAAAGTGGCCGCACCTCAAAATTTCGATCAAGGCTGACTCCTAATTCCTCGTCCAACAATTCGAGATACCAACCCAATTCTTTAGAATCAAAACGACATCATTTAAAGTGGGGCAAAAAACACTAAAGCCAAAGCAACGAATTGATAGTAGGGTTTCTTGAATTTATTTGTTGATTTGTGGAGAAATTATTTTTTGAATTTAATTTTGAGCACTACTAGGTGCCCAGAAAACATACCCAGAATTTAGTGTTTAAGTGAATCTGGGCCATTGATTTTTTACTTTCTGGGTAAATTCAAGGTGCCTTTTCTGGGCACCGAGACTTTCTGTTTAATTTTGATCTAATTGGTTTAACTTTTTGGATGACAATTTCATCACAAGTTTTAATCATATTTTGTGAATAAGTCTTGGCAGGGTGATGGATAATAAAAAAGTAAAAACAAAACAGTTAGAATTTTAATGCACATTTCGTAATATCATTACATTGTTCACAAAAATCTTAACAGTGTCCGACACCTATTGGGCTGTAGATAGCATTTTCATTTGTGGATTAACAGTGTTTGATGCTTTTCACTTTTTTTGTTTTTTTTTTTTCCTTCCACCTTGGGAAATTGTTGGCTAATCTGTTGAATAAATGCGTCCAGTGAAGAAATTGCTAGCCAAACGGGGAATAAGGGGTCAGGGGCTGGTGAATTTGGTTGACGCCAATACGATGTCATTTTTACATTTTCCACAACACCTGTGGTGCCTAATTTGGCTAAAAAGTGGTTTTTGGTTTTTTGGTTTTTTCATTTCGTCTTTATTCAAAAAAAATTAGCATTTGTTAGTTTCACGTCAAGATTTTGTGGTTTCTGGATTCCTCTCGGCGAGACGAATCTAACAAATATAAAATTATGGTCAAAACTTAAATTTTTTTTAATAAAGCCAAAATACTTGGATTATTGGCAAATAATCCAAGTATTTCGGCTTTATTCAAAAAAATATTTGGTTTGACCATAATTATTAGCCAAACTTAAAGTTTTGTGAATAAAGACGAAAAATAATCCAAAAAACCGGTTTTTTGGATGTCACCTTCGTCTTTATTCACAAAACTTTAAGTTTGTCTAATAATTATATATTTTTTAGATTTCTCTCGTCGAGACAAGCCAAGAAATCACAAAAAATTGACCGAAAACTAACAAATGCAAAAAAAAATTGAATAAGGACAAAAACCAAAAAAACCAAAAAACCAGTTTTTTCAATTTTCCCAAACCAGGCCGCAGATTAGTTTTATCCTCTGTATCTCACCCGTCACGCCATCATTACTTTCCGACGATGTCCGGTAACGCCTGCTCGATCAATTTTTCCTTTGATGAAAAAATAAAAAAAATTGTCAACGGGGTCCCTCTTCCGTGCACCCATTTCTTCGAAAATGAAATCCGCGACTCTACCTCCCTCCACAAAACCCATATCAACAGCCTGGAACCTTTGAAGAAAGTGATTCACAATGAACTCGTGGCTTCTTTACCAGAGACCGATTCTCGTGACTTACTATGGAATTACCTGTGTGCTTGCTCTCGCAATCCGTACAAAATAGTAAGAATTAATTATTAGAGTGAGGAAAACTGAATTTGGCCAACTGGAGATATATTTGTCCTATGCCCAATGATCAAAAAATAAAAGCAAAGCATGTTGGATTTGAGACACAAAATGCTAAATAGAACAGCTCACATTTCTGTGCTTGAGCACATGTTGGAGACGTTGGAGTCCAAGATTCTTTACTCTTTTTTTTGTCCAATCCCAATTTCTTGTTAACAAATTGGGTGTTGATGTCTCAATCATCATCACTTCTGGTGAGATCAATTGGGGCCAGATCTGGGAAAAAAATGGTAACAAGTTTGCTCTAAATTCCATTGGCCTGATTATACGCTACCTACCTGTTTCTGTATGTGTTTGCGAATATATATTTTTTCTATAATGGCCGAGTGGCCGGGTCTGTAATGAGGGAGCTCACTATATGCGTGTAGTGAGCTCCCTCGGCCGTCCGATTGGTTATCAATGGTCCGGACCATCTTACATTTTAAATATATATTTTTACATTTACTTTAATTCCAATTTATCCGGAGCGTTGATCACCAATTGGACGGCCGAGGGAGCTCACTACACGCATATGGTGAGTCCCCTCACTAAAGGGCTTGGCCTTGATAGGTTATATTATTGAATCTCACAAAGGAAAGGACGGGGACAGGAGTCGAAGTCGGAGAGAACTGAATTATGAAAGAAATCTTGGTTCGATGATTATTTTTTTTTTTTTAAATCCAGTCATTCTTGAAAAATTAATCTCGACTGTTTTTGTTATCATATCTTTCGACGAATACAGTATCATTATCGCATGGTGTTATTCACTACAAATTAGTGTTCTTGAAATAAAAATGATTCTTAATTTTTAATTATTTTCAAAATTTTATAATTTTTTTAAAAACATCAATAAAAAATATGCAAAATATGCTCCGGGGAGGGGCTCCACCCACTATATAGCTCTGCCACTGCGCGAAGGTCAAATGTTCCAAATCTTAAAGATCAAACTTTGTGTGCGAGGTGCGATTATGGACACTAGATAATCAAAACATAAAGATTGACTTTGCTTTAAAACAATGTAGTATTAAAATATGCAGTATGTTTAAATTGTACGGTAATTTAATTAACTTTCTTTGGCTAATTAAGTTATAGATGCGTGATTATAAATATTCATTAATGATAAAAAAAATATTCTAAAAAGAAACCTAATTACCATTTTTGATAAAATTCTTAATCATCATATTATGAACACATTTTCTAATTAAAGCAATAAGAGAGATTTTCATTAATATAGGAACCCCTTTCTAGTTTCTATCCACACCTAAAATGTGGATCTTCCATCCACACCTCACTTTTCCCATCAATTTTTCATAATCCGAACCATCCAATGTGTTTAAAAAGGTGTTTTTAAGTGTTCAAGTGTGATGTCACCAAAATAATGACTGGGAATGGCTTGATCGGAGCAATTTTTCATAAAAATGCACATATACAGTTTTTATGAAAAATTACTCAAATCAAACCCTTCCCGATTTATTTTTTTTTGTTGATTTCTTTGAGGGACACTTAAAAACACATTTTAAACATATTTAACGGTTCGGATCATGAAAATTTGATCGGGAAAGTGGGGTGTAGACGGAAGGTCTGCATTTTAGGGTGTGGATATAAATATATATATATATATATATATATATATATATATATATATATATATATATATATACCGTGGGGTTCTAGTCCACACCTCCCTTTACTAACAAAAAAATGATTTTTTTTGTGTTGCAAATGATTTTTGGAAAATCCGAGCCGTCCACAATAAAGTTTTTGCGAAAACTGCTTGGATCAAGCCCTTCCCGGTATTTTTTTTTGAAGATTTCTCGCGTGGACCCTTGAAAACACCTTCTGAACACATTGGACGGATCGGATCGTCAAAAAAATGTTTGGATCATGGAGGTTCGGAAACGGGAGGTCCGCACTAGAACCTCTCTGTATATATATATATATATATACACACGGAAATCTTCTTATCCACACCTCCCCGGAAATAAGAAAAAAATGGTTTTTTTTGAGTTGCAAATTTTTTTTTGGAAAATCCGATTCGTCCAATGTGTTCAGAAGGTGTTTTCAAGGGTCCACGCGAAAAATCTTCAAAAAAAAATACCGGGAAGAGCTTGATCCAAGCAGTTTTCGCAAAAACTGTATTTATATATTTTTGCGAAAACTGTTTGGATCAAGCCCTTCCCGGTATTTTTTTTTGAAGATTTTCCGCTAGGACCCTTGAAAACACCTTCTGAAGACATTGGATGGATCGGATCGTCAAAAAAAAATTTGGATCAAAAGTCCGGATAAGAAGCGGAACCTATATATATATATATACAACGAGGATCCAGTCCACACCCTTATATCCACACCTTACGTCCAAACCTTCATTTCCCGATCAAATTTTTATAATCTGAATTGTCCAATGTGTTTAGAACGTGTTTTTCAGGGTTCACGCGAGAAATCAGCAAAAAAAATGATCGGGAAGGGCAGTTTTCATAAAAACTGTATATAACGGTTTTTATGAAAAATTGCTCGGATCAAGCCCTTCCCGATCATTTTTTTTTTTGTTGATTTCTCGCATGAACCCTTAAAAACACCTTCTAAACACATTGGAAGGTTCGAATCCCGGCCATTTGGCCGGGAAGGGGGTGGTGTGGACGTAAAGTTTGGTCAAAAAATCCTGACTGGATCCTGACCCATATCCACACCTTATATTATCACATGTTACTACTCATTTAAAGTTACTTACACTCTTTTCTCTTTTCTCTTTTCTCTTTTCTATGCAACGCGAATGGTTAAAAAAATGCAGCCAGATATTTAATTTTTAGGGGAATTATAATACTCCTACAAAATTCAGACATGCACCGTGTACTTTTATTAAAATATGATAATTTAAAATCACGACGGTCCTTCCTTTTTCCCTTTCGAAATGACTCCAAAAAATCTTTAAAAAATAAGTAATTTTTTTTTCAGAATATTGTACAGTATAATCTTTCCGAGTAAATAAAATACCAAAGCTTCTTTCCGAGTAAATAATATTGTATGTTATTCCTTTTGTGAGTGAGTATTTGTTTCTTTTACTCTTCCTCATCCCCATCCCTCTCCGATAGCGACCTGTTTGGGAAAGGATTCCCATTTTTCCCATCCACATCTCTCTTGACCTTGTTGTCATGAACACCTGTCCAAACTCCTTGTCTGCAAATACCAAATTGCCCCTCCACCATATATTCATTTTTTCCTCTTGTATATTTTGTTAATTAAATCCTGAAAATTGTTTCTAAATTGCTTGAAATTATGAAAACAAGAACTTTTATGCATACTAATTTAGTTATTTTCTATCATTAGATTACTTAGATAATCAAAAGTAAATAAGAGGTACTTAAATGCTCTATTTTTGCATTATATTTGAACAGACTATCTAAAAGTATAATTCTACTTCTTTCTTTCAAAAACTTGTTAAATGAAACACTTGAAATCAAAATACCATTTATTTCAAGTGAAGTCTAGTTTATCGTTATGCCAAATGTAATGTGAACTTCTAAATTTAGTATTAGGAATGACAAATTTCTCTCGACCTTGTGTCTTTCTGCTCTCTCTAAACTTCAAGCATGTTGCTTCCATATATTAAATTGACAGACTGATGACAAAATGGATATTATAGAAACATAATCAGGTAGTAATTGAAGTATTAAATAGACTCATTTTATAATTTAGGGTAGAAATAAACATAATCACCGTAGTTTAGTAACGAAGCAATATATTTAATCCCTACTTATATTTTTCAAAACAAAGACATTCAGGCTAAATTTTCACTATGTTATTTTCAATATTTTTAGTATTCTACCACAAGTCATTTTCCTCACATACATTACTTTATTTGACATTTAATGAAAATAACATACACTTTTGAAGGGCTTTGGGGATCTTGCCGTATTACAGAGTTGTAGTGCGGCATCCGAGCCGTTGATCCCGCAATTAACGACTCGGATTTTATCTTCGCACCTGCACGATCCAAGTCGTCCATTACCGAGATGAAATCCGAGCCGTTGATTGCAGAGATCAACGTTTTGTGTGTTGCGATATCGTACTATAGGATTCCTTGTTCCCTTTTGAAGATAGTGAGAATACGCTATTTTTAGTAAAAACTTAGCGTGAGTGTTTGGGTTAGAGAGAGAGAGAGAGAGAGAGAGAGAGAGAATCAAAGTGTCGAATGAAGGGCATTATAGTAAATGGAGAGTGAAATCCCCGGTCACCTGACTGACAGTAACCCATCCGTTGGAGTAGTGGAGCGCTTTTTAATCAGAACCTCTCCTTCAATGTTCCCTTCACTTCCACTACCAAACTACAAATAAACAACAAAAACCCCTCTCTCTCTCTCTCTTTCTCTCTCTCTCTCACTAAACGTTCTCCGTCCAACCTATCGGTGACTTTCAACCCTTCACTGCTTCACACCGCCCCTTCCAAACCCTCCTCACCTTCTTCCAAGCACCATTCAATCTCTCTCTCTCTCTCTCCTTCTTCTTGTTCTTGGTCTGATTGTGAGGAGGAAGAACGTGATGATGGATGTGAGCAGCAGCCGGTGTTCCCACACTTCCCACATCACAGAAATCATCATCACTAGCTTTTTCCGTCACAAACTTTAGATTACCCCAAATTTCACACAAAACAAGATAACTACTACTACAATATACCGGAGTGAAAATCAGTGCCTTCTGATCTTCATACCCTACTGATTATGCCAGCTTGAAAAAAACCAAATCTTTTTTTTTGGGGAATTTAACCTATGGCTGGGCGGAGATTGGTCTATAGCGGCGGCGCTGACGGCGGCGGCGGTTCCAATATGAATACTTTTTTGCTGCAAAATCAAAGGGTTCCTGAGTCTCTCTTCTTTTCTGGGTCTTCCCCTTCTTTCCTTGGTAAATCTCCTTCCTCAATTTTTCATGAAGTTTATCCCACTCAATTGAAGTTTTTCATACGGTGCTATTTTATTTGATCGTTGATATATCTGGTTGTTTTTCCCCTGCTTGTAGATTTATATCCCGGGTGATAACATCTAAATTGTCTTTGCGCTTGTTCATACTAATAGCTCATGGCCGCCTTAGAAATTCGCACCCTCCTAAGGTGTCGGGGTCTCGGTTCGAAACTTGTCAGGTGTTATCAACTTCTCTGTCCGGGCCTGGCCCTATAGGGTATTTGCTCCTGCTTAATCGGGTGGACGATTGGATTGCTCCCAAGATTACTAGTTTGCACGGAAGCTAGCCCTGACACTTGAGTTATTAAGGGAAAAGAATTAGTAATTTCGTGCACAAGGTTTTGAATTATTTCCCCTCAATTCAAAGAATTGGCAGAGATCTTTAACTTGATGGATAGAAATTAAAATTATGGACAAAAATGCTTATTTTTTTATTATCTAACAGGAAACTTGATTCCAATCTTCTTTTGAATTGTTAAAATAGTTTTTGAATTTCTTTGTCTCTCTCTTGTTCAGTTGGTATGTTGAAGTGTTCATGTTTATGGTGACTTTTGCATCATGAATTTCTGAAGAGGGAACTGTGAACGAAAGTAGAAAGATAATTGAAGAGGCTAACTTTATTCCCTGGTTTGTCCAGCAATTTTCTTTTCCCTTGGCTGTAAATACCTCTTACAAAGTCCGTAAATCCAAACACAGCTTTAGGCAAAGTTAATGCCCTTTTTCTTCTTATTGTTGTGCACTGCACTAGACTTAGTTTACTAATTCTCTACTGTAAGTGATATCTGAGTAGTTTATCTTGGTTTTTTTTTTATTATCACGTAGTGGATTTAGATATTGCTTCACAGTTCAGACAGTCTCTAGCAATTGTTCCGAAGTGTGCTTCTGTTTATGTGTCTATTTCTAACTCTTCGGCTGTACTGTGGTTGTGGATATGGATGAGAAAAATGAAATAGAATTGTTGATCCTTCAATTTCTTCCTTTCCCTTTCCCTTCCTTGGCCAAATGCCAAATCCTTGATCCAAATACAGCCTTAGCATTATGAACATAAGAATTCAACTCATCAGAACAAATTGTTAGCAGCTGTCTTGAGCTTTCTACGAGCCATAACGTCGGCAGCAAAATCGTTCATTCTCTTTATGATAGCTGATTTATATGCTTTTGTTTGCAAGGAAGAGTCTTCCAACCTGAATTGACAAGTGAGTTGTGGTTGCAAAATGGTCTTGACACTGTTGGGTTTGTCTCTGTATCAGGTTCAAGCTCCATGGTTAGCTTTGAGGATTTCAATGGTTGTAAAAGACCAGAAAGGCAGTTCTTCCGGTCATTTGATCAAGAAGAGAATGTAGATGAGGAATATGATGAATACCTCCATCAACCAGAAAAGAAGAGGCGGCTTTCGGCTGACCAAGTCCAATTTCTTGAGAAAAGTTTTGTGGAGGAGAACAAGCTTGAACCGGAAAGGAAAGTTCAACTCGCAAAGGATCTTGGTTTGCAACCTCGCCAGGTTGCGATATGGTTCCAAAACCGACGGGCCAGGTGGAAGACAAAACAACTAGAGAAGGATTATGGCGCATTGGAATCTAGCTACAATAGCCTGAAGGCCGACTATGATTCCCTTCTTAAGGAGACCGAGAAACTAAAATCCGAGGTAATGAGTAATGACCCTATCTCATACTATTACATTCTATGAGATCTGTTGTGAGGTTTGGACAGGGCTTGATCTATTGTATTTTGATGTTATTCTTGGTGTTTCTTTGATTCAAAGCATCGTGGTATATATTTCTGATTCTGTATTCTTGGTCTATGTTTTGATCTTGCATGTTGTATGGACTAGTGAAGGAGTGTCTGTTAAGCGAATATGTCTGGATGTTGGATTCTTTTTCCCGTCACTAGGACACTGGAAAATATTCACAAAGAACTTGTTGCATAATATGCTATTCACAGAGACCTTATTGCATAATATGTCTGTTAAGTGTATATGTCTTAGTTGTTTCTTTTTCTAATTTTTTGGGTAAAATGGTGTTTAGGAGACGTCGTAGAGAACTTATTGCATAATATGCTAGTTTTATCCATATTTTGGTGGTATACTCTCTTTATAAGATAAATTATGCTTGTTGCGTAAATGTCCATGGAATGCATGTCTAATTTCGAAAATTCAACTTCAAAATTTGTCATTTATTGCTAATTTGAGAAATCAATGGTTCAATTTTCCTTCAGGTTCTTCAACTCACAGACAAGGTGCTTCTCAAACAGAAACAAAAGGGTAACATGGATCCATCCGATTCAAACCAACAATTGCTTGCACAGCCTCAAGGATCGGTTGATTCAGTTATGCCTTCAAATCAGGAAGATCATAGCTCGGCAAAAAGCGATGTACTGGATTCAGACAGCCCGCACTACATTGAGGGGGGTCACTCCCCTCTCCAAGAACCAGGTGATTCTTCCTATGTTTTGGAACCTGACCAGTCGGATCTATCTCAGGATGAGGAAGATAACTTGAGCAAAAATCCGTTGCCTTCAACGGAATACGTTTTCCCGAAGGTTGAACATGATTACCCCACCCCGCCTACGAATTCGTCTTACTTTGGGTTCTCAGTTGAAGATCAAACCTTTGGGTTTTGGCCTTGCTACTAGTTTCATGTAAATAGTTCCCGTCTTATGTTACGTATGGTATACCTATATATAAGAAATAAAGCCAACCCATGGCACCACCCCAATCCAGATGCGGTGGTGCTGTGGTTTTGGTAAGGTTTGGAATGTTGGGTTTTGCCCCCCATTGTAATAGTGATTTTCCGATGGGGCTGTAGTGAACTTGTTGTACTTTTGGTTTTAAGGAATGTCAAGTAAATGCGTTGTGTCTTTAGCTAAAAGCTTGTTAATAATTCAGTCATAAAAAATCTGAAAGATGAATCTTTTCAGTTGCAAAAAAGTGGGTACAAATAGCGCAATGGCGCAAGCTGAGCACTTATTAAGTCCGATCCCGTTCATGTACACGGGTTCGAGTCCGGAGAGGCCCCTCCCCCACTGCTAATATATGAAAAAAAGCATATGTTTCTCAGAATATTTCTTTGGGAATCAGATCTGCTTTTGAGTAGGCATTCTGATAGCAGAGTGAAGGGGAAGCTGAAGTGCGAATGAGGAGCTTTAAATCTTGAATATTTGACGGGCTAGAGAGTCCAATTTGAACACGAGGAGAAACACGGGGATGAATTTTATAATCTTGAATTCTTTTCTTTTTGGGAAGAATCTCCTCTTAACTTCTATAGACACTTTTTGATTGGGGTGCTAATCGAGCCAAACAAGAAAAGCAAAAGTATTGTTCAGGCTTGACTCGACTCCTTATAATATGTGTTCAAGCTTGGCTCGAGCTTGAGAATTCTTGGAGACTTATTGTTCAAACTTGGCTCACGTTTGAAGTTCTGTGTTCATGATAAACTTGGTTTGACACGTGGAATGTGCAAGTAAATCTTGAGCTTTCAAGTCTGAGCTTAAGCTCGTGAAGTTTCGAGCTTTCAAGCTTAAGCTTAAGCTTAAGTTCATGAAGTTCCAAAATGAAATGTGCTAATATAAAATCAGAAGCCCTAAATTTCCTTTATCTCATTGAAGTTTGTTTCAAATTTCGATACAAGACTATTTGAAGCGTAGTGGTGAAAGATCTTAATGGAAGTTGGATCTCTTAGTTTGGGGATATTTGCGGATTAACCCCTATCTTTAGAATATTTATGGAATGACTCCTTGTTCATGAACCTACGAAGCCAAACACCCATATGCTCAGGCTTGGTTTGAATTAATTAACAAAACAATAAAAAGTGATTGAGATATGCTTACATTTATTTTGAACGAGCCAAAAACTGAACCAAGTTGTTTGGTTCGTTTAGCAGCCCTACTTCTTGATAACTCAAAATGTTTGGACCAGTTTACGCGCAATTCAACTAATCTTAGTGATTTGACCAATTAGAAAAAATTGGTTTTTTGGTTTTTTTCGTTTTGTCCTTATTCAAATTTTTTTTGCATTTGTTAGTTTTCGGTCGATTTTTTGTGGTTTCTTGGCTTGTCTCGACGAGAGGAATCTAAAAAGTATAAAATTATTAGCCAAACTTAAAGTTTTGTGAATAAAGACGAAAAATAATCCAAAAAGCTGGTTTATTTTCGGCTTTATTAAAAAAACTATTACTTTTGACCATAATTTTATACTCTTTGGATTCGTTTCGACGAGATAAATCCAGAAACCACAAAATCTTGACGCAAAACTAACAAATGCAAATTTTTTTTGAATAAAAACAAAACGAAAAAAACCAAAAAACCATTTTTTTTCAAATTAGCCAAATCAAATTATTCATTAGCGGGGCCTCTAATTAAAGGGATGAAAAATGTCATTCAAAAACAGCAAAGTACGGATAGGTATTACAATTGCTCTCGAAAATTGTAATACCTATCCGTACTTTGCTGTTTTTAAATGACATTTTTCATATTAATGGATAAATTTCTATTCATTAATAGTTGTAGTTTCTAGAGATAGTATCATGTAAATATTTACAAACACCTTTCTTAAAATTCCTAGAGCTGTCACTTGATGAAATCTTGTGGAGGCGCGGAATTACAGGGATGAAGTCGCGTGAATTGTTGCGCTAAAAGATGTGATTGCACTTGAGATGTCTTTTCTTTAATCACTTTCTTCTTCTCAAAGCTGGCAACTTCACCATGGTTCGTTCTTTCTAAGCTACCGGTTAGATCAGTTTATCATCGTGTTGATTCAGTGTCTAGTTACAATCAATCAAAACAACTTTTGATTTCAAAATGATGCTTTAATGATAAAAGGAGTATTGAGGAAGCTCCATAGGCATAGTTGCTGCCTGGGGGGGCCATAGTTTTGGTCTCAAATGCAAACGGATTGGATAAATACGAATGTTATCACATCAATCAACATTAGCCATCCTTCTTCTTCTTTTTTCTTGGGAGCGTGTACGGGCCAACTTCCGCTCCACCGTCTCTCTCCCATAGCCGTTTCACATGCTTACACGTTGGGGTAAGGTGACCCCAAGAATTCCTGCCAAGGAGACTCGAACCTGATAGCCTAGGAGAGAGCAAACTCGTAAGTTTTAGGCCAAAAGCCATTCGGGTTATTAGCCAAACAAAGTTAAGGTCACATAATGTGAGAACAACTTTGAAGGATGTGGTAATGAAACCAACCTCGTATTTGTTTGATAGCTCTAATCGTGAAAAGATACAAAAAAAAATCTCGTACTGATTGAAAAAATATTCTTGTAATGAAACCAACCTCGTATTTGTTTGATAGCTCTACAAAGTTAGCTGGCTTATTTTTTCGTCTTTATTTGATTTTTTTTTTTTGTGTTTTTTAGTTTTACATCAACTTTTTGTGTATTATTGGTTCGTCTCGGCGAGAGGAATAAAAAAAATAAAAAATTATGATCGAATCATATATATTTTTGAATAAAGACAAAAATAAGTAAAAAAAGACAATTTTTTTTACACTTTTTTCGATCTTATTCAAAAAATTGAGAGTTCTAGTCATAATCTTGGAAAAAGCTACAATACACAACCCTTATTTGGTTGTGTATGATACACACCTCTATAAAAGTTACGAATTTTTTAATAAAAGTTACGATTTTTTTTATGAAAGTTACGAGACACACTAAAATGTTATGAATCATATTGCTGAAAAGTACGAAAAACTAAAAAATGTTACAATTGCCGAAGAGGTGTCATAATCTGGACCGTATAATAGGTGCATATGGTACACCCAAATAAGGGGTGTGTATTGTAGCCATTTCCCATAATCTTTTACCTTTTTGGATTCCTCTCGCCGAGACAAACCAATAATACTCAAAAAATCGATGCAAAACTAACAAACGCAAAAAAAAAAAAATCAAATAAAAACAAAAAAATAAGTTAAGTTGGCTTTTTAAGCCAAAACAGTACTATAATAATCGCATCGGACTTATAGTGAACATTTCGATCAGAGAGCACATCTCTATTAGTGTCATGGATCACATGAATATTTTTTGAGATTTCAATACCAAACCAATCACTAATCTGGTAAAATTTTCAACTCGAATAAAATATATGGTGCAAGTAAATTTATACCGTAATTCAATTCGATGGTTTAATCCGGACAAACAAATAAAACAGTAATCCACTACGTACGTACTTTGTTTTTTCTTTTTTCTTTTGTGTGTGTGACTAGAAGACCAATTACGTAAACAAATAAAGAAGAATTTGAAAAAAAAATAATAATAAAGATAAAGAGGTATTCACAAACATATTTCCAAAACTCTTTTGTGTTGAGCAGCCATTGGTCCGACATTTTTGATACAGGACCAAGGTTTGTTTAATGCTACAAGAAGCACTCCGTTGGCAGGGTCACATGAGTATGGGGTCCTGTAATGAGGGGTTCACTACAAGGTTGTAGTGAAGCTATCCAGCCGTCCATCTCGATAATGAACGCTCAGATTTTAATTCAATTAATGAACGGCTTGGATCACTTGGAGTTTGGATTAAATCCGAGCCGTCGGAGCCGAGATAGACGGCCGGATAGGGCTCACTACAACCCTATAGTGAGTTACGGCCCCCGCTTCCAGGTCACTGTCTTTATTTGTTCTTTTTTTCTTTTTTTATCGGCCAAAGTAACATTTTACTATTAGGGAAGGGAAGGGGGGTTCCAACTTCCAAGTTCCAACCAAAGGTTAGAAAATAAATCAGTGGGTAAAGCTCAAAACACCTGTGGGCCCAAAATGCATTACATATACATGTGGGCTTACAATGCCCAGATCAGACTATAACAGCTCATTAACAAAGGAACCTAGCCCGACAACATGGACTAACCTATTCAGGCCAAGAAAACCCTAAACCTAACCTATTCATCTGTCCAAAACAAACACCGCTGCCGCCCACCAACTTCAGGGTCAGGGCCTTTCTTGCTGGGCAGTACATCCAATTCAAAAAAAGAAAAGGAATAAATAAAAAGCAGAGGTTAGAAACTAAAATCATAACTTATCAAAAGTCAACCTTTTTTAAAGTTCTTTTTGGGTCACAAGGCACGAGTAGAAGCTAAGCCAATCAAATTGGCGAACTTTTCCAAAAAGAAGTTAATTAGTTACCCTTGAGGTCGTGTGGATTGTAATGAACCCGTAAAATGCGTAAAAGCTATGAAGCCACTACCATTTACGTAGCGACAAACAATCCGATAAAGACAATTATCAAACTATTAGGATAATGAGTTCCTATGATGGGTAAAATTCAAGTCCTGACTGGGGGAATGCCTAAGCTGTGGGCGAAATAACTAGCTAGTCAACCTTCTACAGTGTCTACCAACATCTCAATTGGTCAAATCTTGCTGAAGACTAGCATAGTTAATTACTCCCTCCGATCCTTTTTAAGTGATCCACTTGGGAAACGTGTATTTTTGCGAACGTTTAAAAATGTACTTTCGTATATCGTTTTTAATTTTTTTTTGCACCAAATTAAAGTACTCAATGAGCACTTTAATTTGGTAAAAACACAAATTAAAAAGTTATATAGAGAAATATGTTTTTTAGGGGTTTGAAATTACACGTATTTCCATATGGATCACTTAAAAAAGGACGGAGGGAGTATTTGTTTTCGTGTGTGGTAGAGTCTTTCGTTGTTATTTTGTATTTGTATTGAGCTTGATTTAGATATTCCGAGCCCCTCTTTGTCATAGTATCCCTATCGATATTATCCCGTCATTATAATTTACTGGTTGATTTGAGAAGAAAAAAAAAAAATCAATGGGTCAAAGGAAAAAAGTTATCTTTTGATACCTTTCACATAAAAAAGGAAGCAAAATTTAGAAGGCAAATTAAAACTTGTGTTGGTTCTTTGTTATGAAGCAATTTTCAAATCCATGGATCTCTCAAAGACCTTGCGTTCTCCATGTGGATGGGGCTTGAAAAGAAAGAAATGCTTGGAGTGGCCTAGGGTTTACTGCTAGCCTCCCATTTGGGAGCCTTATTGCTCAGCTTTCCATATCTTCATATAGTAACAACCCCCTTCAAACAGAAATTCAAGCAATCCTTCATGCTATTAAATGGGCTTTAAACAACAATTATAATTCTGTCGATATTAATTTATTCTGACTGTTTTAATGCAATTATGCATATAGGAGGGTGGATTGAGTGCCATCGACATGACACCTTTTTGATTGACAGCCTGAGAGAGGAGATAACTAAATTATCCTTTTACAGAATCTCGAAAGTGCAACGCAAAGATGTCCAGCGTGCTCACCTCCTTGCCAAGCATGCCTTAGCTATTTTTGTTCCACACCCGGACACTGATGATGGAAGAGTCCTAGAGTCATTATCTTAGTTTTTTATTTTATTTTATGTTTAGTGTCTGTGTCTGTCTCTTTGGTCTTGTTGTATTTTGACTATCTTGGTTGTTACTTATCTTGCGACTTTGTACTCTCAGGTTGATGGTTATATGATATTTCTATCTCTTTAACTAAAAAAAACTGTGTTGGTTTGACATAGTATATGCATAGCTCCCCACGCGTGAAATATGTTATTAGTTTAATTAACTTTCTTCAATCCACTACTATCGTGATCCAATATTGTTTTCCTTTGATTTGGAACCCAAATAGTCAACCCACCAACAAAGGAAAAAGTCAACATGATCATACTAACTTAGAAATTACTCCTACAAACCATGTTCATTGAAAGAGATGGATTTTGTCAATGACTTGATTATAAAGTAAGTAAATTTTGGTTTATTACGAATCTCAAATGATTGATGTAGTGCTCCATTATTATCCTGCGAATTCAATTCTTCTACTATTTGACGTGAAGAAAATTATAAATTTGATGAGATTATTTCAACTTATAAGAGAACGTCAAATTAGTTGAAGCTAGAAAAATATCTGTGAGGAAAAAAAAAAAAATGAAGAGGTGAACGATGTTTTTGTTGGAACTAAAATCATTTTAAGTGTGACGAGAACCTGATACGTACACAAAAATTATACAATTCACCTAATACATCTAACACATTTTTAAAATTTTTATAATGTTACATTGAATATTTTGATGAACGTTGCTTGTACTCAAGTTTTTTATTTTTATTTTTATTTTTTATAATCAAAACGATAAGAGATGATATTATTAATCATTACATCGGGAGGAAACATCATCTCCAGAAAAGGGATGAAGAAGCCAAAAATGGGGGTTCTCGTTCTAACGACCATACTCCATCCCAAATAAACCCTTTTACTAGCCAAAATATGTGCAGTAGTATTGGCGAATCTACGAACAAAGGAAAAGACACAAGATTGATAACACCTCGTCAAAACCTACACATCTCTAATAATTGTTCTCACTTCTTGGTTGGTCACTGTTTAGTTGTTGATCATGTTGATGACTGCTTGTGAGTCCGCTTCCACAATCACAACATTTAATCCTGAGTGTTGGCCCAATTGTAAGCCCCTTCGAACCGCTAAAGCCTAGACAATAACAGAACTAGCGCACCATGGTAGAGTTCCATTTGCAGCAACAACCAAATCCCCACCACCATTCCTGATGACTTGCCCATAAGCGCCATTCCCAGGTTCCTTTTTCCACACGCATCGATGCTGGTCGATCATCAGAACGATTTGCATCTTGACATTCACGTAGGCATTCAATCGCCCGAGCGCTAATCACCCTAGGAGATAGAATCTTTTGCTCAAAGACCGCACTATTTAGACACTTCCAAATATACCAACATCGACCAGGGCAGTTAGCCCAGTTGGTCGTGTAGCCCCTTTTATAGGGGTGAAGTTCTGGGTTCGACTCCTATGGAGAGGAGTTCAACCCTCGTGGTTTACTAACAGTTGAGCTCCTATGGAGAGGAGTTCAACCCTCGTGGTTTACTAATACCTGAGCTAACTCTAGTACTCTACTGATGTATATCGAATAACCAAAAAAAAAAAAAATAATAATAATAATATATCACATCACAACAACAATTAATGAGAAGCACCAGTCCTTGTATAAATCAACAACAATGATACATATACAACACAAGCCTCCAACAAGTCTCCAAGACACAATAATGATATATGTACAACACAAGTCTCCAACACACTCACATGGTGTGTGGAGCCCACACACACTTAAGTGTGAAATGTGTGTGGGCTCCACACACTATGTTAGTATGTTAGAGACTTGTTAGAGCTGGTTGTTGTACATCTATCATTTTTGATAAATCAATAGTCATTTGTTCTTAAAGCAACTAGGAGATAGAATCTTCTGCTCAAAGACCACACTATTTAGACACTTCCAAATATACCAACATCGACCAGGGCAGTTAGCCCAGTTGGTCGTGTAGCCCTTTCTATAGGGGTGAAGTTCTGGGTTCGACTCCTATGGAGAGGTGTTCAACCCTCGTGGTTTACTAATAGCTGAGCTAACTCTACTGATGTATATCGAATAACAAAAAATAAAAAAATAATAATAATATACCACATCACAACAACAATTGATGAGGAGCACCAGTCCTTGTATAAATCAACAACAATGATACATGTACAACACAAGCCTCTAAGACTTGTGTGTGGACTCCACACACCATGTGAGTATGTTGGAGACTTGTTGGAGCTGGTTGTTGTACATCTATCATTTTTGATAAATCAATAGTCATTTGTTCTTGAAGCAACTAGTCAATTTTGTTAATGATTCGCGGTATGCCATGCTTATTCAATTTCCAATTGTAATTACTACACAAGTGAAAGTTTGATTCCTAAATGATGAAAATTAAATATTACAGCGAACCAAGGCAATTTTGTCTTCAAATTGAACGTGTATAATTCGCTAGTCAAATGTTCCTAAAGCATAAATATACTGTAACGCCCCGAAATTCGGACGCGTTAATAAAATATTTTCCAGAATGATTCCATTAAATAAAAAGTCAGTTTCTTAAATAACAGCGGAAGCAAAGTTTGATTTCACCAACTTGACAAAATAGGTTTAATTACTAATCAAGATTACAACTTGAAATATAATTTCGAAAAAGGAACAGAGCAATAACTAGTACGGAATCTAGGGCTCGACATCTTTTGTCCTCTAGTGGGATCTATCCTTATCTTCATCTTGTCTTTCAATTCCGTCTTCAATACCTGGCATGAAAAGCCAGGGTACACGAATACCATGAGCGAATGATGCTTAGCAGATATACTCCTACCCGTTAACCCTTATATTACAAGCAATACACAATTTGATAGAAAGGCAGTACAACATTAAGGGTCAAATAAATTGATTCAATGAATAGCATTCAACACGGTGAAAATTACCTCGAGCAATCATACTCTCAATTAATCCCAACACTCTACCCATCTCATTGTTCTACTTTCTTTTCAAATTATTGTCGTACTACGATCGATACATTTTCGTTTCCCTGATTATCACGGAGTTCCATTTTCGTTTCTCGCAAGTTTCGAATTCTAACCATCTCACGGATCAATCTCCAAATCAACGCAGCATTCAGCTTTCCATCATTTCAAGATTCACTTCCCCCCCTTGAGAATGTACATACAGCGCATTCTTCAAGATGCACATACAGCGCATAAGAATGTACATTCAGCACAAATCCTTGAGACGTACATACAGCACGTGAGGTTGTACATACAGCACATTGCCTCGGGATGCACATACAACACATAGATATATCCAATACTGCACAATTCCTCAATTTCATTATCTCTGGCTGACCGCCAATCATAAAGCTGAGACTCTGCGGGATGGCCTCCCCAGATCTCATCAATCACCATCCATTATCATTATTTAAATTTTCATTAACTTAAACATCTAGTTGATCTTTTCAAGTCCGCACCTAATTTAATGAACCTAACGCGCTTTCTACATTCTTGGTAACATTACCGCTCAATCAACAAGTCATAACTTGAAATAATAATTAACAATTCATAATATCACCACAGTTCAATCACAACTAAGAACAATGATTATTCGCTAACTCGTACGATACTATCGAATTAATCTACAAACATGAGTTTTAAGGCTTAGCTCCTTATTTACCGAAAAGTACATATTTTATTCACCTTTGTGCTTAGCCAAAATCATCCATCAATAAAAATCTGATTACTATGAAATTCTATGGGAAAGTTATTTAGGGTGTTAGGAACATTTATGTTGCAGAACACATTTTCAAAAACAGAAGTTATGCTAACCCAAAACGGCATTGAACAAAATCTGTCTATTTTTGACACTATATGAAAACTTGATCGTTTAGGGTTTAAGGAGATGGATTGAAGAGCTATAAAAATTCATACGTGTTCACAACACCTCGTCTAACTTCCAGTAAAAACAGATTTGAAAAATAAAATGTTTAAGTCTTCCAATAAATTGTTAGAACTTCAATTTTTACCCAAGTCTGACAGATTTTGTAATTAAGAAATACATTTCAAAAGCATATCAAAACAGCTCCTAAATTAATGATATTTAACAGGGTAATAGAATAGGATGTTATCATCATTTTTTATATAGAACATATTTCATAAAAATGAGTTTAAGATATACAAAAACGTCTTTGAATCTAGACCGTCCAGATTTGCCATCATTTACTAAAATCTGTTTTTCTAGAGTTCTATAAGTCCGATTTAAGTGATTCCAACGGCCACTTAAAGATAAGAAGTGTATCTACATTTTAACACCAGAAGATTTTTTTCAAGAGGTTCGTAGCATTTTATATGAGTTTCCAAAGTTGACTGATCTACCGGTACCAAGACAGTTTCGACCCTTAGGAAGTTATAAGCAAGTTCCAAGCATCAATCAAACATCAAACACATAAATCAAGTCTATGATACATGTAGTATACTTAGGAATTAAAAGGTCTAGAGTAATCTACCTTTGGTCCAGAAGAATAAGCTCGGTTTCGGAAAATTTTTGTGGTGAAAGTCGTAAATTCGCACTGAACTTCGGACAGCAATAATGTGACCAAAGCTTGACCGTTTTGGATGATTCTTGTGTCTAAGTCGAAGCTCTCGGAGTTCTCTACAACCTTGAAGAAGGGTTATAAACTTGAAAACGTATCTAACTAGGAGAAAAATGGCGATATGGTAAAGGTCAGTAAGCTGTCTGGAAAAATATAGCCGAGATTTTTATTGAACTTTGGATGGCTATAACTCACTCAAAACTCAACCGATTTGGGTGATTCTTGTGTTGAAATCGAAGGTCTAGAAGTCCTCTAAAACTTCTTTGAAGAAACCTAAGCCCAAAAATGACTGTAACTATGAGAAAATCAGTTGTTTAAAGAGGTACGTGGTATGGACGAGTAATGGAAAAGGTGGTGGTGATCTCTCTCTTCTCTTTTCCTCTTCTCCTCCTTCTTTCTTCTTATTTTCCAGAATCTCTCTCTCTTTTCTCTGCTGAAAGTGGGAAGGGGAAATGGGAGTTATGGAGTATTAGGAGAGCTTGGTGTAGACTTGAACCCTTTAGGTAGTAGAGTGCATGGGAGGGGGTATTGTTTGTTGGATATAGGAAGGGATTTTAGGGGTGCGTTGGGTGACCATTGGCTGGGAAAAAGGGCAGCCCATAAGTAGCCAAACAAAGATGGATGGGTATGAAAGGTGATAGATGTGTGTGTGATAGTTTAGTTAGGGGAATTGGTTAGGATAGTTAGGATATTTTGTTATGGTAAAGGAACATAAATACTTTAGATAGGATATCTACAACTTCATATATATACATGTAAAGTACCAACGTAAAAATAAAGTCTACTTAATCTAGACTAAAATAATTTAATAAGTCAAAAATTTTATTTTATCCGAAAACAAAAATGGGGCGAAAATTTGGGTCGTTACATATACCGCGAACCAATGCAATTTGTCTTCAAATTTTACTTGTGTAATTCGTTAGTCAAATGGTCTTAAAGCAATTTAGTCAAATTTTTCCATAATTAATTATCTGAGCAAACTTCTTCAATTTTCAGGTATCGAATCCGCATATTTTTTTGCATCATCTATTGAAGAATTAATTGAACCTTTTACTATTATTATTATCATATTAAAATTACAGTCTCAATCTGCTAGGAATTTTCGTTCACGGCATGTCACTAAGATTTGGCTAAATTGAAAAAACTGGTTTTTTGGTTTTTTTCGTTGTCCTTATTCAATTTTTTTTTTGCATTTGTTAGTTTTCGGTCGATTTTTTGTGGTTTCTTGGTTTGTCTCGACGAGAGGAATCTAAAATGTATAAAATTGTTAGCCAAACTTAAAAGTTTTGTGAATAAAAATGAAAAAATAATCCAAAAAACTGGTTTATTTTCGGTTTTATTAAAAAAACTATTACTTTTGACCATAATTTTATACTCTTTGGATTCGTCTCGACGAGATAAATTTAGAAACCACAAAATCTTGACACAAAACTAACAAATGCAATTTTTTTTTTGAATAAGGACAACGAAAAAAATAAAAAAAACAAGTTTTTTTTCAATTTAGCCAAATCAGGTCCAGAAAGAGCTATGTAACCAAGAAATTGTACTTTCCCTTTGAAATAAAATATTAATTCCTGCCTATATGGCCGATAAAAGAGCCAGATTGTGTTGATTGTTCGGGTTTGATTTGAAAACTTAAGTTCGGACTTAACATGTACTCTCTCCGTTCCAATTTGTTGTCTCTTTTTTTTTGGACGTCTTAAAAAATCGTCTAAAAATCTTTTAATTTATAATATCTTTTATTTTTAATATGGATTTTATTTGATAGATCTCAATTAATTTTGTTAAATAAAGATTTCGAAATCATAAAAAACATTACTATAAATTATGAAACATAGACAATTTTTTGAGAGATCTCAAAAAGAAAACATGCACAACAATTTGGGACAGAGGGAGTATGTAAGGTGAGTCGGTTTCAACAGTTGAGTATTACTTGTTGATTTCGAATAACTTGAATTTTTTTATAATCATAAACCGAACGAACCGAGTAGCAAGGTTCGAGCTTGGTTTGAATTTTTTTGCTTGGACTTGGTTGTGCGTTTATGAGTCCTACCTGCTAGTTGAAATGTATTCAAGAGAAAATGACTTCATTAAAATTCAAACATCAAAGAGAAGTCCAGTATCACTTGTCGATCTCAAATACTCCAGTTTGAATTTTTTATAATCATTAGCCAAACGAACTGGGTAGACGTTCGAGTTTGGTTTGATAACTTTTTTTTTAAAACTTTTTCCTTCAAATTTCGGAACAAAAATGGTTGACCACTTTGATTTTTGGATTTTTATTGATTTATGGTTTCTTTCGTTTTCTAAATATGGTATGAAATCATATTACCTGGCCAAAAAAAAAAAAAAATGATGGCTATAATTGTCTACACTAAGAAATAACGACCAGCTTTAAAAGTCTAGGGGAGGAAACATTTAATTGTTTAAAAAAAGACTTATGAACTCAATTAATCTTCAATAATGAATAAGTATGTATGGTTGAGATTTAGTTATAGAGGCCTCCCTGCCGTTCAACTATAGAGATGTCGGATCTATTGAAATCAAGTACTTCTAGCGGTTGAAAATAAATTCCTCCCTATAATAGTACAATTCTCTACCTAGTTATAGTGAAAAAATTTATCAACTCAACGCATAAGATTTTATGGTTTTAATTTCAATTAAAAAATCTTAAGAATACCTATGATCAAGATGAAGGAAAAATATAATAAACTAAGCTATTCACTCAAACAAGAGGGAGATCGAATATTATAAGAGAAAAAAGATGAGCGATTTTCCTTCAAGACATGTCAAGCTCGAGAAAGCATTTCTCTCATGTAATGGCCATTCTCAAAAATTTCCCCTCCCAGTCCCCATTAAAGAACTAATCAAAATCTTTAATTAGGTGCGAAGAAACTCAAAAATCCATGTATGAAAGTACTTTATCTTTTATCTGAAAATTGCACGTCCTTTCTAAGGATACTATCATTTTGAGTCACATGAAATATAATATTGCGATTAGAAAATTTGAACATACATATGATTTTATAATTACTCTTGACGAAATTTCCCATTTGAATTGGCGCATAAATCTACTTACTTTCTTTTAGGAAAAATTTAGGCGAATGGGTTGGCACAAATCTTTTAGGACATATTCTCTTCTTTTAAGAGAGGTAGAGTCAAGTATCATTCAAAAGGAAGCCAAAGCATGATACCGATACCAATAGGTCATTCTTTTTCTCTCAAATTTTTTTTTTATAATTTTTTCATAATAATATGTACCTTGTTTGGGCTATATTAGGTGTCCAATTATGAATTACTTGAATTGATGGGTGTTCATAACATAAGATTGAGTGTTGAAATGGATCGATTTGTGGGTTAATATTTTGGGTGGGTGTTTAAATTAATTTGGATTGGGTGTTCATTCATATTTAGGTTGGGTGTTCAAATGATGAACTAACCTATAGCGGTACAATTTTTTCATGTTTTCTATGAAGGATTTTTTTTTTTTTGGGGTGGTCATGTGACCATCTTCCCCTCTATGGTGTAGATAACATGTTTTTGGCCTAACCAATGAAAAAATTAGTCGACGCGCGTGTAAACTAGTCTGCGGCAAACAAAAATTGAAAATAGTTTCATACAGATAAGAACGCGATTGGATTATGCTCAACTGGACCCCCAGAATGCCGGGAGTTGGGTTGAGGGCCCATGGGCCCATGGTGGGAGTGGGTAGGAGGGTTGTGTCCAATTTTTATTCGGTACACAAATTGATATATGTCACGTGTGAAGTTGCCATCTTAGGGCCCACTAATGCCTCTTGAAATACTTGTAAGGGTGAGTAATTTTTTTATACCAGTATTTATTTTGAGAAGATACCAGTATTTATTTAGACGTGGGAAAAGAAAAGTTTCATGATAAAAAAAAAAGGAAAATGAAAGTTTCGAATAACTGAATTAGTTTACACACAATTCCATTAATATTTCGAACCTTATAATTAAATAAATATCTATGACCAAATAATTTCTGTTGACGGTGATAATTGAACTTAAAAAATTGGAGAGAAGATACTGCCCAAAACAAAAAAAAAAATCAATAAAATAATAATAAAAATACTCCCTCTGTCCCATTTTAAATGCTCCCTACGTATATCCGTGCTATTTTCAAACGTCTATTTTTTTTATTGGTAAGGTTTTCAAAGTTTTTAAAAATTATGTCTACTAGAACTAATTGAGATCTATCAAATAAGATTCATATTACATATAAAATACATTATAGAATGAAAACTAAGAGTTTTAAAAAAACACGCATAACCGTAGGGAGCATTTAAATTGGGACGGAGGGAGTAAGAATGAAGAAACGGTTTACCCATTTTCTTTCTCTCTTTTTTTTTTCCTGGTAAATTGGCATGAAATTCTGGGTTAATATTGTTAACATAAATACACGTGATTTGTTACACAAGTAGATCAGAGTGATCGAATTTGGCATATAGAAGAGAAGCAATGTTTCATTTTATTTTGTTTGCTATTGGAAGTTCTCTACTACTGGGAAATTTTCCGTCAAATCAGCGTATTTTGTGGCCACGACGCAATGTTTTGGCGAGTTAGATGATGGTGGTAGAGGTGAATTGTGAAAGAAAGAGTGGGGTTTGAAATTACCACCAAAATTTGCGTTATTTCTGTGGAAGTTGTTGCATAGAGTGTTGCCGGTTAGGGTGGCGTTATTTCGTAGTAAGCCGATCGAGGAGGTGGCTTGTCAACTGTGTGGAATTGAAGAGGAATTTATAGAACATTTATTTTTTCAGTTTGAGTTGGCTCGCAAAGTGTGGATGAGTTGGGCTTGGACTTTTCGGTTGGGCAGCCCGTTAGTTTTGAGGAGTGGTTTTCGAGTTGGTTGAGGGATGCTCCGGACACAGGGCAAGCCCGGCCCCTAATTGAGTTGCCCACTTAATGTTAAGTTATAAAAAAAAACGTACAAATAAAAATAAAAAAATAAAAAAAAGAATCAAGGTTACATTGTTCTTTACTTTGAATTACATCAAATTTTGGGCTCCCAATGTCTTCAAGAGTTCTTTTTAGAAAATTACAAAACTACAACAATACAAACTCAAAGGATAAAACTATAGAAGATAAACACAACAATATATGATTTTAAGAGTTTTTTTTTTTTTTTTGGAAGAAAATAATATTATACTCTCATATTTTAACTATGATTTGTATGAAAAAAACTCATAAATTGTGTTAGCTCCATCGATTTTTTTTGCAATTGTCCACCATTGGGGTTTTGTTTTTTAATGACTACAATACACACCTATTTCGAGTGTGGTTCCAGACTTAATGGAGAAAAAAATAAAGCCAAAAAAAAAAAAAGAAGAAAAAAGGAAAAAAGAAAAAAAGGCTGCGCAAAAAACAAATAAAGAACTGTCTCTAAAACAGAACAGAATAGAGACCAGGGGTAAACAGCTACGAGTCGAATCCTGCCCATCCAACACGTGCGGAGCCTTAGCAATTAGCACCAGGAGGCGACCAACGCGCCAAGAGTACTGCTCGTGTTGGTGGCGGAAACTTATTTAAATTTATATATAAATTACGATTTTTTTTTTGTTGCCCTGGCCCAGGGGGGTTGCCCAAGTCCTGAGGCTTGCTGGGGGCCGGCGGCCCCTGTCTGGACATTTATGCCATTGTGGATTCTGTTTCTGTTTTGTGGACTATCAGAATAGTATGATTTCATGGTCAAGAGACAGGGGATTGCATACTTATGAATTTTGTGCAACATATCCGCATATCATTTGAACTCTACAAATGCTAGAGTAATTTCTGTAATGGGCCTTGTATATAGCACAAACGTTCTGAAATCATTATTTGACTGGATCTAGATTGTAATCAAACAATTGGTTTTTTTTTTTTTTAATAAAGAAATTAGAAGATTTTCTGACTAAAGGTTTGTCGTCTACACATAGCTATTAACGGGTCACGAAAACCATCTTTCAGTGACTACTGTTTTGGTAGGTAAAGTGTATCATTTTGTGACCACCAGCTTTTGGTGACCAAAGTTTGTGGTCAACAAATAGTACCATTTAATGACCACTTTTCGGTGACCAAATTTAGGTGGTAAGCAAAAGGATACAACCGCGACCAAGTTCTAGTCACTAAATGTTATGCTTTCGTGACCATAGCAAATTTGGTCACCAATACCTTTCTGCGAGTAGGGTTAGGTAACCAAATTATTTTTGGTCACGGTAGGCCTTTGGTGACTAAATAGGGCCTTTTAGCGACCAAATTCTCAGTCACCAAATGTGCTTTTTTCCTGTAGTGTGCTCTCGGACTGACTACAAGTTCAAAGGGCTGCTATGGTTGGATGATATTGATGTTTTTGTTAGTCCCATTTTGACAGACATTATGTATATTTCTTATTCCTTTTAATTCCTAGGTTTGTATTTCCAAGGTTCCTAGACAGGTGGTCAGGGCAGCACATGCCTTGGCTAAGCAACGTATGAATTGTTAGTGGAAAGAATATTTATGTTTTTGGTTGCTCAAAAAAAAAAAAACACAACAACAACAACAACAAGGTCAGTAGATCCAATGATGGTTTAGCATCACTTTTAGGACGTTTTTCAGCTTCCAGAAATTTTAGAAGAACTTATGACAGCCTAATATTCCTATTAGTTTTCTAGAAGTGAAAATTTGAAAATCTAACTCCTGTATATCGCATTATAACACGCATAAAAGTTATGGCATGAGGTCCGGAGTTTGAACTAATGAAAAAGTATTGATACTCCAGTAGTATTATCGAACTCACTAATACACTATCATTGTGACTAACCCCGAAAAAAAGGGTCACACGAGCTGCACAATTAGTATGCTCCCATGGAACTGAACTGGACGTGACCAAAACAGAAAAGAAAACCCATGCTCAAAAGATTATAGACTAGGAATACCAGCATGCGTAGCAGACTCATCATATTCATAATGAGTAGAGTTGGACCTCGGTTGTACCCATACATGCACACATTCTGATAGAATTGGCATACAGATGAAATTGGTAGTGACACAGGTAAAAAAGTACCAGCACTTTGCATACATTTCTCGGTGAAGAAGTTCTTCTCATTCAGTACTATACCGAAAATATAGATGAATACGTATGTTGTATGTTGTTGGTGCTTCAGAGACTCCCAATTAATGTAATTCATAATGCTACCAAATGGCAGAAAATTGTTGTAATTCAGTAATTTATACAAGTACAAACATCTGCATATCTCTTTCGAATGAGAGTAATGCGGGAGATTTCATATTGGTCAGTTCTGGAAATATCAGTTGGTTCTGAGAGTAATAAGAAGCTCCATTACCTTGTATGAGGGTGGCTACTTGCTTTGATTGGCGCACTCAAAATGATGCAGTGAGAATGTGTTCGAAACTTAGAATTTGAAGTTGTTCTTCAAGTAACATACCATCTCTTGCTGCAACAGTTTGAAAAAGAAGAATAAGAAAGAGGTATCAGCATGCCTTACGGCTTTATTCATAAACCAGCAACGGAAATCAAAATCTTATCGGTAACATGCAATTACGAAATAATGAAATTTAGTGGCCACTGAGAAGACAATATAAGGAGGGAAAGGTTGATGGCGACACCGAAGTAGTTGGACATGTCAAATGCATATCAGTTTTAGGCAATTCTGTTAGGAACCAGTATTGCCGCCTTGTATTTTGTAGAGGTTGACAGCAATTTCTTCAGATTGTTGAAGAAAGCACAAATGAGAAGTAGTTTGTAGACAACTTAACTTTAGAAGTCAGTTTACAACTTTGGAATGTGCTATTCCTCACTCAAGTTATGCTTAGAAATAGCTGCAGATTGCTGAAACAATTAAGTAACTTCAGTTTAAGAGTACAATTGTAACTTTAGAACAGACCATTCCTCTCTTAAGTTGCACAAAATTGGTAGGAAAAGGACTCTACAAGATTCCTGAGAGGAATGAAAACTTGACCGTGTTTGGATCTTAAGAAAATAGGAAACTTAAACCTGTTAATTAAAGCTGGCGATTTCTTTGAAAATGAATTTTTTTGACGAATATATATTCATCCCTATCTCACTGTCTGAAACTGGCAAAAAATGGGAAAATCAGCTTGAACTACATTTTCGTTTCCATTTTTCCTCTTTTGAATCCTTCAACAAATCCCAGATCCAAACACCACAGGAATGCTGAAATAAGGTTGCATTCATTCTGGTAACCTCAATGTCATGCGACTCATGCCAACTAAATGTAGTATGCGAGGGTCATAGGTAGCAAACTCACAATTAACCAGAGGACAATGCATCCTGCAGCACCAGGGAAGAAAGCAAACCAAAAATTCAAGCCGTGCAATTTTGCTCCGTCAACAAATAGCAGTGGCAAGCTTGCAGCTACATATTTGATTCATGCAATTTTCATTTCAGAATTAAAAAATATGGAGTTTGATAGTGCCAGATTCAGAAGATTCTAAAATATGGAGTCTTTAGTAGACAATGCTATTGGTGGGTGGTTTACCTGGTGGATGAATTGCTCGCATGTAGATCATGAAGGCTATGGCTGCAGAAAGGCCAGTGCTCCTAGCTAGCCAACCTGGACCAAATATCGAAAATGCCAAAACACCAATTGCTGCACAAGCTATTTGAGCCAAAAACATGTTGTACTTCTGCAGACGAGGGAAGGGTACTCAAAAATTGAGTTCGTCTTATTATGAACAAACTGGATCTGGTGACCAAACAGGCTAAAGCCAAATACACTGGAGTTAATTAGCAATACCTCATTTTGCATTCAGGAGTTTGAATAGAATGTTGATAGCTATGTGAGAAAAGTATCATAACACATCGCACCAACTAGTTTTAAGGAGAAAAAGATCACACATAGACAAAGTTTGTGGAGGGTGAAAACCTTTTCTGGCTTGGGATAACAAGAAATGGACAATGTAAACTTATCGTGTTCTACTAATTGTAAGATAAGCCCTTTATCATATACACTTCCCAAGGCCTTGGTGATTGGAAGGCTTGATTCAAGTCATGAGCCATTACAAAAAAGTAGATTGGAAATACTGAAGAACAAAAAGAACCACAAGAAGCCACAAAAATGCGATGGGTCTGTTGAGGATTGTTACTTTGGTAGTAAAAATGGCGGAAAGCAAAATTCTTATGTTTTTATTAGGAGCATCGGAGAGTCCTTTTTTAATAGAAGAAAGAACACCAAATTAACCACGGCCCAAACAAGTGATATTTGACGGAAAAATTTCATGACAAGCCACAGGAAGCAAGTGATGTTTGAGAGTAAAGTTCCAAGACAAGCCACGGGAAGTAGTGATATTCCGTGATAGATTAAGTAAGATGAAAAGAAAATGACAAAATCAGTAAATTTCTCCCTTTCAGAGTATCAGATTGGGAGGTCCTTCCTCTTTGTAATCACCTATTTGTGCCAAATGTCAACAGAAAATATTATCTACACCCACTCTACTTCCTACATATCCAAATAATATTATCCTTCCTTTTGTCAATCAATTAAAACCTTTTCTGTTAATTTTTTTACTTACCAGCATTCGTCATCATCTCAATATAATATGACTAGGGAGAATCTTTCACTACTTTCACTCTTAAAGATAACTTCAACGATATAGTAGCTTCTTTTTTCTGTACCTCCACTAGCATGGTGTAGGGCATCATTACTATGACATGAGCACTTAGGGCCATGTAATACTGTGGATAAATCTGTCAAGTTTGTTTAAACCAATTCCTGCAAAAAATCTAACGATGCACAACACCTCATTGCTTGCCGGGGTCACCCTGTTGAAAAGATAAACTTGTCTTTGTGTCCTTTTGAATTCTCTACACAGTTCTAGAATGTATTTTAGAGTTCTATGTCTTTTCGTTAGTTACACACATTATGTTGGTTCATGTATTCTTAGGTGAATGTATCTAGGAAGGTTCATGTATGATGCTTTGGATTTAGGAGTTCATTTAATTTTAGCTTATCTATTAGGGCCTATAAATACTTGATGTATTTCATGGTTTGAAGTAAGTGAAATTGACTTGAGTTCAAAGTATTCCTCTTCCCTTCTCTACAATATCTTGCGGTAATCTTGGATAGTTTTCCAACAAAGTGGTATCAGAGCCAAAATGGTGAATGGTTCGATAGTATTTCGATATCCTTGGCTTACCAAAGACAACTTCGACAATTGGTCGATTCCAATGAAGGCTCTTCTTGGTTTGCAAGATGTTTGGGAGATTGTAGAGAAAGGATATGTAGAGCCACAAGATGATTCGACCTTGAATCAGGGCCGGCCCAGGGGTATGCCCAGCAAGCCTCTGGGCTTGGGCAACCCCCCGGGCCGGGCAACCAAAAGAAAAAAAAAATCGTAATTTATATATAAATTTACATAAGTATCCAAAACCAACACAAGCAATAATCTTGGCGCGTTGGTCACCTGATGGTGCTAAGGTTCTGCACGTGTTGGAGGGGCGGGGTTCGACTCCCAGCTGTCTCTAATCTGTTCTCTTTTAGAGACAATACTTTTTCTTGTTTTTTGAGCAGGCCCTCTTCTCTTCTTTTCCTCCTCTCTTTTTTTTTTTTGGCTTTATTTTTTTCTCCAACAAATCTGGAACCACACTGAAAATAGGTGTGTACCGTAGCCATTCAAAAACAAAACCCCAATGGTTGAAAATTGCAAAAAAAATCGATCGAGCTAACACAATTTATGAATTTTTTCACACAAACCATAGTTAATCTTCCAAAAAAAAAAACGCTAATACTTTTGTGTTTATCTTCTACTTTTATCCTTTGAGTTTGTATTGTTGTAATCTTGTAATTTTCTAAAAAGAACTCTTGAAGACATTGGGAGCCTAAAATTTGATGTAATTCGAAGTAAAGAAAAATGTAACCCTGATTCTTTTTTTTTATTTGTACATTTTTTGTTTTTTTTAACTTAACATTAAGTGGGCAACCCAATCAGGGACCGGGCTTGGGCAACCCAAACCTTAGGGCCGTCCTGCTTCTAAAACCCTATGAAACCATATGATACCCTTGAACTTGATGAGAGCTTCTCTCTCATTCTCCATGCAGCGCGCTTACATTTGAAGCTATACTGCCACAACTGGAATCAAGTCTTATGATGGAAAAAAGGGCCAATAGCATCACTAAGAACGCATGGTGGTTGTGGCTAGCTATGGTTTCTCATGGGGTGTTCCACTAACCCAGTTTTTTGGTTTTTTACGGTTTTTTATGCGAAGTATTGTGAGAGAATGACCTGTCTCGGTATTTGGAAAAAATAATTTTTTTGTTAGTGGAACACCCCCTCAGTACTATTGAAGGTATAATTTTCAGTAGCAGCGTTGAGGATAAGTGTATGAAAACTTGTGGATCGCTTTTGAAGTCATGCATGGCGGCTCCCAAAGTCTTTCAGCTTGCAGTGTTATTTTCTGGAGTCAAGTCTCAGCGAAAAGTCGACAACACGTATTGATGAATACAAGGGAAATGGGCAACCAAATGGATTTAAGGAACGCTCCCTTTGTCAACGACAACAATGACCCACTGGCGAAAAGGACTTAATAATGCATTCCTGAAAAATAACAATACAAGCGAAGGGCAAAAATGCCATAAAAAAGAAAGGACGAAAGGAGTGGGAGTTTTCCTTTTATTATAGGTAAAAAAAAAACGCTAATACTTTTGTGTTTATCTTCTACTTTTATCCTTTGAGTTTGTATTGTTGTAATCTTGTAATTTTCTAAAAAGAACTCTTGAAGACGTTGGGAGCCTAAAATTTGATGTAATTCAAAGTAAAGAAAAATGTAACCTTGATTCTTTTTTTTTATCTGTACTTTTTTTTTTTTTAACTTTACATTAGTGGGCAACCCAATCAGGGGCCGGGTTTGGGCAACCCAAACCTTAGGGCCGGCCCTGCCTTGAATGCTACTAAAAAGGATGCCTTGCAGAAGTTAAGAAAGAAGGATAGAAGCGCTCTTACTCTCATCCATCAGGGCTTGGATGATTCAATGTTCGAAAAGGTAGCCCGTGAAACCACCATGAAAAAGACATGGGAGATTCTCCAGAATTGTTTTAAAGGAGTTAACAAAGTGAAGAAAGTGCGTCTTCAAACTCTTAGAGGAGACTTTGAAGCCCATTGCATGAAAGAGTCGGAGTCTATTTCGAATTATTTCACAAGAATGCTGGTTATTGTGAATCAGATGAGGCGAAAATGTTGCAGATGCTTGCGTGGTGGAGAAAATTCTTCGCTCATTACGACCAAAGTTTGCACATATCATGGTTGCTATTGAAGAGTCAAAAGACTTGGAGTCTTTGACGATTGACCAACTTTTGGGATCTTTACAAGCTCATGAGGAAAGGCTTAAGAGAACTGGAATATGCTTTGCAAGCAAAACTCTCCTTCAAAGGAAATGGAGAAAGATATGATAGAGGCAGAAGCACCCAAATAGGCCGAGGACAAGGAGGAGGACAAGGTCAAGGACGAGGACAAGCACAAGGACATGGATATGAACGTGGTCGTGGACACGGAGAAAGAGAAAGAGGAAGAGGCAATACTGGCTCTTTCAATAATGACTTTGCAGAAAGAAATCAATCTTCATCATCAAGGTCCCATGGAGGAGGAAGCGGTCGAGGTCGAGGAAGAAATATCCATTCGAATCAAAGGAGGTATGACAAGTCTCAAGCAGAATGTTACAGTTGTCACAAATATGGGCATTTTTCATGGGAATGTGAAGATGCCAATAACCATGTTGAAGAGCAAGCTCATCTTGTTGAAGAAAAGGAGGTTGAAGCAGGACCAACTTTGTTGCTTGCGGTGAAAGAAAATGAGGAGTTGGGAGAAAATTTGTGGTACCTTGACAATGGCGCTAGTAATCACATGTGCGGCGACAAAACCAAATTTCTAGAGCTTGATGAGACGTGCAAAGGACATGTCACTTTCGGAGACTCCTCAAAAGTCCCAATCATGGGAAAAAGTACTATTCTAATCCGCTTGAAGAATGGTGATCATCGAATCATGTCAGATGTGTATTTTGTGCCAAAAATGAAGAATAATATTTTGAGCTTGGGTCAACTTTTGGAAAGAGGTTATGAAATTCTCATGAAAGATCGTTGTCTCTCCTTAAAAGATGAAAGAAATAATTTTGTTGCAAAGGTTTCCATGACGAAGAATCGGATGTTTCTGTTAAATTTTCAAACTGATGTGGCCAAGTGCTTAAAATCAAGTGTGAAAGATATGTCATGGCGTTGGCACATGAGGCTTGGACACGTGAACTTTGGAGGACTAAAAATGATGGCTCAGAAGAAGATGGTACATGGCTTGCCTTCTATCAACCATCCAGATCAGTTATGCGAGGGATGTCAATTAGGTAAACAATCTCGAAAGCCTTTTGCAAAAGAATCCATTTCGAGAGCTATGGAGCCGCTTCAACTTGTTCATACTAACACCTGTGGTCCAATCAAACCAGCATCTTTCGGTAAGAACAAGTATTTTTTGCTTTTCATTGATGACTTTAGCAAGAAAAGTTGGGTTTATTTTTTGAAAGAAAAATCATAAGCTTTTGGAGTTTTTAAAAATTTGAAAGTTTTGGTTGAGAAGCAAAGTGGCTATGAAGTTAAAGCTTTGAGATCTGATAGAGGAGGCGAATTCACATCCAACGAATTTAAGAATTTTTGTGAAGTGAATGGAATTCGTCATCCTTTAACGGTTCCAAGATCGCCACAACAAAATGGTGTTGCTGAGAGAAAAAATAGATCGATTTTGAATATGGCGCAAAGCATGTTAAGGAGTGGTAGAATGCCAAAGGAATTTTGGGCAGAAGTTGTTGACTGTGCAGTATAGTTGTCAAATCGGTGTCCTACAAGGAGTGTAGAAAACATGACACCGCAAGAAGCGTGGAGTGGAATGAAGCCTAATATATCACATCTGTGAGTTTTTGGAAGCATTGCACATGTTCATGCCCCAGATGAAAAAAGGTCGAAGCTTGATTCAAAGAGTGAGAAGTATGTTTTTGTTGGCTATGATTCAAGCTCGAAAGGTTTCAAGCTTTACAATCCAATTACTCAGAAGATTGTGATTAGCAGAGATGTGGGGTTTGACAAAGAAAAGTAGAAAACACCTGGGAGTGGGATACTTAATGTTGTTTGAGAGAGAGAGAGAGAGAGAGAGAGAGAGAGAGAGAGAAGTGTAGGGTGTTAACGAACCCAAACACAAAAGATTTTATTTATATTATGAGAGAGAAGAATACAATATGTAGCTAGGCAATGTGGGACAAAAGCTATTCTAACACTCCCCCTCAAGCTGGAGAATAAATATCACAAAATCCCAGCTTGTTACATAAAAACTCTAAACGTGGTTTAAACAATGGTTTGGTAAAGATATCAGCCAACTGAGCTCCTGTAGGAACAAATGGAGTAGACAACACACCACCATCTATCTTCTCACGAACAATGTGACAATCAACCTCAATATGTTTTGTTCTCTCATGGAATACTGGATTTGAAGCAATATGAATCGCCGCTTGATTATCACAATACATAGGAATAGGTAACTCCACATCAAAACCTAACTCCTTGAGTAGAGCTCTCAACCACACAATCTCACAAGATGTGTGTGCCATGGCTCGATACTCCGCTTCTGTGCTGGACCTTGCGACCACTGTTTGTTTCTTGCTTTTCCATGTGACTAAATTGCCTCCAACAAAAGTATAGTACCCAGTAGTGCACCGTCTATCAGATGGTGATCCTACCTAATCAGCGTCGGTAAAGGCTTCAACACGCAAATGACCATTAGACTGATAAAACAAACCACATCCAGGATGAGCCTTAAGGTATTTCACAATACGAAGACAAGCTTCCTAGTGTGGAAGACGAGGAGCTAACATAAACTGACTCACCACACTTACAGCGAAAGAGATATCAGGACGTGTATTGGTAAGGTAATTCAACTTACCAACTAAGCGACGATACCGATCTGGATGAGGAAATATCTCCCCGTGATCAACACAAAGTTTCACATTATGATCCATTGGGGTCTCCACAGGTTTTGCTCCCAATAAACCTGTCTCCTCAAGAATAATAAACATGTCTCCTCAAGAATATCCAATGCATACTTCCGTTGGGACAAACTAATTCCATACTTGGATCTTGCTACCTCAATACCCAAACAATACCGTAGCTTACCCAAATCTTTAGTATGGAACTGTCGCTGTAAAAACTGCTTCAACTCATCAATACCGATCATCTCCAGTAATAATGATATCATCTACATACACAATCAATACTATTTTCCCACGCTCGAACTGAAGAGAGAAAACAGAGTGATCCGAATGAGATCGACGCATACTAAACTATAGCACAGCATCACTAAACTGACCAAACCAAGCTCGAGGGGATTGCTTCAGACCATATAAAGCTTTGCGAAGACGACAAACCCGAGAACACTCCCCCTGAGCAACAAACCCAGGAGGTTGCTCCATATAGACCTCCTCGATAAGATCACCATGTAAGAAGGCATTTTTGACATCCAATTGAAATAAGGGCCAACCTAGATTAGCAGCAAGAGAAATAAGAATCCGAACAGAGTTTATCTTGGCAACTGGGGAAAATGTCTCAGCATAATCAACCCCATATGTTTGCGTATAGCCTTTGACTACAAGGCGGGCCTTATACCGCTCAATAGTGCCATCCGGATGATACTTGACAGTGAATACCCAACGACAGCCAACAGTAGTTTTACTAGCAGGAAGAGAAACCAACTCCCATGTGCCATTATGATGAAGAGAAGACATCTCATCCTCCATTGCGTTCCGCCACTCACACAGATAAGGCCTCCTGAACAGTGTTAGGAACAAAAACGGAAGAAACCGAAGTAGTAAAAGCACGAAGGGATGGTGACAGATGGTTATATGAAACAAATTGAGCAATAGGATGTATAGTGAAGACCGAATACCTTTACGATGGGCAATAGGACGATCAAGATCATCTGGATCTCGCAACAGAGGGGAAGACGGAGCGGTGGGCGAAGGTGGGCCTGTTTGCTCAGATGGCTCAGGTGGCGATGGTGCTGGCTGAGATGGCACTGGTGGCTCAGGCTGAGATGGCACTGGTCGAACTTTAGGACAACGAACATACACCTGCAAAGGTTTTGGTGGAAGACCACTACCTAAGGGGAAAACTATAGGAAACACAGACTCAGATGCAAGCCGATCATTGGTAGTGACAGGCTCCGAATAAAATGGGAGTGACTCATTAAATGTGACGTCAGCACACACAAAGGGATGACGTAAAGATGGAGAATAACACTTATACCCTTTTTTAGTCCGAGAGTAACCAAGAAAAATGCACCTAATGGAGCGAGGGTCAAGTTTGCTCCGGTCAGGATCCAGAGCATGAACATAACATGTGCACCCAAAAATCCGAAGGGGTAATGAGTGAAGGGGACGACCGGGAAACAATACTTTATGGGGTATCTGACCTCCAAGAACACTAGAGGGCATATGATTAATCAAATAGCAGGCAGTGAGAACTGCATCACTCCAATAAGACTATTGTCAAACATTTTGACCCGGTCAAACATCGCGACTGTTGACTTCCCCCACAAGTTGTAGATGACATAACTGGTTACATCCAAAACTTTCAAAAGAGAAGTAACAAATCTTGTCATTATAAACAAGGTTTGGTTCTTTAGTTAGGTTTATGAAGTACCTAAACCCTCATGGTAAACAAGATCAATCCTTAGTAGCAGGATCCTTCTAAAATGAGTGCGCTCCCTAGATGGGAGCCCGCTCCCATCCAGACGGAAATCTGCTCATATATAGGATGGAAGCTATCACACTAATCTTAAGGATGAAATTCTCATTTCTCTTTCCAAATACATGCAAGGAAGAAGAAAAAGAAAAAAGAAGTAAGAGAGATTTAGGAATCTCTTTCTCGTCTTGTTTTCTACTTACTACTTATCTATGTGTTTAGTCCATATATTTGGCAAAAAAAATCTATTAAGATGTCTTTTCTCACTCATGTTTATATATATAAAATGTTTATACACGCTCCCTTTGCAGCTAAAAAAAATATGTACAATACCTATATATATATATAGGTAAAACTTCTAGTCCAAACCTCCCAAAAATAGGGAAAAAATGATTTTTTTTTTGTTTTGCAAATTATTTTTGGAAAATCCGAACCGTCCAATGTGTTCAGAAGGTGTTTTCAAGGGTCCACGCGGGAAATCTTCAAAAAAAAATACCGGGAAGGGCTTGATCCAAGCAGTTTTTCACAAAAACTGTACTTGACAGTTCGGATCGTCAAAAAAATGCTCGGATTACGGAGGTCCGGAAGTCCGGAAGTCCGGAGTATATATAGATTTTCTAGTCCACACCTCTCGGAAATAAGAAAAACATGGCTTTTTTTGTGTTGCAAATTATTTTTGGAAAATCCGAGCCGTCCAATGTGTTCAGAAGGTGTTTTCAAGGGTCCACGCGGGAAATCTTCAAAAAAAAATACCGGGAAGGGCTTGATCCAAGCAGTTTTTCGCAAAAATTGTATTTATATATTTTTGCGAAAACTGCTTGGATCAAGGCCTTCCCGGTATTTTTTTTTGAAGATTTTCCGCGAAGGACCCTTGAAAACACCTTCTGAACACATTGGACGGCTCGGATCGTCAAAAAAATTTTGGACCATGGAGGTCCGGAAACGAGAGGTCCGGACTAGAAGCCCTCCCTATATATATATACAGTCCACTTCCTATCAAGGATCCCGCAAGCTATTAAAATCCGGACCTCCACTTTCGGACTAAATCTCAACGATCCGAACCGTTCAATGTGTTTAAAACGTGTTTTTAAAGTCCCCCCGCAAGAAACCAGCAAAAAAAAAAAATACCTGGAAGGGCTTGATCCGAGTAGTTTTTCATAAAAAACGAACATATACAATTTTTATGAAAAATTGCTCAGATCAAGCCCTTCCCAGTATTTTTTTTTTTTGCTGATTTCTCGCAAGGATGGGGACCCTTAAAAACACATTGGACGGTTCGGATCGTCGAAATTCGATCAGGATCTACGAGGTGTGGACGAAGTCCGGATTTTAAGGGTTTGGATAGGAAGTTTAGTGAATACCACTTTCCAATCCGGGACCAAACTAGAGGTTTTTCGGTGTTTTGAAGCTTTTAAAACGTGTTTTTGCATGATCCGAACCGTCCAATGTGTTTTTAAGGGACCTCGCGAGAAACCGTAAAAAAAAAAAATACCGGGAAGGGCTTGATCCGAGCAATTTTTCACAAAAACTGTACATTTTCAGTTTTATGAAAAATTGCTCGGATCAAGCCCTTCCCGGTATTTTTTTTCGACGATTTCTCGCTGGGACCCTTAAAAACACGTTTTAAACACATTGGACAGTTCGGATCATTAAAAAAAATCGGGAAGGTGCATCCCGGACCCCCGGATTAGAGCTTTTTTGATTTTTTTTTTTTGTGTTGCAAATTGTTTTAAAAAAATCCGAGCCGTCCAATGTGTTCAGAAGGTGTTTTCCAAGGTCCACGCGGAAAATCTTCAAAAAAAAATACCGGGAAGGGCTTGATCCAAGCAGTTTTCGCAAAAAATGTAAATAAAAAACTGCTTGGATCAAGCCCTTCCCAGTATTTTTTTTTGAAAATTTTCCGCGAGGGACCCTTGAAAACACCTCTGAACACATTGGACGGCTCGGATCGTCAAAAAAAAATTTGGATCATGGAGGTCCGGAAACGGGAAGACCGGACTAGAAGTGCTCCCTATATATATATATATATACGGGGAGGCTCCAGTCCGGGATCCCGGAAATCCCGGATTGAAGCGTTTTGAAGCCCTTCCCCATATTTTTTTGACGATCCGAGCCGTCCAATGTGTTCAAAAGGTGTTTTCCAAGGCCCACGCGAGAAATCTTCAAAAAAAAATACCGGGAAGGGCTTGATCCACGCAATTTTTCGCAAAAACTGCATATTTACAAAATTGCGTGGATCAAGCCCTTCCCGGTATTTTTTTTTGAAGATTTCCCGCGTGGGCCTTGGAAAACACCTTTTGAACACATTGGACGGTTCAGATCATGAAAATTTGATCCGGAACTATGAGTTCCGGACTCTCTAGTCCCGGACTAGAGAGTTCCTCTATATATATATATGTTTATTTATTTATTAAATATTACCTAGCCGCTCCCAACCAAGGGAGCTTCTACATTACCGCGCTCCCCCACACCCGCACCCGCTACCGCCCAGCCTCTGCTCCCACTTTGTGCAACTATGGATCAATCACTATAAATATAACATCCCAACGAAAACTAGCCAATCACCAATCAAAATGCAAGCACAATTTACCACGATAAAATAGTTAGTGATGGTCTATGAAGCAGCAACAATCCTATGCTTGAATCAGGCACTCTGGGGACACAAGGGGACACCTATGGCATGTCCATTAAAGCAGGGACACACGGTTTCAGTTTGGACACAGACAAAAATATGACAAGGCTCCATTTATTTTGGCTTTATCATGTTCCAAAATATAGGGAAAAAGTACAAATCAATTAATTTAAACCAAACAAAACTCTCTTTCAACTTGAAATATCTATAAAGGAAACAATAATGGTAATAAAGATACTATTGGTTTCGACCGCTTCCGGATGGAATGCTCATATGAATAAAAAGTAAACATCTAACATGTATCCCAATACGTATAATTTTTGTCAAGTCCCTTGCCGTGTCAGTGTCCCCATTTATTAGAATTATTGTGTCCTTTGTCCGTTTTCATGTCTGTGCTTGTTGGGTTATGGTGGACTGATTCTATCTATTGATTAGAAGGATCAAGCTTTGTGTATTAACTAAATGAGTATAATTCACAGAGAGAGAGAGAGAGAGAGAGAGAGAGAGAGAGAGAGAAGCAGCTCCACAACCATGAGGCGGTGTTCACTTTTGTGAATTTTGTTCCCCATAATACATGTAGTAATTTTAGTTTGGCCATTTTTTGAACACCCAATCCTAATAGTCTTGAATACCCAACCCAAAAAAAATGAACACCGATCCACTACCCAATAACATAAAGGTGGAACAATAGGTAGTTCCACAATCTAGGTTGGGTGTTCAATTGAACACTCAATACATAAGCCCAAAACAAGGTATACACTAGTAATGAGAGAGAGAGAAAAATACAAAAAGAAAAAAGGATCTATGGTATCGGTATCAATACCTCGCACTCGCTTCTCTCCAACGAGAATAAACTCATATCTTAAAAAATGAGCATGTGTCCAAAACAAAATCCGTGTGAACCTATTCGCCACACAATTTCCTATAAAAGAATATTAGTGTAAATATGCACCGGTTTGTAATTTGCTTGGCTCAAACTATAAAATTGCCGAGAACAATTGTAACATCTTTTGTATTTTTTGGTTGCATTATTCGCATTAATGTATGAAATTATGTATTTATGAATGATTAATATTAGAGTTAACGTCATTTTTGAAAATTGTGGAGCCGCTAAGAGAGAGAGAGTACCCGAGCTGCAGGGGAGGAGGGAGCGGCAAAGAGGATAGCACAAACGGCTCCAAAGGGTGCAATTGTAATTGAAACTCCTTTTGTTGCCAACATCTGATCCATCTTCGCTAGTACTGCCATTGCCGCAAATGCTCCTGCTTTTTCCAATCAAACAGTTAAACACCAACCACACAAACACATGCAATACCATATCTCTACAATCAACCAGTATACAAGAGCAGAACAACTCAATTGAGGTTAATCACTTCCTCTAACCTGCAGAAGGCCAAACGACGTCGCTGAGAGAAGGAGCTTTGGAACCCTTCTCAGGTTTCCAGTCATCCCAGCTAATAGATGGTGAATCTACGTTGCTGCTCGATGCTGCAACAAAATTTCTCGACCCAATCCGATTGTTTATCGCGTGCTCGTTCTTGCCATAGCAAATTTGGTTCTTGAAAGATACCTGTAGAATCGTCGAACACCTGGTGTGCTCGTGCAGAAGAGATGATGGTAATGATTGACTTGAGAAGTGGTTAAGATAATAACTTGTGCGGAGTTGCATACCCATTTCAAGATGCTTCAGTGGTCTTAACTCTTAGCTTTCCCCAGTTGTGATTAGGAGAAAATAACCAGGCCTGTGTTGGAGATTGAGACCATCCGAGTTTATGTGTCCCATGGTCTGATAAAAAGACAAGTACTGTGTGTCTCTGTATTTGTGTGTGTACGAGAGAGAGAGAGAGAGAGACCGTTGGGAGATTGAAAAACTGGTTTAGGGTGGTGGAGGGGGCCTTTGGGGAGACGGAAAGGTCACTGGTTATAAATGGAAGGACAATTGAGACCAAATGTTTGTTTTATGGACACGACCTTCTCTGCAATTAAAAAAACACTGCATCTCGACCGTTCATCTAGATAATTACTAAAATTTTAGATTTACCAAATGTTCTTATCTGCAATTCAGTTTTGAAATGCAAAACATACGTACGTCTTGACTAGGGATGACAATGGATCGGTTTGGTCCGGATTTTGCAATTACCATACCCAAACCCCAAGGTATTTATCTATACCCAAATCTAAACCGATATCTGACGGATATGATTTTTAGTGCACCATAACCAAACATGGGTGAGTTCTTGAATGGATTTTATCTAGATTTTATCAAGATTTGATCAAATCAAAACCTTGATTTTATCCATTTGTGGAGAGAGTTGATAAAATCTTAGATTTTTGCATTTTATCAGATTTTGATAAAATCCATTCAAGAACTCACCCGCATTAATATTCACTTCATTAATGAACATATGAAGGAAAAAGATTATACCTTAAAATAAAAAAGTAACATGCCATAAGATTTTACTATTTTCAACATAATCAAAGGAAATAGCTTAACAATAAACTTTTCTTAAGGTGTTCCTATAGAGACTGTGGAGATTTTTTAGGAATTTGCGAGGAATAAGAAAGGAGATGAAATGAAAAATCACTAAAAGTTATGAATTGAAAATAAATTACATGTATATAAAAATAATATATATATGTATACACCAAGATTCCAATCCAAACTCCCGCATTCTGTTAAGTTACGGACCTCCACCTTCCCAATTTGTTTTTGAAAATCCGAACCGTTAGATGTGTTTATTAGCGTTTTTGTGAAAAACTGCTCCGATCAAGCTCTTCCGGGTATTTGTTTTTGCCAAATCTTCGCGTTGGACCTTGAAAACACCTTTTAAACACATCTAACGGTTCGGATCGTCGAAATTTGGTCCGAAAAGTGGAGGTCCGTAACTTAACTAAGTTAAGGGAGTTTGGATAGGAAGGGGACTCTATATGTATATATATATATTGTGTGTGTGTGTGTGTATGTATCACTATAAGTAATATTATATGGATCAATTTGGGTCTGGATTTGGGTTTGGCCGAATACTTGCTAAGACCAAACCCAAATCCAAACCCGCTGGGTATCTAGTTTCAAAAATCAAACCCGCCCCATGGGTAGCAAAAAATATAAAAAAACCGCCCCGATAGGGTCGGTTTGGTTTGGGTACCCGTCGGTTTCAGGGGAAATTGTCATCCCTGGTCTTGACCGTTTATCTAGATAATTAATAATTTAGATTTACGAAATATTCCTAACGATAAGCTTTTTTTTTTTTGTACCGGCAAGAATTTGTTACCAAATTTGAACAATATCTTATCGATAAGCTTACTTTTTTTGGTACCGGCAAGAATCTGTTACCAAATTTGAACAATTAAAAATATTTTTTAGACGGCTGAAATTGTACAAACCATATGTACAGTTTGAAAAACAAATTGCTGAGAAGTCAAAACAATGGCGCGCTAAATCTCAAGTCATGAGTTGTGGGTGTTGCCAAACAAAATGCTCTGTCAGGAAAGCCATTGTTTTCAGAGAGATGCTTGAACACAATTATCCGAACATACTTTTGAACACAATTGCTCACATACACGTAGGTCCCGCATATTAACAAATTTTGAGATTGTATTCGTAAAATCAATTTCATTGGATATCAATAGCTATGGAAACTAATTTGTCATAGTTTTTTTTAGATGGAAACTTCGATTTTACACATTAAAGTTGTACATTTCATAAAATAAAATAACATTTGTTTGTGTGTCTATTTAAGTCAATATTCAATTGGATTTCTTACAAGGACATTCTTCTTTATGTTGTCCATAAAATGAACGGTTCCGAATGGTTTGCAACTCTTGTGGAGCTCACAAACTTGAGTTGTCTTGAGAGAATGGGTATGGAGGTAAGCTAGATGTGTGAATTTTCATACAAGATCGTGTCAACACGCTTAATGCACAAAACGCTATAGTGACAATGTTCGCTCATTATGTTTTATATCCCATTAAAATTGCTCACTGGTTATCAGAGCTCAAGTGATTCACCGACGCGACGAAACCTTGGAAGCTATTTTTTCAAGTGTTAGTAGCGGGACGTAAAAATGTTTCTCCAAAATCAGACTTGAAACCTGCCTCGTCTGAATCTCTCATTGTCCAGTGAATTATTAATCAAACCTAGAAAAAATACAGCCAAACCAATAACATTAAAATCCACCCTTGAGTGTGATGCCATCAAACAGGCCTGAGATTAGTTCAGCAGGTAATTCCCCTTTCAATCAGGGACGGAGGGAAGGCATGGGTTGGGTATTCCCTAGACACCTTGAGTAATGTTACATGAAAAAACAACTTAATCCGGTTTTTTGGTTTTTTCGTTTTGTCCTTATTCAAATTATTTTTGCATTTGTAAGTTTTACGTCAAGATTTTGTGGTTTCTGGATTTATCTCGACGAGACGAATGTAACAAGTATAAATTTATGGTCAAACCAAATATTTTTTTGAATAAAGCCGAAAATAATTGGATTATTGGATTAATTTTGGCTTTATTAAAAAAATTTGAGTTTTGACCATAATTTTATACTTGTTAGATTCGTCTCGTCGAGATAAATCTAGGAACCACAAAATCTTGACGCAAAACTAACAAATGCAAAAAAAAAAATTGAATAAGGACAAAACGAAAAAACCAACCAAAAAATCAGTTTTTCGTTTTTTGCCAAATCGCTAGTGTAATTCATCAAATACAACTCTGTATACAATTGTGTCTGGAACCGTTTGAAACATGTGAGTTCACATGCATCAAACGGTTCCAGACACAATTGTGTACAGAGTTGTTCAAACGGTTCCAGACACAATTGTGTACAGAGTTGTATTTGATGAATTGCACATACTCTATATAAAAAAAAATTATTTTTTCACAAAATATTGCAAAACTTATGAAATCCCCCCCCCCCCCCCCCCCCCCCCCCCCCCCATTAAAGAATTTATCTTAAGGCGTTAACCTAATAGGTTTTTGTTTTATTTTATAGTGACTTCGAGTGAAGATTTTAATGTTTGATAAATCAGAATGAGCTTCAAACGATTTTGTTCAAGAGTAAGGGTCATCATCGGGCTATGAATTAAAATTTTTGAACAGGCAGACGATTTGTTTATCAGGTGAACATACCAAATATCAATATGAGGGACTACCCCTAATGTCAGGCACTCACCCTAACCGCTGGGGCAACCCCTAGGTGTGTAACACTCTAATTCTTGACCCCTCCCAAACCAAATTTCTAGCTCCGTCCTTATCTTTCTTGTTCAAGAGTAAGGGTCATCATCGGGCCGAGCTGGCCCAGCCTGCGAAGTTGCAGCCCAAGCCCTCCCGCATGCCGGGCTTAGTGGACTTTTCTTTTTTGGCGGGCCGGGCTATATGAAAAAGATGAAGCCTAGGCCCAGCCCACGGGCTTTGCCCAAGTGGGCAGGCTTGCGGTTTAGCCTTCAGGCTGGCGGGCTGGGCTGATTTTATACCTTTCTGACCATTTTGTGTGGGCCAAAATTCGAGCGAGCTAAAAGTCTGGAGGGTAGGATGGGCCTAATTTAGTTTTATTCATGTTATTCACGTTAGTTCTAACAAGTTTTATCACATTTTATTCTAACAAGTTTTATTCACTTTAGTTCTAGCAAGGCAACAACTAACTTTTTGATTTTATACTTTTTTCTTGTTTGTTTCATTTTTTTTCCATCTCCTTTTTTTTTTTTTTAAAGTAGAGTAGAGATGATTTTTTTTTTCCAGAATACTTTATTAATTGAAACATGAAAAGAAATAATACTTTACTACTACTAGATATGCATATATTGTTACGTACACAAAAAGGAAGGTGAGAGATTGCATCTCTACAAACAATGTACGTGGGTGTATCACTTCTGTCCAAACCAAGGAATGTAATCAAGTGTATACATACATGGGTGTATCAGTGTACCAGGCTACCGTGCCAGCGAGCTGGGTTGACGAGCGGGCCAACGGGCGGGTTGGAGCTAAAATTCCTAAGCCCAAGCCCAGCTCATGGAAAAGTCAAGCTGGGCTAGCCCGCCCACTGGGCGGGCTCGGTCCGGGTAAAAGCTTAGCGAGCCTAGCGGGCTTCGGGCAGGTTGTGGGCCAATGGGCCAAATGATGAAGCTTATTCGAGAGGTACTGCTAGAGATTTTTATTTTCAAAAGAGAACAGAGTGATTACTCATATGCGAGTTAAAATAATTAATAATCACCAGTCCTTCAAGTCTACATAAAGGGAAATTTTTTGCATACGTGGTATTTTGCATTTGGACAGTAATTCCATTGGCATAGTATCAGATTTCCAACATATTTTTAGTTTGCAGAAAGCAGAAACTGCTCTAGCTAAATTTAAAATTTTCCATGTTCATTACGACTTCCATTTTGAATTGTGCTTCAGTTAACCAAAAGTCTACGACCACAAGTGAGTGTTCCACGCACACTGATCACCGGTGTGTGTGGAACCCAATGTAAATACGAGTGTGCGTGTAAAAGCGATTTTGTATGTATGTATAATTGTAGAATAGTTGTTTAGATAGATAGTCAGGAGGGGTCGTGTGACCTTCGCTTGAAGTTGGTGGGGCAAATGATCCAATCTGAAAAAAAGAAGGCTCGACATTTAGTTTTGTGCACACAACTTTTCTTTTACTTCAATTTTTTTCATTTGGAACTTCACAAGATTAACTCAAGCTTGAAAGCGCGATTGTCATTTAGAACTTCACGAGATTTAACTCAGGCTTGAAAGCACAATCAACTTGCACTTTCACGACCAAACCAAGCTTATCACAATCACAAAAGTCCAAATGTAAGCCAATCTTGAACCATTTGTCCAAAAAAATTCTCAAGTTCGAGCCAACCCTGAGCAAGTGCATGTAATTCAGTTTTCTCACATATTCCAAGTAATTACTATGCCTTCAAAGCAGAGCCGGCTTAGAGGGCAAGCCGAGGAAGTGCCCGCTTTCGGCCCCCGAATTTTATTTAAAAAATAGGCCCCCAGCGTGTTAAAATTCCTTGATATAATAAATGTTTTTCAAAGATTAAAGATTTAGTGCACACAAGTTTCGCATTCGAGAATATATTGAGGGCCCCAAATAGGAAGTTCGCTTTTGGCCACCAAAATTTTTGGGCCGACACTGCTTCAAAGTAAGCATAAGATTTCACCATTGGTATACTTATTGACATTCAAAAGATTTCATACCATCTATTACACAATGTCAACTGGTGGAGGGGAACCAGAGAATCATCCACCGCAAAAGTGAAAATGCAAGAGGAAATTCCACATTCATCGTCACAAGATCTCTAGATACAAACAGGGCTCCATAGCCAGGGGCACAAGTAACAGTGCCAAAAATGGTGGAATGAAGATCAACAATCCAATAAGCACGAGTAATCGATCAATTTGATTTTTGGACGTATCCACCGTCGACAACGAGGTCATGCCCGGAGATGAATGCCGATTCATCGGAGGCCAGAAACAACACGGCATCCGCTATGTGGTTGACTCTCAACACAATCCCTTTCAACGAAGTCAACTCCTCGTAAACCTTCTCGATCTCAGCCGCGTCCCTTTTGTGCGCCTCCCGCATTAATGGTGTGGCCACCGCGTAGGGTGACACACTGTTCACCCTAATACCGTTCTCCCCAAGCTGTTGACTTGCAGCCCGGACGAGCCCTACCACAGCGTGCTTCGACATGGTGTAGTCTGTCCGCCTCTTCGCCCCCTTGCTCCCTACCACGCTAGCGGTGCATATAATACTCCCTCTTACTCGTCGCTCCACCATTGCAAGCGCCGCGTGTTTGACACACGCGGCCATGCCACGCACGTTGATTGCGAATAGGTGGTCGAATTGGGAGAAATCGAGGTCAAGGATCACCTGTGGGAACCGAATCAAGATTTCAGATTGGGGGCGGCCCTAACGTGAATCGTAACATTTTGTACAACTTGTGCTGACAAATTTACTGATATTCAATCTGAAATTAATTGGTGGTGACTTTCTAATCTCGGTTTCTAAAAATCAAGGTTCTAAAAGACGCTAGTCGGTCCCAGGTCGGTCGGCTGCCGACTAGCGACTTTTGGCCGACTAGTCGCCGACTTGGCCGACTTTTAGAACACTGCTAAAAATTACTCTTATCAATGAGTGCTCGAATCGTATTTGTCTCAGAAAAATTAATGGCTAAAGACTCAGAGCTGAAAACAAACCTCGATTTTTACTTCTTTTTAGACCAAAATATGATCAGTTGAGACTACGAGATGACAATTGATGTCTGATTAAATCTTCTTTTTTTTTAATACATAAATATCTATATTGTGAGTTTTAAAATAAAGGATTTGAATCATGATAATAAGATTGTGACACCATATAATATGAGGGCATCACATGAGAAGATATCTTTTATTGTGGCTTATTCTCAAAATTGACTTCCATTGACTTATTGCAATTTACGAGACAGGTCATTATCTCACAATATATCATTCAAAAAGTCTATTCCTAACTTAATTCAGGAATTGAAACAAGGCACCTATACATGAACGTAAATCTGCTAGTGGTTACTAAGTCTAAACTTACTTTTAACACCTCCAGTACTATTTACTCGGTCTTAAAAAAATCAGTGGCGGACTTTGTACATAAAGAAAGCCAAAACCACAATTTATTACTCCAACTGTATTCCATAAGTATATATTCCAACTTTATCGTAGCGTACCTGCACTTCTATTTTTATGACAAAAAAAAAAAAAAAAATCCAACTTTATCGGTTAAAAAAAAAACAGAATAGATAATATGGATTTAAATAGCTCTCATGTATTTTATACCTGCGACCGATAATTAATAGCAACATTTTCAATACAAAGAAAATGCAAATATAGGAATTAAAAAAACAAAACAACAAATTAAGGGACTTGCAGGTAACTTCGTACATACTATCAAACAAGACCCATATTCTTTTTTTTAGAGATATAAGCAATAAGAAATAGTACGAAATTAGAAGAGGAACCAACAAAAACGGATGGGGGAATTACTCGCCTGCGTTAGAATTTGTGTGTCCGATCATCTATGGCTTACCATTTATAAATTAGAAAGTATAGAGAGACAAAATTTAAAGCTTCCGAGATAATGATTGATAATAGACAAATAAATTGGGATGGATTGGACGGTGTATAAACAATAAAGACAGAAAAATTTGAGGATGATTCCATCCATTAGGTTTTTCTGGCAAATTTTCCGAAAAACGGGAATTAACTCAGTTAATTTATGTTTATAATTCAGAAATTCGTAATCGAGGATCGAAGAGTAACCTGATCGGAGCGGCTCACGATCCCTGCATTGCTGAACATGACATCCAGCTGGCCATACGTTTTGACCGTCCAATCCACCGCGGCTTCGACTTGGTTTTCGTCTGTGACATCGCAGTGGACATAGCTGCAGCGGTTGAAGCCGATGGCTTCCGCCACGCACCGGCCTTTGTCGTCTTGGATATCGGCTATCACGACGGCGCGTGCACCGTGTTCCGCAAATAGGTGGGCGGTGGCCTCGCCGATACCGCTTGCGCCGCCGGTGATGATGGCCACTTTGCCTTGTAGCTTCTTCGTGGGATGAGCGGGGGTGGTGGTGTTACTGGTGTCTGTCATTGTCTACTGTCTTCGCAATTGCTCGATAATCGCAATGGATTTATTGAAGAAGGTATTCAATGGGAAATAAATGCAATTTTTCGTTTAACTCTCTGTTGATTGGGGGGGACCAAACATACTTTTTGTGCCGCGCTTGAACTTCTTTCCTGCCATTGATGCGAAAGGGTATCACACGAACGTAAGGCTATGCAATTGTGAAACGAGTTTTTAGTACTAAGCGGGTACTGCGTGCACATCCGGCTGTCCATTTTGATTTTGGATGGCCTGGATGCATTGTTCGGATATCATGTAGGTTCAGCTACATGGTACCCACCCGATATCCAAATTTTTTTCGAAATTGAGAGGACAATACTCCCTCGATATTTTGTCCCCTGTTTGCCTTATCTAATTCAGGTTGTACTGGGGAAACTACAAAATTGGGTTTGTACTCCTTGGGCTTGACGAATTGATTGAAAGAGAAATAAGCCTAATTGGTACTCCATCCGCGGAGCTGGGGGGCGTGCTGCACAGCTTGGTGTTGTGCAGCGTGCTGTGCACCCGCACAGCGCGGCCGGCCGGCCACTTTTCGGCGATCCGAGACGTTCACCGGATAGCCCTCGTCGAGTACTACAAGTGTACCAAAAATTAACTTGACCGGATATCGTTAAGTACCTAATCGGAACACAAATAAATTGAAATGAATTGGAACACAAATGTACATAAACACTGGATCCGATTCACTATACCCATTTTTTTCAAGCTATTTGTGTTCCGATTAGATACTTAACGATATCCGATCAAGTTGATTTTTGGTACACTTGTAGTACTCAACGAGGGCTATCCGGTGAACGTCTCGGATCGCCGAAAAGTGGCCGGCCGGCCGCGCCGTGCGGGTGCACAGCATGCTGCACAACATCAAGCTGTGCAGCACGCCCCCCGGCTCCCTCCATCCGCCCTGAATTTCTTATCTATTTACGTGCATTCGTGTCATTTTATCATTTCAATCTATAATATTTTTTACAATTTTGAAACGAGACCCATATTGAATATATATAACGTTATACATATAAAAAACATAAATAATTTTTCGAGGTGTCATGACTAATGAAAGTGCACAAGAAATTCGGGACGAAAGGACTACAATATTGTGTAGTTTTGCTCAACATTCTTACGTTTCCATTGGTTAGATCAATTACAGTAGTTGAGAAGTTCCTTAATTAGGTTGTTTGTTCCTCAATTAGATGATATTAGTGGTTTTGTGGTGGCGAGGTTTATGCAGTCACCACGAAAATGCCGTATACGTAGCGATTTTGTTTGGATAAATCGAGAGTCAGGGTGTTTCACTAATAAAAAATGATTTTTCCCCAAAACTAAGACAGGTCATTCTCTCACAATACGTCACATAAAAAATTGTGAAAAATCAATTTATTCTAAAACCACTAACATAGTTTTTTTTTGTTTTTTGGATCTTTGGCTTTAGAAAAAAAATAACTTTGTTCCACTTAACCTAGTTTTTCTTTGCTTTTTGGCTTCTTGTTGTGTTACCAAAACAAAGTTTTTTTTTTTAAGGTTAGTGGAATTGTTTAGCTTTTTTGAGGAGTTTTCTGTTAGCAGAATGGAGTAGCTTTTGGGTTAAAACTAAGCTGGTTTTTTTTAGTGGAACATTCTTTGAAGAGACAAGGGTTAAACCAAGGGCTCTGATTTGTTTTTGACACGTGGCATTTTATCAGAATTGGGGACAAAAGATGCGGACAGATAACAAGACAGAGGATCTCATGCCTCGGTGGCTAGTATTAGTATTGATTCTCCATTTTTGTTTATTTCTCCATTTCTTCATTTTTTGGGACTACTGGCCTTGTTCGGATAGGTTTTCACAGAGTTTTCGAAAAAATCATCCATCCATCTATCCACTTTTGACCGCCAACTATTGTTTAAAGGGAAGCCACTTGACCATTGAAAATTCAAAAAGTCTGCCATTGACAAGAGAGAGGACAATGACGTGGAATCCACTTGACCATTGGGTGTGTGATAGAAGTCTGCCATGGTCCCACTTCATTGTCAGATGTACTGTAAACTTGTGTGTGTGATAATAAGATGGAAACAATGTGCAAAATATCGACTCCGTCCTCAAAATTTGAGAGTATTTGCAGTACCCACTCGTCCTCTCGCCGACAACTACCCCCACCTCCGTCATACCACTTCCAGCAACTTAATAAATTAGTGAAATGTCACTAATTTTTAAAAGTTCTAATTTCGTACGGAAAATTCAAAATCAACTTCTGCCTCCTGGCTGACCACCACCACATCTTCGGCCAATCTCTTCCTGCAACCCAAAAAATTAGTGAGATTTCACTAATATTTTAAAGTTATAATTCCGTACAAAAAAATTCAAAAAATCGACCAACTAGTCAAATTACACCTTCTGAAACTAGTGAAAGCTCACTAATCTAGGATAATAGATCAAACTTCATACTTAGTGAAACCTCACTGATCATCATGAAATACATAATAATATGTCAAGCTTCTAAACTGGTGAAATCTCACTGATCATAATAAAATGTAGTATAATTGTTTGTGTCAAGGTATAAACAGCATCTTGCTGTGGTTTAGGTTATTGACCTGGTACCTCTTCAATTTTTACAGCTGTTAAAATTTATGTTCTTTGTTCCTCTGTGAGACTATTACCCCACCATCCTTTTAACATGCCAGTAAAACCAACGAGTGTATGATCATTATTATTATTTTGTTTGCAAACAGTCCTCTTGTACACCTAGAACCACAAAATCCGAGTCAAATATCACAAATCCGAGTCCACCACGGAATCTGGAACAGTCCAATTAGCTAGAAACAAGCATCCTCACAACCCGATCAGCCTCCAAACATCAAATTCTTGTTCCACTGAGCATCAACATCAACCTAGGAGCCTCATCATGGAAAATAGAGCACAGGGTTGCATCCGAAACATCGAGATTGTGAAAATTGACCTCCCACTCATGAAAAACGAAGTTGTATCAGCTCCAGAATCGCCGAAAAGATATTTGAACCACTGCTAGAACTCTCCTGACCCTTTCAGAACCCTTTGTCCCCCCTTATGAACCTTCTGGCCTCTCCGAAACCCTTGACCCTCTCTAACCCATCTTGCCTGGGTCAAACCTGTCAAAAAGTTCAAACGACCGACCATGGGGTCAAATGGGTCACCCTTTATTGACGTGGTGCCACGTCAGCGTTGACCAGCTGACGTGGTAGTTGACTACCCATTTGGCACACGTGGGCAACTGTCTTGTGCTAAAATCATGCTAATGTCAGCGTCTTCAACCTCAGGCAGTGCGTGAGAATTCCAATAGCGCGTTAGATCCATGCCCAACATTGACCATGCGCACGCGCAACTTTGGCCGGCACACGTGCGTCACCCCAACGTCAGATCAAGACGTATTATACCTTCCCATAATCGTCTCGGCAAGAGGAATCCAAATCCGTGGTCAAAAACATTTTTGACCAACTTCATTTTTTTTTTTTCGATTTCGAACCCGTGTGTTTAAAACGTGTTTCCCGGTGACCCTCTCGCTCCTCCTGGCTCTGATACCGATTGTGCTTGTGGGTCACTCACACACACACCACACATAATGAAATCTGAGGAAAACTCCAACTTGTATTTATTCGCAAATACAAAATCGTGAAAAACCTTTCCGGAGCCCAAACCGGCTCCCCGGAGAGCCACACACTGGCTCCCCTGCTCAACCTCACCCTCTCAAACTCTCATTGCTACACGAAAAATATGAGACAATAAAAGGGTATTTATAATCCAAGAGTTACAAAAAGTAAACCCTACTCAACCATGGGCCTTAGCCTATTTGGCCCATAAGAGATGGACCCAACGACAGACCCAAATGGTTTGGTAGTAAGATAGTCCACCCTATTAGTTGATTTAAACAATATAAACTTGAAGAATTGAATAACCCACTTAAAAGCTTAAACTTGTAAGTACAGAATCATCCGATATTATATTAAGCATAAACTTTTATTTAGTTTATCCGAAGTAGGACTTAGCATTCACGCATGCTTGTTTTTTGTTTTTTTTTTTTACTAGGCAAAAGTCAATAATATTAGTTGTAGTTAATGTAAGGACCCGTAAATTCAAACTTCATTTTAGTGTACAATTGGTGTAGATGAATTTTAATTATTGTTAAAGCATGCTTTCATGGATGTGTAGGTACGGGTGTATGTGCATCTTGGTGTGCCGGGGTTTCAGAGGATGGTCGGAATATATATTTTGAGGTTGTGACATAGTTTGAGGGTGTTGAAAATGGGTTAGAAATGATCGGAGGTTGAATCGGTGGAAGTAGAATGAAATTCCAAAAAATTTCTAGGATACCGGTATCCAGTTACCGGTATCTCTCGATCAGAACCATTTTAAGGATGTAGATACTGATATCCACTTTTTCCACTACCAAAATCCGTAGTCATTTTCTATAAACTTTAGTTCAAAACACGATTTCTAACCCTAAAAGTCACTCATACACCTTCTCTCTTCATCCCTACCTCAAATCTTGTGATTTTAACCTCAACCCACCTCAAAACTTCAAGATCTATACATTGGGTTTGTGAATCTCCCTTTGATTTCGGGTTTTGCACTCAAGGAGTAAGAACACTTGGTTTGGGTCTTGTTCTTTCTCCATCCACGTTTATCTCTCTCTCTCTCTCTCTCTCTCTCTCTCTCTCTCTCTCTCTCTCTCTCTCTCTCTCTCTCACTTGTAGCATTTTGTTTACTTGATTTAGACTTTGAATCTTGATTTCAAACTCGGAGGGAGGCAATTTTTGGTGTTTGGAGGCCGGGTCTTGATTTTGTTAGGGTTTTGCTCAAAATCTTCTTTGGTAGGGATCTTCTCTCCTATTTCTAAGTATAAACGATTGATTTGTAGCACTAAATTCACTCTTAATCATGTTCATCTAGATGGGGTAACAAAACCCATCATTTTTCTTGAATTTGGTTTGAATCTCTAGTGGATCTTGGTAACTTGTTGTTGGGTAACCTATCCTAGCTTACTTGGGCTATGATTTGAATCACGAAACTTTAGTATTGTTTATAATTGATAGGCGCGCAATGTCATAGATATAAGCGCCTAAGTAGGGCGAATTAGCGCGTTAGAGGCGCGTTTTATTTCATTTTCCACTTGATGCGGTGTTGTCTTTTGTTTTTGGTGTTTGTGTCTATTTTGTAGGAAACAGGTCGGAAAAGTGCGCATAAAGTGAACACAAGGCATCGGGCATGATGGAAACCGGTGGGACCCAAGCACGGACGACCAAACAGCTGGAATTGCATTTTAAAGGTCTCGGTATCGATACTATGATTGTCATGTATCGATACCCGAGTGATCATACGCGAACAGAACTTATGGGTATCGATACAGGACTTATCCTGTATCGATACCGAGTGCCTTATAATCGACTTTTTGACTTTGTTACGGATTTTGACTTCGGTAAGGGGTATAAATACCCCGTTTTGGGGCCTAAGTAGGGTTCCACGAATTTTACCTAGGTTTTTGAGTTTTTGAAGATTCGGCTACAATTTCATTCAACTTCTACGTTCAAGTTCGATTTCCAGTATTCAGTTTAATTTGCGGATTGATTCTCAAGTTCAAGTTTTCTTCCCTTTTGCAATTTTACGGTATCATTCTTCATTATTTTTATAACTTATTCGTTGAGCATGTCTAGATCTAGGATTAATTTGATTCTTGCAATCTTTACAAGCATGTGTGAGTAGTCGTTTTGAGTGCGGCCGCGGGACCAAGGTGTCCCGTGGCTAGGCTAATTTATGTTCCACCTCGGTGCCGAATCAATTCAATTAATGCGCAGTTTTTGAATACGGAAATTGTTCTAGCGAACAAACCCGGGCATTGCCAATTCCAATTGCGCGCTGAAATCGGTGACAAGTGGTGAGCACTTGTTGGAAACTATTTTCCATATTTTTAAATCTATTAATTGAATCATTGTGGCCCGAGTGAATGTGGATTAGGCTAGCTGCGGACACCGTAGTGCCCTCGGCTGTGCTCTCCTGTTTAAAACCGTAGCCCAGTAGTTGAATTAGTTTAATTCAGTTAATTAAGTAAATCATCTGAGCAAGGGGTGGCTACCTGAGAGCCAATTACAAACGTAGAGCTGACATAGTTTGAGTCAAACACCGTAGACCGTCTCTGTGGTTCGACTCCGGTACTTCCGGATTTATTGTGCTGCACCGGTCGATAGTCCTACGCTTGGGACGAAATCTTAGTTAATTTTTAATCACCCGAACGGTCAAGCAATAATCATCATGACATGAGAACAATGTGAGTTAATGCCTTGACACGTCCGTTGTTGGATTATAGATACTTGTCGAATGCGTGTTGACACATGGTGTGAGTTAACTAACGCGTGAATCAAATGAGGACACCTGTGTGTTTTGGGATAATGAATGGTAATGGAAATGAGATTAAATTGTGATTACTATGGTCACCATTCCGTAGGTGTACATGAGGCCCATGAAACTCGGCAGGGGTGGACGAGGACCGCAAAACTCAGAGAAGGGATCCAAGTCCCAATGGCATTGATTATGGGAAGCATTAAACAAACAAAATTTTGGAAATTAATGAAAGAAATAGAATAGCTTACTAGTGTGAGTACCTAGAATGCTTAAAAGAGGTTTCTCGTTGACGAAAGGGATTTTATGATCTTGATAACCATTTGATATTTAGTTGGTTCTCTCTCGTACATGTTAGCCTCGTGGCTCATTATATGTTGATGCTCATTTCATTTCATTTCATTTGTATTTAGCAATAGTAGATGAGATTTCCTATTAGGCTAATGAGCTCACCCTATCATTTTCAGGTAATCAACAAGGAGCATGAGGTGCGATGCTTTATGTGTGTTTCATGTTTTGAATGCTAACCAAGACGGAGTTACCATGTCATCTTATGAACATTACTTCTTTTTTAAACATGATTTTGTAACTTCATATTTATTCCTCTCTTTTGACTTATGGAAATGATGTAATAACTCTCACTTATTAGCTTATATTTTTGGGGAACGGATACCCGGCTTGACTTTAGTATTTGTATGACTTATGACTCATGAGGAGACTTTGGGAAATCGTTTAAGGAATATATTGACTTTATCTTTTGAAAAATGTAATTTATTCATGTTTAAAAATTGAGGGCATGACAGTTAATGTGGTTTGAATTCCGATCAAATTCATAAGAGTACATGATGCCTAGCTACTACTGAGCTACCACTCCACTTCTAGCATTAACACTTTTTTTTTTTGATAACCGGATGTCTAGCCTGCTTCGCACACCTCGATTAATTATGGAGCCCTGAAGGTGACGACCACGCATAATTCCCACTGACCCCAAGTGTTGGGATGGTTAGTGTAGACACCCCAATTTGAAAATCCCCGGGCATCTTTAAGTTCCCCAATGATGAAATGAATCGAAACATTCTTGGAAGCTAGAAGGATGCTACTTTTCTTTCAAAACCCAAAAGAAAACCTCTTCAAAACAAACCCTACCCTACACCATGTTCTAGTACATTAAAAACCCTCTTTATTGATATATAATATGTCTCAATCCATTTTAAAATGAGGGAGATGTGACGATTTTACCAAAACGATTTCTTTTCCAACCACCTGAGGGTAAAATGGTCACACATTTTATGTACAAATTATTTTGGGTCCAAACCACTTGGGTTAAAAAGTAGACTCAACAAGCTTTTCAACGGTACAAACCACGCTCGAAATGGAGTTCGGTAGTACCCAGGGCGGCCCCTCGAAGTTTGGCCTGTTGCACAGTGTCGTGCAAGACTCACTACAGTTCCACACAAGACTCCCACAGTGCCACACGGGACTCCCGAGCAGCCTTGGTCACCAAGTTGGCTTTGCTCCGAAGTATTTTGATTGGAGACCGACTTCCTTTACGTTCTACCCACGTTTTCTTGGTCCCTAAGTATTTTTTTGCCCTATATATACCCCCATCCTCTTCCATTTCAAGAAATAACAAGTGGTCTCCTTCATTTTTCAACCACCAGAAACTTTTTCCTCCGTTTCAACCACGAGAAAATTCTCTCCTCCATTTTCAACCACCGAAAGCTCTCCTTCTCCGTTCCAAGCAATTCAAAACACCGTATGTAACCATACTCTGTCAAAACCAGCCCCAAACCTCCCTCAAACACTTCAATACCATTCACCAAACCAGGTTTGTGCGTTCAAAAGCAGAAGTTCTTCAAGTCAAGTAAAGGAGCATTGTTTTAAAGCTTAAATCAAGGTCAGTACTCGTTCATCAAAGTTTTGTTTTCAACACTCTGAGGGGAGCCACTGGGCTCAAGCCAGTTCCTCATACTGGCCTTGGGCTCAGTCGTCCATTATTTCAAGTAAGGTCTCCACGACAGTGCCGTACGGTACTTTCCTTTGTCGTGCGGTACCGTTGATTTTAAGAGGTACATTTTTTTTTACTTCTTTTGGTTCATTTGTACTCTTAAAGGAATGAATTTTTATCTCAAAAATTCCTATTTTGAAAACCCTTCTCATTCCTTTTCGAAATCTGTTAAAATTTCTTCTTCACTGCAAAAACTGTGCCGCACGGTACACTTGTGTGTGCCGCACGGCACACTTTCTAAACCAAAATTTCAAAAAAGTTTCCTGGAGACAGTGAATCAGTAGTAATTGATTTTCTTCATTTCCATTGTTATTATTAATTAGTTCATATTTATTATTTTCTTATTACTTGTGTGAATAAACTATGACAATAAAATGTTTTCCTAAAAAATCTCACAAATATTTGGTAAAGACCGATTTTTAATCGGGTAAGTGGGGTGCCTTAAAAACCTTCCTCACTCGTAACCTGGCTCCCGAATCAAAAAATCTCTGGTTTTTCAAACTAAATCATTTTTCCAAAATCAATGCAACGAGAGTCATTATTTTCAATTCTTTCAAATGGTTTCTCGGGTAACAAATCATTTTCCAAAATAAAAACTCGGGTGGCGACTCTTTTCAAACAAACATATTTTCTCTCCGGGTGGCACGTCCACAGTTAGCCTCCATGGAATTCGAACATGCGACCGTTGAGCACTTATTACTTTCTTATACCCATTTTGCCAACTCCTTGGGCTTAGCATTAACACGTGTTCTAATGCCCATAGAATCAATAATGTATACATTTTAATTGTACTAGTTTTTTCCTTGTTTGTGAAAAACTAATTAGTCGACTAGAGGTTTTCGGAAAATTAATTACTAATAAACAAAATTGATCTTTGATTTAAAAATTACTAACAGAGAATACCAAACATTAGGCAATACTGGTAAACACATTTTTTCGCAAAAGGGTCGAAAATTTTATTACTGTATAGTAGTTTATTGTTGACAAGTGTCTAAGCCTTTCGCCTCTCCGTTCTGTTATCAGGATGTTGCGTAAGAAATGGATTCCCGAGGAAAGAGAAATACGGTGAAGTAAAAGAAAATGAATTTATTTTCCTATGCGTGTTCTTTTGATAAGGAATCTTGAAGGAAAACTAAAATTCCCTACTTTCGACAAGATCTTGTTAGCCCAAAGGTTTCTATAAAACCTTAGTGATTTTGATGATAACAAAATATATTTTATTAAAGGAGAAATATAATTAATATTATGATATTTTGATATTCATTTGAGTAATTGTTTATTTTGTAGGATTTTGTTGAATTATAATTCTACACCAAAATCCTATCTCCAATGGTCAAGATTTCAATTGAAGGGATGGAGATTAAGGACAAATCTTCTCCTTAGTTTTGATTGGCTACAGTGAATATTATTTTTGAAATGTGGAAGATTGATTTGCTAATGGAAGAAGAAAAGGGAGTAGCTAGCATGCACATGCCATGGATAATAAAAAGGAAATGGTGATTGCCTACCTAATCAAGGTTCAAACGGCTAATGGAGAAATTTCCTGCCTAGCTTGGTTCAAACGGCTAATTAAAAAAAAAAAGGGTATTGACTTGATATGCTTATTAAGGCTAATGAATTGGGTGGCTGATTTACATTTTCCAAATATGGATTGATTGGTTCCAACGTTCACATTTTTAAAGAATAAAGGAGTTGTCGTTGCAGCATAAAAAGGGAAGAGAATTGGAAAAAAAAAGAAGGCATTCATATTGAGCTCAAAGTTCGTTGTTTATTGAGGGAAAAATTTAGAGCTTCATATTGTTTTTATCTACACTTTTGAGAGTGTTTTGTGAGATATTGTAAAAGGGATTGTACACCCTTGTGAGAATTTATCTTTTGTGAGTGATTTTTGTGTGAAAATAAATTACTCGGTTAGGTGTTACTAGCACCGGAGTCAAAACTAGTCGAGATAGGTGTGACTAACACCGGAGTCAAAACTAGTTGGAGCAATTGGGGATAAATTGCTCATTGTAAAGGTTTCTCTAGCACCCGCGAAGCTAGAAAGTGTTACTATTGGAGATAGTGCAGCAAATCCCAAGTTGGACACTTGGGGAGTGGACTAGGCCGTGAAGTTGCGGACCGAACCACTATAAATATCTGTGTTTGATTTCTCTCTCCCCTTACTCCTTATTACTGTCATATAATTATTGTGTGTGTGCTTGAATTGATTTAATTTTATAATTGGGTGTTGCATTTAGTAATTTTTTAATTCCACATTATTATTGAGAAACACAATTCACCCCCCTCTTGTGTTGCTATCTGGGCCAACAGATCTATTTTGCAAGAAAATGTTTTCCAGCGGGAAAGTTGAAACTGTGGGTCCCACAACTTCTTGGTAACCGAAAACACGCAAAGTTATGAGAAAGTTTATTTTCCCATCCTTACCGTGCAACTAAACGGGGCCGCATGTAATCTTAAGTTTTCTCAAATATACAAGATAATTACTATGCCTTAGATCGAGAAGAATATTAATATTTCACCATTGGTGTTGTTCTTAACATTCAAATTTTGTCATACTACATATTACACAATATCAATTGGTGAAGGAAAATAAGAGAATCATCCACGGCCAAAGTGAAAGTACAAGGGGATATTCCACATTCATCGCTCACAAGACATCAAAATAGAAACAGGGCTTCCATAGCCAGGGGCACAACTAACATACGTATCCACCGTCGATAATGAGGTCATGCCCGGAGACAAATGCCGATTCATCGGAGGCCAAAAACAACACGGCGTCAGCTACGTTGTTGACTCTCAACACGGTCCCTTTCAATGGATTCAAGTCCGCGAAAACCTTTTCAACCTCCTCCACCTCCTTCTTGTAGGCCTCCTGCAGCAACGGCGTGGCCACCGCATAGGGCGACACGCTGTTCACCCTTATACCATGCTCCCCAAGCTGTCGACTCGCAGCCCGGACGAGCCCGACCACGGCATGCTTCGACATGGTGTAATCCGTCCACTTATTCGTCCCCTTGCTCACCGCGACGCTAGCCGTGCAGATGATACTCCCCCTAATGCGCTTCTCCACCATTGCAAGCGCCGCGTGCTTGACACACGCAGCCATGCCTCGCACGTTGATCGCAAAAAGGTGGTCAAATTGGCATAAATCGAGGTCTAGGATTACCTGTAGAAATGGAACCAGGATTTCATTTTAGGGTTGGCAATATAGTGAATCATGACACGTTGTGCAACTTAATGCACAGTATTGATGGGTGGTGATTTTCCAATATCATGTTCTCCAAATTATTGTTTTTTTTTTTCCATGTAATAGATAATAATTTACTAAAACCCTTTCACTTGTAATCTATAATTTGCTTCCTGAACTGTAAAGATAACCACACACAGCCTACAAAAGAAGTTTAATTGGAAAAATAATTAAAGTCACACTATATTTGAGGATAAACCAGATTTAATTGATTACATTTTGATAATTCGTGTAGGAGATGGTTCTTGCATTAGCTAAATATAGTGAGCTGGAGAGGTGTGGATAGTCAACAGTAGAGACACGGTCAGAAAGAGAATAAGGTGGTCTAGAGGAAGGGTGAAGAACAGAGCAGGTGTGCACAGAAAGGACTAAGGCAGTGGATTGCTCTCAGTCTAATCCGTGATACCCTTGGTGACCTAGGAGATGGGGCAAGAGAATCTCACTTGAGAGGATGTTCACCTCTCATTCAGTGATTACCATTTTCTCTCTCTAGAATGGCATCTACCTCTGCCAAGATTTCACCAACCTCTGGGCATTGAAAGGGAATGTCCCATATTTATAGGCACCATGGACCAATGATCAGGTGCCAGGCTGTTTTCCTATAATATGATAACACGTGTCCTTTTCGTACAACCTGACCGTACGGGTGACGTCATCACCGCGCAGCTGACCCACGCGGAGACAAGTCATTCCCCCGCGCAGCGATCCTCTTGTTCTTTATAGCCACCAAGCCACTAAATCTCCCTTATTCCCGTAAGGGCAAGGTCGTGACCTGTTCGATCGCGCCTATACCGCAGTTAAGCCTCAGAGGGCCCCCGGGGTCCTGCCTTCAGACCGCAGCAGGTATAATTACCTGGGCTAAATCGGACTAGCTTCTTGCGTTCTCGCCCATGTTCTGGGTCGCGCTAGTCGTTTAGGCCATGGGCTTTTCTCCTGTTCGGATGGCCCATGGTTGTCCAAGCACTGCCCTTACTGGGCTTGGGTGCGCATTGTGGAGGCTCCTTGCGCAAGAGGGTCCCGACCCAATGGCCCCCTCGCGTGAAGACTTGTGCCTGCGTCAGTGACCCCCCCCCCCCCCCCCCCCCCTCGCGGACATCGCGCCACCTAGGTGACACTTGTCAATATCTCAACTGTGGGTCAACGTTGACTTTGGTCAACGGGGGGTCTCGTGCTAACCTCCCCTACAACGGCCCCCCACGCGCGTGTGGAGCACGTGGGCGCGTGACGTGTTTCTCACGCGCGTGTGACGTCAGCGCATTATCCGTTTTCTGACAACTTTTCGGCTGATTGACGCGATTGTTTGGGGGCGCCTTTTCGGCTGTCCGAGGTCATCATTATTGATGACGTTTTGTTTCCGACATGATGGTTGATCGTGACCGTTCGGGGCCCCCCTTGTCTCCTTATAAATATCTCACTCTCTTCCATTTCTTCACTTTTGCTTTTTTTTTCGATCAAACTCAGAGCATCTCTCTCTAAATTTCTGCCATCCTTCTTTTTCTTCCTTTGATCACAACCCAGACCTCTCTGTCCCTTACCCTTCTTCTACAACTTCTTTCTCCCAAACTCAGGGTACTTCTTTCTGCATCAAAAAAGACTCGTGGCGAGCAAGTTCAGGGGGGAAGGCCTACTGTTCAAGGTGGTCCAGCCCCTCCCTCAGACCAGTGGCGCAGGGCTCCTTACTTCCATGGCAAGAGTGACCCATTCTGGAAGAAGGTGGAGTCCTACAATCCAGTGGGCAGTGAACTGGACGACGCCTTATGCATCCGCCCAGAGGCGTCGCTTGAGGATGGGGATATGGTGCCACCCTCCTCCGTTCTTCGTCTCCGTCTGGAGAGGGGGGACTTCCCTTTCTCTTCAATCCAGTATTCTTCTCTCTCTGCACCCCTTGTGGGCTGTAACGAGTGGCTGAATGATGTAATTGGGGATGCTGCTCACAAGAAGGTTCTGGAGCGTTCTCACATATTGGAGCACATCAAGATTTCCCAGGTACTGACATTGAACAGGAGGAACGAAAATATCGACTTTTTGGTGTCAAGGTGGAGCACAGATACTCATACTTTCGTATTCCCGTGGGAGGAGTTTGGCCCCACTCTTTAGGATACCAGTGCACTCCTACACCTCTCATCTCGTGGCAAAAAGGAGTTTGAGCCCACCACATCCGACTATGCAGATCAGGAGTTGACGGCTAGGCTAAAGTTGGCTTACAAGGCCGCGGGCCATAGGGGCTCGCAGTGGGACAGGAGTGATCATAGGAGGGCCATGACAGACCCAAAGAAGACTTCTTGGGGTTCATGGATAAGGTACTTTTTCAAGGATCTCCAGCCTGCGCCGCCTGGGGGCGCGGAACGCCAGGCCATCGATGGCCCAGAGTACAAAGGTGATTTGTATTTGCCTGCTTTTATCGCCTTCTTTCTTTCATTCCTTCTATTCCCAGATTTTCCAATCGATGCACTGAGCGAGTTCATTTTTTATCTCGCTGTGAGGATTGCGCTAGGGGACAGATTTCCGTTGGGCCCTTTGTTTTTTGGGCACTTATACCAGCAACTGGATCGCTTGTCTGGGGACTTCGAGCGCTCCGTGGGCCGCTCCGTCCAGTCAGGGAGGATGATGGTCGCCAGAGGTATGTTCTTGATGGTCCAATATGGCCATCCTCCGCTGGAACAACACGGCCCCAACGAAGCTTTGGGAGGAGCATATGGATGATGAGTCTCATTTCTATCCGCGCCCCTATACCCAGACCTTTGATGGTATTTGCAATTATAACCCGAGCACTCCAGGGGAGGTTGATTTTTCTGATGCTAGTCTGCCGCAGCGCAACTTTCTTGTCAGCATATATTGCATAAGCCGCCTGGCCTACCTGCTCGCACTTGGAGTTGAAAAGTGGCGAACAGTGGTGTACAGGCCAAACAGGGTGGCGCGCCAGCTGGGCTATGATTTAGTGGTACCTGCGGCAGGGCCAGAGCCTCTAGAGTTTCAGGCTGCCTTTAATCAGTTTCTTGTTTCTTATACCGACATTCTATTGGATGGGGTTGGCCGTTGGCGTTTTCCAAAGTCCATCCGTCCTCCCCTTGCCTCCACCCAGTTCCGCTTGCATTGGCGTAGGAATCTGGACTCATTCTTTACCTTTGTGCAAGGTGAGGCCACTAAAGCCACCCCACGCGTCGTATTCAAGCCAGACTTTACTCTTCACGCACCCAAGCCTCAGTTCGACGATTGGCGAGGTGTACAGAGCCGCTGGGCTTTGAAGGATAGTACTATTGTGGCCCCCTCAAAGGCTAGGGTCGTGGCGCCGCTATCTGCCGTGCGCGTCACCAGGTCCCGGGCAAGGGCCCAAACGTCTTCTGTGGATGAAGAGGAGGTTGTGCGGCCACCCGTCCGTCACAGACTGCACAGGGTATGTGACACATGTATATACTTTTCCATTCTATTCATTGCGCTGTTTGTGATACTGTCTTTCCCTTTCGTAATTTTCATATTTTACTCTGTCTCAGGCGGTAATTGGTGAGCGTGTTAGGGAATCGCCAGAACGCATAGCTTCTTCGCAATTCGGCGGCTCGGATTAGGGTTCTGATACGGACAATATGCCTTTGAGGGCTCGTGCTGCAGCGTTGACTTAGGGTCAAACCAGCTTCCGATCTGCACCGTCTTTAACCGACGACGTGAAGGGACAGCGGTCGGTGGGCCGGAGTCCGGTTAGCGTACGGAGGTCACCCACGCTCCTTCCTCAGCCGCTCAGCCCTCAGAATTTGACGAAGAGTCCACCCCGCACCCGCAGGCATCAGAGAGGCATGCATTCTTGGAAATAATGCGAACAGAGGAGCGAATTAGCCCCTCAATTGCCGAGGTATTTGGTCCGCGCAGTGCAAGTGGTTCCAGAGAGGAGGAAGTAAAAGAGATTCATTCTGGGGGACGTCGCGCCGCGGGGCCTCAACCGGGAGAAGAGCTCAGGAAGCACTTTTGAAGGCTTTGGATGGGGATTCGAACAAGAGTTTTTGCAGCCCTACATTGATAGTGAAGATGAGCAGAGCCCTCACGCCGCTGCTGAAACAGGTCAGTCCTCCGCTCGCTCCCATGCACCAACTAAGTCTATCCCTCAGCGCGCGTCATCTGTCGAGAAAGGTAATCATCCTAATTCCTCGAGCACCTTCCAGAACATAGGGGGTGACATTCATGTGGGCCGCGTTTTAGGCCGCACACTACTCGTAGTTTAGGAGAATTTGTGCCAACTTCGATTGATCCGATTATTCATGAATTGTTCAAAGATGACTTTACAGAATTGGAAGCCGCCGAGGATCCTCAAGGAAGGGTGCAGGAGATGCAAGCCGCCCTCCACCAGTCTGTCTCAGAACAACAAGGGCCTTTGGCCGAGCAGCAAGGAGAGACACACAGCAGGAACGGCTGGCAGCCATTGATGAGGGGGATGCGCCTGAGGGAGAGGATAAGAGCGAGGCGAAGTCCAGCGCTCCGCAAGATGGTGTCGGGCAGATGATTGTTTTTCAAGAAGAGCCCATTCCCATTGATGACAGCTTAGAGGGTTCAGAGGGAGCAGGGTCTGGTGTGCCGCAGGAGTCCACGTTTGAGTATAGCGATTCACGGTGCCAAGAGCAGGTAACCCCCGCCATGCCTGCAGCTGTGGCACCATTCCTATCATTCCGTGTTGCTGACACAAACTTGCCCGTCCTGGAGGCTGTTCATCGGACTCATCCGGAGACATTTGCCAGCTTCCGGGCACAGAGCCCTTTGGGTGGTGGCATGCTCTTGGACAGCCTGGCCACAATCATTACTTCCCTAGAAGCCATTCCTTTGAAGAAGTTTGGCGACGTATCGCTGCAGGATGGCAAAGGGGCGCTCATGGACCTTCAGAACTTGGGAGAACTGGAGGTTGGTTGGCTTATTGCTCACATGGAGCGCATGCATAGCTCCCGCCGAGCCTTCAAGATTCCGCTCTGGGTTGAAGCGAAGCAGAGAGAGGTTGAGCAGGCCCAGGAGAGGGTGGACCTCACGCGCACCGCTCTTGCTCAAAGGGAAGCCGAGTTGAGGGAGAGGCAGACCGAGCTAGAGGCCATCTTGCGTGAGAAGGTGGAGTTTGAAGCCGCCGGTGGGGAGATATTTGGGAAGAATGATCCGGTCTCCAAGGGCTTCTTCCCCGACCCTCCGCAATGACTTTTCTCTCTTTCTCTTTTTTTTTTTTTTTTTGCAATGAGGGGTATTTGGACCCAAAGTGATTTGTTTTGCTTGCAATACATTCTTTTCTGATTGGTTTCCATTCACGTGTTTTTTTTATGGTTAACTCCTCTAAGTAATCCATTCACCATAACTTGTTATTGCATGAAATAGAATATCCGTTCATAATCTTTCAGGAATAACCAAACATTTCAAAACTGAGACAGCAGAAGAAAATTACAAAACTGAAAGAGTAGTCTCTAAGGAACTAAACAGAACACACATTCAAGGGTAATATTTCTTCATGAACTTGATGTTGATTGGCCCTGTTAGGAATCCATCCGAGACCCTGGACAGCCTATAGTGACCATTTGTCCCTGCATTAACAACTTGATACAGTCCCTCCCATCTTGGAGTGAATTTGGGGAGCTTGACGTTTCTCATCATGTCTGTGGTTGACTTCCAGACCAGATCTCCGACCTTGAACTCCCGCAGAACCACACTCTTGTTGTAGAATTTCGATACCGACTCCCAAGGCTTTCCTCCAAGGCTTCCAAATCTGCGCGCCGCTCTGTGGCCGTGACCTCTGTTGACAGGGTCAGCCGCGCAGAGGGTACGCTCAACTCGACGGGGAGTACAGTTTCTACACCGTAGACCAAGTTGAAGGGGCTAGTTTGTGTCGCTTTTCTCTTAGCTATGCGGTATGCCCAAAGCGCCGTGATCAAGTGATCTGACCATGTTCCGCCCTTCTCATCCATCAGCTTGCTCAAAATACGCACCGAGGACTTGTTTGTGGCCTCAGCTTGGCCATTCCCCTAAGGGTAATACGGTGTTGAAGTCTGGTGTTCCACGGAATAGGATTGGAGTAGTTCACCCACATCTTTGTTAATAAATGGGGTCCCATTGTCTGACAGGATTACCTTGGGTATGCCAAACCTGCATATGATGTTTTCTTTAATGAACTGAGCGACCGCCGCGCCAGTCGCTTTTCTCAATGGCACTGCCTCCACCCACTTGGTACTGACTTCAGTGGCCGCAAGAATCAACTGATGCATGCGTGAGTGTGGTGAGATGGGTCCAACAAGGTCCATCGCCCAAGAAGGGGTATGGCGCGCGGATCGCGTGAAGCTCCACTGCTGGCGCGTGGACTAGATTTCTAAACTTTTGGCATGCATGACATCGTCGTACGTGTGCTTTGGCGTCAGACTCCATTCGTAGCCAGTAATATCCCAAATGGATAATATGCTCATATAATTTTCGTCCGCTCTGATGCTCTAGCTCGTGTGCTTTGTACAGCACTTCCTCAGCTTCTTCGTTGGATAGGCACCGCAAAGGAACATTGCCCAAGGCTCTCCTGTATAGATTTCCATTTTTTATGAAGAATCGACTAGCGGACATCTTAATTTGTCTTCTGTATTCTCTTTCCCTAGGTAGCGTGCCCTCCTGTAGGAAATCAATATACTTCTGTCTCCAGTCCTGTTCTACTAAGAAACAGCATTCCTGTGCTGGGATGGCTAGGGTGCACCTCTCGCAATTCCTTAACACGTCTGCGGCATCCGCTTTCATGCTAGGCCAATAATAGCCTTGTCTCTGAACCCTTCGGTAAAGAGAGACGTCATTTTCTCCACAAGTTGCATCATGGATCTGACGCAACTTGGTCTTGGCTTTTTGATGCCCGATGCACCATGCGAGCCACCCCTGAGGGCCGCGATAATATAATTTCTTCCCAATCGTGGTAAATTGTGCCAATTCTGACAAAGGGACATTGCCTTGCCCGGTAGCTAACTGCTTCATCAGCTTTTCTTGTCACTCCTCGACGGCTTGCTCCTCGTTTACCTCATCGGCGATTGATGGTTCCGTCTTCTTGACGATTTCTGTGGCTATGTTTTCTTCATTGAACTCAACTTTTGCTCCCAGTGTGTCAAGTTCATCGGGGAACCTGTTATCTGATCTAGGTTTGTGAATGACTTCCACATTATCAAAACGCTGCATCAGCCTCTGTATGGAGCAAAGGTAGGTTCTTTAAGCGTGTAGACGCCCTCTGTTTGCAAAATTACCAGCTTTGAATCCCCCATAATTTTGAGGGTCTTTATTTCCTTTGCAATGGCTACTAAGAGCCCCAGGATCAAGGCCTCGTATTCTGCTTCATTGTTTGAACATTGGAAAGATAGCTTGTATGCTAGGTATTCACGCTGGCCATCCGTGCTGGTGAGGACTATTCTGGCACCCCCCCCCCCCCCCCCCCCCCCGGCGCCACCTCCCGCGGCCCCATCGAAGTTTAGGGTCCAAGTGACTGACGCGGCCGCTAATGCTTCGAAACCGTCTCCTGATAACTCTTCCTGGACCGGTTCGCACTGTCCGCTAGGGAATTGTGCGAGCAAGTCAGCAAGTGCTTGACATTTAATCGTCTTAGGAGTGACGCATAGTATTTCGAATTCAGCCAGAGCTACAAGCCAACGGGCGACTCTCCCCGTGAGGGTTGGCCGCTACAGCAAACAGCGTACTGGATCGCTCTTCATGACGAGGTGGATTTTGAAAGACAAGAAGTAGTGACGTAGCTTTTGTGCAGTAAAAAATCAATGCTAGGCAATGCCGTTCCACTGGTGTGTAACGCTCTTCTGCTCCTTGTACTTTCCTGCTAATGTAGTATACCGGCCTTTCCGCGCCATCAATTTCCTGCCCCAATGGATCTCGGGGTGGACGTCAGGTACAGGACAAAGGGCTTGCCCTTCTGCGGCGCGATCATGGTCTGCGGGGAGGTTAACACAGTTTTGATTCTTTCAAATGCATACTGGTGCTCCGTGCGCCATTCGAATTTTGCTCTTCCCTTCAGCAGATCACTGAAGGGTGCTGATATTTCCGCTAGCGCAGGGATAAACCTTCGTAGATAGGAAACCCGCCCCAGGAACTTCTTCAGTGTCCGCTAGGAGTGTGGGGATGGCATTTCAGTGATAGACTTTATCTTTGCATCGTCCACCTCTATTCCGTGCCTATGGACCAGGAATCTCAGGAACTTCCCTAATGCGACGCCGAAGGCGCACTTTAGCGGGTTCATTCTCATGTTGAATATCCTAAACCTTACGAACATTGTTTCCAAGTGATCCAAGTCATCGAACTTCTCCTTTGACTTTACAACGAGGTCATCAACATAGTCTTCCACAATGTGATGCAGCAGATCGTGAAAGATCAACGTCATCGCGCGCTGGTATGTCGCGCCAGCATTCTTGAGGCCGAAGGGCATAACGGTGGAAATTGCCTAACGGTGTTCTGAAAGCCGACTTTTCCGCGTCCTCTGCCCCCCATTTTAATCTGATTATAGCCACTAAAACCGTCCATGAAGGAGAACATCTGGTGTCCCGACGTGGAGTCAACCAGCGTATCGATATGTGGCAAAGGAAACTCATCCTTCGGACATGCTTTGTTGAGGTCACGAAAATCGACACACACACGTATCTGGTCGTTCTTCTTCTTCACAAGTACGATGTTCGCCAGCCACAGCGGATATTGTATAGGCTGGATAAATTCGGCTCTCCTTAATTTCTCAACTTCTTCTTTGATCCTTTCTTCCAACTCAGGCTGGTACTTGCGCGCGCCCTGTTTGACCGACTTAGAATTTGGGAAGACGTTCAGGTGGCGTGCCACCAATTCGGTGTCTAGCCCTGGCATTTCCTCGTAGTGCCAGGCGAATACATCGTTGTATTGTTGCAATAGTTGAATGAGCCTCTTTTTCATGCCACTTTCAAGTGCCGCGCTAATGAAGACAGGCCTCGGAGTGCCCTCTCCTTCCCTGAGGTTGACTTCCTCCAACATCTCGGGCTGCGGCTTAGGGCCGTCTTGCATGCATTCTGGGGATGGCTCGGGCTTAACCACCTCGTCTTCTTCCACTCCTGTTGCCTCAAGGCACCGCGGGTCAGACGCCTCCGCAGAGACATCTGGCCCGCCGCCTCGTCACAAGCAGAACACGGTCTTTCCTCCTTCCTTGACCTTGGTAATCTTCCTTGGCCCTGAAGCGCTTTCTGTGAATGGTTCCCGCTTGCTCGCGGAGACCTCCCCTTCATCTTTGATGTCTTCCCACTTGGGTAATTTAACTCCGACAGGCCTTGCAACCGCCACGCTTGGTGTCTCCTCCATCTCGGTGAAGTATACCGAATCAGACAAGTGTGTTTCGCTTACTTCGAACGACCTTTCAGATGCCGCGACGGTGACCTTCTTTCCAGCCCAAATCGCCTTTAGGCACTGATGATAGCTAGACGGGATGACTGCGAAGCGATGCATCCAACTGCGGCCTAATATTATGTGGTAGTTCGTCTGCGCGTCGATAATGTGAAACTTAGTGGCAGTGCGGATAAGTTCGACTGCGAGATCAACGATGACGTATCCCAGGGATTCCTTATTGTCTCCTTGGAACCTAGTGATTCCTATCAGCGACTTCACTATCCGGTCCTCTGGGATTCCTACCTTTTGTATGGTGGAAAATGGCATGATGTTGATGGATGCTCCTCCATCCATAAAAGCTCGCTTTAGTTCCACGCCATTGACTCGTGCCGTGACATATAGGGGCCTGTTGTGAGGGTGCAGAACTCTTCTGTCGGAGTCAGAGAATGAGATCGCATTCGACTCGTCCTTGATCGTTCTAGGGAGGGATCCTCCCTGGGCGGTGCACGCTTCGTGGCCTTCTTGCGCGATGGCCAAAATAGCCTTTGTCATTAGGAACCTTGCATTGGGCGTGAACCCCATTCCATCATAGAACTGTCTGAACTTTGTGTTGTTCTGCAAGATTTTGACTCCGCTTTCTAGATCGGGAACGGCCAACATCGAAGTATCATATCCTGCAATATCATCGAGCTCGTCGTAAAAAGATGTCATATACACTTCCTCGTAATCGTAATCGTGATCATAATCATAATCACAACCATAATCATCCTCTTCTGTTTCGCGTACAAATTCGAAACATTCAGCCATGTTGGATGTCCCGTGCTCAGGATAGGGATGCGTGCGAACGTCTTGTGCCTTGGTAGTGATTCTCAACTCGTTGTTGTCTAGCTTCTTTTTGAAAATCCTTCTCAAGGTCCAGCATTCACTAGTTGGATGTTTGGTGTGTCGGTGGAACATGCAATAGTTAGGACTTTCTCTGTCTGCGTGTGAGGGCGCGACCTCGATATCTGGTAGTGTGAGACCGCCATCTGCGATCCATTCTTTTCCAGTGCCTTCACCTCCTCGATACTGCAAGGGTATTCCGGAGCTCCTGTGCCTTGCTTGTACACTTTTTGTTTCTTCCAATCGTCGCGCCCATTGCCATTTCCACTCCATCCATCACGTCCGTTACCATTTCCGCTGTTGCCTCTTCCCCCATGCGATTTTCGCGAGGACGAAGCGGAAGTTGCAGCTGCGGCGACGGAGTGTGACTTTTTAGGCTTCCAGCCTTCTCGCGCGGGTGGCTTTACAATATGGCGCAGCTTGTATACTGCTTCCAATAATGCAGCAAATGTGTGAATCTTGACATTGACCAAGAATGGCTGATACTAGCGTAGGAGTCCCGCTGTGCAGATTTCCACCAGATACTCTTCCTCTACTGGCTCAAGGCAATCAACTGCGCGGTCCTGGAACCGCTTGATATAGTCAATGATATCTTCACTGGGGCCCTGAGTTTCTTTAACAAGGGATAGACTGGTTATCTTCTCGCGTGTTTGAAAGAACTTGGCGTAGAAGCGACTAACCATGTCCTCCCACGATATTATAGAGTAGGGGGTGAGGTTGACATACCATGTATATGCCCTATTGGTTAGAGATTTAGAAAATTCTCTTAACCTGAGATTTGTGTCTCCAGAAAAGACTCCTAGGGTTTCAATGAACCGCACCACGTGCTCTTGCGCGTTACCCTCTTTGCCATCAAATTTGGTGAACTTTGGTGGGGTGTAGCCTTCTGGATATGGCATCTGGAGGATGGTCATGGGGTAAGGTGGTTGAATATCTGGGCTAGGGAGGGAGGGGAATGTTGTTTTCGTCTTTTCTCTTTGTAACAGAGCCTGAACTTCTGCCAGGGTCACCGTTTGTGGCCCTGCGTTCTCTTCGAGTGCCGTCCTTTGGTGAACAGAGCCAGTTCCTGTCGTTTGAATACCAGGGTTCTCTGGTAAGGCAGGGTGTACAGGAATCGCTGGCTGACTAGGAGCCTGAGCACCAGAGCCACCAGCTAGGGGTCCCACTCCCTGGGTTCCATGGGCCTGTCCATCCCGTGGAAGCACAGGTAATTGGACTCCCCCCTCAACATGGATCTGCTGAGGCACCACTGCTGGTGGAGCTCTAGGCAAAGCGGCTGTGATTACTTCTGTGAGGCCGGCAATGGCGGCAAGCAACTGCGTTTGGGTGGTTTGCATTTGTGTGATCCCAGCTTGCATAGTCTGAATTATCTCCATGACTGGGGCTCCCTGGGGTCCTGCTTCGTTGCCCGCTTGACTGGATGTAGCATCCTCTATCAGCAGTGGACCGTTGAGAACGAGGTTGGCGTGATTTGTTGGTGCTGCCATGCCTGAAGTTTGTAGACCACTTCTCGTGTTTATCATCAACTAAACAACCTCCTCAGCAGAGTCGCCTGAATGTATGAGATGGTTCTTGCTTTAGCTGAATATAGTGAGCTAGAGAGGTGTGGATAGTCAACAGTAGAGACACGGTCAGAAAGAGAATAAGGTGGTCTAGAGGAAGGGTGAAGAACAGAGCAGGTGTGCACAGAAAGGACTAAGGCAGTGGATTGCTCTCAGTCTAATCCGTGATACCCTTGGTGACCTAGGAGATGGGGCAAGAATCTCACTAGAGAGGATGTTCTCCTCTCATTCAGTGATTACTCTTTTCTCTCTCTAGAATGGCATCTACCTCTGCCAAGATTTCACCAACCTCTGGGCATTGAAAGGGAATGCCCCATATTTATAGGCACCATGGACCAATGATCAGGTGCTAGACTGTTCTCCTATAATATGATAACACGTGTCCTTTCCGTACAACCTGACCGTACGGCAAAGGGGTCTCGTGCTGACCTCCCCTACAATTCGCACCATTATGTCCAATATATAAACTATTCATGCAAAAAATTAAGTTAATCAAACATCAATGGTGCTCGAATTGTACTTTCCTTGCAAAAATGAAATGTCAAATTGAACTTAAATGGACCTCGAATTCTAATCATTTGTTTCTCATTATACAAATATGGTAAAATGAGATGGCAATTTTTTATTTTTTATTTTTGAAAAGAAATTTTTTTTTCACATAACTAATTATACGCACCGTGAGTTTTAAAATCTAATCATGATAACAAGTTTTGAGCAAATTTCTCAAAATGATCCAAGAAAAGAGAAATCAACTTGAATAATTTCGGAGATATTTTTCTTGTATCCAAACATTTTCTTAGATGATGATTCCATCCGATTGCTTTTCGGTCAAATTTTCTAAAAGGAAATTAAGGAGATCAGTCTATTTCTGTTTGTAATTCAGAAAACTTGTAATCGAGGATCGAAGAGTAACCTGATCGGAGCGGCTCCCGATTCCTGCATTGCTGAACATGACATCGAGCTGGCCATACGTTTTGAGCGTCCACTCCACCGCGGCTTCGACTTGGTTTTCGTCTGTGACGTCGCAGTGGACGTAGCTGCAGCGGTTTGAGCCGATGGCTTCAGCCACGCGCCGGCCTTCGTCGTCTTGGATATCGGCTATCACGACTGCGCGTGCACCCTGTTCGGCAAATAGGTGGGCGGTGGCCTCGCCGATGCCGCTTGCGCCGCCGGTGATGATGGCCACTTTGCCTTGTAGCTTCTTCGTGCTTGTTTCTGTCATTTTCTATTGTCTTCGGAAATTGTAATCGCACAGAATTTGGTAAAATAATCTGAACGGACTATTTGAAAGGTTGAAGTAACCACCGAAGTGTTGAGTCTCTATATTCGTTTTTGTTTCCTGAGATATATTCACTGAAAAATTGATAACCCTCCTTGATTATTCTCGTGGAGACGGAGCCAGAATTTTATCCTTGTGGTGGCGAAAATATGTATTTAAAAAAAAATGCATTATGAGGATAAAAGATTAAAAAAATCTAGTGGTGACGAGTCTATATAATTCAGGGATAAATATTTATTTGCTATATAATAATTACATTTTTTTAAAACCTTGTGGTGACGGCCGCCAGCACTTGTCTCCCCTTGACTCCATCCTTGCGTGAAGTACTTAGATGGGAAAGGAACATGTTTCAGTCTCATTGGAAGATAAGATTTGCTCTAGCAACCATTGATCAGGCTAATTATTGGGTTCTCAGAGTACCACGTGGCAATGCCATGTGGTACTCCCCACAAATAAAATATCGACACCACACAATTTGGGTCACTCCTTGTCTTGTAACCACCCAATAAAAGTTAATGATAAATGTTCTTACTAAATAATTTGTCGCTGCGTAAATGGTAGAGAGTAGACAATGCCACGTGTACCAATGTACTATTGGAGAGTTGAATAATTACTCCCATAATCAAGTCATGACAAACAAGTTGAATGCTGACTAGAATTGGAAAGCTTAGATGGGTCCTTATTCTCACCTACCTTTCAACTAAGGAAGGGAAAGAAAAGTAACATTAGCCAGGAAATAGAAGGGATCACTCCTTTGTTCGATTTGGGTTTTGAGTGAGGTTTTTTGGGGTAATGAGTAGAGAGAAAAAAAAAATTATTGGGGACCGTGCAAGGTGGGTTTTGAGATCCAAACCAAACAAGGTGCACGTTCCCACCCATGAGAGGGGGCACATAAGGAAGAAAGGAAGATTACAGCTGCGAGCAAAAGAAGAAAAAAAAAGGGTTTCGGGTTTAATCTTGTATTTTTTATTTTTTTAAGTTTCTAGTTTGTTTTCTAATGAAGTTCTATTCTTGCATGATTATTTGTTTTAACTCTATGAGCAGCTAAACTATTCAGCTAGGATAATGAGGATGTCTCTCCGAGTAATTGGATTGTATAGATTTTTAGGATATCCTATGGTATATGTTATTTGTAGATTATATTGTCCCGGTAGATGAAACTGCTAAAAGTGTTAATACTAAAGTAGAAATTTGAAGAGAAGCATTGGAGTTGAAATTAAAGGCTTTAGGATAAATATGAGTAAAACAGAGTATATGGAGGGTAACACCGAAACAGTACTCTTTAGTGCAAGGAGCATCACATCACTACAAGCACCCTTTTTTAAAGGGCAAGAAAATATAAGGTTTCGACTCACCGTGTGAAACTATTACAATAAGAACAATAAAGACCTATTGCACACAAAAAAGTGCTCCCACAACATGACAATATAAACAAGAAACGCGGCGATGATACAAAAGGATACACCAGCGAACGTTGATAAGGCGATACCATGTCAAAGAAGCGCATGCAGATCCCAGATAAACATTTGTTTTTGGAAGCTTTCACTACAAGACACGATTTCGTCGCTCAATTATCAGATTTCGTCACTAGGTTTCGCCGTCAAAAGTCTATTTTGTTCTAGTGTTTGATTCTCTACATTCATATTATTTCTTAGGTTTTTCTTTTCCAACGGCATATTACTATGCCGGTTTTTTCTGGTCCAACATTAATATGAAAATTGCTTTGAATATACTTTCTCACTTTGAGAATGGTGGATTCCTTGTTAAGCACTTATATAAACTAACTATCACCCACATAACCTAACATATCCGTATATAGCCTTTAATTCAGCATCACCGACTGATAATGTCAAAGTTAAATGAATAAACAATTAATTTATACAAGTCTCTCAGGTCAAAGGAAAATAAGCGACTTGTACGTAGTCAGGACCGGCCCTGAGGTGAAGCCGGAGGTGCGGCGGCTTTAGGCCCGTAATTTAAGCAAAAAAATGAGGGCCCACTTTCAATAGAAATCGGTTTTATAATATATATATATAAATTACTGCTAGCCAAAATGCTAATTAATAGCTTGCCACAGTGGTTTGAGTGCTCGCACTTTTTCTTTAATGGCCTGGGTTCGATACCCAACAGGATCCTTTAGTTGCTATGTAAATGTTTTTTAGTATAACTCTTGCACCACTTATATATTACTCCTTGTATAATCTAACAAAGCTTTTTTAATGGTAAATATTAACTCAACTCCAATGTACAAATATTTTGCAACCCCATATTTTGATTTTTTTTAAAATATCAAATTCACAAATAAATCGCTTCTGACAATGACAAAAGAACTAAAATAATCTATTTTGAATCAACAAACTTCAATAGAAAATGCTTAAAACTAATAATTTTTTATTGTTAAAATAACATTCTTAGAAGTATAAATAATAAAATGACTAGTTGGAAAAATGCATTCGAAGAGCGGTACTTTAGAAAAAAAAAACTCTAATGGTATAAAAATTTAACAATTTATATTCATTAAATTGCCAAGTTAAAATATCATGTTTAATCTTTTTACCTTTTATTAGCCATCTATATCGAATTTTTCTTGATAAGAAACCAAGGGCCTAATTTTTAAATTCGCTTTAAGCCTCCCAAATATCAGGGTCAACCCTGTACGTAGTAGAACTACCTTTTCCAATCTGATAGTGTTCCTTCTGTAGGTGTTCTTAAACTGATCCTTTCAGTTGGATGGAACTTTTGGGTGGCTATTATTTTGGGTCATTGCCATCTTGTGCGAGTTCATGCTGATATCTTGAACATATAAAAGTACTGTATATGCAACATAAAGCAGTACTCATATCTCATACAGCCATTGCACTGTCAAAACTTATTGTTATGGGCAATGCTTAGTGAATCACTTATAATTATTAGTTTAGCAAACAGTTTTTATATGCAGATCTCGTTATCTCTATTTTGTTGTAAAGCCTTTTCTCATGGATTAATTTTCTGTGGAAAAAATAGTCAATAAACAGTGATGGGTAAGATGAATAATGCTTGAATCAGATTCGAAGAAGGCTGTGGACTTGATTTTGGAGCAGTGGCCAAACCAACCTCAACTGAACGTGGTCCAAGAAATTAGAAGTCTGGTTGGGCAAAGCTTGGAATGCTCTATCACCCACACTTGGCGCGAAGCAAATACTTGTACAAATTTTCTAGCTCGGAAGGCCATTTATGGGAAAAGGTCTTTGGTGGTACTTCATCAAGCCCCTCTTCAATTGCAACCGTTGCTTATGATGGATGTTAAAGGATTTGGCTACTCTGGGGCAATATCTTTTTAGTTTTCTGTTTGTTTTGGGCTTTGGCCTCTATTTGTACCAAAAAAAAAAGAAGATGCATAACTTTCTTGTCACGTGACCAAAAAAATTACTCCCTCCATCTCTTTTTTAGTGTCGACATTTTTATTTTTGGTTGTCCCTTAATAAATATGTATTTTAAAAAGTTAATAGATAAAAGTTTGTATAATTATTATTTTGCCCCTTTATTTAACGGCAATTTTTTTTTTCTTAATCACATATCATGGATACCAGATTAAAAGGAACAAGAGAAAAACATCACATGAGGAGAGAAAATCCAACAAAGTTGGCATCCAACCTACGATTATCATCTGCCTCTCAAGACCTAAAAGGTTGAAGGCTAGCCAGAGACAACCAAACAACCGAGAGACACACTGCCACTCCTACAAAACCAAAGACCCCTTGCCATCACCAGAACCCCGAGAACTAGCCCCTGTTGCTTCCCCAGGATGGCGCAAACATCTATGCCACTGCAACAGAAACAGAATCCACCTCAGAAACCCTCACAAAATCAAAACCCCAAATGCCTCAGACAAACCCCCACAACAGCCCTCAAGCAATACTCAAAACACGACCCCAAACATCTACGACACTTAAACCATCGCCGCCACTACTACTCGCAAAAACCCACAACAGCCTACCCCCAACCCCCGGCCCCAAAACCCCACTCAAACAGAGTTGTCAAGGTGAAAGTGAGTGAATAAAGAGTTAATGGGTAAGAATGAAAAGTGTAAAGTGAAGATAAAAGTTGATGTCAAAGGTGTAATGATGATGTTTTTTTTAATAAATTGGAGTTGCAACACACTTTAAAAAGGGATGGAGGCAGTACTACCTCCGTCCCAAATTTTTTTAGCCAATCCTACAAAAAAACAAATTACTAAATCGAATGTCGTGAAGTATTTGCCCGAATAACAATTGTCTTTGTCCAAAATTATTTTGTCCAGAATTATGAACTGAATTGAATATTCAGATTAATCACTTACCGATATTCAATCTAGTTGTGATTTGTAGCATAAAAAACTAAGGCCAGACAAAATGAACGAATCTAATCATCAAAAACATGTTTGCATCAGTTCTTGTCAATACTACTGAACCATTTTTAAATTCTACCAAATTTTTCATGGCACTAGATTCTGAGAAAAAGGAAAGGAAGACCACTTTCATATTGATTGCACAATGTCATCAAGAGAATAGAATCATCCACAGCCAAAAAACGCACAGAAAGTGCAAGAAGAATGCACTTACAAGACTCTAATATACACACCCCATAGAAAGTGGAAAGGAGATCAACAATAATCGGAATGAGAGTCGTAGAAATCGCTAGGGTAAGGCGACATAACCTCTTCCTCCAAAAACTGCAGCACTTGCTGCATCGATGGCCTGTCATCCGGGTTTGCATCAGTGCATTTCGCAGCTATCTCTATAATTGCTTCTACAGTCTCTGCATCCGCCTCGGTGCATCGTCTATCCACTGCGTCTTCCAATCTGTTCTCTCTTATTAGAGTGTTCATCTGTGAATTGTGGGACAAGGGAAGAGAATGCCGCATTATGTTATGTGGGGAAAGGCAAATGGGAGATATTATAAGGGAAATATGGAGCATCTGTAAGGGGCATAGCCAGAGTATCCTCACCCAGCCGACAACGTTTAGGCCTTTCTTAACGAAAGAAGGATCGGTCGGTCTCTTTCCAGTTATAAGCTCCAACAGGAGGACTCCAAAGCTATACACATCTGACTTCTCAGTGGATCTTCCACTCTGCAGATATTCTGTTTCCAAAACAACATGTCAATAGCATTTTGTCAGTTTAACCATCGATGAATCAGGACAAGTTAAGCAAATACTCCCTCCCCTAATCACACCTTTTCCGTATTTCAACTCCAGAACAAGACATGTGATTACTTCATAATTTGAGAATGGAAGACAATAATTACCAGCATCGGCCTTAATTCTCAGTTTGTAAATAAAAACTCCCCATCAAGTTGGGCCAAAACGACAATATTGACAAAACTAAAATTTTGCTATGGAAATGAATTGTAGGGACTCGTAAGCATATTTTTGGAAAACTAAACTTTTATCTTGGCTCTTCAAGGAGGGACTAATAAGGCAAGACATTCCAAAAACAAATCAGTAATTTGGGATATACGAGTAGTCCACATGTACCAGAAAAGCGTGACTAACAGAGATCAAAAGCACTGTGCAGAAGCAAATTGAACATGCACGTCTTAGCAAACAATGACCCGATTGTCATGGCCTGATTTATGCAGAAGTTCTTGAAAAACATGCTGGCAATGCCATCCTTACTGAGCAGGTTACAAATCTTTGATATCTACCAAAGTAAAATCACTTAGCCCAAAGCATCACAAGCATTGCTGCTGGAAAATTTTACCGACAGCCAGCTGAAACTGAAACAGTCAAAATGCTACAAAATCAAGTTGATTTTGGCAGGAAGAACAGTTGAGTGCCAACCTTACTCTCAAAATGAACTATTTATACGCTTGAGATTACCATGCTGAGGGCTGAAATAAATTCCAGTCCATAAAATGGAATTTCAATTCCTATTTCAAAATGCCATTCATAACTTTTTACATTTTAGCCTCTATTTTTTTTTCCCTGAGAAATAATCTCAACCTTCCAAATTTTGATGTTGAACTGATTGTCAATTGATCATATAAAAATAGGAATTAATGAAGTTTATACTTGGAAAATCGAAGCCAAGTCCAAGACTGAAGATGGTCTACAGACAGAACATGGAATTCTAATAATCTTTAGTAACCTCAAATAACAAAAAGAGAGAAGAGACTCACACGCACAAAAAACACATGGTAAATTTAGAAATTAAAACGCACCTGGTGCCAAATAACCAAAAGTTCCAGCAACCACCGTAGTCACATGAGCATCCTCATCTACCAAAAGCTTGGCAAGGCCAAAGTCCGCGACACGAGGTTCTAGGTTTTCATCAAGGAGTATATTACTGGACTTTATATCACGATGAACTATCCTTGGACAGCAGTCGTGATGCAAGTAGGCCAAACCTCTTGCAGAGCCAAATGCTATTCTGAGACGAGCATTCCAGTTCAAGGATCGTTTTTCTTCTCCATGCTCTAACAGAAAGGGAGGCGATATTAGCTTTAGACCAGGAATCATCATGCCGCAGAACCAAGGACCACCCTGTATTGGTGGGCATAACTTGGTGCAGCTTTTTTAGTGAGTTTGATCAAAAATCATACCATTGAACTGTTTGCTAATAGGCAAAAAGGAACTGATATTTTTGAAATCTTGAAAAGAAGGGGAAAATATGATGGTTGTGAGAACACATAATCAGCAAAGAAAGCTTACAGCACTGAAACTTGAAGAACAAAAAGAAGTGATAAGGAAAACAAATCCACATCATATTGGTGGGCATAACTTGGTGCAGCTTTTTTAGTGAGTTTGATCCAAAATCATACCATTGAACTGTTTGCTAATAGGCAAAAAGGAACTGATATTTTTGAAATCTTGAAAAGAAGGGGAAAATATGATGGTTGTGAGAACACATAATCAGCAAAGAAAGCTTACAGCACTGAAACTTGAAGAACAAAAAGAAGTGATAAGGAAAACAAATCCACATCACAAGTTCAAAAACGAAGGAAGAATCCAGCTTTTAGAAATTAGATGTGATGACCACCACAATCTAAAATTTTGAAATGCATTGCTATCATTTCATGAGATTATGCCTTCTCGGCTATAAGATATGGTAGACTTCTACATTTAGGATAGGAAGCATTTTCATTACAAGCTCAAAGACAAGCAACTCAGGTATTTGGTGCTCCAACTAAGATTCTGAAAGGGCATCATTTCTAGGAAAATGACGTTAATGTTCCTTGATCACCATTTAGGTCTCGAACGTCCAACTAGTTATGGTTCCCTTGCAAAAGACGAATTAGTTTTGACTCATGCAGAAAACCTTATCAAGGATGAAAAATTATAAATCAAAAAACGAGTTGTGACAATTCTACGTCTTAGTTACTACCAGAAAACGAGCTTGTTAATAGTGGAACATACCATGCAAGAAATCATCTAAGCTTCCCATGGACAAATAATCATAGATAAGGAGCTTTGCAGAAGGGAGCCTGCAGTAGCCTCTCAAATTGACAAGGTTTATGTGCTTGACGCTTCCTAATATCTCCAGCTCCCTCTCAAAAACCTGATCAGATCCTTCACGGCTCCGATCAATCCTTTTAACAGCGAATGTACCACAATCATTCATGACCATCCGATAGACAGTTCCAAATCCTCCAGATCCCACCACGTCCTCTTCGTCAAGGGATTCTAGCTTTTCTATGATCTCACTTGAAGGATAGGGAAGGTCACCATGGAAAGTAATAAGCTTGGTGCCTATCAACATATTGAAAGTTTAGAAGGCTGCCATGAAATGTAAAGAATGAAATTATAAAATTTGAAGAAACATATGACTAACCTGAATCTTGAGGAACTTGTTTTTTGACTTCCATATATTTCTTAGCAGCCCTTTCCTTCTTCGACAGAAACCACATCCAGAGGAAAATAAGGAGCACGATTAGCACAAGACCCAAGATGGACATTACGCCAATCAGGATTCCTTTGATGTAGTGAGAAGGTCGCTTTGTAGGTCCTACAAAAATCAGACCATTGGAAATTCACATTGCGAGTAAAAATATGCACTACTTGGATTAATCTTGTTTATTTGAGGTGCAAAAAGAGTTTATCTATTTCTCGCCTGTAGCTTCATCACTTTCAGCATGTGGTAGCACTGCTGGGAATCCTAGCGATGTTCTACATGGTTTGTTCACTTGTCGGCCACAAAGGTCCAAATTGCCCACAAACCTAGGCATAATCAAGTAGCATTCAGAGTAAGCTTAAAGCTGAATAAAAGCTGGAAAAGGAAAACTACTAGAAACAAGTTAGTGATGATAAACAATTTTTGAAATACTTCAGTGGATGAACCTATCAGATTAGAGGAACTATCCTGGGCCTTTACACATCTCAGTGAATTCGAGGGTTTGACTCCCTGTTACTCGTAGGCTCACACACCCTTTCCAAGGGTCGAATTTATCACTAATAGTCTGTAGTGGACAATTGTATGCTTTGAGGCTGCCTCATTGGACTTTCTTCTGTCCTAAGACTCCATAAATAATCACTGCTCGCATTAATATCTTCGCAGTTGTAAAAAAAAAAAACTGGAATATAGAGATAATTGCATACTATAATAATAATTGCACTATATTCAGCAACTCAGAAGAACATCGCTTGCAGGGGCGGTATCAAGGGGGTGCTAGGGGGTTCCCCGGCCCCTGCACAACTTCAAGTATTCTCACGTGTTATACTAGTTTTTCGGGTTAATTAAGAAAAATTCTATGGGATTGGCCCCTGCAAGTCCCTTGAGTGAAAAAAAAAATCTTAAAATTTCTATTTCTGTAGGGTAAAAACTCCTAAAATTTCAAGTTATTAATCATTTTTTAGGTTGCTTCTATAAAATTTAACGGTGATTACGCACATGCACACAATATCGTCTCTTATTTGGACCTTGCAAGTAGCAATAAATACTTACAAAAAAAATTTCCTTTTATGAATATGAAAATACACATATTTCGGCCCCTGCTTAACTCAAATCCTGCGTCCGCCACTGATTGCTTGTAATTAGAAAAATCGCAACCAGGTGACAAGCATCCCCAATTGTCAAGTAATCTTACACCAACGACATGTATAATTTCCTTTCTTCTGTTTATTCATTGAATCCTACAATGTATTTTGTTGTGACATTTCATTGAAAATAAATGTGGACAGCGTATAGGAACACAGATTCCAGATTATATAGGAACTTGAACAGTCTCTTTACAAACCAATCAAAAACTATTGATCAGCTCTATCAATTGTTGATTCTGCTTATTGCACTGTATGACTTGTATGTGCAATGGACCGCAATATTTTTCAAGAGAACTACTCTAGCAGTTGACATGAGCAGGTCTTAAAACTGTTCAATACTGATAGCCTTCAGCAGCGCATGGAAAATTTCCATAATTTCAAGATCAAACTTTGTTAAGAATGTTAGCTGATACAAGTTTGCGAAATTGGATATTTCTTAGTGCTAGCAGCTCAATCGGAAAGTGCCCTAAGCAGATTACGTTTAACCTTATACACACATAGTGGAATTGATGATAAGGGGGACTTACGAATTGTTTCCAAAAGTGCTCAGTACTCCAACATCTGGGATTTCACCGGATAAAAAATTTGTAGATAAATTCCTGGAATAAATTGAACCATGTCATTACATTGAAAGTCTAAAGAATTAGATTATTCGACCTTAAAAGACAAACCAGCCATCATACGCACTGACACAACTGAACTTACAGAGAGCGGAGGCGTGTTAGACGGCCTAGAGATGAAGGGATGGCACCCTTAAGTAAGTTGCTTGACAAATCTCTGCATTGAACTCTACTAATTTAGAAAACAAAATTCGAAACCCCAAAGCCCAAAGAATTTCCAAATTTATGGCGTCTAGCATTGTTACTATGTTGAGGATTTGTCGACAAAAAGGAGAAGTGAGGAATATTTCTTACATTATTGTGAGTGAAGAAAGATTCCCAATATCTGATGGTATGCCTCCTTGGAGATAATTAGCCCTCAAGTACCTAAAGATTGAAATTATACTAAAATATAACTTCTTTTTATATTAATCATGCTAAAAATAAAAAAGATGCAAAACCCAATATCACTCACAGGGCTCTAAGTCCAGTACAATTGGCAATTTCAATAGGAATAACACCATGTAAGTTGTTCTGGTGAAGTGCCCTGAGGTTGAAAACACCCACAAGAAAAATTGTCACAATCAGAAATTGTTTCAGGTGACTTCCAAATTTGGGGAAATCATGTAGTAGTTGGTATTTTTCCACTTACAGTCTCTGTAAACTACTGAGTTTTCCAATGCTTGGAGAAATTATCCCAGCAAGTTGCATATAAGGTAAGTTTCTTCAAAACCCAAATCAAGAAATAGGCTCAGAAATCAAAGGCTATAAAACAGAGAAAAAATAGTGAGTAAATGCAAGAAAAAAGGTGTGTGAGTTGCATACATAGCGTAAACTGTATTGTCAACTGGGTTGCAAGTGACACCAGTCCAGTCGCAAGGAGTCTCATCAGAATCATTCCAGTTACTCAGATAGTTCTGGGTATCATTCAAAGTTACTTTGAATTCCAGCAATGTAATACCTAGAAACCAAATATGATAACAAAAAACATTAGTCCTATGAAGCTTGCAAAAAGAACATACATTTCTACAAAAACAAAGAAAAAATCAAGGAAAAAAATGGAGAATAAAAATACCATCTTGAGTGAGAGCAAGAGATGGAGAGCTCAAAAGGGTTGAAGCCAAAATTGCTGAGAAAACCCAAACCAGCACACCCATTTTGCTTCCTTGATCCAAATGGGTTCTCTCTATGGCTAGGGTTTCCTGCTGAAACTTTTGCCAGTAAAACTGTACTAGTACCGAGTCACTTTACTATTTACTCACTGTGCTGATAATGGTGGGGTCATTCGGTGAGATTTGTGATCACTATAGGGTCTACATTGAAATTTCTAATGATTTTGGTGACGGCAAGAAAATCTCTTCTTTTTTGGTGTGTTAGCCTATTTCAGTATTAGTATTATGTCACCATTTTTCTAATTTTTGTTACTTAATACTCCCTCCGTCCCAATTTAAATGCTCCATACGGTTATGCGTGTCTTTTTAAAACTCTTGTAGTTTTTATTCTATAATGTATTATATATGCAATATGGATCTTCTTTGATAAATCTCAATTAGTTCTATTAGACAAAATTTTTAAAAACTTTGAAAACATTATCAATAAAAAGATATAAACGTTTGAAAATGACACGAATATTCGTAGGGAGCATTTAAAATGGGACGGAGGGAGTACTTTTCTGTAAAGAAAATATGATCACAAATCTTTAAAAGTTCACTCCAAACTCAAAAAACAAAAGGCAATTGGAATATTATTATAGTCATCTTATTTGAATTTTTTTAATATCAATTGTCACATTATGATGAATGATTGGTTCAAAAAAAATTGATAGACAATTAGAAAGAAAATTACTTGATTAGAAACAATAATACTACCAATATACAGTAAATTTTTAGGAAAATGCTACAATGCAAACTCTCATTTGAGGTGTATCATGTGCACCTTCAAAATGCTACGATTTTTACTATTCCATAAAAGATATAAAACGCGTCCAATGTGTTATGATTGTTAATGAAAAATACAAATTTTATTAGTGAAAAGTTACGAGAAATAAATTTTATGATGTCTAGTGAACGACCAGAATAAGACGGTGTTCCACTAACAAAAAAATAGGATTTTTCAAAAATCAAAACATGTCATTCTTTCACAATACATCACATAAAAAACTGTAAAAAGTAAATTTTAAAAAAAAAATTGCCTTAGTGAAATGGATTCGGGGGGCCTGTAGTGAGTGAGCTCATTACACGCATATAGTGAGCTCTCTCGGCCATCCGATCCGAGATCAACGGTCCGAATAAATTAGAATTAAAGTAAATGTAGTGAGCTCTCTCACTACAGGGCCCCTGGTTCCGAAATGAAATACCCCTAATTCTATACATGTGCGTACGAGAAAGTCTACAATACTCGTACGCCCATTTATAGATTTAGCTAAAGCAAAGACACTTTGAAAATGTGCATAGAAATTAGTGCAGAGCAAAAAATAGTACAGTAGTAGCCGTTGTCCCAAGTGAGATTCAAAAATACGGGATTTGTAACAACAATAACACGCTCGAGTAGCCAGAGAACCATTATACTCGCTACATATCGATGACGCGTGTCATTTCTTATATTTTTTGTTTAATTTTTGGCAGGTGGGAAAATTGGGGTGGAGAGTAAGAAGTTTTGTTTAACGCAAAGGCGGTACGGATTTTTTTGAAAAAGTCGGAGCTACACTGCCCGAGTCTGGAGAGTGTACCAAAGCGACTTTAAATAGTATCGGAGGCAGGCTAACATACAATCAGGTGTACAGTAACTCACTAAACAATCGACCAATGGGACAGGCTTGAGTGGGATGGCCCACTGGAATTTGCGTCAATTTGAGAGGGAAAATTATCCGTTTGGGAGGGAAAGTGAAATTAGAATGACATAATATTATCCTTCTTTTTAGAGGGGTCATTTAAATATTAATCCTAGATACTGGTACAAGTTAATTTTTCATCCTACTTTCTTTTTTTACTTATCTTTTCATTCTTAAATTCAAATAAAAACAAAATGGGAAACAAAACTTTTAGCACCCGTAGATACTGGTACAAGTTAATTTTTACTTATCTTTTCATTTTTAATGAGTTTCTCGTTTAATAAAAACAAAACTTTTAACACCCGTAGATTCATTTGCTTTTAGCAATTTGGCTTTTATCACGTTTATGAAAAAATTGTTCTTAGCAACTTAATTTATATCACTTTTATATCAAATAAATTGGCTTTCAGCAACTTAGCTTTTTAGCTCATGAGAAATAAATTAACTTTTAGCAACTTAGTTTTTAGCACTTTCATGGAAAATTAGACATTTAGCAATTGATGCTAAAAATGGGAAACTTGGCTTAATTCTTTCTATCTCCTAATCTCCTCTCTCCAATTTTCTCTCCCATTAAATCTCAAAACAAATATCATAAATTTATCACTAAATTATCAAACAATCTTTTTTTTTTGAGGTTGAAATTATATATATTGACATATCAAACAAATATATAATGAATTTATCATGTTTTGTGATAAATTATGATAAATCTACCATAGAACAATCAATTAGCTGATCTTTTGTGATTCAGATGAATATTAACTAATCAAACAAATTTCTCATGATTCTTGGTGAAACACATCAATACAACTTCTTTATGATAAATTTGTCGCAATGATGTGATAAAATTATGTTAAAACATATATTGGTCTACACTAGGGCTTGTAAAAGAACCAAACAGCTCGAGCTTGGCTCAATTTTTGTTCAAACTTGTTCGAAAAAAATATAAGCCAAGCTTAATCATAATTTTTTGTTTGTTAATGAATACAAGCCAAGCTTTAGTACATGGGTGTTTGGCTCGATAGACTCGTGAAGAAGGGATTTTTAATTTAATGAACGATAACTAGTAAACAAAAAAAACAAAAAACGATAACTAGTAAACACTAATTTATGCCTATAAATTTCTTTTGGCCTAAATTAATTCTGGTGGTTCTTTTTTATGGCTTTACATAAGCTCATTTTTAAGATGGTTTTCAAGACAAGTATATTTGAGTGTTTTTAATTTAATGAATGATGACAGATAGTACTCATAATTTTATGTTTAAAAGATTTGTTTTTTTTTTTGGCCTAGATTAATGCTTCTGGTTCTTGATTATGGCTTTACGTTAGCTCATTTCATTTTGCAACTTCATAAGCTTTGCTTAAGCTAAAACTTAAAAACTCGAAACTTCATGAGCTTAACCTTAGGATTGAAAGCTCAAGATTCGCTTCATTTCATGAGCCAATCAAAGCTTATCATGAACACAAAACATCAAGCTCAAGCCAAGTTTTAACAATTAGTTTCCAAAAATCATAACCCTCAAACTTGAGCACATGTAATAAGGAGCAAGCCAAGCATGAGAAATACTGTTTGACTTGTTTGGCTTGATTAGCACCCATAGTCTATACTAAATCTGTCACAAATATGACTAATTTATGATAAATCTATCATAAATCAATTCAATTATATCTATTATCTACAACTGAAATTTAGGATAAATACCTTGATATACATTCACATATATCGTCAGCCATATAATACATTTATCGAAAATACTCTGCCATTCCAATTTATTGGTTCCTTTTGGAGATTCCAACTTATTAGAGGAACATAACCATTGCACTAGAATTTTTCTTTTCACTTTTTACCCTTCAAAACATCATTATTGTATGTACTTGATTAGTTTCAAAAAGTAAGAGTAAAAATATAAACTCACTACTTTTCTGCCAATTACTTTGGAACTAGAACAATAATTTTAGGACAATAAAAGTGACAATTAAGACCAAAAATTGGGGACAGAGGGAGTATAATTTTAGGGAATATGGTGGTAAATTAATTCCATTTCAAGCATGCCGCAAAATTTCAAAGTTAACACAGGGTCGACATCAAGTGGTGCTAAATGCTCAGAGCATCTCCTACCAATCTTCAAATCTTTAAAATGAAGAACGGAAGTGACATATCAAGGGGAGATTTTGTAATTTATACCCCATTTTTCTTCAAAAAGTTGTATTTTTGGGAGGGACCAATCCTCCTTTTTGTCACATCCATTCTTCAAATCTACTTTTGATTCTTCAAATTTGAAGAACCAAAATAGATTTGAAGAACCAATTCTCCAAAAAGGAGGATGGGTCCCTCCAAAAAGTATAAATTTTTTAGCAAAAGAGGACATAAATTACAAAATCTCCTCTTGATATGTCACTTCGGTTCTTCATTTTGAAGGAAAAATAATGCATTTGAGATGCTCTAATAATCACGAACAATCCCCCAATAAGCACAAACCCAGGGTCGAACCCGAGGTTGAACGTGGTTATTGGCTGAACGTACATGTTGGCGAAGCCGAGCCGGGTCGAATGTGGTCCTACCTGAGTAGATACGGATGGTCTGTGTGCAAATCAGAGGTTTAATTCGATCATGTGGCACTAGATGTGTCATCCATGACATCATTTTCAAGAAGTAGTTAAGATATGTGCCTATCACAAGCTTACTTGGGGGCTAAGTTAGGTCACTCTATATAAAGGGTGGTTCTAAGCTCTAGAGAGATATGCCGCTATTACTCACTCTTGAGCTTTGCATTTTTTGAGGCTGACTTAGGCATCGGAGCGTCGACCGGCCGACAGTGGCCGCTAGGCACTAACGGCATTCTCTCTTGAAGGACTAGATTGAGGAAGGCGTTGCTCCTGTTTGTGAAGACCGAGTCGAATCCACAAGGACCGAACGCACCTGGCATGAGAGTTATCTTGCAAGTGTAGGTTTTCGGCCTTGAAACGGCAAACTTAGTTTGTGATTTGATTGGTGGAATTCTCTTAACTTCGAGAATGACTTGGAAAGACTGAATTAAAACAAGGTTAAGTCTAGGAGGTCATAACCACCATAACTTAGGCTAATTCGTTCCTCTCTTGATGAGATTAGGATTCTTGTAACCATTTGGCAAACATCTAGGTTGATATCGCTCCACGCGTCACACGTGAAAAAAAGAATCAACCCTTAACTACGAGAGATCAAAAAGATTAACAAATCTAGACTTTGGTACATAAAATCGATCCTAACCCTTTGAACTAGAAATGGTGTTCGATAAAGTTTAGGGTTCTTGAGCCAATTAGACAAACTTTTAGATTGACATCGCCCAAAGCGTCACCCGTACCTAGGTGAATTAACCCTCGGCCACGAGAGATCAATGAGATTAACAAACCCAAATTTTGACACATAAAGATGAACCCGTGACTTTATTGAAAAAGAAGGTTGTGTTTGGTTTGGTTTTGAGTTTTTGTTTTTGTAATGATTAGAGGGAGAAATAGGTATAATAATTAAAAAATAGGTATTAATGATTGGAGAGAGATAAAGAGAAAAATAAAAATAATATTTAAAAATAGGGGTAATAATTGAATAATAATTGAGAAAATCGGTTTTTGGAAACCAAACCAAACAAGGCCGAAGTGTTTGCAATTTGGCAAGAAGAACGAATTAAACCTAAGTCATGGAGTGCTAATCACCCCATGACCGAGTCTATTTAGACTACTCAAACATAGGAATGAAAGACATAACTTGAAACGTAAAAGAAATGAAGAACATGATTTTACGGAAATAAACTTGATATATACAAAGATCTAAGGATTACAAGAACTATTAAAGCACAAGAAATTAAATGAAACACGAAACTTACGTGAGTTTTCTAGAGGGAGATAGCTTCAAAATCCTCTCCCATGGAGGAGAGAGGTGAGAGCCAAAAACTAGCTAAAGAAGTAAAATAGAACGTGTGAGAGAAGGAGAGAGCAAATATATCATCCCATTCCTCTCTCCAACAAATATCCAATAAAGCTCTCAGATTAACCAAAAACTTGCCATTAATAGAATGTCCAAAAAGTGCTTGAAAAATGCTCCACGGATTGATGTGGATCGATCCACTATGGGAGTGGATCGATCCAGAATGCTCTAGTCGACTTTTGGACTTGAGTGGATCGATCCACTATGAGACTGGATCGATCCACTATTGCTGATGCAGTGTTGGCCTTGAGTGGATCAATCCATTCTTTGGAATGGATCAATCCAGAATTGACTGTTGGGATTTTTGACATGAGTGGATCAATCCACTCTTTGGAATGGATCATTCCATTAGTGCCTCATGATGAATTGACTTCTTCCGGTCACTCTTATTGCCTTGCGTGCCTCCGGGCCTCTTCCAAAGCATTTGAATACGTCGTGGGGCCCTCGGGGGAGGTGACCTTTGGTCGCGTGGGTGCTTGATCACTCCCGAATTCACCGGGAGTCAATGTGAGCGTGCGGCACGGCTTCCAAGCCATCGGCTTATCTTTGTGACTTTTCAGCTTCCCGGGCCCTAGCCAAATCATCGTTTCTTGGCTCTTGAGGCCTGGAGTTGGCGTGCCATGGGGCACGTGGCCCTCGGTAACTTGGGACGGTTCCCAATGCGCTCAAAATGCACTTATTTGCATGTTTAACCTGTAACTTAACAAAAACAACACTACGCGCATATCAAACATTTAAGGCGCGAATGCGCGTGTGTGTGTGAGATAAATGAGTTAGATAAGCGCCGGATATCTTTGTGACTTTCCAGCTTCCCGGGCCCTAGCCAAATCATCGTTTCTTGGCTCTTGAGGCCTGGAGTTGGCATGCCATGGGGCACGTGGCCCTTGGTAACTTGGGACGGTTCCCAATGCGCTCAAAACGCACTTATTTGCATGTTTAACCTGTAACTTAACAAAAACAACACTACACGCATATCAAACATTTAAGGCGCGAATGCGCGTGTGTGTGTGAGATAAATGAGTTAGATAAGCGCCGGATATCTACAATATTGGGGACTTATCAGCTCCCTCTAGATCCGAAGTGGAGATCTAATGAGAACCATATCAAACACCTCCCCACAATTGGTATGGCTGCTCGGATATGTATATAAGATGTTTGATACTTCTCTCTTCTCTCTGATCTAGAATTTCTAGAGAGTGGAAGTCAAAGTTGTGAACATAGACAGCGGCGGTCGACAGGTTAGGTACTTCTATCATTGCCACGATGGGCGGCTCTTCCTTCCTTGTGGTGATCGTTTCCCTTCCAAGTGGCGGTGTGACCGAACATAAGCCTTTGGATGCCGAATGCTTAGTTCATGGAAGAGTCGACCAAGTGATGATGCGGCGGATTGGCCAGAAGCAAGCCTTTCGGTACAGAATGCTTAGTTGTTAGAAGAGTTGATCATGTAAAGGAGTGCACATGAGCCTTTTGGTATCGAAAATAAAACTTGTTTACCTTTGTCTCAAGGGGAGGCTGAGTGTAGAAAAGGTTGAGTTGCAATTTGTTTGCAACGGTTTTAACTTTGCTTTCAGATTGGCCGAGCGTAAAAAAAGGGTTGAGTTGCAAGTCGTCTATAACGATCTTCCACTTTTCTCTCGCAGTGGCTGAGCATAGAAAAGATTGAGTTGTAATTTGTTTGCAAAAGTTTCACCTTTTCTCTCAGAGTGGCCGAGAGTAGAAGATGTTGAGTCGCAAATCGTTTGCAACGATCTTCCACTTTTCTCTCGGAGTGGCTGAGCTTAGAAAAAGTTGAGTTGCAAGTCGTTTGCAACGGTCTTCCACTTTTATTTTAGAGTGACTGGTGGTAGAAAAGATTGAGTTGCAAGTTGTTTGAAACGGTTTTCTCCCCAGGTAGTTTATTGGGCGAACTTGGGTAGTTGTTGATTAGACAAAACAGGACCGCTCCCGTTTAAAAAGAGGACGGTCTTGTTTCATATCATGGGCTCGGCCTAGAAAGAAATTCAATTGTTGGCCGAACCCAAGTCTCAACGTGGTTATCGGCCAAATGTACATGTTGGGGGTAGGGGTGAGCAAAAAACCCGAAACCCAATGACCCGACCCGAAGGGGTATCGAGCGGTTTTGAACTTCAACGAGTTGGGGTTGCGTGTTGAGTTTTTATTAAGATTCGGGTTTCGGGGTCGGATTTCGGGTTAAGGATAACCAGGCCCGTCGAAACCGACCCTAGCCGACCAAAAATACTCCTTTACATTTTAACTTTTAATAATGGTAGTTGGTACAGATGGGTAAAGACCTGTCGGACAAGACACAAATATTTAGGAAAGGTTTGCACATTTCAAACAAGAATACCTTTACACCTTATACTTTTAAAGTCCTCTTAAAGTTTTAAGGAGGCTGCACATTTCCCAAACAACATAGATAAGGAGAATTTAAACAACACATTTCCTTTTCTCTCTCGCCTTATCTTTTGCCAACCCAATACTCTCTCTCTCTCTCTCCACCCTTTTCTTTTTCCACACAATACTCTGTCCACCCTTTCCTTTTCCTAACACGGAAGCATTCTTCCCCCTCTCTCTTGGACGTCCAAACAAAACCCCTCTCTCTTTATCTCTCTCTCTCTCTCTCTCAATCTTCAACCTCCTACTTTTCAAAAAAAAGACCGGCACTAGCCGCACCATTGCACCACCACCTGTGCAACTTGGACACTCTACTGTGTCGAATGTCGATGCCACACCACTAGTACACCATGCCAACTGCTGTTATGTTGTCCACCACGTAGTGCACGCACCTTTGTCTCGATCTATGGGAATGTTGTAAGGTTTTTTTAATGTTTTGGGGTTGTAGAGTTGTAGATCTGGTTTTTCATTAAGAAATTTTGGATTTTGAGCTAATATGTGTAAATTTTTGTTTACGCTTAGGAAATTTGGATTTTGAATGTGTATAACTGTATATATGGTTCTTGCCTTCTTGATCTAACTTAATCCTCTGTTTTTTGGGCCAACCAGACCGACTCGAAAGAAACCCGATTTACCCGATTCGATCGATTTCTAGGCTTGGTCGGTTCGGATTCAAGTGTCGTTTTTATAACCCGACCAAAATTGACCCGAACCGAACCCAACGCATCCCCGACCCGTGCTCACCCCTAGTTGGCGAAGCTGAGCTGGGTCGAATGAGGCCCAACCCAAGTAGATACGGATGGTCCGTGTGCAAATCAAAGGTTCAACTCGGTCATGTGGCACTAGGTGTGTCATCCATGACGTCAGTTCAAAAAGATATTAATGCATATGCCTATCACGAGCTTGCTTGGGGGCCAAGTCAGGTCACTATATATAAAGGGTAGTTCTAAACCTTAGAGAGGTATGCCACTATTGCTCACTCTTGAGTTTTGTATTTTTCCTCTTCTCTAATTAAGGCTAACTTAGGCATCGGAGTGCCGACTGGCTGACGGTGGCCGGTAGGCACTAACAGTGTTCTCTCTTGCAGGCCTAGGTTGAAGAATGCGTTGCTCCATCTAGATCCGAAGCTGAAATCCAAAGGAGAACCAAATCATATACTTCCACACATTCCCAAGCTCTTCAACACTATGTGCAACTCGCTCGAAAAGGAAATCCGATTTCGGTAAGACTTGATCTGAATCATAGTTCAGATTCAAGTCGGTTCAGTGAGGGCGACCGCGAAAGTCACCGAACCTTCCGTTTTTCCCATATTAAAAAAAGGCGTGGGATCAGTTTGTTCTTATGCTTTGGAGTTGTAGTTTGTTGATTTTTTTTTTATAGTTAATTTTTTTTTAATTTTCTCTTTTTAAAATTTTTTTGTATACGTAAAAAAAAATTTATATCGAATTTATCAAATTTGTATTCGAATTCGACCCATTGGACAGACCTAAGTTGGGTGTTCCAATTCCAATATAATCCAACTATACGTGAGATTGTGGATCTCATCGATGGGTTGAAATCGCTTGCATAAATCAACAAATTGTTTTCGTTTCGTACACTCGAACAAAACACCTCAATTAGAAAAACTGTTAAACCAAACTAGTTTGGTTTATGGATCCAAAGAGTATAAAATTATGGTCAAAACTAATTTTTTTTAAATAAATCCAAAATTAAACCAATAAACTAGAGAATTTTGGTTTATTTTCGGCTTTATTAAAAAAAATATTACTTTTGACCATAATTTTATACTCTTTGAATTCGTCTTGTCTAGACGAATCCATAAATCACGAAAACTTGACGCAAAACTAACAAATGCAAAAAAAAATTGAATAAGGACAAAACGAAAAAACGAAAAAACCAATTTTTGGTTTTTTTTTGCCAAAACACCCCTTAGTAAATCCAATTTACTTTTTTCATAGGGGAGTGATTTTCACACCCCCCAAATTGTTATCCACACCCCCTTCTCTGTCTTTTAGTGAACTTTTTATGTGTAAATATTTCACTAAAAGACAAAAAAAGGGGTGTGGATAACAATTTGGGGGTGTGAAAATCAATTCCCTTTTCATATCAACTTTTACTTTAAATTTATATTTTTCACATCAATTTTTACTTCAACTTTTTCAAATTATCCTCTACTCTTACTCATTAATTTTTCAAAAAGATAAAATAATAATTGTACAAGTTTTCACCTATTAACTTTTCAAAACACAGTTTTATCAAGAGACGAAAAATTCTAAAATTAACCCATTGGACTTTCGTTAAGATTGTATTAAAATGTGTGAAAAATGTAAAATACATAAAAGAATGAAAAGATCGAGTGCACTGAAGTTTCTATTTTTTAATTTTCTTCTTGCCTTATTTTTAGTCCAATGGACAATCATAAAAAATTTACTTTTTTCTCACCCTACGAGGGAGGAGTAGCACTTCTTTTTTTAAATAGAAATTCTGTCCAAAACCGAAGGGCATAATAGTCGGCTCAGCTCGCAAAGAATTCTGGCGGGAAATTTAAGAGTAGATATCGACGCGAAATACGAAGCGGCCTCAGCCTACAGGAAAAATTAGTGTACTTTGGTAGTCATGTATTGAACCGTTTCCTTTGGGATTCAAGCATTGTAGCTGTTTGATGAAATGCTCAAGGCAATTTGTTTGTTGATTGGTTTCTACTTATCAACGCTCTGATTTTATATTTTCCCAATTGTTCACCCCAGCGAATCATTTCGAAATTCCTATTACAGAGGGCACGATTGTTGTGGAAGCAAAAGAAACTCAATGGAATCAATGCTAAAAAAACCCAGAATTTCAAGGGCATCATGTGGTGATGCAAGCGATAAAGCAGATAGAATTAGCAATTTGCCAGATCCGATTTTACATTACGTGCTATCGTCGTCATCTCTGAAAACCATCGATGTTGTAAGAACAAGTGTATTGGGGAGGCGGTGGAGATATTTGTGGAATTCAATCTCTTATCTTGACCTTGATTTTGAAGACTTTTTCTGGCCTCGGTTAAACGATTTGCTTATGGATTATGGGAGATTGGCCAAGGCATTCGAAGGATTTATCAACTGGGTTTTGATTAATGGGTCCTCTGACTATAAAAAATTTCGCCTTTCTTGTTCAGATGTCTATGATACAGAGACAGTTGCTCGGTGGGTTATTGTTGCCGCACGGCGAAATGTCCAAGAGCTTGATCTAAAGTTTATCCCTTCCGAGGCATTTGATCTGCCCTATTGTCTTGCGACTAGTAAGTCTTTGCGTGTGTTGAAGTTGAATTTGTTCCTTCATGTTCTCAAGTTGCCTCGTTCTGTTGGATTTAGCAGGCTAACTTCACTTGACCTCATGTTGGTAGAGTTACAGGACGAGCGATTGGCTCAAAAGCTTTTCTTGAACTGTCCCTTTCTAGAAAATTTAAGCTTGATTAGTTGTGTACTGAACAAGCTCAAGGTTCTTGATATCTCTGCCGCTAATCTCAAGTTTTTAACTATAGAAAACAATTGTAGTGGCTTGGATTCTGGTGATGAGGATGACGGGTTAAGTAAGAGCAAGCTTAAGGTTTCGTGCCCAAAACTAATTTCGTTCAAGTACATGGGTCCTGTGGCTCAAGAATACTCTCTGGATAACCTATCATCTTTAAGCTATGCTTTTTTTTACCTGATACATGGCTATGAGGAAACACCATTTGAAGAAGTCGGTTACCTTTTGTGTAAGGTACTCAAAGGCCTTTACCGTGCAACAGTATTGAAACTATGCATGTACTTCTTGGAGGTATGCATATGTAGTTGTAATGTTCATGCGATTCAGTTCTTTGTCTTTGAAATTGTTTAGCTTGTTATCTGCAGATTTGTAACCACATGATTTAGTTAATTTTAGTATTTTTTTTTGTGACGAGGTAAACCATGTCAATGAAGATGAGAGCAGTTGATTACTGTCAACTAGCACACAATAGTTCTGCTTCTTCTAAGGCAAACTTTGTCCATTGCTTCATCTGCTTATGATGATTCTATAAATCTTTTTGGGCTCTACAGCTGTCAGGATTGTTATAATGAGAAAGTTACCACTTATTTCCCAGGCCTAAGAACTGTTTTAGGATCAATGCTTGTTGAGTTGGGTTGGGTTGACTGCTTCAGTAGATGCTTCCATTTATATTCAAGTATTTGTACCCTTTTCGTTGCTGTAATATATGAGTGACGAAGTTCTTCCAATTTAATAGCATTGCCCTCACCTCTCATGGGTTATATAATTTCCACTCTCATATGTCAGTAGTATCATGTTGCCAAAAGCTTTTCGCCAAATTAGTCTTGTTATAATTTAGCTTGTGATTATGGATCTTTCCCTGTGTTTTGGATTCTCATTCCTGTCCCCTGCTGTCCTCTAGTTTCTATATTGTGTGCTTGGCGAAGCAGCATGCTTTTCAATACCGCTGTTTAGTCTTAAGTCCTTGACACTGCGTGTTGGATTCGATGGATGCCACATGGATGTCATGATCCACTTGCTCAAGTACTCCCCCAATCTAGAGGCTCTAACATTAGTTTTTGACGAGGTAACATTCAAGATCTTGAATTTACAGTTTTTCTGGGTTTTCTTATATTTCTTTTTCTCAGGCACAACATTGAATCAATTGGTGCACTTACTTCTAATCTGTCCATGGCTGGAATCTTATGCTTTGGCCGCACTAACATATTGACTATTTCTCTAAGTGTTAGATTATACAAACTTGAGTGTCTTTGCCAAGGTTTTGTACAAGCACAAAGCTACTGATGATTGGTAATAAGTGGCCATAGACCTATAGTGATTATGATGGGTTTCTTCCTCAACCTCAAGGGTTCAAATCAATTGTCCTCAAGTATGTGTCTCGGGCATGGGTAACGCGTTTGACGGGAACGGGTCTTTGAGTTTCAAATTTATACAACTCTCATGTCAAGGCCAGAAGGACATGGCAACAAACTCATACTTCTAACGTACTAGTTATATTTTGAAGTGTTAATGGTATTTACAAGGTGTCACTGAGCATTTCATGCATGCTACAATTGTTTTAGCTATAACTCCATAGTAAAGCCAAAACATCTACTACCCTTGCCCAAGTGTCAAGTGTCAGACACAGATACTTTTAATAGTTCTAGAAGAGTCCATGTGACTTAAATGGTCACTAATGGTCATATCTTCAGTTCGTTTTCGGAGTGAAATGGAGTTCATTTTTAGCTGCGACTTGTTTATTGTTCTCTGCTTTATGATTGTTTCTCTTTCTTCTGATGGAATTCATTGAACAGTTTAATATCTCTACTGACTCATATACATTTTCTGTTCTATGTAATCGAAGAATGAAGAGTTCGAAAACTGGAATTTGAAGGACGAGGACATTCCATGCTTGAAATATCATGTCAAGATGGTTGAGCTGATTAAATTTGAAGGTAACAAAAGCCTCTTGCAGTTAGTAAATTTCTTCCTAAAGAATGGGCACGTGTTGGAGAAATTAATCATCACTTGGGCTGAATGTGAAGAGACCTCAACAGAAATTATTGAGACTATATCAAAATTTCGCATGTCCTCAGCAAATGTTGAAGTAATATTCCTGGAACCTAAGTTAGGTATCAACTTCTTTCAGTATGAATATGTAACTTGAGTTATGAAACTGGAAAAACATTCGCTTAGCTCGTAAGAGTTCATATTTTCATTCTGTTTGTGACAGATATCGTCAATTTTTGATGAATTTTATATACAAGTTCTTGGAATATTGTAGGAACAAGAATTACGTGTTTCACCCATCTCAGGCCTGATATGCTACCTAAGAAGTTTTTATTCGTGACTGACTTTTTTTTGCCAAGTTTTGTTTCCGCACTTACTTAATTCACTACGGAAATAAGAGGAACATTATTCTCAGTTTCATGTATACTTGCAAACTATGCTGGGTTTTTGGCCAGCAATATGGTGATCTATGCCCCAATACTATCACCATCTATATATAGGCGTGCACATATGTATGCGTCTGGTGATTTTTCAGAAGACTAATTGGATTTCTGTCATGCAATGGTTGATAAGAGGTTTATTTGGTTCCTATGCACTTTGTTTTAAGTTGTGCTTGCATCTTTATTTTGTCAAACTGAAGTGAAAACTAGCATTTAGATTGTTGTATGCACTAATTTAGTTTTTACTTATCTGATTTCAGTTATGTTTATGAAGGTCTGGGGCGGAGCTAACTTTAGGGGCAACCTCCAGTTTCAGGAAAAAAATAATTTAAAGAAATATTAATGACTTTAAACTATATTTTTAATAGAGTCCCTGTGATATTTTTTAACTATGAACCCTAATCTTATTTTCTTGTTTTTCACTGCTTGCTCTCCAATCTCCCTCCTCTGTCTCAAGTTTTGTCTCTCTTTACATCAAATACGAATCCACCTTGTTTTATTTCATGTTGATTGATGATTACCGTTAGAACATGTGGTTGATTTCTTACAATTCTGCCATCCCTGAGTTCAAGTCTTGACTCCGCCTTCGTTGAAGGTTGATAAGTATGTGAAGTCTGGTGATGTACCCATTACAAGTTGGCCAGCCGCCCAGCTCTTGTTCACAATTGGGAGGAGGTAAAATTGACTATGGGGCTTCTTCTTTAAGTAAATTGTGGATGTGTGCTTAACTGCTGCTTTATTTTGTCAAGAGCCACACTAAGACTAAGCGGATGACAAGGGGAGAGCTTTAAGCATACTGCGACGTACATTCCAAATCTTGCAAGTAATCTTGGTGCAATTTTTTGCATAGCAATACTCATTGCACAATAGTTGCATGACAGATCTTCATTCCATTCAATCATAAACTGTAAAAATGAATTAGCAAGAATGACCTCATGTCCTCATTATATGAAATTTCTTTAGGAATCGGCTGATTCAGTTCCCAAGTCTAACGTGCCAATGTTTTTCGTGGAAACTCAAAAACTTGGCAATGTTTTTCGTGACTCTGAGAGAGACTTTAGTCGACAACTATTGCAAATAATGTATACTGGTAATGTTGTCAATGCAGATTCAGTTCCCAGGTCTAAGATGCTGATCATCCATGATAGTAGAAAGGAAAAAAAAAAACACCACGGGAGACCAACTCTGGGCAGTTAAAGTACCAGTACGTTGAAAGTAGCTCCAAGTTTTATACTCCCTCTGTCCCTTTTTAAATGTTACTTTGTAAATCCAAGTTATTAAAGAAACATCATCATTACACTTTCAAAAATGATTGTGACACAAACTTTGTGTCACAACTAACCACAACCCCACTCACATGGGGTGTGGGTCCCACATGGGCCCCACATGCGGGCCCTACACCCCATGTGAGTGGGGTTGTGGTTGGTTGTGACACAAAGTTTGTGTATGTATCATTATTCTCATCAACTTTTTCCTCCACTTTATATTTTTCACATCAACTTTTACCTCTACTTTCCAAAATTATCCTCCACTTTTACCCTTTAACTCTTTACCCACTAACTTTTCAAAAGGGCAAAATGATAATTGTATAAACTTTTACCCATTAACTTTTCAAACCACACACTTATTTAAGGACAGTCCAAAATGGAAAGTTAAACACTTAAAAAGGGACGGAGGGAGTACTAAGTTTTGACTTTCAAAACCATATAAGGGCATCCGCAGTCGTGGAGTTAAAAATGTGTTGTTATATGACACAAAAATATAAAAAATGGGTCTTATTTGTGTGTAGTTATGACACGATGTGTTGTTAAGGTAAGAAATGTTGCAATGGTGGTGTTAGAGTATTGTTAAAATATATAAAAGTACACAAATGTGTATATATAGATATAGGTGGGGCCATGCACTGTATGTCATTTTCCTCTTCTCTCTCTCTCTCTTTCTCTTTTTTTCTCCCTCTTTCTCTCTCCTCTCTCTTCCACGCACACACCTTTTTCCCCTTTCCCCCCTCTCTCTCCTCCCTTTCCTCTTCCTCCTTGTAGTTTACCGTACTAACAAAGTTATGATTGACCTTAACTCTACCACCATTTTCTATGACACAAACTACATCTAAATAACACTATTGGGTACCCAATATATATATTTTTTGTTAACTGGCAAAATCACACTATTTTTCACCTTATTTCTTACACAAACTCCATTACTGGAGATGCCCTAAGGTGGCAGCTTCCAAGGTCCCACACAAGAAAAATTAAAAAGGTCGTGAAAAGATATGTTTGAAACTCGTGGCAAATAAACAGAGTTCACTTCCAGTACAAAATGACCTATCAGCTAAAAGTTCTCCAACTTTCAATAAGTTAAACCCCTAGGGTCTGATTGAATGTGGGATAAGTTTTAGTGAGATTAAATATAAGGGATAAGATAATAAAAGATATTATTTAGTAAGAATGAACCCACATTAATGTGACATTTATGGAGGGGGAATTAAATAGTACGTGGTTTGGATGAATTTGTGATAAAGGGAGATAAAAGTAGGTTGATGATGTAAAAACATGGCAAATGACTTATTTGCCTTTGTGCATGGGTTATATTAGATTTTACGATAAAATAAATGCATAAATACAAGACTAATTAAATTACTTATACTTTTCAATAAATATGATATAATAATTATTTTTATTAATTATATCTAAAATTCAAATATTTAATTATTTTTTTTATTATTCATTTTAATAATGTTGCTTACCACCTAATTTTTTGCTCTTTTTTTTTTACTTATAATAACTAATAATTTTTATGTTATTCCCCAACAATGTTAAATTCTAAAGTATAAAAAATTTTAAATTTTTTTGTATCGAAGTAAAGATCTCAATTATTAGTTTAATTTGGTGCAAAAAAATTAAAAATTTAATGTAGAAGTACTTTATTTTGTGATCCGAAGGATATTGCAAAACAAGTCAACAATGTCAAATTCTTAAAGTATAAAATTTTCAAACTTTTTTGTATCAAATTAAAGATCTCAATTAGTAGTTTAATTTGGTGCCAAAAAAAATAAAAAAAATTATGCGCGAAAGTACTTTATTTTTTTATCCGAAGGAAATTGGAAGGGTTCGTAAAACATTTAAAATGGAATTCGGTTTCATTTTATAATTAACAGTCAACGTGAGGGAGGGGTAAGGACCAAGGGTATAAGGAAGGGTAATGGGGTAATTTTACTGGGGTATTGAGGTGCACTAAATAATAACACTCCCTCCCCCTGTTATTAATTAGTACCCCTTCAGGGGCATAAAAGAGGTATTAATCTAGGAGGGGTATAACTTATATCCCTCCCAAAAAATTTGTCAAACCATGCACTAAATGGTGAGACCGGGATAGAACTTGGAGGTATAAGTTATACCCCTTCTTAACCCTTAGCCAATCAGGCCCTTATAGTAAAAATCCAAAGAATGGGCTAATTAAAAAGTTTAAAATACCAAATTGTTGACCAACACGCACAAACTCATACTCCCTTGAATCATTCTTGTTTCAAAAATGTTATTGTTAAAGGCACCAATTTTTTTAAGAACAAACCGCAATTTTAGACCCAAACTGCAGTTAAGATCTAACAGAAGAGGGAGAAACTCACCCACACATGATTTTGCATGCCGTTGATGGTGGGCGTTCCAGGTGGTTGGGTTCACTATGGGTTGCACCGATCCACCGTGGGGGTGCACAGTGCCCTCGCTACCTTCGTATGAGAGAGAGAGAGAGAGAGAGAGAGAGATGAAAGTTGGGGAGATAGAAGGGGTGGTGGCCGGTGGCAGCGTCAAATTTTTGTTCCAATTTGAAATGGAGTGTGGGTCCTTTTACTACGTGAGCAATCTGTGCTAGCTCGTTGTTGTCAGTACTCATAGACTTATTTTATTTTATATGGAAATCGCAACGAGAATGATGATACTTATGTTACAATTCCATTTTTACAAATAAAGAACTTTTTTCGAGTGTTTTATACTCCTATAAAAATGAAATGACACCTATTGAGGGACATCAACATGCACAGACAAATTATTCAGGCTTTCTATTTGTATTCATTTACTCTTAACAGCCAATCTACATGTACAAATTCTGAGAACCAATCTATTCGGGCTCCCCTACTGATGTATATCGAATGGTAACACAAAAGATAAAAAAAAAAAATCTATTCGGCTCCGAATTTCGGAGTTACCTATTTTTAGCATCATGTGGTCTTCGGTTTGGTATTTTGTCTCCACCAAAGGATTATGCATCACAAGCATTCACAAACATCATGTATCATTCCCCCCCCCCACTTTAGGGGAAATTAGTTACAAATTATGTGCATGGATGCTCTCGCTTGCTTGCGCTTTTTCTCACGCTCGCACTTTCTCTCTCTGTCTAAATACGGAAGAAACATAAATCTAGAAATTGGGAACTGCAAACGGAAGAACAAAAGAGAAGGTGAGGGAAAGATTGTACGAGGGACATGTCGAGGGAGGATCAAAGTGATCCTCCGTCACAAGGGGAGAACTTCCTTCTCGATCCCAAATCTCCGAGAAAACTAGGAGGATGGAAAGCAATCATATATATTCTAGGTAAAACACACTCAACAATATCGAGTATTTTACATTTAATTTGAACATATGCAAAATTTTGAGCCGTGGTTTTTGTTGTTGTTGTTGTTGAAGGTAACGAATCGTTTGAGAAATTGGCTTCCATGAGTTTGATAGCCAATATAACGGTGTATCTGCACACAAAATATAACCTGGAAGGCATATTTCTGGTAAATGTGGTTAGCATTTGGTCTGGATCCTCCAGTTTTACAACATTAGCCGGTGCTTTCCTCTCTGATGCTTATTTGGGCAGGTTCCTCACCCTCCTCTTTGGATCAATTTCCTCGCTTTCGGTATTATATTTATCTTCTTCTTTTCTATCCCTCTTCTTCTTCTTCTTGATAATTTTCGCTTCTGATTTCGCTCTCGTACATTTCTAATTAATCACGCGCAGAAAATGTATCTCGGAAAATATGAATTTCTTCAGATCTTGTTGATAAAACCGTATTTCTTTACGTCCTTGTTTCCCTAACAACAAAATTGCTACAACTTGAAAAAGAGTGAGATATTGCTTATCAGAAAAAAAGTTAGGAAATTTTGTTTTGATTGTTATTGATACATTCACATTCCTTTGTATTTTCCTCCTTGACTTAGGCAGCAGATCACCATAATATTATGAAATTTGTTATTCTAAATAACTAGCTTGGATCATCCATGTAGTTAGGGAACCCTAAAGCCTAACTTTGACTCGTTTTATGATAATAATGAAATTACCAATCTCTCTGAAAGCTTAAACTTTCAGATGATTTTGTGGTTAACAACATTTGCATTAGAACAAAATTTATTGATGAACTTCACCGCCTACGTATTAATATTAAAGTATTCGCATGCGTTAGCCCGCTTATCAAGGAAATCATCATTGCATGTGAGGCGTATTGTGAATATTAATTAGTCATTTCTTTTAATTGTGCAAAAACTTTTAGATGAGATGGTGATTAACTGACAAACAGTGATAAATAAGAGTTTTGTCTCTTACATCGAATCCGAACTCAACTTCAACCTACTATAGCAAGCTAGGAACTATAAGTGATTTGTAATTCAACCACATTTCTTGGAACCTCCCAGGTGGAACACATTTTAATACCATTAACCAAATTGGTCTTTGAAACAGGGCATGGGAATGGTGGCCCTAACAGCAGGCATACCAAATCTTAGGCCTCCATCATGTCCAGAGCAATCCCACTGCACCCAGCCTAAGCTATGGCAACTCAGCTTCCTCTTTGTTGGCCTTGCCCTACTAGCCCTCGGCTCGGGCGGCATCCGGTCCTGCAACATAGCCTTCGGAGCCGATCAATTCGACACCAGAACAGAGAAGGGAAGAACACACCTCAAGAGTTTCTTCAACTGGTGGTACTTCTCGTTTACCATAGCTCTCCTGATTGCGCTCACCGTCGTCATCTATGTCCAGACCAATGTCAGTTGGTTTCTGGGGTTTGTCATCCCCACTGTGTGCCTCGCCGTCTCCATTCTCATTTTCTTGCTCGGACGCCATGTTTACATTTGCATGAAGCCACAGGGGAGCATCTTCGTTGACATTTTCAAGGTTATCAATGCAGCCTGGAGGAAGAGGAAGGTAATGTTGATATTTCAAATGATGCTATGCTGTATATAGGGGTGAGAATTTCTGACATGACACGACACGATACGAAGTTAGAGGGTTGAGGTCCGCTATTTCTGAGATAGAACACGAATATGACACAACGCCATAACATGAAAAGTTAAACAGATCCGGCTAGGGTTGAGAGAATTTTGACGCGAACATGAGATTACACCAAACGAATATGACACGACAAGGGAATTTATGAAAGGATAAGATAACATGACGCGACCCGACAAGAAGTTAGCGGGTTGGAGTTAGCTATTTCTTATACGAAACAAATAACACGAAAAGCCAAACAGGTCGGGTTAGGGTTCAGAGAATTCTGTTCCGAACACGAGATGACACGACATGATGTCCATTCCTAGCTACACACTCTCATGTATTTGACTAGAGTTCAAACCTCATTAACTACAACTAACAATATTGACTTTTGCTGAGGAAACAAATAAACCTAGAATGGGATTCTCCAACAGGTAACAATGGGGCCGGAATCCACGTTCTTCAACCCTCATCAGGCCGAACCAGAGCAACAAAACACCGTGCCCCCCACCGATAGGTTCAAGTACCTCGACAAGGCGGCTATTATACTTGATCCAAATGAACTGAATCCCGAAGGTTTTCCGACCAACAATTGGAGGCTATGCAGCATCCAACAAGTCGAAAGACTGAAATGCCTAGTCGGGATCGTCCCCGTATGGTTCACGGGGATTGCTTGTTTCATCGCAATGGACCAAATGAACACGCTCGGAATCCTCCAAGCCATCCAATCCAACACCACAATCCACAACTTCAAGGTCCCACCCGGGTGGATGGGGCTCTCGTCGATGATATCCCTCGCTACGTGGATCTTCATCTATGAGTGCATATGGGTCCCGTGCGCCCAAAAGTTAACGAGTAGAGAAGATGTCAGGCTCTCCACAAAGCAGAAAATCAATATCGGCATTGTAATGTCGATCCTTTGCATGCTTGTGGCCGGTTTTATGGAAAGGAAACGTCGTGAATCTGCTTTAGAAGCCGGATCTTTCGTTTCCCCTTTCAGTGTTGCCCTTCTTTTGCCCCAGTTTATGTTGTCGGGTTTGCTCGAGGCTTTTGCAGCCGTGGCCATAATGGAGTTCTTCAACAACCAAGTTCCAGAGAGCATGAGAAGCGTGGCTGGGTCTGTTTTCTTCCTCAGCTTATCAATGGCGAGTTACTTGAACTCAGTTCTCGTGAATGTGGTTCATGCATTGACCGGGAGGCACGGGGCTGCCCCGTGGTTGGGGGGCCGTGACCTTAATGCTAACAGGCTTGATAACTTCTACTTCACCATTGCCGTTTTAGGAGTTGTCAATTTCGTGTACTTCAATTTGTTTGCGAGCCGGTACGTGTTTGTCGACGTTGTTAGCAGGGGAAGAGAGGCGGTAGAGAGATCGAATGAGTCGAGTCCGTGAAAAATTGATATCGAATTATGGAAGCAAGTTGAAGAATAACTACATGTCACTGATCTTCTTGTACTGGTTTGTATTGTTACTAGCTAAGTTATAGATACTTAGGCTCTGTTTGTTTGAATGTAAAAAAAATTTCATGTAAAATTGCTTTGCCAAAAAGAAATTTTCTATTTTTGATTTCAGATGTTTAGTTTATAGATACTCCCCTTGTCCCATATTGTTGGGCCTCTTTCCTTTTTTGGATGTCTCAAAGAATTTTCTATAATTTTTAATTTATTGTCTCAATATTGATCTTATTTGATAGATCTCAATTAGTTTTATTAAATAAAGTTGTTAGAATGACAAAAAAACATCATAGATTATGAGATATAAATAATTCTTTGAGATGTTCAAAAATGTAAAGAGGTCCAACAGTATGAGACGGAGGGAGTATTAAATGTGTTCCTTTCTCTGCACGAATAATCCATTGTACATAGATGTGTATATTGCCGGTAAAAAAGAACCATAATGTATAGATGTGATGTACGTGTGTGTGTATATATATATAATGAGGACCCTTATATGAGGACCAAAGTGAGGACCTCATGCTTCCCGACCAAATTTCGATGATCCGAACTGCTAGATGTGTTTAAAATGTGTTTTCAAGTCCACCGCGAGGATTTGTCCAAAAAAAAAAATACCCGGAAGGGCTTCATCCGATCAGTTTTTGTTAAAAACGCTATATATGATCCGAACCGTTAGCTGTGTTTAAAATGTAGCGTTTTTAACAAAAACTGATCAGATGAAGCCTTTCCGGGTTTTTTTTTTGATGAATCCTCGCGGTGGACCTTAAAAACACATTTTAAACATATCTAACGGTTCAGATCGTCAAAATTCAGTTCGGAAAGTAGAAAAATTACTTGGTCCTCACTTTATTTAAAATAAGGGATCCCTCATTAGAAGTTGATCCTATGCAACATTTATCCAATCAAGTATACCTGATCGGGTTCCCATCAGGGACTCCTTTTTTTCCGATCAAAGTTTCATGATCCGAACTGTCTAATGTATTTAAAAGTGTTTTTAAGGGTTACTACAAGAAATCAGTGAAAAAAATTACTGGAAAGCACTTGATCCGAGCAATTTTTGATAAGAAATATATATACTCCCTCCGTCCCAATTTTATAGTCCCTTTTGGGAGTTCGTGCCACTTTTCAAAGTGTTATATCTTATAATCTACAATATTTTAGGTGATTTTGAACACTTTGTTTATTAGATTAAATCAAGATCTATCAAACAAGACCCATATTAATATCGGATTTTCTAAAATGCTTCTCTCTTCTTTAGAGCCTCTCTCTCTAGAGAGTTTTCTTAGGGTTTATCCCTAGTTTATCCCACAGCCAGCCGTCGCCGCCACTCTCCTTCCCACCCGCAATCTGACCTTGCTTTGACCACTATCTCTCAGCCCTCTTCGTCTTCCTCTTCTGGTTACGTTGGGGGGGGGGGGGGGGGGGGTGAGGCTCTGCCTGTTGGCCCACCTCCCCCCGTTGCATCTCACCGCCGCCCCACCCTCTCCTCACCATTGCATCTCCTCGGCCAAGTTTACCCCTTCAGCTTCCACCCTCAACCCCTTCCCCCCACCCACCACTGCCTCATCTTCACACCACCTTCCTTTGCTGCTGCCACAACCCTCCTCCACCACCAACCCCTACTTCATCCCTCCCCTTGGTTAGATCTGGTGATGATAGAGCGGCCCGTGCACCCATCCGGCTAATAAAAGCCCCAGAGCTTCGAAGGCGGCGACTTTGGAGCTTGGATTCCTATCCTGGAGTGGTGACTCGGTTTAAACTCGGAGCTTTGCCGTGACTCGGTGCGACCCAGTGAGTTGACTCGGTGCGACTCTATGAGTTGACTCGGGTGGATTGCATTTGCCTCATTGTTTTGACCCTGTTTTTCTTTATGTGCTTTAGTTTCTTTTTAGTTCAGTCTTGTTTTTTAGTTTTCCAGGAAGTTTTCGATTTCATTTGGGCTATCTATGTTTGGATTGGATCGTTAGATACTATTGAGCTTGGGTTGGACCCTATGCATCGACCCTCTTATGGATCTGCGTCTGCTCTGCAGTATGAGTCTTAGAGCCCCAAGCCCGTCGTGGTTCTTTGTGGTGTGCTCGTATTCGAGTCTTAGTAGTATCGGTTCTTTCCGTTCATGTATTGAAATCGTGTATGTGCCGCATGGCTTGGCTTTCGGGCCTTTATTAATGAATGAAATGTCTTCCAGTTCAAAAAAAAAAAAAACAAGATCCATATTGCATATAAAATGTATTACCGATTGAAAGATATAATCGTTTTTTTATCCGGTTAGGATAGAACGAGGGACTATAAAATTGGGACGGAGGGAATATATTTTTATCAAAAATTGATCGGATCAAGCCCTTCCCGGAATTTTTTTTTGATGATTTCTCGTGAAGATCTTTAAAAACACGTTTTAAACACATTGGACAGTTCGGATCATGAAAATTTGATCAGAAAATTGAAGAATTGTAGGAGTCCCTGATGGGAACTCCATCACGTATACCTGATTGGATCCGTGCTATATATATATTGTGTGTGTGTAGAGAGAGAGAGAGAGAGAGAGAGAGAGAGAGAGAGAGAGAGAGAGAGAGAGGCTCACAAAAGAATGAATAAAATAGGATCTTTTTTTTTTTTTTTTGCGAATAGAGAGAAAAGTCTTATTAATCCAATTGTGTTGCCGCCATTACATAGGTGAAAGGCGCCGACGACTGGCGAAAACCTAAGTTTACTTGTGCACACAGAGAGAGAGAGAGAGAGAGAGAGAGAGAGAGAGTGTGTTGTAGACACCCCGATTTTGAACCCGGGATGTGCTCGAGCATTCTCGATGATGAAATGGACCAATTACGACTACCCGAAACTGGTGAAAATGGCTTGAACTTGATCAAAATTAACCAGACATTACCCAAACAATCAAAACAACCCGAATCAACCCAAGCATCATCAAACCAAGCAAAACCATCAACCTGCCACCAGTAACCTTGAGCGCTCAAGCCCTGGACCTTGAGCACTCAAACCCAAAAATCCCACCTTGAGCGCTCAAGCCCGTAGCGTTGAGCGCTCAACTCTGATCCCAGTCAGGAATCTGCAGAGTATCTCATCATGAGATTTCATGCAGGGAGGAGCGTCTAACTACCTGTATACGTCTTGTACACGTATAATACATCTTACATTGCTCTAATCTACCCCTAAATCTACTCCTAACCCACTTTCAAATACAAACCCACTCTCTCTCTCTCTCTCTCTCTCTCCTCTCTTCCCTCCCACTCACTGCCAATTTAAACCACCCACTACCCATAGTTGATCCAATTTAAACCACCCACTACCGATTGCAAGTCAGTTTATTAAGTCTCATGTTCACAATTTCTTGAGTTGTTGTACATTTTCTGTTATTTCTTATTTCTTGTAAATACTTGTAGTGATTTCCACCGTAGAATCGTATCTCCTGTATATGTTGTTGTAATGTGATTCCATCCCCAATTCCCTATTTTCGTGGATAAATCGAATTTCAAACATTTTCAAAATCCCACAAAATGTCGAGTAGAGACCGGTTCATGGACCGGGCGAGAGGGGTGCCGTAAAACCCTTCCCCTCTCGTAACCAAACCCCCGAATCCGAGAAATCTTTGGTTCTGCCATGACCAGTAAAATCTTTTTCAATGGGCAAATGAGTCATCTTTAATCGGTTTCTCGGGTTCGGACCTCAAATCCGGGTGACGACTCTAACCATCACAATCTTTTCATTCGCAAAACCGAACCATCCGCGGGCCGTCCACATGTGTGTGTGTCAAATAGGAAATTTTGATGTGTAGCAACGAGCAACTGAATTGAGGTTATAAGAGATGGGTACGAGTTCGATCAATAGTGGGGACGAGACTCGCGAGAGACAATTTTGGAAAACAACTTACTAGACTTTTTACGGTACATTATTTCCCTACGTTAATGGAAAATATTTTACAAGGAAAATGTTATAGTCATAGTTTAAACAACGGGCCACTCCAAAATGAGTAAAATGTTTTACGGAATGAAACCTTACTATTGGCTCATTGTAGGAAAAATAATTATCAAACAAATTATAGAAGGCAATTAATATCATGGCTTAGTGATATAAGCCAGTGAAAGTGATGCATAGTATGTAGATAAATTATTGTATTTTTATGGGTACTGACATGTCAGAATTAGGTAAAATTATGACTTTTACCTAAATATTTTGGAAAATATTCAAGAAAAGATAGCTAAAGTGCGCCAATATTGCGTACAGATGGAAACAAGGTGATTAGGAAATTCTATAGTATTTTGCAAAGTTTTGCAATAGGTTGTATAATAATATGCCTATCTTGCCTTTCCATACTTATATTGATATATTTTTTTTTTATACAAGTTGACCAAGAATAATTTTAGAAAATCAAATCTTTTAGTGATTATGAAATTTCAAAGGATCAAAACTAATCTATAAGGAAACACAAGTAGGGGTTATGGGTTGGCATCACCGACATCGTGTTGTGTCATATTCGAGTCATGTTATTTCGGGTTAAAGCCTTGACATGAAAAATTCAACATTTATCCATGTTATCGAGCTACGTGAGTCTAACCCATATTTGAACCATTATCCATGTTATCGAGTTACGCGTGTCTAACCCATATTTGAACCATTTAATTTTCGTGTTTGCGGGTCATGTCAAATTTACCTTCGTGCCTAAAAGTGATTGAGCCAAAATCTTTAACTCCGTATCGTGTTCATATCGAGTGAACAAATCGTGTCCAAAATTCTCACCGCTAAATTTGAGAAGCCTAGTATTTACCCTTTCCTATTCCACTCATTGGGACTCAACAAAGAAGACAACTCCAAAGGAAACCCTCAAATCCAACTTGTTCATTTTGGATTTTGAGATCGGTTTTCTTAATTACTCCTATTACTCAATCATTGCTCACATTTCCTTCTAATTATCACTCCTATTTTCAAATATTTTCTCATTTCTCTCTCTATCTCTCTCCAATCATTCATATTTTCAATCATTACCCAAAAACTAAAATCCAAAACCAAAGAAGGTCAATATTTTCAAAATCATTCAAACATGCCCGTCTAATCAATTATGCAGAATGGGATATTTGGGGAGAGTTTTTCCCATAGATCCAATTCCTCGCTATACGGCAAAAAATGACAATGAGTAAAGGTTTGTGGCAGTTATGGAGCTTGTAGCTAATGAAAAACAACAAGGCACAGGCAAGATCCATAACTAGTGGATAACAGAAAAAATTGGTGGACGGCTGGGTATCATGTGCTAGATTTGTCGTTTAAAATTGTTTTGAACGGTCCAAATTTTAAAGAGAGAAATAGTAGAGAGAGAGAGAGAGAGAGAGAGAGAGGGGAAGGGTCGGGAGAAATCTAGGCCGTCCAAAATATTTTTTGGACGGCCGAGATGTGCGTTCGACACCACGTGTACCATACCCGCTCGGGACCCAAATTTTTCTCAGTGGGTAGGTTTTTTATCTTTTTATTCGACGGTTAGGTTCGGGTTAGTTTACACGCATCTCGGGTAATCTCGTTTACAATCCGGTCATAGACAAGCCATCTACACTGGGACTGAGGGATAAACAAGAAATTATTCTCTTTCGGCCTCACCTAAAGAATCGAACACTAATTAATTATGCGGAGAGCAAGGCAAATCCACCAATCAACCGAACTAGCTCTTACGCCCTGTTTGTTGCCGGTATATAAGAGGGGGATATGAGGTTGAGCTGGATATATATATCCGGGTAGTTTTTATCCTGTGTTTGTTATGTTTTTGGCCACCCGGATATAAAATCCAAGGATATGTATATCACCCTGTGGAAGGATAAAACATAGGCACCCTCCACCCTCCCTTAAGCATATCCGGCCTCATCTTTTAGTCATTTTTACACTCTGCCCTTTGCGCCCCACCACGACAATGAGAGAGAGAGAGAGAGAGAGAGAGAGAGGGGGGGCAGAAGAGAGAGAGAGAGATGCAACAGACCACTTTTCTCACTTTTTACTTTTTTTATTTGGGACAAAAGGGGTATTTTACATTATCCAACCCCTTATATCCCTCTTCTACAACAACAAAACAAATAAAGTTATTTTTAATCTCCCCTTTCAAAATAATACCCCTCCAATTATATCCACCTCTATATCCTTCTCTTATTAGTATATCCCTCTTCTCCCCTCATATATATATCCCGCTAATAAACAAGGCGTTAGAGCTTTTTTTTGAACTGCAAGGCGTTAGAGCTTAACGCATAGGTTTGGTCACACCTAGGCTATGGAAGAGTCATCACGTGCTCGTTTGGTCACACAGGAAGGAACAGGTGGTCCTACCCTGGGCTCATAAGAGCATCCCCACAAACTCTCTAATTGGGTTTCTCCCTATTTTACTAAAACTTCGCCTCAAAATCCATTGCAACAGACTCTTTAAAAGGCTCCCTAAAATTAACGGAGCCAGGATTTAGCGTAGGGGGACGGACATACACAATAAAAAAAAATTAAAATTAAGACAACGATATGAATTTTTTACTTTGATGTCCACATACCACATTAAAGAGTTTTGGGCTTCCGAAATTTCAGTGAGCCTTAGTTTTTAAAAATGAACGGGCCTTAAGTCCCTGAAATGAGTTGAGTTATAAATTTTGGGCGTTGTTTTGTTTAAAAGAATTGTGTTTAAACCTCATTAAAACCAATTTTAGTACAAAATTGTTTCATAGTTCGATAAATATTAAAGTTGTTACTATTATTTTTTAACAAAAAAACGGAGGGGGGACGGGACTATATAGTTTGATGATAATTTTTTTTCTCAATGTAATAGTACAAACTTTTTAAGACGTAGGGGACGACTGCCTCTGCTAGCCCCTCCCTGACTCCATCCTTGCTAAGCTACTATTCACTGACCAAACATTTTTTAATTAGTTCTTCTCTTCTCTCTCCTCTAAAAGAAATTAGTATATTTTAATAATAGAGAGGTAAGATAGATAGCGTTGTTGGAGTGTCAATAGTAATGTGAGTGAGTAAAATGATAAATGTGCACTGTTCCTCAATCTTTTTAGAGAGGATTTTGTTTTTATTGTTGGGAATGCTCTAAGGGCCCAAAACTAAACTTAGCAGGACGAAAAGGCTGGACCAGAGCCTCACACCACTTGAAGATTCCCCAACCAGTGTGCGCTACCTCAGGTTGTTGGATTCGACTAGAGGTGGCAAATGGGTAGGTTGGTATGGATTTGAATGGGTTGGTATGGGTTATGGATTGGATATAGGTGGGTTAAATATGAGTTGAAAGTGAATGGGTTGAAAATGGGTTGGTTGAGTATAGGCCAAGCTAAACCCAACCCGACCCGACCCAACCCAACCCGACCCAACCCAACCCAACCCAACCCAACCCAACCCAATTTTTTGCCCATTTCAATTTCTGACCTTCGTATACCCTGGCATGCTTAGGTTTTTCTATCAATTCTCGCTATTGTTGAAAATCTTAAATTTAAAATCTGAAAACTTGGCCTTTTACGAGAATTGAAAACAAATTTCAAACTGAAAATATTACTCATATATAGTGATCGACATAAATATTACTCGTGTCTGGAACAAGATGAAAACCTGGTTAATTTTTGAATTTGTAGAATTATTATTATTATTATTATTATTATTATTTGGACCTTGATCAGGGTTGAACAAAATCAAAATCTGTTTTGGTTTTGAAATGATGGAGCTAAACAAGAAAGTGATTACATATGTGATTTCAACCACGGAGAGAGAGAGAGAGAGAGAGAGAGAGAGAGAGAGAGAGAGAGAGAGAGAGAGAGAGAGAGAGAGAGAGAGAGAGAGAGAGAGAGTAATTTTCAGCTTAATTATGCCAATGACGAGCACAAATGTGAAATTTTGAAGTGGAGAGAGAGAGAGAGTAATATGTATACTGGTTTTTTGTCTTTGTAATGGAATTGCATTTATCATCAAATCAATAAATATAGTAAAAGAAAGCTACAACGAAGTATACCCTGAATGAACAAGAGAAAGTGTCGTAGTCAGTCGTAGACAAACAAAGAAATCAACCCATATTTAACCCATTTTCAATTCAACCCAACCCATGTAAATATGAGTTAATATGGGTTCAACCCAAATCAACCCATCTTATAATATGCACGGGTTGGGTTGGTTTATAAGTGGACGGATTTGGAACCAGATCCAATCGGATTTGTAATGGTGGGTGCTACCTGTGCAAATCAGGTGAAGGTACAAGGCTGAGCTCTAACCCGAACCAGAGGTTCGATCAGGCTCATGTGTTAGAATAATTATCACCACACGCACACAATGATCAATACGAAAAACAGTAAAGGAAATCAACACAGCAATATACGTGGTTCCCCAAAACTGGGTACGTCCACGGGAGCACACAGAATAGTCGTTTATTGAAGAGCACACCCTAGGGTTTTACAATAGAGAGTATTTATATGTGGCTGCTACTCCTATTCCAACCCTAACTCGCATTATAGCCTGAATACCTATAATGCCCTTATAACACCGTTCACAGACTTTTTAAGCCTCTCGGTATCGATACAGGGAAATACCTGTATCGATACCCAGACATTCTGTTCACTCCTTGTTGCCTCGGTATCGATACAGAGAAACACCTGTATCGATACCGACTCCTCCCAAATGCTTCCCAGCTTGCTTATCGATTCCGGGAACTTCTCAGTGCCTCTCATACACACCATATGAGCCACAAGTTCCAACAATCTCCACCTTGGCGAATATCCTCGCCCATTCAGAAGATAACTACATCGATCCAACAAGTTGTTGGGAGGACGCCTCCTCTCTAGCATCTGGAGACATTAACCAAGTCCAAGCAATGCTTGAACTTGTCCACAGTCACAATCTTTGTCAACATGTCAGCTGCATTCTCAGAAGTGTGCACCTTTTCCAATATCAAATCACCCGAAGCAATCAACTCTCTCACCTTGTGAAATCTCACGTCAATATGCTTGGTCCTCGCATGATACACCTGGTGCTTCGCCAAATAAATGGCACTCTGGCTGTCACAGTACAACTGCACTCCACCTTGATCTATGCCCAGTTCTTTCACCAAACCCTTCAACCACAATGCTTCTTTAGCTGCCTCAGTCACCGCCATGTATTCAGACTCAGTAGTAGATAGAGCAACTAGAGGTTGAACCATGGATCTCCAACAAATAGGCCCACCCGCAAGTGTAAACACAAAACCCGTAGTAGACCTCCTGTCATCCATACCCCCAGCATAATCCGCATCCACAAACCCTACAACTGAAACCTGATCCTGCTTTGCGAACATAATTCCACGGCCTACAGTACCCCTCAAGTATCTGAACATCCACTTGACTGCCTTCCAATGCTCTCTGCCTGGATTGGCCATGTACTTGCTGACTGTGCTAACCGCATGTGCCAAATCGGGTCTAGTACATACCATTGCATACATCAAACAACCAACTGCGCTGGCATAAGGCACCTTTGACATATCCTGAATCTCTTCCTCAGACTTCGGACACTGTGCTGTAGATAACCTGAAATGACTCACCAAAGGTGTGCTAACAGGCTTAGCACTATCCATGCTGAACCTCTCCAACACTTTCATCACATAATCCTTTTGAGATAACCACAGCTTCCCCGCTGACCTATCCCTGCAAATCTCCATCCCAAGTATTTTCCTAGCAGCACCTAAATCCTTCATCTCAAATTCCTTGCCCAACAAAGATTTCAACCTGTTCACCTCAACCATACTCCTTGCAGCAATAAGCATATCATCCACATAAAGTAGTAGGAAAATACATGAACCATCATCAAGACTCTTAACATAAACACAGCAATCATACTCACAGCGTGTGAACCCAATCCGAATCATGTAGGAGTCAAACCTCTTATACCATTGTCTTGGAGACTGCTTCAGCCCATAAAGTGACTTCTTCAACCTACACACAAGGTGCTCAGTCCCTGGCTGCATGAATCCCTCAGGCTGCTCCATGTAAATAACCTCCTCCAAATCACCATGGAGGAATGCCGTTTTCACATCCAGCTGCTCTAACTCCATATCATAGCTAGCCACCAATGCCAAGAGAATCCGGATTGAAGTATGCCTCACCACTGGAGAAAAGACCTCATCATAATCAATCCCCTTCCTCTGTGAGTACCCCTTTGCTACCAACCTAGCCTTGAACTTTTCCTTTTCCTTTTCAGACGCAGCTTCTTTCCTCTTATAAACCCACTTGCAACCCACTGTTTTCTTCCCTTGAGGCAGTTCTTTCAACTCCCAAGTCTTGTTCTTATGCAATGACTCCATCTCCTCCACCATGGCTTGCATCCATCTGTCCTTTTCAGAAGTAGTAATGGCCTCCTGAAAAGTAGACGGATCCCCACTGGTAGTGGACAATGCATAAGCAACCATATCCTCAAACCCATACCTCACCGGTGGCTTGATAACACGTTTGGGTCTCCCTGTGGCTATGCTCTCCTGCTGCTCCTTTTGCTGCTGATCAAGCTGCTCCTTTGGTTGAGAACTACCTGTGTCTCCACCTATATCTGTGTCACCACCTGTGTCAGAATCATCCAGCTCAATCTGTATACCCTGCTGCTTGCTACTTTCCCCTGACTCAGATTTCTGTACCCCTTGATGTGCCTTGACCATTGAATCCTCATCAAATACCACATCTCTACTGATCACCTGCTTCCTTGCTTCCGGATCCCAAAGCTTGTACCCCTTTACCCCTTTTTCATACCCAATAAAGATACACTGTTTGGATTTCGCATCAAGCTTCGACCTCTCATTACCGGGAACATGAACATAGGCTGGATATCCAAAAATCCTCAAAACTGAGTAGTCAACCTCTCTGTCTGTCCACACCTCTTCCGCTACCTTTCCATTCAAAGCAATACTAGGCGACCTGTTTATCACAAACACTGCCATGCTCACTGCTTCTGCCCAGAACATCTTCGGAAGCCCTGCATTAAGTCTGATACACCGTGCCCTTTCTGCTATGGTTCTATTCATCCTTTCTGCCACCCCATTTTGCTGCGGTGTCTTACGAACTGTCCAGTGTCGCTGAATCCCATGCTCCTCACAAAACCTCAGAAAATCCCCATCCTTGTACTCTGTCCCATTATCTGTCCGGAGGCACTTAATCCGCTTCCCAGTCTAATTTTCCACCTCAGCTTTCCACATTTTGAACGTTGCATAAACCTCAGACTTGTGTCGCAAGAAGTAAACCCAGACTTTCCTCGAATAATCATCGATAAAGGTCACGAAATACAGAGATCCCCCTTTCGAGGCTACCCTCACTGGCCCCCAAACATCAGAATGAATGTAGTCAAGAATGCCCTTTGTTCTGTGAGTAGCATTCCTAAACTGCACCTTACACTGCTTCCCCAGAACACAGAACTTACAGAACCCCACTTTGCACGATTTCACTCCTTTCAGCAGATTCCTTTTATGTAGCTCCAGCATCCCACATTCCCCCATATGCCCTAACCGCATATGCCAAAGAATGGTATCATCAGTATCAACCGTTGTGGTGGCAGCAGCTCCACCTACAACTGTACTCCCTGTCAGCTTGTAAATATTACCAGGAACTTTGGAACCCTTCATTATCACCATGGCACCCTTCGTCACCTTCATCACCCCACCTTCTGTTTTACACCCACAGCCATTGGAGTCTAAGGTTCCCAACGAAATTAGATTTTTCCTCAACTCTGGAACATGTCTAACATCACCCAAGGTTCTCACAACACCATCAAACATCCTGATTTTAATTGTGCCTATTCCTATGACTTTACACGATGCATCATTACCCATAAGAACATTACCACAATTCACTGACCTGTAGGTGTCAAACCACTCCCTGTTAGGGGACATGTGATAAGAACATGCTGAATCCAGAATCCATGAGTCTGCCAAGTGATCCGGATTGGCAGAGACTGAAAGCATATCACCATCTTCAGAATCATCCTGCTCCACCACGTTTGCAGAATTCGATGGTCCATCTTTCCTATCCCCTGCCTTTCCCTGTTTCTTCTTCCAATTCCCTCCTTTGCCCTTCTGCGGACAATTTTTCTTGAAGTGACCCGGTTCATGACACCTGTAACACTTCAACTCAAAACCTGCCTTCGATTTCGATCTCCCACGCTCAACAGATTTTCCCCTCTCCAACTTTCTGCCACGCTCCTCGTACCCCTTAACAATCAGTCCTTCACCCTGTATTGACTCAGTCTGTAACCTGCGCTGATTATAGGCCAGAAGGGCTGCAGTAACTTCCTCCAGTTCTAGGGTTTCTTTCCCCCAGAGTAGAGTGGTAACGAGATTATCCAGAGAACCCGGTAGAGAGGACAGCAACATCAGAGCCTGATCTTCCTCTTCGAATGTTACTTCAATCCGCAATAAATCACTAACAATCTGATTGAACGTATTGATATGCTGAATTAGGTCAGAACCCTCGACCATCTTCAGCCCGAATAATTTTTGCTTCAGAAACAGTTTATTAGTCAAGGACTTCGACATATACCTGCTCTCCAGCTTCGTCCAAACCCCAGCCGGCGAATCATCGCCGATCACGTGATACATAACTTCGTCTGCAAGACACAGACGAATCGTACTCACGGCCTTTGCCTGCAGATCTTCCCAATCATCGTTGGACATCTGCTCTGGTTTCTTGGACGCCCCGCTTAACGCCTTCGACAAACCCTGCTGCACCAACAGATCCTTTACCCTCTGTTGCCACAGTCCGAAATTACCAGTCCCGTCGAACTTTACAACATCGAACTTCGACACAGATGTATTCCCCACCATTGTTCTTCGTGTGATTCAATCCGCGTGAATAAACCCGCGCTCTGATACCACTTGTTAGAATAATTATCACCACACGCACACAATGATCAATACGAAAAACAGTAAAGGAAATCAACACAGCAATATACGTGGTTCCCCAAAACCGGGTACGTCCACGGGAGCACACAGAATAGTCGTTTATTGAAGAGCACACCCTAGGGTTTTACAATAGAGAGTATTTATATGTGGCTGCTACTCCTATTCCAACCCTAACTCGCATTATAGCCTGAATACCTATAATGCCCTTATAACACCGTTCACAGACTTTTTAAGCCTCTCGGTATCGATACAGGGAAATACCTGTATCGATACCCAGACATTCTGTTCACTCCTTGTTGCCTCGGTATCGATACAGAGAAACACCTGTATCGATACCGACTCCTCCCAAATGCTTCCCAGCTTGCTTATCGATTCCGGGAACTTCTCAGTGCCTCTCATACACACCATATGAGCCACAAGTTCCAACATCATGATAGAAGACAGTGCTCAGAATAGAAAGCGGCTCTCAAGAAAGAAAGCGGAGGCTCAGGTCCAGACCCCAACTAGAGATCCAGACAAGGGCGGAGCTACCCTTTGTCAAGGGTGGGCTTTAGCCCAAGGTAAAGTAAAAAAAAGACTAAAAATTTATATGTAAATTTTTTGTCCAATAAAAAATTAATATGGGTTAGCCCATATAAAAAAAACATATATATGAATTAGCCGAGGGCAAATTAGATTTCTGGCTCCGCTATTGGATTCAGAGAGACCAAATCAAACACAACCACACAAAAACCAAAACCGACATTCCAGTTTAAAAGTTTTGCAAACCAAACCAAATAAAATGAACGGCCCTCCAATTGTTGACTGTTAGTCTGTTTGAAATGAGAAAGACAGTTTTGAAATATTAGAAGGCTTATTGATTTCGGTTGTTTTGTAGCAGAGAATCGCTTTGGACAAGAAGACTAGTTGGGGCGTCACAATGTTGAAATTACAGCCATTGTTTGTCTGTTTTCTCCGTATAAGGTTGAGAATACAAGTCCAAGCTAGGAACATCAGCAACGGGTGTTTCTAATCTTTGCAGCTATCTTTGACTCAACAAATGATTGCACGCGATGGTAGTTTTGCTTTAAAATACTTCAAACATAAAATTTGATCTCGTGAGTTGTGATGCCTCTTTGCTGTAACAACCCGCCCCAACTGACCTGCAAACTTTTAGCCTAATCACGTGGCTCAAAAGGTTAACTTCACGTGTTATACAGTAGTTGGTCGGATTCTCTTATATATTAAACTCTTTTTTACTATCTGGGCGATGTGGGACAAACCCATTGAATGGGTTGTCACATTTGCCTTGGGTCCTTTCAATCCTTTTAATTGTTTTCAGTGATTAATAGATTTCTTTTGCTGAGAAAAAAAAAACATAAAATTTGTTCTCAAGTTAATCTAGCATAAGATTTTTTTTAAGCCTTTATCAATTTCTAGTAGCCTTTAGCAATTTCTAGAATTTAAAAATCAGTTGGTAAATTTTTTGAACAATTACTTACTACAAAATCTTAAATTAAAAAAAAATCAAAATAGTATCCAGTGTGAGTCCAGCCCCTCTCCAATCCCTTCAAATGGGTTGGAGAAAATAACTTCTTCAATTTCGGCTCGGAAAATTTCTTTCCTATCACACTTCAATGATCAGAATAGTTCATATGTATTTTAACTCGTTTAGAGCATCAAGCATATCAAAAATCAAGTTGATCGATATGATTTCGAAACACATTTATATTGCAAAAATAGTAGAAATGGGTTTTGTTCCAATGCAATCTTATTTTTGCAAGATAAATGTGTTCCAAACTCACATCAAATGATCAACTTGTCTCGATCAATGAAAGAAGAGTGTAAAAAAAATTCCGGACCTAAATTGGAGAGGTTGTGCTGGACTCCACCTGGATTATTCATTTTTAGTCGACTACAATACAGGTAAGTAGTTCCAAAATTTGCTTGCCTTGTCTTACAAAACTACAAATTAAAGGTTGTTTTCATGCATGAGGGTGACCTCTTCAACTCACTGACTGGACTAGTCAATGACGAAACTGCTGTGGGGCCGCCCTCGGCATTTTTGGACGGCTTGGATGTGCCGAAAGGGCACCACGTCACCCATACCCTATTTGCACCCAAAATTTTCTCCCCGGGAAGATTCAAAAAAGATACTCCAACTTCCTTCGTCCCAAAATAATACCGAATAGTTCGATCCGTAAAACGATAGGCTATTGACTAATGAAACTGCTATGGAGCCGCCCTTGGCAAGATTAAAAAAGGTACTTTGTCTGTTTGATAGTCTGGTTCGGTCTCCAATTCAATTTGATGGGAAATATGGATCTTATATGATAGATCTCAATCAAGTCAATTATACAAAGTTTTTAAAATCTTTAAAAATATTGTAGATAGAAAGATAAGAACAATTTAAAAATTACATTGGAAACCGAACTGGACTATTAAAATGAAATCAGAAGGAAGTACTTTCTTCATCCGAAAATAATATCGAGTAGTTCGGTCCATAAAACGATAGGCCAGAGGTGGCTCTAAGAAGAGCCGAGGGTGGTCACTTGAACACCCTGAAAAAAATAATTTTTTTAGAAATACATGTAAAAATTTATTTATTTTTTAATTTTTGTCATTTTGAACACCTTAACCAAAATATTTGAACACTTGTTTGAACACATTACCCAAAAAATTTGAACACCCAATCCTAATGACGGAATTCACCATGCAGCGGGCGACAAAGTAGGTTTGTGTCCCACGGGTTCTTTGGGGGAGTTAACTTGTGGGTACTGAATGCCGAAATTCAGAAGCTCTTCGTTTGGTTCGAGCTACACTGATGTTGGTCCTAGGTGAGTTGGTCATCCTATGTATTAGTTAGCCATAATGTGACTGACTTCGGTGCTTTATACACAGTTGTACTTCTTGGTTGGGCTAGTGACTATGGAATCTAGATTAGGCATGTGAGAGTGGGCGATAGAGTAGGCATGTGACCCAAGGGTTCTATGGGGGAGTGTCCTTGTGTGTTCTGATTGCCGAAAATCAGAAGCTCCTAGTTTGGTTTGGGTTGCGCTGTTGTTGGTCCCAATTGAGTTGTCATCCTATGTATTAGTTACCATAAATTGTGATGTTTTGCAATATTGATATTTGGAAATCATTGACGTTTGGAAACTATTTTATACCCATCCCAGCAAGTGGAACCAGGATCTCTTTCCCTCCTCGGCGGGTTGTGCCGGGGAAAACGCACAGTTTGATTTTCACTACTTATCCCTATCCTTGCGGGTTGTGCAAGGGCACCTTATCTTTCCCATCTCCGGCGGGTTGTGTCGGAGTTTTGCATTTTATTTCTGTTTCGATTATTGCTTTATTGCTCATTTATACCTATGCTAGCGGGATGTGCTAGTACTCTCATTTTCCCACCCCGGCAGGTTGTGTCGGGGACCACGCACTTTTTTCTTTTTCTTTTTTGTTTTCTTTTATTTTTATTTTGTCCTCCCTGGGGTATGCCCCTTGTAGGCTGTACATTCGCTTAACCCCTTTTAATTTCAAGCTAATTTACCCAAAAAAAAAAAGAAATTCACCATGCACTAATTGATACTCCATTAGAGAATAGTATAAATTGGATATTTGAGAATTTGGGTGTTTCTTTGTCTCAACACATTTAGCTCAAAGAGATAAGAACACTTTTAACTATCTCTCTTTAATCTATTTATACTTATTCCAAGTGATTACTCATTACATTATAAAATATAGATCAATAATTTAATATATGTGCGCTATCTTTTTTTGTGAAACACTTTAATATATATGCACATAGGGTATATAGACACAATATATTTGGATTATTGTACATAGGCCATTCATAGGTTTGATTCTTTTTTAATTTTTGTTTGGTAGTTGGAACCATGGACAAGTTTGTGATAAGAAAATCAAGAATGGTGCAAGAGTCATTTCCTATTGAAACTTTTTTGATGATAGCAACCCCTAAAACTCGTCGAAGCGAAACCGTATTGACTTGGAATTGTTGTTTTTTTGGTTGCATTGTTGTATTAGTAGAATTTTTATTTTTATTTATTTATGTACAGTTATGATTTCTAGAGGACATTGGCTTTGCCCGATTCATGTGTGTGGCGAGGCGTGAATAGACCCTGGGATTAGTGTGCGCAGGATAGTCTGGACCACCCAGTTATATATAAAAATGATTTCTAGAGGACCGTAGTAGAATTTCTGAACACCCTCAAGAGAATTCGTGGAGCCGCACTGGTGCAAAAGACTCGTGGATCAAAAAAAAAATAGTACAAAGGACACGCTGGTCCTTCCGGGGTAACATCTTGAGCAATCAACCTTAACTTCCAAAGAAAAAAAGATCAGGACCACAATACAGGACCCCAAAAGCCAAGTCTATGGTCTCTGTCTTCAAGTTAAAATTTCTCTTCTCCTCCATCCACGGCATGTTTAGTATCCACAAGTACTTGAAAGGTATAGATGTAGGTAAAACAAACTTCCTACTATAAATTCAAATCTAGCACTAATACAAGTTGAAAAATTCTGTTCTTCCCAACTGCCGTGTAGTATGAGTTTGTGGCAACAAGGTTTTGATTTAGCCAAAAAAAAAAAAAGTTGGACGCACGAACATCATTTTTGCCATCCTTTTTAAATTTCTTGCACGAATGTGTTAAATGTGTTATGCTCTCACAGCTATCGTGTCTGACCACACAGTTTTTGCAATAATAATATCCAATGCAGGACTCATAAATTGAATGGTTCGGATTAACCGTTGTAACCCTACAAAAGATCCACGAAAGCCCAAAATTGGATGGGACTGGATGGATAAGGACTAGAGAGTAGCCTTTCACTGTCGAATGGCACCATTTTCTCATACCCTTCCTTATGTGTGTGAAATACGGTTTAGAAAGATCGATCCCTAGTCTATTCTCTCTCTGTCAGTAAATGCAAGTGGAAGAGGGTGGGATGGAAACAGCCAAACAGGTCATGGCCCAACTCAAGTCTTCGTCTTTTCACAACAAAATTGCTCAATTTAGATTCCTTCCCCTTTACACATGAGTGCGCGCAGGATAATCCGGACCACCTAGTTATATACAAAATAATTTCTAGAGGACTGTAGTAGAATTTTTGAACACCCTCAAGAGAATTCCTGAAGCCGCCACTGCAATAGACTATTGACTAATGAAACCGCTGTGGGACTGCCCCTGGCAAGATTAATAGTCTGGTTCCATTTTAATAGTCCATTTTTTTTTTCCAATGCAATTTATAAATTGTTAATAGTATTCAATCTATAATGAATTTTATGGGAAATATGGATCTTATATGACATCTCAATTAGGTCTATTATACAAAGTTTTTAAAATCTTTAAAAATACTGTATATTGAAAGATAAGAATAATTTAAAAATTGTATTGGAGACCGAACTGGACTATTAAAATGAAACAGAAGGAAGTACTTCCTTCATCCCAAAATAATATCGAGTAATTCGGTCCGATCCGCAAAACGATATGTTAAAAATAATTCATTTTAAAGTTTTCATGCGGACCTAGGGGCGTTTTTGACTTTCCGGACCAAATTTTGATGATCCGAACCGCTAATTGTTTTTAAAACATGTTTTTGAGGGCCCTTCCGAGGAATCTCCCAAAAAAAAAAAAAAAAAAAACCGGAAGGGTTTCATCTAATCAGTTTTCAATAAAAACTGCTCATAAATAATTTTTATCGAAACTGATCGGATCAAGCCCTTTCGGGTAATTTTTTTTTGAGATTCCTCGCGGGAACCCTTAAAACCTCATTTTAAAAACATTGAACGGTTTGGATCGTCGAAATTTGGTCTGAAAAGTCGAAAATACCCCTAGGTCTGCATGAAAACTTAAATAAGGGTCCCTTATTGGAAGGGGCTCCTCTCTCTCTCTCTCTCTCTCTCACACACACACACACACACACACAACAAACTTCCAATCAGGTATACCTAATAGGCTTCCCATCAGGGACTCTTACAATTTTTCAATTTCCCGATCAAATTTTCATGATCCGAACCGTCCAATGTGTTTAAAAGGTATTTTTAAGGGTCCCGCGAAAAATCAGTGAAAAAAAATACCGGGAAGGGCTTGATCCGACCAACTTTCGATAAAAACTATATATATATATATAAATACCTTTTAACTACATTGGACGGTTCAGATCATGAAAATTTGATCGGAAAATAGGAGTCCCTGATGGGAAGCCCATCAGGTATACTTGATTGGAAGCTCACTGTATATATACATACACACAAGAAACTTCTAATAAGGACCCTTATAGGAGGACCAAAGTGAGGACCTCATGCTTCCCGACCAAATGCGTTTCTTTTTCAGCAAGGTCCCCGTGAACGGATGTGGTCCAACCGAACATCACTGCATTGAACCTCGATGCCGCAAACAAAGAGAAACGTCTTAAAATCGTCCGGTTGATGGAAATATCAGACCAGCATGGCGAAAAGACGACGTCGATTTAGTCAAGAGGGATGATTGTTGCCAGCGACTTGGGAAGCGAGGAGTGGAGGCTGGGACGTTGATTCAAAACCGCCAGCGTGAAGATTTCGTCCATAAATCGAAATCTGGGACGGCGAGGAGGTGATTTGGAGGCAACAATTTGGGAGAATGAATGTTGATTGACCTAGATGAATAAGTGGTCACTGTTGCCCAATTGAATATTTGGCCTAATATGATCAATATTTCCAGCATATGCTAATTCTGAAATTGGGGAAAAAACCTTTATTTAAATCGAAAAGGTTTGTACATAGGATGAACGGCATGAAGATTTCGTCCACTGAGACGGTAAGGAGGTGATTTGGGGCGGCAATTTGGAGAGTTTTATGGCTAGGTTATAAAGGTTGAACAGTAACTAATGAAGCATAATATCAGGGATTGGGTTTTATCCCCAATCCCTTAATTGCAGGGTAGGGACTGAGACATTATTTTATACTACGATGGGTGCACAAAGTGATGATTGTTTATACCATCTATATTATAAAATGACTCAGTTTTTTGAATCCCTCATATTTTCAGCCATTAGATTCAATGGAGGGTCGAGATTGATTTTCACGCCAACTGTTAAGGGCTTAGATCGATTAAGCTTTTAATCGATGGCCAAGATGCATTTTTGGGCTCAGATTTTGCCACCTAAATGGTCCGCTATACTTGGGAAGCCAAAAACGTTGCCTATTTTGATACTCTTTCTCTCTTCCCCCTTCCTCAGGCTTAGTTTTGCAAAAGATTTTAGCAACTCATTTGCTAAAATCAACCATGATTTTAGCAAATAAGTTGAGTTGCTAAAATCATGGAAATTTCAAATCACAAAATTAAGTGGTTCCATTTATCGTTTTTCGATTTTTTTTGCACCAAATTAAAGTACTCGAGGAATACTCGAGCAAAGTGGGCCGTTTATCTTTTCTATATCCTCATTGTGAGCAATTATCACTTTTATTTCCCTCTCTTTCTCTCTCTCTCTCTCCCCCACCCCACCCCACCTTATTTCTTTTCCGATTTTCCAATCATAATCTGTATTACTAAAAGGACACAGTAATATCATATATGGTCAGCCTCTCCTCCATTTGACGTTGGTGCATCGCTAACCTCCGGCTCATCCAGAACCTCTGTCTCCATGGCCACTACATGCGTCTTCCTCTCCATGGACGGCTGAATCCTAAACATTAATTAAGTACTCCTATAAAGCTAAAAAATATTTCTCATACTACGTTTTGGAGCTAAAGCTTATTTTTGTTGTTATTCTTCTTATGGGAACGATCTTGTGAAAAGATGTTGTTTTCTCCATTACAGATTTGCATTTTTTGGGTCCTCTAAATGTACTACATGTTCGGCTGAGTTGGTGAGTGTGGGTTAATCGCTTATATTCATTGAGAAATCTGTGAGTCAGTTAGCTGGTTTGTTGTTGTTGTTGTTGGGTTTTTTTTTTTCCGCGCGTGTGTGTGAATGCCAATCTGTAATTTTCATCATATTACATTTCGTTGCGATGCTCTATTATTTTGTTGCTTTTTTTGGAAACCTTCTACGAATAGGTTTCGGAATGTCATTCAAGTATTTACTCAAATTTCGTTTGGTAGAGTACCTTCAGGCACGGGTCATTCGCTAGTACAATTATGGTTGGATAGAAATATCCAGACCCTCTGTTTGAGGCCTTTAGTCGACAACGCAGCCTTTGCAGATGCTGGCTCTACTTATGGTTCCGCCGGAGGGTTGAGCGGTAAAGCGGGTGGGGCAAGCGATTCTAGTGGTGGGACGTTTGGGACAGGAGTTGATGCTCCGGTTGGGGGGAGGGCTCTCCCCTTGGGTCTTCCAATTCCCTTAAGGACTCTACGCTTATGCCTGGGGAAGAGATTTGGCTCGAACCATGAAGCTGTTGCAACTCCGTGAGAAGGCTGTGAATTGTTTAACATATTTTTACCATAATCATTATGGTGTGGGCATGTATTTACCATGATCCATTATTCCTAGTTAACAAATAATAACAAATTTACCATATTCAATGTTCTAAGACTAATTTTTACCATGACTCTTGAAAGATATTGTGGTCATATTTTTCACATAAATCAACAAAATATTACCATGTTTATTGTGGCTTCCTTATTTACCATAGTTTTTGACTTTTTTTTTTTTTACCATGATTCAAGATATCAATTCAATAATTATTAAGTGTTTTTTACCATAAAATTGGAATTTGTTTTGATATTTTTATCATGATTTTTTTATCTTTTATTATTTTTACCATGAAATGTCGATTATGTGGTTGATATGTTTTACCATGATTCAAGTTATTAACTTAACAATTATTACCATGTTTATAAGTGATTAAATTTATTTTTTTTACCATAAAAACCGTGAAATGTGATTTTTTTTTACCATTATTCGTGTTCTCAAAGAATATTATATTTACCATATTTTTTTGACTAGTTATAAGTTTACCACATTACTCGGTCATTGGTTACATTTGCCATTTTTACCATGTTTATTCAAAATTTCTCTATCTTTACTGTGGTAGTATTTATTTTTACCATAAACTTGGTGTTTTGCTCATGTATGCCATTTTTACCATATTTGCTGGTGCGAATTTAAATTTTTTTTGCTTGGTTATCTATAATTTCACCACACATTAGTAACAAATTTTTGAATTTGAAATTTCTTTTGTTATCTCTCTTAATGGATGTGATTGAATCTCATTAAATTAAAAAATGGTTAAATCCCACAAAATTAGGAACTTATTGAATCCCACACAATTAGGAAAAATATAATCCTGTATATGTTGATATCATAGTAAAAAGGTAGAAAAGGTATTTCACAATGGATAAGGATGAAAACATAATTCCGTAAAACAAGGAGGATGAAAATCTAAATAGTGTCCAAAAAATGGATGATTATTTAATTACCTCATGAAATTATAACACTAAGAGTTACTGAGTAAAACATTTTGTTGGAGGTCACAAGACGAAGGAATAATTCCTCGTGACTTAAAAAAAAAAAAAAACATTCCCGAATATCTAAATTAAAACATGCATTCTCACCAAATAGAACATTTTCAACTTTCAAGGGATAAATGGGTCCATCATACTACATGCCGATTGAAGTAAGTAACCAAGTATAATTAAGGATTCACATAACGATTATGAATTTTCTAAAAAAATAATTCTAAGATATATAGGAGATGTTCGAAAGTACGTAACATGTTCAACAATATTTCACCTGGGTCAAAAGTGATGCAATGTAATCATATAAAGCATGACATTTTTTTATAATGTTGTTATGTTTGTAGCTGCTGCGTCTCCCGTGGGTTAACGCCACGAGATTCCCGGCATGTCACTTCTCAATTTGGAGTGTGACACGAGCTCTAGTTCTGACTATATTATTTTTATTCAACTGAAAAAGCAAATTAAAAAAACACAAACCCAACGAAAAGACAAAAAATAAAATCGATTGTTCGTTACAAAAACAATCAAGTTGGACATGATTCGATTAGTCAAAGAAGTAAAGTTGGGCAACTCCGTGTGTTCGTGGGAGTTATTTCATTGTCCGTAGTTACGTGATGAGCCTCACAACTTCAATTAAATAATAATAAACGGCCATTGCCTTTTACTCCCTCCGTCCCAAAAAGTTTGGCCTACTGTTCTTTTTTGGCGGTCTCAAAATATAGAGTCAATTTAAAATTTTCAACAAAGGAAAGTTGGTAAATTCCATTTCTGCCCTGGAGATGGTTTTAAATATCAAAACAATGAGACCAAAAGAAGAATAATTGAAAATTTTAAGATTTAAAGTGTGTTTTTAAAATTTTGAAAAAGTTCTCTGATTACACTAGTGGCAAGATTTTTTGCTTTCCAGAAAAAAATTTGAATTCAAAACTTGATTAATTTTTATTTTATTAGAGTCAACTAATGAAGGGCAAACTTGGAAAGTTATAAGTTTTGGGTAATATTGTGTATTGTACATAAAATGTTGAAATATAAAAGTAGGCTAAACTTTTTGGGACGGAGGGAGTATGAATTTGGGTCAATGTATTGAGTTTCATGAACCAGTAGATAAAATATCCAAAGCAGTACCCTTGACTTAGATAGGGATAGGATTTTCGGCAGTGGGACCGTGCAGCGTAATGTGGGCCGTTCAAATGTGCTTTCGCTGGTCCAGAAGAGTTTTATTTAAATTTGAATCGTTGAGAGTACATTTAGATGGCCAAAAAGCGGCCTTGCACGTTGCAGCGCATTCGCTGCACTACAACAGGACGCCCAGTTCTAGAAAATAAGAATTGGGTTTCAAAGAAAATGCTATCGAAGATCTGGGCTTTACCGGCAGCAGACAAAAGTTTGTAAAGGATGTTACTATTACCTGTAAGTAATACTAAAAGGTTAATGCAAAAAGTTATTAACAACCTTTTTTTTTTGGGACGGCAAAGAAATTTTCATTCATCATCACAACGATAAAAAAAATTAAAAAAAATTCCCGAAAAAAGAGCTAATACTATTTCATTAACTCGCTGAACCGAGTGTATAGAACTCATACAATTACGTGGTTACAGAGAATACCGGAGCATCACGTGACACTTATGAAAGAAATAGACTACTCAAGCACTTTGTACCAAATTTGGAGGAGAGATGGTACATGGCCGACTCCTTGTCTACTTACATGTGAAAAGGTGCAGCTCTAGATGTGAAAAGGTAACACTCTAGATTCATTTTCGACTTAAGAAAAGGACCAGCGCTGCCTTTCCTCTAAGCTTAAAACATGCACATGGTACAATGAAATTGTTTAATGTAATTGATCTTTTCAGGGCAAAAAAATAATAATAATCCTCCGTTCTCATTTATTGGTCTTTTTAGGTAGATGTGGCCACGATATATAGAAAACTATATGATTTACTTTCGTGAATAACTTTGTAAAATATTTTTACACGGCTCAAAAGTTAGATCTTTTAGGCAATGTAAATTACAAATTCCAAAAAAAAATCATTCAGGATGATAGATTATATTTCGATCCAACTGTCTAACATGTATGCATAAAAAGGACCAGAAATTAGGCACTGAAGGAGTACTACTCTCAATTTCCGAATGAAAACACCATCCATCCACTTCATCACACTACCAACCGAAAGACGTTTCAAACATGATCTCGTGCCTTTATGTTATTATTATTATTATAATTATTATTATTATTATTACAAATATTATTAATATTGTATGCATCATGCGACCGCAGCTTATAGCTGACTAAAATGTTAGTTTTCCAACCAGAAAGGGACAGATTAAAATATTTGCAAGGTTCAAATTTGAAGTCTTAGCCTCTAATATTAAAAAGCTTCACCTTATGTTTATATATATAAGCTTTCTTGTTTTCTACTTCATTCACCACTTAACTTCCCTCCAATACCAAATCCTATCAGGAGAGAGAGAGAGAGAGAGAGAGAGAGAGAGAGAGAGAGAGAGAGAGAGAGAGAGAGAGAGAGAGAGAGAGAGAGAGAGAGAGAGAAGAGAGGAAAACCATGGAAGAGGCTAAGGAAGTGATTAAAAGCGATGAGCCAAAGTACAGAGGAGTAAAAGCCATGCCCTTTGTTATAGGTACTTTATCAGTCATATACTAGAAGTACTAGAGCAGCTGATCATGCTGCACAAACATCCAGACATGCACACACAACACAAGCACTCCCTCTGTTTTCAAAAGCCAATCCAAATGTCCTAATTACCATGCACAATCATATGCTTTTTTTTATTCTCGTGTGTTAGAAATTGTCTGCATGGATGCCCCTCAAATTCTCCGTACCCAAATTTTGTTGTCCGGTAGAATCTATTTTATTCGTTAAGATTCTCACGTGGTCCAACGCGCGGCTGAAAACACACAAGAAACAAAGATGTGGGAAAATTAGGGTACAAAGGATTTGAACTCGTCTAGTTTAGTATATATGCATTAGAACACAACGGTAGAGATTTTGGAAACAGAAGCACATAGCACTGCATGCGATTCTATGCAAGCACGCATGGGCCGATGGTCTTTTTTTTTTTCCCTTTTCCTCCTTCACTCAGAAAAATTATTCACCCCGGTCCTTTTTCACCACATGAAATGTGTGGCGAAAAAGAGATTTGGGGCACCACGTTGTAGTACGTACCTCAGGATCACTGAACAATCACTTTTTTCTCTTCTAAACAAAATATTGCAGGAAATGAGACATTTGAGAAGCTGGGAACACTGGGTACCTCATCCAATCTCTTGGTATACCTAACAACTGTGTTCAACATGAACACAATTACAGCAACAAATTTTGTCAACGTCTTCAATGGCACTTGCAACTTTGGAACCCTGCTTGGAGCTTTTCTCTCTGATACATACTTCGGCCGATATAAAACTCTCGGATTTGCTTCTATATCCTCCTTCTTGGTACTTATTCTATTTCTACCCCCTGTAATTCTGTCTTTCTCGAGATTATGCTGTGAGCTTGCACATTAAAACATGTTACATCGCCGGCCCGGCCATCCCTAAAGTTCTTGGGATAAAGGGATAAAGAGTTCTTGGGATATTCGGAGGGATTCTATATCTCATGACATAATACATATGTTGGATGAACCAGTGACTAGTTGCCTTGTTGGAGCCTAAAAATATTGATATGAAACTATTTTGCGCCAAAATAACTTTTTTTAGACAGAAGGGGTCACCAATTTAAACGTTCGATATGGACGAGGTTGACCTCTAGGGTCACTACGGTATTTCAGGCAGTGGCAACTCCAGGATTTTCATTTAATTTTTGAAGTGGTGTCATGAGACTATTGACCCTCTAGGAAGAAGATAATTCATAATTTGGATGTTAGTGGGTTCAGTTGACACCAGTGGATGTACACTGGCGTCACCCTTGATTTTAGGCATGGATTTAAATATCAGTTGCTACGTAGCGGTTTTCGGGTACTCCGATACCGCTGCACTCCGCTATACTGCTGCTACCCAAAATTCACATTCGTATTGGCCAATTCTCGCTACTTATCGCTTTGTAGCCAATTTTTCCCACTCATGGCCTCTACGTGACCACTACGGCCACTTCCGGTGCTCTGGTGCCAATAATATTTTAAAAAATTCACGGTCTCTATACCTTATTTTTCCTGCGTAACATTCGATACTTCTGCTACCAGCGCTATTTAAGATCTTGATTTGAGGGTCTGTTTCTTCCCAACTAGAGTCACCACTGTATTTTACTTGAGTTTTTTCCCTATTGGCCACATAAAATCTCGAGCCCACATAATTATGATATATAAGGATGTATATGCCATTAGTAACGCCCAAGGCCAAGGTAGACCAACTTCCCATTGAATTGATTATCCTGTCACACTATCCCATTGTCAGATTGTGCAACCAAATGTGGGATAAATTAAGTCCAACAGATACGTCATCCAATCACGCTTACTCGAGGCACACCCTTAGAAAAATAGCCATGCGTCACGTGTATGTGGTTCAAAACTTAAAAATGTGCAAGAAGAAGAGCATGACAATGGCAAAGATAATTAGGTGAACAGCTGTTCGAACCAACTAGGGGTGTCCACGGATCGGTTCGGTTCTCGATCTGATCCGCTCGTGACTGATTGTCGTTTTTAAGATCCGCAATCGTCCATGAGTGACATACGGATGGGTCGGTTCGGTTGCGGATTGAGCGGATCAAAGAAGGATTATTAGGCGGATCGAGCGGATCGAACCCAAACCAAACTGAACCGCATCCGTCAAAATAAAAATATTAGAATCCGTATCCATCCGTAACGTACCTCGGTTGAGTAAACGGACGGATCGGTTTGGGCCGATTGAACGGATTGGGCGATCTGCTAGGCAGCCCTAGAACCAACGTTACCAATCACGTACCGGACAGTATACCTTTTTTTTATTTCTGTTACAGTACACACCTGTATCATTATGTGGGGTACCATTATGGATTGATCGCTATTATCTATGTTTAGTTAATAAAAGTTTATATACTTAGTAATTTCTTATCCCCATTTTTGAACTGCAGGGGATGCTTTTACTCACACTCACAGCAGCAGTCTCAAACCTTCACCCTCCACCCTGTGGAACTACAGGCGCATGCATTGCCCCAACAGCATGGCAATTGATTTTCCTCCTAACAGCTTTTGTCCTGCTAGTAATCGGTGCAAGCGGTATCCGGCCGTGCAACCTAGCCTTCGGAGCAGACCAGTTCAACCCCAACACAGAATCCGGGAAGAGGGGAATCACCAGCTTCTTCAACTGGTACTACTTCACTTTCACTTTCGCGATGATGGTTTCCTTGACAGTCATTGTGTATGTGCAGTCGGACAAGAGCTGGACTTGGGGACTGGCCATTCCGACGTTCCTCATGTTCTTGTCTTGCACCTTTTTCTTCGTTGGCACCAGGATTTACGTCATGGTGACTCCCACCGGGAGTCCCTTGACGAGCGTAGTTCAGGTTTTAGTTTCTGCAGTGAAGAAGAGAACCGTGAAGTTACCAGAACAGCCGTCCGTATCCCTTTGTAACCATTTTCCTACTAATTCCATTAACTCGAAGCTCGCTTACACCGAACAATTCAGGTATCCAACTCTGCCTGCTACGTATTACTAGTACTTTACCAGGGACATACTAATTTCTACATCAGTCCTTCTATCGTCAGCCCAATAGGCGGACGATTAAAGTACTCTTTTAACCATAAGAATGCTCTTTGACCGGTAAGAGTGCAAACACTTTTACTCTTAAGAATGCACTCTTACCGGTCAAAAAACACTCTTACCGTCCACACATCAGGCTGATGGTAGAATTTTCCTTTCTACATATATATGTTTCCATCAAAATGGCTGAAATTTTCCCGTTTCCTCAGAGACCGAGATAATATACTAGTGGATTACAAAATTCCAATGTTCCTAGCAAAAACGAGTATAAAATTGTGAAACACAAGTAGGATTTGAAATTTATTTGAGAGAAATGTAACATGAAACCTTAAGTTTTGAATCACGAGAAAACCAATTTCATTCCGCGTTACAAGCTCTTCATTTTTAATCAAATGTTGCTCACTAGCTAATAAAAAATGGCTGATAATTTACAGATGTCTCAACAAAGCAGCAATCATCACTCCTGAAGACCAAATCAAGCCCGACGGTTCAGCTGCAAATCCATGGAGACTCTGCAGCATCCAGCAAGTGGAAGAACTGAAATGCCTATTGAGAGTAATACCCATATGGGCAGCTGGGGTCATCTACTACGTCGCGACAGTTCAACAGCAAACCTACTTGGTCTTCCAAGCCATTCAGTCTGACAGGCGTTTAGGCAACACCGGTTTCCAGATCCCACCGGCTTCCTATACCGTGTTCACCATGTTAAGCCTCACTATATGGATCCCTCTCTACGACAGAATCATAATGCCAACTCTCCGAAAACTAACCAAAAAAGAAGACGGTATCACAATACTCCAAAAAATGGGCGTTGGATTGGGTATCGCTATAGCCACTATGATTGTATCGGCTATAGTGGAAAGGCATAGGAGGGATTTAGCACTTACTAGGCCAACACTAGGGTTTGTACCAAGGAAAGGCGCGATTTCTTCAATGTCAGGGTTTTGGCTAGTTCCTCAGTTGGCTTTGGTGGGAATTTCTGAAGGGTTCACGATTATCGGACAAGTCGAATTCTTTTACAAGCAGTTCCCGGAAAACATGAGGAGTATTGCGGGGTCCTTCTTCTTTTGCGGGATGGCATTGTCGAGTTATTTGAGTAGCTTCTTGGTGTCGATAGTGCATAAGGCGACGGGGGAAGACGGGAGAGGAAATTGGTTGCCAGAAGATCTTAACAAGGGGAGATTGGACTACTTTTACTACCTGATTGCTGGTCTAGAGTTCTTAAACTTGGGATACTTCCTATTGTGTGCTAAGTGGTACAAGTACAAAGGAGCCAGTGCCAACAGCCTTGACGTGCCACAAGAAAAAATGCAGTCCGAAATACATCCTGTTTGATACAAAAATTAGTCAAGTGCCACTTCATATTGTTTTGCTTGAAAGCAAATGTCCCAAGCATACATATATACCACAGAAATACATAAAGGAAAGTTCTATAGTCAGCCCACTGAGCTGTCAGAAAGAGTATTCTTTAACCGGTAAAAGTGTTCGCATTCTCGCCGGTAAAAAAACATTCTTACCGTCAAAGAATACTCTTATTGACAACCCATTGAGCTGTTAGGACTGATACGTAAATACATATACAGATGTATTCGAATTTCCACCTCTCAATATTTCAATTGCGTTGTCAATTGCTTATGGAAGCCATGGCACTGGTTAGGTGTATACACATTAGTGAACTCTTATGCATTGGTCCCCAAATACTTGTGGGATTACGAAATTCCTGGTTGTGTTTGGTTAGATAGTTTAATTTTGTTTTGATGATGTCATCAGATGTAATGAGTGGAGAGAGATAGAGAGAGAAATGAGAGAAATGATGATGTCATCAAAACTAAAACTAAACTGGGAAACGAACAGGACTCCTATATTTCCAGCGAAAAACAACGGATAAAGAGACTCTTTTTTTTTTATCGGCAAAAGGAATTTATTAATCATTGAAAACTCATTACAATGATTAAAAGGACCAAAAGCATAACCCGGCATCACAACGAAACCCAAGCATCCCAACTAGGTTGACACCCCCGGGATCGACAATCATATGCCAGCCAATGGCCCAAAAGGGAAAATCACACAAACGGGTTGGCAAGGTACCAACACAGCCAAATACAATCCAGAAAACTAGAGCTTATAAGCTGCTCTGGACAACAATAGAACAAAATAAATAAACAAACATGAATGCTCAGTCTAGATTTCTGGATACCACCCTTGATGAAAACTTCCACTGCATCACCCTCTTCCATTTTCCAGGCCACCACTAAGATCAGCAAAACAAATCCTGACAGCATGTACACAACCCAAACCTCTGAGACACTCTTAGACACTCTAAGAGTGTCTAAGAGTGTACACCACCCAAACCTCAGCAAAACAAATCCTGACAGCATGCACACCACCCAAACCTCTGAGACACTCTTTGTCCATGCTTTCCATAGCAAAACACCGAAAACGGAATTTTGATCCTAAAGGGTAGCCTTCTATAGATACATCCAAATACACTTGAAGCTATCAACATTCAAAACAACGGAGTGCTTGAATTGCTAGACCAATAGCATTTTCTAGTAGCAGTTCTGTGTTTCTAAACATCCTGTTTGGATTGGACGAGACAGTCCAAATATGGACCATACCTTGGTATAGTTACGCGTAAAAGTCTCTCAACAAATTCGAACAGTTAATTGTGGCAATGGATGATAATTATGGACCGGAGAGTATCATATTTCTTACTGATTACGCAGGTCGTTCAAGTGTGAGGAACAAGAACTAAAACACGCACGGGATGTCGTTGGCCACATGTCCTCTATTGCTCTATAATTAGAACATGCTTTTACATGTCACAATATGAGAATGAACTTACTCAAAAGAAATAAATATTTACACACAAAGACCTGGTAAAAATTTCTTATTACATTATTGCAGAACACATGTTAGTATTACTTATCGAAAAATTCTTTTTGGTTAGACTTCATTATGTATAGAGTATTACATTTTGGTTAGACTTCATTTTCACTTTGGCCAGCAAAATGCAACATTTTGGAACGTATGTTGATATATTCCCATTAACGTATAAGCATTTTCAGGGTACGTAACTTTATACAGCCTTCCAACTGACTTGGCCCTGATACGAGGAAAGATGACGGCGACCAAATGAAGTCCGATGGATCAGCCCGAAATCCATGGAGACTCTGCAGTATCCAGCAAGTGGAAGAACTGAAATGCCTATTGAGAATAATACTCATATGGGCAGCAGGGAGGCAGGGATCGTCTAATACGTCTCCTTCGTTCAACAGCAGACCTACGTAGTATTCCAAGCCCTATAGTCTGACAGGCGCGCGTTTAGGCAACACCGGTTTACATATCCCAGCGGCATCCTATATTTTCTTCACCAAGTTAACTTCTGCCTCACGATACGAATATCCCTAAATACAACCGCCGAGTCATAGTCCCAATTCCCCAAAAATAACAATTCTCCAAAAGGCACGAGCAGTTTCCGGAAAACACAAGAAACATTGGAGGGTCTTTCTTGTCCTGTGGGTTGACGTTGTCGAGTTATTTGAGTAGCTTCTTGGTGTCAATTGTCCATAGGGTAACGGAGGGAGATGCAAGAGGAAATTGGTTGGCAGAAGGTCTACTACTTCATAGTGCGTGCAAAATGGAGCCAGTGCCAATACCCAAAAAGAACGTGTTTGATACACAAATTAGTCAAGCTATTTAACTTTGTTTCCTAAAAAGAACATGTCCAAAGTGTTATGAATATATCTCGGGTACGTATACAGACGTGCGTATTCGAATTTCCACCTCTCAAAGGATGCCATTTCAATTTGTTTTATCGACTGCTGATGGAAGCCATTGGCACTACTTAGGTGAATACGAGTTCGTGAACTTCCGAAAAGGAAGCAGTTGCGAAATGAAATCGTTGTGAGTAGTCTGTAGCGATGGGTCACACAAAGAATCCCTTCAACCTACTCTCTGCTTAAAACCATGTCATCGGAGTAGAAGCTTAGAAAGCATGCATTTTCCAGAAATACTACTAAGATGATACAAAATTCCAAATTGAAAACAAATTCAACGTCACTCAAATAGTGTGAAAATCATGTGGGAGTCCAAAGCAAGTCTTTTTCAGGTAATAATTATCGGAGAAGAGTCAGGCAAAGATGTGAACATCTAGTGTGATTTGGACACGACATGTGAAACCAAACACAAATGGTTATTGGTTGCCAAACCACACTGAACAAAATTAGCATCTTTTTTTGATGTTTTGATGTTACACATGATTTTTGCGATTGACGGTTAAAAACTGCAGTAAGTAGTTCTTTCGCCGACACGGACACGAGATCTTCATAAAGAATCTCCCATGTGTAGACTATCATTGTAAGTTTTGTCCTTTAACGTTGCCTATGTTTCTTCAATAATGATACGGACACAACAATCAAGTACAACACTAACCACAACACTCTCACATAGGAATGAGACCCACAGGTAGGATAGGACCCACATATTGGACCCACCACTAGGCGAAAGTGTTGTAGTTGGTTGTTGTGTACCAAACATTATTGTTGTTTGTTTGAGGTGAAAATGTTTTCTAACACACCCAGGGGTTGCCCCAGCAATTAGGGCAAGTGCTTGACTTTGGAAGTAATTCCTTTGGTCAGGAGTTCGATTCTCCACAAGGTGAGTAACTGTGCTAAGTGGGGGCAGTGGTGGAGCCAGGATTTACGGAGAGATGACTAATCTTCATCCTTGATCCTTAAAAAAATCAGTTATAACAGTTGTCAAATTAGCTTTGCAATTGCAAAGCTTACGACTATATAAACATTGATAATTTGAGACACTGGAAATCAGGGACGGAGCCTGGATTCGGCCACGGGGTGGCACCATTCAATGAAAAACTAATTACATGTTATATGGAAAAATATGAAGAAAAAATTACTAGGAAAAAAAGCGCAACTTTGCTCCTTGGGAGAATCGGTCCCAGGTGGGAAGTGTGGAGTCGAGAAGTCCAACCACTAAGTCAAAGCTCACTACTGGTTAAAACTTTCCATGCTTTTAAATTTATATTGTTGTGGAATGCATCAGCTTCCTTCAAGGTTTGCGTTGTGCAGTGGCCAGTGGGTCCAATTAGTGACGTGGTGTTGTATGGTTGTTCCTCGGTTATCCAAAAAGAAAAATGTTCCAAAAACTGGGTGTCCGGTTGCACAAAGGTTGGGGAAACGTTTAACAAGTGAAATATTTCATAGCCACCATGCATGAAATTCACAAACGTGTAAACTCAACCTGCCATTCTCTCTACAATTGCCATTCTCTCTTTGTGAAAATATCAATATACGATCGTATCACTCCCAGCCACTGAGAAAGCTCCCTCTCATCTCTGGACATTTATATAGACACGTATCATTCTCAGCCACATCCCTCTTTGAAATGCCGTGGGAAAATTTGTAATGAAAAGTTCCAAACAATAATGTTAAGAATGTACCAAACTGACAAAACTAAAAGTTCCATATTGTTTACATGAAAAATTTTGACAATGAAAAACTAAAGGGGCCTTAATATCTGAGAAAACATTATTTACACCGGCAGTGTAAACTAAAGTTTCCTCCAAATCGTTTGATTGCATTGCACCACGTGTCCATGTTTTACCTTTTGGGACCACTCTTTGAACACATGGAGCAATGTAAAAATTTGGCGGAAATTTTGGTTTACACTGCCGATGTAAAGATTCTATTTGGATCTCCAGACCAATCATGCAAACCTTTCGTTTTACATGTGACCTAGCAGCGAAGGTTGCCGCCAAAAGTATTGCGTTCACATAAGTTTGTGGTCCACCGAGCTAGAGTTTGCAAATGTAGACAAAAATTTTGAAATTGTGACCGTGTTTTTGTGACAGAAGGAAAGAGATAAATTTGCAGAAGGACAGAGTGGTTAATGGACCTGGGGTTGCTGTTGTGCAGCTTCTGCACAGTAATTGCTACGTGTAATCTGGGTCATCCGTTACTTAGATGAACGGTCTAGATTTCAAACAAAAGAGAAGAATTGTTCGCGTGAACAATTTGTTTTCAATCTGAATCGTTAAAAACACTTGTGGACTGCTGTGATTGTGCGCAGCAGCTGCACAGCAACAACCCGCGTCCATGATTAGCTTAGGTAATATGCCTAGGTCGACAATGGACTGGTAAGTAGGACTTATGACATCATATTTAGCCTCCCAATGATTGAGCTAAGGTCTCTAGTGGTTGAAGCAGCTAATTTAGATTGCTCCTCTCTTGAGTTCGATACTTGGGCCCAGATGATTGGAAGAGGATGTAAAGATCGGTAGTTTTTATTATTTATTTGATTTATTATAAGCTTTTTTTAATTATTATTATTTTGTTATTCAGTGTTTATATTGGAGTGATTAGATTATCCAACGAATAATTACTTAGTTTAAAACACATCTTCCTGTGCCTATAAAAAAAAAAATCTCCTAACTGCCCTATCCCTCCAACTCTCCTTTAAATCTCCCACTTTTCCACAATTTCCTTCCCCACAAAAAATCTAACTCTCACACACACACACACACACACACACACACACATTCTTTACAGTCTTTCTCTCGGCTAGCTGTTCTCTCTCATTCTCGGTTTGTATCTTTCTCTCTCACGGGTTGTATATATATATCTATCTCAAGTAGAGGCGGGTTCTAATCTACCCAAACCCCTGCCCCGCCCCTACTCCCAACGGGGTAATGGAAATCTACCTTCATTCCCTCTCCTATTGGGGAACAGGTTTACCCTACCGGCCTACCCTACCCGCCCTGCTTTTTTTTTTTTTTTTTCCCTTTCAATTCTCTCACATATTTGAATTTTGATCCTGGACAACTATCATTCATAAGCACATGCGTAATCCAATTCATCACAAGCTATTGCAAAAAAAGAAAAGAAAAAAAAGAATGTTGAGTAAGAACTAACAATTCATTCATAAGCACCCGCTACTCCAATCATCACAAGCTATTGCCAAAAAAAAAAAGACATTGCAAGAAATCATCAACTCTCTCTCTCTCTCTCTCTCTCTCTCTCTCTCTCTCTCTCTCTCTCTCTCTCTCTCTCACACACACACACACACACACACACACGGTCCGTTCTAATGAGGGATCCCTCATTTTGCTAAAATGGGGACCTCATAGTTCCCGATCATATTTTAATGATCTGAACCGTTCAATGTGTTTAAAACGTGTTTTCAAAGGTTCACGCGAGGGATCACCAAAAAAAAAAAAGGGAAACGGCTTGATCCGAGCAAATTTTCATAAAAATGCATAAATGTTGTTTTATAAAAAATTGCTCGTATCAAGTCTTTTCCGGTCATTTTTATTATGATTCCACGCATGGACACTTATAAACATGCACATTGAACGGTTTAGATCATCAAAATTCAATTTGGAAATGGGAGGTCGGCATTTTAACAAAATGAGGGATCCCTTGTTAGATCATTGGGGTGTGTGTGTGTGTGTATACATATTTATGAAAAACTGTTTAGATTAAGCCATTTTCGGTCATTTTTTGTGATTCCTCGCGTGAATCCTTAAAAACACGTTGTAAACACATGGAACAGTTCGGATCATCGAAATTCTATCAGTACCTATGAGGTCCGCACCAAACTAGAATGAGGGATCCCTCAATGGATCACTACTCTGTGTGTGTGTAAAGGAGCGGGTTCAGGGTGGGGTACATTGGAAATCATTTGGATAACTTATTACCCTTAACCCGGTCAGGTTTTCATTTTTTTCCCCCCTAACCCTACCCGTTATCCAAAAAATTGGAAAAAAAACCCTTCCCGCTAGGGGCAAGGCGGATTCGAGGTGGGACAGGTATGATTGCCATCCCTACTTTCATGGTTGCTCTCCCTCCATCCCTCACAGGTTTTCTCTTGCATTTTCAGTGGTTTTAATCAATCACAAACTGATTTATTTTGCTTGAGTAGACGGAAGAAACTTAACCTTTACTTCAGTCATGTTGCTTATGTGGTTTTTGTGTAGCCGTTAGTATTATGAGGATTGGTAGTAGTGGATTTAATTGGTTATATCGTAGATAATTGAATTGGTAACTTAAATAGGAGTTGAATGGTTTAACTTTTTAAAAACGTAATCTTGTTCCCCTTACTCTGTTCTATACTCTTTGGGCCACTTCAAATCAAATTCAAGGAAAACTCAAAACTAAAAAGTTGTAGCTATCAAAAGTTTAAGCGACTTTCAGGGGAACTCATCTTGATCCGAAGTTCATAGAATTTCCACAATTTTTTGAAGTAGGCTGCACTGTGCAGTTTCGAGATGGATTCACCGCATGATTAAGATGACCGTTAGACTTAACACAAAACATAAAAGTTGTTCCAAACTTAATAATCTTCATACTTTCAAGCTTTGTGATTTTTGGGATCATTTTTCTATTTTTAGTAATTAAAGTTGTTGACCATTATTTTACGGTGAAACTTACTACTTGCCATTTATTTTTGGAAAAATTAGTCAAAACTGCAATATTTTTTACTGTTTTTAAGCCAAGGACACACGTTATTTGCAACAGGTTATAAGGATACCGTTAACGTGAAATGACCAAAACACCCTTTACTGGATTGTGTAGCTATTTCGAAGGAATCGAAGATTGGATCTACAAAAAACCAGGTATGAATTTTAGTGAGTTGTCACTAGATTCGAAATAGGTTTGTTCGTTGTATATCATATTATACTAGCATTTTAATTTAGTTTGAGTAGTTCAAAATAGTATTTTTCGTTCATCTCCTTGTTGATGTTTTTAGCTTTTATGAAATTTAGTGAGTTGTCACTAGATTCCAACTCTTATGAATTCGGATTATTTATTGATTTGGTGTCATAGCTATCGCACACTGTTTTGCGTTGATGCCTTAGAACTCCCATTCTATGAATCCAGCCATAACATGAGTGAAATGTCGGTAAGTTCCAAACATAACTTGCCCTAGATCAATTTCAAATAAAAGGGTCAATGATTCCTTCAATTCGTGGGTCAAGAATTTGCATTTTAGAGTGTCTTGTATGTGGATTGGAGCTATCATCTACCAAGTACACTATGGATGTTTGGTTGCGAATTTGTAAGTGAAGTTTGAGTAATGCATATAAAGTGTTTGTTAAAAGGTGTCAATGAGATTTCTAATAAAAGAGCCTCTTAAACTAACTGGTCTATGAAGAGATATATTTTGTTATTTGTATATCTTCTGAAGTATCCAATGAGTTTACTAGTTTACTGATTAATGTATATGGCACTTGTTTTGGGCAATTATACTTTGTTATTTATATATCTTCTGAAGTATCCAATGAGCTTACTACTTTACTGATTAATGTATATGGCACTTGTTTTGGGCAATTGAGATCCAAATTAGCAACGTGTCAATGGAAAAGTAAGACCTGATTATTATGTGGTGATGTTGTGCTTGGAAGCTTACTTAAACTGTAGAATTATAGGCTTTATGCATTCAAAGTTCTTTCTATTTGTAGACACCCCAAAATGAGACGTTCATGAACATTTTAATCCCGATGGTGAAAAGAAACGCCCGGAAGGCCTCTCGGATTGAAATTCTCCAAGTCAACTCAGTCAACAGTACCGTACGGTACTCATCTATCTCGCACGGGGCAGCATCAGTCACGTACGGCAGCCTTTTGAATTTTGGCGGTGGAAGTGTGCCGCACGGCACAGTTGGTGCCGCACAACACAGTTTGTGTGCCGTACGGCACTGTCACTTATCACACAGCTTTTGCAGAGTTCCCAGCAGCTCAAATTGTTGACAAATGCTTCCTCTGATCATCATGGTTACGTGCAAGGTCTCAAGGCTACTCTAGAGTCATCATTTCTTTGTGTAAGGATGAAGTAAACTTGGTAATCAAGTCTACCCATTCTCTATATAAACCGATCGGTTGCAATGAAGAAAAGGGAGGGAAAAAAATGAGAAAAACCATGAATTCCCAACTCTAAACCCTGTCAAAACTCCATCTCTGTTACAAACTATCATCATTGTTACCAACAAACTCTAGAAAACAATCCCACAGTCCCTCCAAAGGAAAACCCAATCAGAAAATCCAACCCTCTGCTTTCGGTCCATACTCTTATTCTAGCCATTCCGAATCCCTTCAATCCCCAAAGTCAAGCATCCTTGTTACTACACTGAAGCAGAGTTTGGAGTAGGAAGGAAATTCAAATTGTGGTCAGAAGGTTTCAAAGGCGTTTCAATCCGAGAGTTTGCAAACCGAGGTACGATCCCGTTTCGCCAAATTTCCTAGCTATGGTACCCTGAGGGGAGGGATACCAAATATGGACTGATCTCCTATATCATCTCCATATTTGGAATGCCCATGTTGCATCAAAATCAGTTCGATTTCATACCTCCCGGTTGCGTCGTACGGTGAAAATATCGCCTCGTACGGGGTAATTTAGTGAGGAGGAACATTCCTTATCCAAGCACATTGTTTTCTTATTCAAAATAATCTGTTTTTAACCACATTTCATGCCTTGTATGTGTTTCTACTTAATTGTTTCGAAAAATCAAAATTTCAAACTTTTGTGAAGTAAACAGTGCCGCACGGCACTCTTCCTGTACCGCACAATACACTTGGAGTGTTGTACGGCACTCTTTTAAAAATTTGACCGTTGGAATGACGAACAGTGCCGCACGACACACTTTCTGTACCGCACGGCACACCTACTGTACCGCACGGCATACGTTTTGTAAAATCCGAAATTTTAATCAGTGCCTTGCACGAACAGTTTGAATCTTTGATTGGTTGTTTGCTTATTGTTATAACTTGCATTATTTATCTATTTTCATTATTATCGTCTGTTTTTCTTGATAAATTGTTTATTTGAATAAAGTTCAGCATTAAAATATCTTCGAAAAATCCCACAAATGTTTAGTAAAGACCGATTTTTAATCGGGCGAACGGGGTGCATTAAAACCCTTCCCCGCTCGTAACCTGGCTCCCGAATCCAAAACGAATCTCTGGTTTCCAAATCGTTTTCTAAATCATTTTCTCAATCATTTTTCAAAACGGTTTCTCGGGTCCTAAACCATTTTCCAAAAACCCGGGTGGCGACTCTATTTTCAAACAAAAACACCAACCGGCGTGGGAGGTCGACCGTCCACACTATTCTTGTTTCCAAAGACAATATTTAAGTTGTATCCCCTGTGGTCGCTAAAGCTTGTAAAAATGGATGCGCATGTGTACGAGGGACTCAATTTCTCGGGGGGCAAGGAAGAAAGAAGTTGTTAAACAAGCACTCATTAGAGGTCCTAATATGTCTCCCCGAATAGTTTTTCGAATGTAAGGGAGGAAACTACCAGATCAGGTGTTCCTTTAATTTCAAACATAGTTGTGTTGTGAACGGCAGTTGTAGGCTTGGTACCTTTTTTTGTGCTCCTTTTTTGGTTATCTGATCCAATTTATTGAAATCATAGGATACTTACACTAGTACTTTTTTGCAGAGCGGCATCTTGACTTGCCTTGTGATTGGCTACATCATCAACAACAAGGACATCCTTTCAAAGGTCAATACAGAAGATGTCCGGAGATATCGGGTGTACATCCTTCAAATGTTGGGGTGCAAACAACCTTCAGCAGTACCGGGGGTATGGGGCCTAATTATTTCGATGTTAGTGTGTAATTAGGGTTATCAGTTTTCAGAGAAAAATAGAGAGAGAGGCGAGAGAAAACGCAGATCTCAGAGAGACTGCGAGAAGACTTGTACTCTTGATTTTGATTTCATAGTAGACTGGTGTGGCTTCCGTGGTTTTTCCTTGCGTTGAGGTTTTCCACGTATATCTGTGTCTCGTTTCTTTCCCGTTTTTCCATTACGCATGATTACTTGATTTTCTGTTCTGTGATTCATTGTTTCCAAGATCCGTAGGGGTGTTGTGGGGTTGCGAAAATCCTAACATCAAAGGCTACTCAACAATGGACCAAAGTCGGACCACTTGAAGACTGAAGACTGATTATGGCTCATTACTTTAGAATGACTGTAATTTTGTTTGTTGTTTGATTTTGAATGATAAAAGTGACTCAAAAGAAAAACTATGAAACAAGAGATTTGATGTTGTGGAATATTGTAACTAGTAATAGTGGGTATGCCATCGCCAGGCGTATGGAAGAAGGATTGAAGTTGTGATATTTCTGTTTTTTGTTTTGTACATCTTATCAATGTGGTTAGGTTGCAATTGTATTGTGGTCTATGTTCATTGACTAATGCAGTATAAAACATTGCTTATTATGTCTTGAAATTTTGCTTTGCTTATTATGTCTTTAAACTTTGTTTCCAAGAGACTAAAACTAGTGAGGTGTCGCTAATATGAATGCTCTTTAAAAGCATAGGATTGGGTGGGTTTTTAGAGGAGAGAGAAAAGAAATGGTGAGAGGAGACCTTGACGTTTAGTCAGAAACATTGCAGGTGTTTGGTGAAGAATGAGGAAGTAGTGGACTCAGGTGATCAATCATCCCCTTTTAAAAGAGAAAATTCCTAGTTAGTGTGACGTCACTATTTTTTTAGAAGCGAAAATTTCCAGATTTTACAATTGAAAATGGTTGGTTGCTTTTTCAAGTGCCCCACTCATCAAATGGCACCCTTCTACCATGCTAATTCCCCTTTCAAAAGTGAAAATTTGGAGTTAGTGAGACGTCACTATTTTTTAGAAAACGAAAATTTCCTGATTTTACCATTGAAAACGGTTGGCTCTCAACTCCTTTGTTCTCAATTACTCATCAAATGACACCCTTATACCATCCAGTATTCCCCTTTCAAAAGCGAAAATTTTCAGTTAGTGAAACGTCACTAGTTTTTTAAAAGCGAAAATTTCCAGATTTTGTCATTGAAAATGGTTGGCTGCTTTTTGAAAGTGTCCCTCTCCTTTGTTCTCAATTACTTATCAAATGGCACCCTTCTACCATCCAAAATTCCCCCTTTCAAAAGCGAAAATTTTGAGTTAGTGAGATGTCACTATTTTTTTAAAAGCGAAAATTTTCAAATTTACAATTGGAAATGGTTGGCTGCTTTTTCAAGTGTCCCTCTCATTTGTTCTCATTTACTCATCATCAAATAGCACCCTTCTACCATGCAAAATTTCCCTTTCAAAAACAAAAATTTTGAGTTAGTGAGACATCACTATTTTTTTAGAAGCGAAAATTTCCAGATTTTACCATTGAAAATGATTTGTTGCTACTCATCATCAAATAGCGCCCTTCTACAATGCAAAATTTCCCTTTCAAAAGTGAAAATTTTGAGTTAGTGAGACGTCACTATTTTTTTTAAAAGCGAAATTTTTTAGATTTTACCACTGAAAATGGTTGGCTGCTTTTTTCAAGTGTCCCTCTCCTTTGTTCTCACTTACTCATCAAATGACATCTAGATCTAGAATGCCGATTTGAAAAGCGAAAATTTCCAATTAGTGAGACGGCACTATTTTTTTAAAAGCCAAAATTTCCAGATTTTACCATTGAAAATGGTTGGTTGCTTTTTTCTAGTGTCCCTCTCTTTTGTTCTCAGTTACTCATCACACCCTTCAACCATCCATAATTCCCCTTTCAAAAGCGAAAATTTCAAGTTAGTGAGATGTCACTATTTTTTTAAAAGCAAAAACAAGCCAGTACAAAAGTGGGATCAAAGAGCATATACCACTGATTTGAACCAAAATTCCTTCCGCCCTTAAAAAAAAAAATTATTCCTTCCTTACAACTAATAAAAACTGTTCTTTCCACCTATCCAATATCAAAACAACTCGATTGATCCATTTCGAATCTTATTTCGAATCTTCCCATTTGTGAATGCAACCCAAGACACTTACTCTCCTCTAACATGAACTTCGAAATTTCCTTTTGAACAGTGCAAACCCAATTCAAATTGATTACCAAAAGTGATCCGCGTGATTCCTACGCTGTAGTGCGAAAATTACCTCAATCTTGATAGTTTGTGCGATTCAGATGTGGAAGTCCAATTGAACAACCAAACGCAATTGAGATCGATCGATTACCAAAACTGATTCAACGACTGTTGTGGCCCAACTAAGAGAGAGAGAGAGAGAGAGAGAGAGAGAGAGAGAGAGAGAGAGAGGGGGGGGTGTTGGAATGTGGCAGGTGGGTTTCATTTTTGGTTTAAAAACCCAAGGTTATTTTCGTCCAGAAAAGTTATTTCAGCCTTATGGCCCAACAGGCCAAAAAAATGAAGAAGTTCCTCTCAAAAATATTTTCCTGGTGTCCTTCCTCTTAAAAATGTAAAATATATGGTATTTATGGCTAAGTGGCCCATTATTTTTCTCTTGAATAGAATTGTTGGACTTATGTGACTTATGGCCCACATGATACATGAACCCTAAATTAACACATATAAAATGTTTGACTGTTCAGATTAGATTACTTGCATAACTCGGTGGGTTTGGAAACTTTCTATCCGACATGAGTCTTGAGCCAATTATCACAAACATTTCCAGAGGTCCTTGAGCCGTGCTATGGGCCTAGGAGTTAGGCATGGAGGAGGGTAGCCTAATAGACTATCTATTTGTGGATGAGAACTGGTACCGAATAAAGATTGGTTGTAATGTGTGAGTTGTTAATTGATGGTGTTGTTGAGCACACATGGTTTAGTGACCAGTTGTGAGTCATGCACAATATACGCCGAGGTAGTTTTGTTGTGTGATCTGGCACCTGAGGTATACTCTGGGTGGAAGCTGGTGATGGATAGTGTCGAGAAAAGGAAAGTATGAATTGAAAGATAAAGTGACATTGTATTGTGGAACAATGGGATTTAAGAGATGTGAGTCTCATTGGAAATTGAGAACATGAAAGTTGACTTCATTAATTCTATCTTGTTGAGCATTTATGGTTTATGTTATTAGATCTCCTTATCATGTATTATAAATGCTATTAAATGTTGCATGAACATACTTTAGAACATGGTAGCGTTGGGTGCCCTATTGAGTGATTTGCACTCACGATGTTGCTTTGTGGCGCTTGCATTTTACTCCAGGTACAAAAGACAATGAGGGATAGAAGAGCTTCCCCCGGATTACAAAGCGACGGAGCACATGGATGGAGATGAGCTGGCAGAGCATTGACTCTACCAATAATTTTTCAGATGGCTCTCGTTGCTTCTTGGTCGAACATTAATTTATTTAAGTTTTGAAGTTTTTTTAGACAATGTTATACTTGAAAGTTTTCGGATTGTAATAAGTTAAAGAATTTTCTTTTACCTTTGTTAAATTTGAGACGTTAAGTTTTTAATTAAAATAGACATTTTAATAAAATGATTTAATTATATTTCTTAACCAACCCTTTTTGAG